>OZ012737.1:231082914-232282914 GCA_963859935.3 Lathyrus sativus
TCCGGTTACATCTTTATAGCACTAGGATGGATACTCCATCTACCACAATACTCTTATTCCACTTAATAATATCTAGAACACAACTCTATCACGACATCTCATGATACCATTCCCATTAATACGAAAATCAGTCCTTCGACTTAATTCATCAAATTCAACCATCATCATCAGTATATACCAAATCTTCAAATTGATGCATCAGCTACCGCGTTGCTCTACCCGAATGGTAATTCAATCTAAAACCATAATCCCTCAGGAGTTCCAATTGTTTTCCTCTGCCTCATATTCAATTCTTCCAATTCAAACCAATACCTTAAGCTCTTGAGATCACCAACTATTTCAAATCTCTCACTAACCAATTGGAGCCTCCAACTCTGGCACAAACACAATAACGACCAACTCTAAGTCACTTGTCAGATAATCCCTCTTATATACTTTAAATTGCCTCCAAGCAACTAAACTTGCTGATGTTGCACTTAACATATCTCTCAATCATACCCACGAGACATCACAAAACACAACGAACAGTTCTGTCGAATTCGGCAAGAATCCACACACGAGCTGTTGACAGCTCTCCCAAAACTCTCTGAACTTTCTTCACAGTGGCATATCACCGGTTCTCCTCCAACACTGATAACACAAGTTCCCGATGCTCAACATGATCCTCTATATTCTTCGAATTTATCAAACACATTCCATCAATAAATTAATTGATTTCCATGCCACTACTTCACCATCACATAGAGCATTAAAATAGCGCCCAACGCTTCGAATCGTGCGTCAAAATACGAAAACAACATTTTCACACTCCGAAGGCCACTCAACACATTTTCAACTCTTGAAATTTTCAAAGGCCTAATTATACCAATATTGTATTCCACATCTTATTTTCTTTAATAATCACCGAAAGTCATTATCCTCCTTTATACTCGACTCCACAACCTGTTGCCGTAACATACACACCAGACACAAGTCTCAAAACTACTCAATCAATTTTAATTCCTTGACCATCCAAACAGACATATAATATGGAGCTCTCAATATCGGACTAGTTTCCGTAACTAAGTCGATCACAACTCCACTTCACGTCCTAGCTGTATATCACTTATCTTGTCAGGATAACTCTCAGACAACCATAATCAATCAATAAACCACCAACTTTTCCACTTTCATTAATACTCAAAATTCCCATCAAAATTAAACATCTCATCACTGTCCTGCGCCGACTCATCAAAACAATTCTTAAGCACTCGGCTTCACTCAAAACAATTTACTGCACCACGCCATCTAAGCTTGCAAGACATATCTATCCCATCCAACACAATCCCAACTACTATCAACAAGAGATTAAGGGTGATCAGTTCCTTAATTTGTCAATAGACAGCCGAAAATCATGATGGGGTATAAACCATCTTTACCAAACTATAAGAGCATTCAACCACACTGAGCTACAACTCCACACTTGCAGCATCATGGACAAGCAAAAGTTTCTCCCCCACTTTAATCATTCCCACTCCTTGCAGACAAAGGTTAGACAACCAACACGTACCGACAATATTTTCACACACATGTCGCATACAAGGGAACAACCAACATTAGATAACTTGGCCGGATGGACCGACCTGCTCTGATACCATTGATGTAACACCCTTCTAACCCCACAGAAAAAATACATAATTAATCAGAGTAAATTAACATGCTTTCACAAAAGGGCATCACACATAATTTACAAACCGCAACATTCACCTGTCATACTCATGTAACATTGAAATAAATATTCATGCTATTAAATTTTCACTTGGCATGCAGCAACGGATTCAATTTATTTACATAATTCTCTTCACGAAACATTCATGTTCATCACATAATCATCAACACTTAGGCACAGTGTAACGCCCCGATTCTGAATTCCCATTAATTGTTGAGTCTTTTAATTTATTTAATTGATGTTTGTTTTAAATTGAGAAAATATATGTTGCTATGTGGTGTTTTGCTTATTTTATCTATTTTTACCGATTCAGAGAGTTTTCGGGGAATTAGAGTAAAAAGGGCATTTTAGACATTTAGCACTTTAGTGTGAGAATTGATTGGTAAGTGTTGGAAAGAATTTGAGAGGAAAGAAATAGAGATAGAAATAGAATAAGAGAGGATAAAGGAAGAAGATAGTAACATAAGAAGAAAAACAAGAGAAAGAAAAGAGGAGAAGAGAAAGAGAAGAGAAAGTGGAGAGGAAAACCTAGAATCATCAAGGGATCATCACCAAAGCTTGCAATCGATCGGTAAGGGTGTGAAACTCCATCATCTCTTTAATGTGTATGATTGTATGTGTATGTGTGTGGATTTTGTAGAGTTTCTACTCCTTTTTCCACTTAGGTTAGAAGTTGGTTTTGTGAGTAGAATGAGGTTTTAATCGGTTAGAAATCGGATTAGACGATGTGGTTTAGTCGGGTGATGATTGGGTTGTGCTACTGTGACTGGTTTGGATTTAATTGGTTGGTTGTGTGGAGTTTGGGCTTGGGACAGCCATGGAAGTTCTGTCTTCGCAAGTTCGCCAGGCGAATGGCAGCGAAGCTTCGCCAGGCGAAGCCCAGCGAGCTGTAGCGAAGCAAGTCAGAAGCTAATACCCTGTATTCGCTGGCAAGTTCGCCAGGCGAGGTGAGTTGGCGAAGGTTCGCCAGGAGAGTGGGTAGCGAGCCTCAGCGAGTAATTCCAGAATTACTCCCAGTGGACTTCGCTGGGGAGTTCGCCAGGCGAAGGCCAGCGAGCATTCGCTGCGTGGCTTCGCCAGGCGAAGGTTGGCGAACCTGGCAGTGTTATTTTGTTTTGCTGTTTGTTCATGGCATGATGTTTGATTGATTCAATTATGATTAATGCCTATATGAATGATTGATGTGTGAACTGTTCCAACATGTCGTGCTGTGGGTGGCCGAAAGGCGTGAATCCTAGATTGTAGAGTAAATGATAAATCTTGAATATTTGATAATCTTGTGTATTTGTTCGAATTGAATAGAAATGCATTGATGAGCTGATATGTGTGTAAACCATGTGTGGAATGGTGCATAATGTGAATGCATGATAGATATATGCGATGTATGTGATAAATGCAATGAATATGTTTGTGAGCATAGTATGCATTTTGTGTCGATTGATCCCTCGGAGGATTTGCAGAACCTCGTATGATACGATGGTTATATTTGATTCCTTGGAGAATCGGTTGCATTGTGTGATTCCTCGGAGAATCGGTCATAACATGTAATCCCGTGGAGGATTGGTTAGAGTATTTGATTCCGTGGAGAATCTGCTGAGTACTTGATCCCGTGGAGGATCTGCTGAATATTCGATTCCGTGGAGAATCTGATGAATATTTGATTCCGTGGAGAATCTGCTGAGTACTTGATCCCGTGGAGGATCTGCTGAATACTCGATTCCTTAGGGAATTTGTTGAATGAGTCGGTACCGCATTTGCATCTGCATAGAGTCGTGTGTCGGTCTCTATGAGTTGCATGAGTCATCTGTGTATGATGCATTGGTTGTGTGAATATAACTGTGTATGTTATATGTGATTTGTTTGGAGGAAATATAGTGATTGTTCATGTGTATGTGTAGAGACATGATTATTTGTATATGCTTAATGTGGTGAGAACATAATTTGAGTATAACTTGTATAATTATGGAGTTATGTATATATATATATATATATATATATATATATATATATATATATACAATTTTATGCATTAACTGTTATGATGTTGTTTCTCACCCTTCTGCTGTTTTATAATGCTCTATGAGGCATTGCAGAGTAGGAAGCTGGAGGTTCTTTTTGTGAAGCGATGTCTTCATTCTTTTTGGTCAATGGCTCTGATATGTAACATCCGGGTAGTTAGGAGGTCTTTGACTCTTTTGGAGTTACATTTGTTTTGATTCTTTTGTGATACATATGTGTATGTATCTGCTGTGGATATGTTGTAAAGCATGAATTAACTGATGGTTGTATATACCTTTATGAATGTGATTGATTCAATATTTGGATGTTTCCGCTTTTATTCTAAATATTGAGATGTGGGTTACCCATTGTTGCATATCTATTTTGAGCAGGTATCGTATGTGTTTAATTTCATGATAATGTGATGCGCCTCTTCTATACCATGTTTTAATTAAACTCTGATGAAATAAATTTTCTATGTGCCTAATTGATTTATCTAATTTATTTGGGGTATAGAAAGGGGGTGTTACATTAAGTGGTATCAGAGCCAGTGTTGAGTCAGTCGTGTCTGTCTTGCTGTTGTGTTGGTTGAACGGTTGTTTAACCTTGTTGATTTTTGGGAATCCTCAGAATATGGCAGGTCGTAATGACAATGCTATGGCAGCGGCGTTAGAGGCTATGGCCAGAGCTGTGCAGGGTGCACCTAACGTGAATGCGAATGATGAGTTCAGGAAGAACCAACCACCGGTGTTTAAAGGGAGATTTGATCCGGATGGTGCTCAGATATGGTTAAAGGAAATTGAGAGAATTTTTAGGGTAATGGATTGTGCTGAAGGGAATAAGGTGAGATTAGGGACTCACATGTTGAGAGAAGAGGCTGATGACTGGTGGGTCAGCATGAGGCAAGTTCTTGAGGTCGACGACGAGGAGATTACGTGGGATTTATTTCGTGCTGAGTTTCTAAGGAAGTATTATCCCGAAAGTGTTAAAGGGAAGAGAGAAATGGAATTTCTGGAATTGAAACAAGGTAATATGTCGGTGGTGGACTACACCGCTAAGTTTACTGAGTTAGTGAAGTTTCACCCTCACTATGATGCGGTTACGGCGGAATTTTCCAAATGTATCAAGTATGAGAATGGCTTGCGTCCGGAGATAAAGCAAGCAGTAGGTTATCAAAGGATACGAAGATTTTCGGATTTGACCGAGTGTTGTAGAATTTATGAAGAAGACAGCAGAGCTCGTTCTACTCATTATAAAGGTTTGAGCGAGAGGAGAGGGAAGCAGCAAGTACGAAGCGGACCTTATGTGACGCCTGCTGAGAAGGGCAAACATAGGGGAAACTTTGATAGGAGACCCGGAGGAGGTTCCGGTGCGATCAAATGTTTTAAGTGTGGCGTGATGGGCCACAAGTCTTATGATTGTGGAAAGTTCAAGGCGAAGTGTTCCAACTGTGGACTCTTTGGTCATGATGCGGCAGAGTGTAGAAAGAATGCTGTGAAGTGTTTTAATTGTGGCGAGGTGGGTCACATTAGCCCGAATTGTACCAAACCGAAGCAAGCTCAGGCGGGCGGAAAAGTTTTCGCATTAGCAGGTTCAGACGCCACTAATGCGGCAGATCGTTTGATTAAAGGTACATGCTTTATTAATGATATGCCTTTAGTTGCTATTATTGATACTGGAGCGACTCACTCGTTCATTTCTCTTTCGTGTGCTAAGCGGTTGGATTTGTGTATGGTTTCTTTGGGTAGTGGTATGGTTATTGGGACTCCCGCTTCGGGGTCGGTAACTACTTCTTTGGTGTGTGCAAGTTGTCCTTTGACCATGTATGGTAAGGACTTCGTTATGGATTTAGTGTGTTTGCCGTTGGAAGGTTTGGACGTAATCTTGGGTATGAATTGGTTGCAATTCAATAGAGTTCATTTGGATTGCTATCACAAGTTGGTAAGGTTTCCTTCCTTGGAAGATGGTGAAAACGAGAGTTTTCTTTCCACTAAAGAGTTGAAGAAACTTTTAGCGGACGAAGCTCAGTTGTTTGGTTTGTTTGCATCGTTGTCGGTGGAGAGCAAAGTTGAGCTCGACGTGTTTCCTGTGGTTTGTGAATTTCCTGAAGTGTTTCCGGAAGATGTTGCGGATGTGCCGCCAAAGAGAGAGGTTGAATTTTCTATTGATCTAGTTCCAGGTACTAGACCGATTTCGATGGCCCCGTATCGGATGTCGGCATCGGAGTTGGTGGAATTGAAGAAGCAGTTGAATGATTTGTTGGATAAGAGATTTGTAAGACCAAGTGTTTCTCCTTGGGGTGCGCCGGTATTGTTGGTAAAGAAGAAGGATGGTAGTATGCGATTGTGTATTGATTATCGGCAGTTGAATAAGGTGACAATTAAGAACAAGTATCCGCTTCCAAGAATTGATGATTTGATGGATCAATTGGTTGGAGCCCGTGTTTTTAGTAAGATTGATTTAAGATCCGGTTATCATCAGATTCGGGTTAAGGAAGAAGATATTTCGAAGACGGCTTTTAGAACACGATATGGTCACTACGAGTATACGGTGATGCCATTCGGAGTTTCTAATGCGCCAGGTGTTTTCATGGAGTATATGAACCGTATCTTCCACGAGCAGTTGGATCGTTTTGTGGTGGTGTTTATCGATGACATTTTGATTTATTCTAAGTCTCGTGTGGAACACGAAGAACATTTAAGGATTGTGTTGCGAATTTTGAAAGAGAAGAAGTTGTATGCAAAGTTGTCTAAGTGTGAGTTTTGGTTGTCGGAGGTGAGTTTTCTTGGGCATATTATTTCCGGCAATGGTATTAGTGTGGATCCATCCAAGATCGATGCGGTAATGCAATGGGAGACTCCAAGATCGGTTACGGAAATTCGAAGCTTTTTGGGCTTGGCCGGTTACTACCGGAGGTTTATCGAAGGATTTTCGAAGTTAGCACTTCCGTTAACGCAGTTGACTTGTAAAGGAAAGGCTTTTATTTGGGATGTTAATTGTGAAGAGAGTTTCATGGAATTAAAGAGAAGGTTAACAACAGCGCCAGTTTTGATTTTGCCGAATCCTACGGAACCTTTTGTGGTTTATTGTGATGCTTCTTTGTCAGGATTGGGTGGTGTATTGATGCAAGATGGGAAGGTCGTAGCGTATGTTTCTAGGCAGTTGAGAGTGCATGAAAAGAATTATCCTACTCATGATTTGGAGTTAGCGGCCGTGGTGTTCGTTTTGAAAATTTGGAGGCACTATCTTTATGGTGCAAGATTTGAAGTTTTTAGCGATCACAAGAGTTTGAAGTATTTGTTTGATCAAAAGGAATTGAATATGAGGCAAAGGAGATGGCTAGAACTTTTGAAGGACTATGATTTTGGTTTAAATTATCATCCGGGTAAGGCGAATGTGGTAGCCGATGCCTTAAGTCGGAAGTCGTTGCACGTGTCTACTTTGATGGTTAGAGAGTGGGAACTCTTGGAGAACTTTAGAGATTTGAGTTTGGTTTGTGAGTTAACGCCGAGTAGTGTGAAGCTTGGTATGTTGCATGTCACGAATGATTTCCTTGCTACAGTGTGTGAAAAGCAAAAGTTGGATTTGAAATTGGTGGATTTGATGACGAATGGAAGTGAAGATTTCAAAGTTGATGAATTAGGAGTTTTGAGGTTTCGAGGTCGTATTTGTATTCCCGATGATGCAGATTTGAAAAAGATGATATTGGAAGAGGGACATCGGAGTAACTTAAGTATTCATCCGGGAGCGAATAAGATGTATCAGGATTTGAAGAAGATCTTTTGGTGGTCTGGATTGAAAAGCGATGTTGCTCGTTTTGTGTACTCGTGTTTGACTTGTCAGAAGTCTAAGGTGGAGCATCAGAAGCCTAGTGGATTGATGCAACCGTTGGATATTCCGGAATGGAAATGGGATAGTATATCGATGGATTTTGTTACGGGATTGCCGAATACGCAAAGAGGACACAATGCTATTTGGGTGATTGTTGATAGGCTTACTAAATCGGCTCATTTTATTCCGATTGATATTACTTATTCTTTGGAAAGGTTGGCCGAGATTTATGTTGGCACTATTGTGAAGCTTCATGGAGTTCCTAAGAGTATTGTGTCGGATAGAGATCCTAGATTTACTTCAAGATTTTGGGAGAGTTTGCAAGGTGCCTTGGGTTCTAAGTTGAGATTGAGTTCAGCATATCATCCGCAAACGGATGGTCAAACCGAGAGGACGATTCAATCGTTAGAAGATCTGTTGCGTGCTTGTGTGCTTGAACAAGGTGGTGCGTGGGACGGTTATTTAGCGTTGATTGAGTTCACCTATAATAACAGTTTCCATTCGAGTATCGGTATGGCGCCATTTGAGGCTTTATATGGACGGAGATGTCGAACACCTCTGTGTTGGCATGAGACAGGTGAAAAGTCGGTAGTTGGTCCTGAAATGGTACAGCAAACGACGGAAAAGGTGAAATTTATTCGGGAAAAGATGAGAGCTTCTCAGGATAGACAGAAAAGTTATCATGATAAAAGGAGGAAGGATCTCGAGTTTCAAGAGGGCGACCATGTGTTTTTGAGAGTTACACCGGTTACGGGTGTGGGTCGTGCTTTGAAGTCGAGAAAGTTGACTTCTCGTTTTATTGGTCCGTATCAGATTGTCGCACGAGTTGGTGCTGTGGCTTATCGTGTGGCGTTGCCTCCGACTCTTTCGAATTTGCATGATGTATTCCATGTCTCGCAACTTCGGAAGTATGTTCCGGATCCGTCACATGTGATCCCAATGGATGGAGTGGAAGTAAGAGATAACCTTACAGTTGAAGTTTTACCGGTTAGTATTTTGGACCGTGAAGTTAAGAAACTAAGAGGCAAGGATATTGCGCTTGTGAAAGTGTCCTGGGGAGGTGCCGCGGAAGGCAACATGACTTGGGAATTGGAAAGCAAGATGCGAGAATCGCATCCAGAGTTGTTTGAATCAGGTGATATTTTCGAGGACGAAAATTTCTAAAGTGGGGGAGAGTTGTAACGCCCCGATTCTGAATTCCCATTAATTGTTGAGTCTTTTAATTTATTTAATTGATGTTTGTTTTAAATTGAGAAAATATATGTTGCTATGTGGTGTTTTGCTTATTTTATCTATTTTTACCGATTCGGAGAGTTTTCGGGGAATTAGAGTAAAAAGGGCATTTTAGACATTTAGCACTTTAGTGTGAGAATTGATTGGTAAGTGTTGGAAAGAATTTGAGAGGAAAGAAATAGAGATAGAAATAGAATAAGAGAGGATAAAGGAAGAAGATAGTAACATAAGAAGAAAAACAAGAGAAAGAAAAGAGGAGAAGAGAAAGAGAAGAGAAAGTGGAGAGGAAAACCTAGAATCATCAAGGGATCATCACCAAAGCTTGCAATCGATCGGTAAGGGTGTGAAACTCCATCATCTCTTTAATGTGTATGATTGTATGTGTATGTGTGTGGATTTTGTAGAGTTTCTACTCCTTTTTCCACTTAGGTTAGAAGTTGGTTTTGTGAGTAGAATGAGGTTTTAATCGGTTAGAAATCGGATTAGACGATGTGGTTTAGTCGGGTGATGATTGGGTTGTGCTACTGTGACTGGTTTGGATTTAATTGGTTGGTTGTGTGGAGTTTGGGCTTGGGACAGCCATGGAAGTTCTGTCTTCGCAAGTTCGCCAGGCGAATGGCAGCGAAGCTTCGCCAGGCGAAGCCCAGCGAGCTGTAGCGAAGCAAGTCAGAAGCTAATACCCTGTATTCGCTGGCAAGTTCGCCAGGCGAGGTGAGTTGGCGAAGGTTCGCCAGGCGAGTGGGTAGCGAGCCTCAGCGAGTAATTCCAGAATTACTCCCAGTGGACTTCGCTGGGGAGTTCGCCAGGCGAAGGCCAGCGAGCATTCGCTGCGTGGCTTCGCCAGGCGAAGGTTGGCGAACCTGGCAGTGTTATTTTGTTTTGCTGTTTGTTCATGGCATGATGTTTGATTGATTCAATTATGATTAATGCCTATATGAATGATTGATGTGTGAACTGTTCCAACATGTCGTGCTGTGGGTGGCCGAAAGGCGTGAATCCTAGATTGTAGAGTAAATGATAAATCTTGAATATTTGATAATCTTGTGTATTTGTTCGAATTGAATAGAAATGCATTGATGAGCTGATATGTGTGTAAACCATGTGTGGAATGGTGCATAATGTGAATGCATGATAGATATATGCGATGTATGTGATAAATGCAATGAATATGTTTGTGAGCATAGTATGCATTTTGTGTCGATTGATCCCTCGGAGGATTTGCAGAACCTCGTATGATACGATGGTTATATTTGATTCCTTGGAGAATCGGTTGCATTGTGTGATTCCTCGGAGAATCGGTCATAACATGTAATCCCGTGGAGGATTGGTTAGAGTATTTGATTCCGTGGAGAATCTGCTGAGTACTTGATCCCGTGGAGGATCTGCTGAATATTCGATTCCGTGGAGAATCTGATGAATATTTGATTCCGTGGAGAATCTGCTGAGTACTTGATCCCGTGGAGGATCTGCTGAATACTCGATTCCTTAGGGAATTTGTTGAATGAGTCGGTACCGCATTTGCATCTGCATAGAGTCGTGTGTCGGTCTCTATGAGTTGCATGAGTCATCTGTGTATGATGCATTGGTTGTGTGAATATAACTGTGTATGTTATATGTGATTTGTTTGGAGGAAATATAGTGATTGTTCATGTGTATGTGTAGAGACATGATTATTTGTATATGCTTAATGTGGTGAGAACATAATTTGAGTATAACTTGTATAATTATGGAGTTATGTATATATATATATATATATACAATTTTATGCATTAACTGTTATGATGTTGTTTCTCACCCTTCTGCTGTTTTATAATGCTCTATGAGGCATTGCAGAGTAGGAAGCTGGAGGTTCTTTTTGTGAAGCGATGTCTTCATTCTTTTTGGTCAATGGCTCTGATATGTAACATCCGGGTAGTTAGGAGGTCTTTGACTCTTTTGGAGTTACATTTGTTTTGATTCTTTTGTGATACATATGTGTATGTATCTGCTGTGGATATGTTGTAAAGCATGAATTAACTGATGGTTGTATATACCTTTATGAATGTGATTGATTCAATATTTGGATGTTTCCGCTTTTATTCTAAATATTGAGATGTGGGTTACCCATTGTTGCATATCTATTTTGAGCAGGTATCGTATGTGTTTAATTTCATGATAATGTGATGCGCCTCTTCTATACCATGTTTTAATTAAACTCTGATGAAATAAATTTTCTATGTGCCTAATTGATTTATCTAATTTATTTGGGGTATAGAAAGGGGGTGTTACACACAGAGGCCATCATCATAATATTTCAAATACAATTAAAACACAACTTAGAATACATAATATATCTCTAAGACATAAACCCAGCGATCCCAGTGTTACATAACCAGAGCATGACTCGACCCAACATAATTAAAATACTAAACAACTGCACCAACAGAGACCTCGCAACTACTAGCAGTACAACTCCAAGATACCTGGACGATGTCATATAGGACATCATTCCAGCAGAAGGGTGAGAAATATTACCATAATAATCAAAGCACATAATCATATATAAATGCACAAGTACAAAATACATATATTCCACATTTTCTCACCACAATGCATATTAACACAATAATAATGCATATAATAGATTTCCATAGCATCAAATACACATATTATACTTCTCACCACAATACCTCACAATCCACTAACATACATCGCAATGTATATATGTATAAAACCAAGCATTTCATCATGCATACATTCACATTTGCAATCAATCCACATAAACATATACATTATGTTTAATTCTCTACAATTCGTATAAACATATTCAATCATGTTTAATCATCAATTCATCAGTCAATATCTTTCACAATTACTCATTCGCAACCCACATTTCAACAATTCATACACACATGCATATTTCATATAACACTCGTAACCATGCCATGTGGCTCATATAAAACTCATCAATTAAGAACCAATCCCCTTTCAGGATTATGGGTACGTCACTTATACCCTACCAGGAACAACATCTCAGTTATTCTACCCCGGTAATTATTCCACTAGGAACGACATCTTAGTCATTCTACCCCAGTGTATACGACCACGACACTATACCTCACCAGGAATAACATCTTGTTATTCTACCCCAATGCTTACTCCACTAGGAACAACATATTGCCATTCTACCCCAGTGAATATAAATCGTTCACATATACATTATTATCTACATCATTCTCACATTTACCAGTCAGTGCATATATATTTAGTAGTACATTCGCAGGCATTATTCACAATTCATCATGTACATCACAATGCATATCTATGCACACAACTAAGCATATTCATAAATGATGCTTCTACATTTCACATCATTTTCACATAAACATTTACAATTATGTTTATTCACAAATCTCAATTATACATATGATAAATGCAACTCATAGAGACCGACTCACGACTCTATGCAAATGCAAATGCAGTACCGACTCAATCAGCAGACTCAATTGAAGAACCAAAATGGAACCATCGCTCGTTACGGAAGTAACTCCCCGTCGGGCCTACGATGTTCACCCATCGCTCACAGCCCACATGGGCACACGATGTTTCCGGATTGCTCACACCCTACATGGGCACACAATCCGATTGCTCACACCCAACATGGGCACACAATCATTCTGTAGATTCTACGCGGAATCAAAATATAAACCATCGCTCACACCCCACTGGGCACACGACGTTTCTGCAGATCCTACGCGGGATCAACCAACACAAGAATGCATATCATGATGCTTCACATGCAAAATGACTCAATCAATTATAAACCATCGCTCACACCCCACATGGGCACACGAGGTTTCTGCAGATCCTACGCGTGATCAATTAACACAAGAATGCATATCATGATGCTTCACATGCAAAATGACTCATGACATTCTTGAAATGCATACATATTCGCAAATATATTTTTCATGCATTCTTCACATTCATCACATACAATATTCATACATTCTCAATGTATATTGTATTCATCATTCATCACAATTACCATGCATTTTTATTCAATTTTAAACAATGCACATAATTTGCCCAAAGGCCACGATTCACAATCGATTCATACACTAGGATTCACGCCTTATGGCTACCCACAGCACGACAATTAATAACACACAAGTTATTCATACGAGACGAAACTGATCGCAACCGGACGCTCTAGCTAAATAAGCTTCTCTCACTCAAAATCGTTAATTCCGATTAATCGGTAAAAGTCGGCTAAAAATAATATTTCTTTTCACCAAGTTGTAGAACATATTATTAACTTCAATTTGATATAAAGAACGTCAAGATCCGATAAGCGGTGAAAATGTTATGAATTTTCGAAGTTTTGAAAAATAATATTTTCTCACACTTACAGTGTTAATTGGTTAACGTATATGGTTAACCGGTTAACACCTCCAAAAACTCAGTTTTTAGGCCCTTAACACTGTGTTAATTGTAACACCCCCTTCTATACCCCCAAATAAACAATAAAAACGATTAAGCACGTATTCAAAATTTCATCAGAGTAATGTTTAAAACATGGTATAAAAGAGACATGCCACATCAAACACCAAAACATACAACACCTGCTCTATAAAAGACATGCAACAGTGGGGTAGCTATTAACAGAGGAACTTCGTCCTTATACCCACATTTCAATATATAGAATTAAAAGTGGAAAATCTAAACATTGAATCATTTAAACATGTAATCATATAATTTACATATCACCAAGTTTGATTCAAAATATCATCATGTTACGAAACATCTGCCAACAGATACATATACACAATGTATCCCAAAAGAATGCTATACAAGCCTAACTACCCGGTGCTACATATCAGAGCGAACCGACCAAAAGAATGAAGCTATACTTCACAAAAAGGATCTCCCGCCATCCTAATCTGCAATGCCTCACGAAGCATTATAAAACAACAGAAGAATGAGAAATATTACCGTAATAATCAATGCATATAATCATATATATATAATACATATATTTCACATTCTCACCACTCCTCATCACAATCATCATATGCATCAAAATATATGCATAAACCAATAATGGATAATCGCCAAACATGTTTCATCATGTACACATCCATAATTCTCGACTCAATCATTCATACACAACCGTTCTCTCCTACCACGAATCACTTCCACACCATGTGGTTTATACAACTCGTCACTCTCATAATTATCTATTCGAGACTATGGTACATCGCTCGTACCCCACCAGGAACAACCTCCCGGTTATTCTACCCCGGTGTTTACGTTACTAGGAACGACACATAGTCATTCTACCCTAGTAACTACTCCACTAGGAACGATATCGAATCATTCTACCCCAGTGAGTTTCACATTCATACCTCATTAGGAACAACATCAAGTCATTCTACCCCAATGAGTCTCACACTAGGAACGACATCATTAGCCATTCTACCCTAGTGCGCACCAACACTTGTACCGCATTAGGAACAACATCAAGTCATTCTACCCCAATGCATCCAAGCACTCATATCTCATTAGGAACGACACATAGTCATTCTACCCCAATGAGCTTCTCACTAGGAACGATATCACATCATTCTACCCCAGTGAGTTCCACACTAGGAATGACATCATTAGCCATTCTACCCCAGTGCACCAACACTTGTACTGCATTAGGAACAACATCAAGTCATTCTACCCCAATGCATCCAAGCACTCATATCTCATTAGGAACTACACATAGTCATTCTACCCCAATGAGCTTCTCACTAGGAACGATATCACATCATTCTACCCCAGTGAGTTCCACACTAGGAATGACATCATTAGCCATTCTACCCCAGTGCACCAATACTTACGCCTCATTAGGAACAACATCAAGTCATTCTACCCTAATGATCTCGCCACTAGGAATGATATCTCATCATTCTACCCTAATGCGTACCTCACCGACCTCACATCTATCACATAATACACACATATTCGCAATATGTTCCCATGCATTCACAATATCGCGCCAATGGCGACGAATTCAATCATATTCCTCATGCATTTAATCAATTCAAATAATGCAACATAATTGCCAAACGGCCACAATTCATAATTCATCTCACCATGTAGGATTCACGCCATACGGCTACCCACAGCACATCACAAACAACATGACTATTCAATTCCAACAAGGATTGAAAACAACCGAACCACACAATCAACATTGTATAGAACCACAAGAAAAACAAAATGCTGTCATGTTCGCTACTGGCTCGCCTAGCGAGTACCTAGCGAACATTCTCTACCTATTCGCCTAGCGAACAAGCTAGCGAAGACAAACAGAAGCCACCGGAAGGCTTCGCTACCAGTTCGCCACAGTGAGGCCCTAGCGAGCAACTCACTACCTCGCTCGCTACCAGCGAGGAGGTCCAAATCCATTATGTCCCAAGTCTGGGACCGTTCGCCACAGGCTCGCTAGGCGAGGACCTAGCGAACGTGCGCGACTTGCTTGCCTAGCGAACAAGCTAGCGAGTGTCTGCGAACACCAAACTCCAAACTGTCCAGTATTCATCTGGAGCTCCCGATTCACCCGATTCCAACCAAACTCGTTCCAGTAGACTTAGCCTAATATATCTCGACTAATCTACATCATCCCTTCCAGATTCTAACCGATAAAACTCAGTTTCTACCGATTAAACTTATTTAGACCTAAAATGGAAAAACAGAGAAAACATCCAAACAACTCATACAATCCATACACAATCATATATATTAACAAGATGATGATATTTCACACCCTTACCTTGATGAAATCGATAGCCAAGAGTTGTTCTTGATGAATCCAAGCTTTTCCTCTTTTCTTCTCTTTTTCCCCTCTTCCACTTCCTTTCTCTTCTTTCCTCTTATGTTTTCTATCCCCTTCTCTTCTTTCCACTTCCTCATATATATATATATATATATATATATATATATATATATATATATATATATATATATATATATATATATATATATATATATATATATATATATATATATATATATATATATATATATATATATATATATATATATATATATATATATATATATATATATATATATATATATATATATATATATATATATATATATATATATATATATATATATATATATATATATATATATATATATATATATCTTTCTCTTTATTTCTTTCCAATATATTTCCTCTCTCAAAACATCTATCAATCCATTTAAACAATCATCTAATTATTCAAATAATTAAAATAATCCAAATAAATCAATTAATTAACACAAATAATTAATTATTGAAAATTGGGCTGTTACAACTCTCCCCCACTTTAGGAATTTTCGTCCTCGAAAATGTTACCTCAATGAACCGAGTCGGATACGACTTCCTCATCTCAATCTCTCAAATCCCACTTTCTCTAGTTGGTTCCCCCAACTGTCTTTACCGAAGAAATCTTCATTACCTCGAAGTTACTTCTTGCTCATCAATCTGAACTAGCAATGTCTCAACAGTTAAATCCTTCCTCACTTGTACACCATCTATCTGAATGAATGCACTTGCACTTCCCCAATTAGGCACATACCACATCATGTAAATTCACAATCTACAGCGGTAAGACAATCTAACATGATACTTCTCCCACGCTTCTGTTGCGCCATTCTGATACCAAGCAACAAAACGCGGTGTGTGCTTCCGAGACTTCAAAGCTCGAACCACACCCGTCACCACTGTAACCCTCAGAACATGTCCTTTCTTGGATCTTCTTGATCTTTTCAGTCGTCTCTTACACAATCCTTAGGTCTGAGCACAACATCCTCGCCTGAATCATATCAATACAAAGGAGTCTTACACCTCCTACCATACAAAGCTTCAGATTCCCATCTGACACCATATTCGATGACAGCTCATACAATCTTTATCACTTCAACGATATACATCTCAACCAGCTCCAACATAGAATGATTAATCCTCATTGGTAGGAAAAGAGCCAATCTAGTCATTCCATCCAAAATCACTCAATTAAAACCATATTCCTCAAATTCTCTGAAAAACTCAACGCAAAATCCATGGAAATACTATCCGATTTCAACTCTGGAATATACAACGGTTACATCAGACCCAACAGTCCCAGACGTTCATTCTTCGACTTCCGACAAGTCTAAACATTACATACAACTAAACCACTTCTCTCTTCATCTATGGCCATCAAAATAATTTCCTCAAATCCGGTTACATCTTTATAGCACTAGGATGGATACTCCATCTACCACAATACTCTTATTCCACTTAATAATATCTAGAACACAATTCTATTACGACATCTCATGATACCATTCCCATTAATACGAAAATCAATCCTTCGACTTAATTCATCAAATTCAACCATCATCATCAGTATATACCAAATCTTCAAATCGATGCATCAGCTACCACGTTGCTCTACCCGAATGGTAATTCAATTTAAAACCATAATCCCTTAGGAGTTCCAATTGTTTTCCTCTGCCTCATATTCAATTCTTCCAATTCAAACCAATACCTTAAGCTCTTGAGGTCACCAACTATTTCAAATCTCTCACTAACCAATTGGAGCCCCCAACTCCGGCACAAACACAATAACGACCAACTCTAAGTCACTTGTTAGATAATCCCTCTTATATACTTTAAATTGCCTCCAAGCAACTAGACTTGCTAATGTTGCACTTAACACATCTCTCAATCATATCAACCGAGCTTCTCACAACACAACAATTAATTCTGTCGAGCCCGACACAACCCATACACGAGTTGTTGACAGCTCTCCAGAAACCCTTTGAAACTCTCCTCACCGCAGCATAAAACTGCTTCTTCTCCCGTACTGATAACTCAAGTTCCTTATGCTCAATATGATCCTCTATTCTCTTCTTTGAATATACCAAAATATCATCGGTGAACACAATCATTGCTTCAATCAATCAAGTATGGAGAATCCTCATGCCAAATGGTTACTCGGTTTCGCAAATTGTGGCAAAAATATGCACCACACACTCTGCATCCACTACTAAATCCAAAAATAGTCCATCAATAATTAACTTAATTCCATGCCAATACTTCACCATCATCTAGATCATTGGACTAGCTTTCCAACACTTCGAACCGTGCGTCATTCCGAGTTACGGTCCTCCCGTTCCGACAAAAATACTAAAACAACTTTCTCTGCCCAGGACTTCCTCGCTAGGCGAACATAGTAGCAAGCGTGGAGTCGTTCGCTAGCATGCTCGCTAGGCGAAGACCTGGCGAACATGACAGTCCAAAATCTTAATTTCGACCGTTACCTGACTTCCGAGTGTCCGATTTCGATCCGTAAAAAGCTGTGATCTCGGAATTTGACGTACTGCAACAATTTCACACTTAGAAGACCATACAACACATCCTCGACTCTTGGAATACTTAAAGGCCTTGCTACACCAATCTGCACTCCACGTTTATGCTTTCTTTAACATCCACCGGATGTCACTACCCACCCTTTGCATACTTAACCTCGCAATGACAGTGTTTTCACACGTGTCGCATACAAGGGGACAAACGACACAAGACAACCTGGCCGGATGGACCGACCTGCTCTGATACCACTTGTAACACCCCCTTCTATACCCCCAAATAAACAATAAAAACGATTAAGCACGTATTCAAAATTTCATCAGAGTAACGTTTAAAACATGGTATAAAAGAGACATGCCACATCAAACACCAAAACATACAACACCTGCTCGTGGGGTAGCTATTAACAGAGGAACTTCGTCCTTATACCCACATTTCAATATATAGAATTAAAAGTGGAAAATCTAAACATTGAATCATTTAAACATGTAATCATATAATTTACATATCACCAAGTTTGATTCAAAATATCATCATGTACGAAACATCTGCCAACAGATACATATATACAATGTATCCCAAAAGAATGCTATACAAGCCTAACTACCCGGTGCTACATATCAGAGCGAACCGACCAAAAGAATGAAGCTATACTTCACAAAAAGGATCTCCCGCCATCCTAATCTGCAATGCCTCACGAAGCATTATAAAACAGCAGAAGAGTGAGAAATATTACCGTAATAATCAATGCATATAATCATATATATATATATTCGTAAACATAATAATACATATATTTCACATTCTCACCACTCCTCATCACAATCATCATATGCATCAAAATATATGCATAAACCAATAATGGATAATCGCCAAACATGTTTCATCATGTACACATCCATAATTCTCGACTCAATCATTCATACACAACCGTTCTCTCCTACCACGAATCACTTCCACACCATGTGGTTTATACAACTCGTCACTCTCATAATTATCTATTCAAGACTATGGTACATCGCTCGTACCCCACCAGGAACAACCTCCCGGTTATTCTACCCCGGTGTTTACGTTACTAGGAACGACACATAGTCATTCTACCCCAGTAACTACTCCACTAGGAACGATATCGAATCATTATACCCCAGTGAGTTTCACATTCATACCTCATTAGGAACAACATCAAGTCATTCTACCCCAATGAGTCTCACACTAGGAACGATATCATTAGCCATTCTACCCTAGTGTGCACCAACACTTGTACCGCATTAGGAACAACATCAAGTCATTCTACCCCAATGC
Organism: Lathyrus sativus; assembly: GCA_963859935.3. Lineage (NCBI taxonomy): Eukaryota > Viridiplantae > Streptophyta > Magnoliopsida > Fabales > Fabaceae > Lathyrus > Lathyrus sativus. The sequence goes on from OZ012737.1 coordinate 231,102,360, forward strand.
ATCCAAGCACTCATATCTCATTAGGAACGACACATAGTCATTCTACCCCAATGAGCTTCTCACTAGGAACGATATCACATCATTCTACCCCAGTGAGTTCAACACTAGGAATGACATCATTAGCCATTCTACCCCAGTGCACCAACACTTGTACTGCATTAGGAACAACATCAAGTCATTCTACCCCCAATGCATCCAAGCACTCATATCTCATTAGGAACGACACATAGTCATTCTACCCCAATGAGCTTCTCACTAGGAACGATATCACATCATTCTACCCCAGTGAGTTCCACACTTGGAATGACATCATTAGCCATTCTACCCCAGTGCACCAATACTTACGCCTCATTAGGAACAACATCAAGTCATTCTACCCTAATGATCTCGCCACTAGGAATGATATCTCATCATTCTACTCTAATGCGTACCTCACCGACCTCACATCTATCACATAATGCACACATATTCGCAATATGTTCCCATGCATTCACAATATCGCGCCAATGGCGACGAATTCAATCATATTCCTCATGCATTTAATCAATTCAAATAATGCAACATAATTGCCAAACGGCCACAATTCATAATTCATCTCACCATCTAGGATTCACGCCATACGGCTACCCATAGCACATCACAAACAACATGACTATTCAATTCCAACAAGGATTGAAAACAACCGAACCACATAATCAACATTGGATAGAACCACAAGAAAAACAAAATGCTGTCACGTTCGCTACTGGCTCGCCTAGCGAGTACCTAGCGAACATTCGCTACCTATTCGCCTAGCGAACAAGCTAGCGAAGACAAATAGAAGCCACTGGAAGGCTTCGCTACCAGTTCGCCACAGTGAGGCCCTAGCGAGCAACTCACTACCTCGCTCGCTACCAGCGAGGAGGTCCAAATCCATTATGTCCCAAGTCTGGGACCGTTCGCCACAGGCTCGCTAGGCGAGGACCTAGCGAACGTGCGCGACTTGCTTGCCTAGCGAACAAGCTAGCGAGTGTCTGCGAACACCAAACTCCAAACTGTCCAGTATTCATCTGGAGCTACCGATTCACCCGATTCCAACCAAACTCGTTCCAGTAGACTTAGCCTAATATATCTCGACTAATCTACATCATCCCTTCCAGATTCTAACCGATAAAACTCAGTTTCTACCGATTAAACTTATTTAGACCTAAAATGGAAAAACAGAGAAAACATCCAAACAACTCATACAATCCATACACAATCATATATATTAACAAGATGATGATATTTCACACCCTTACCTTGATGAAATCGATAGCCAAGAGTTGTTCTTGATGAATCCAAGCTTTTCCTCTTTTCTTCTCTTTTTCCCCTCTTCCACTTCCTTTCTCTTCTTTCCTCTTATGTTTTCTATCCCCTTCTCTTCTTTCCACTTCCTCATATATATATATATATATATATATATATATATATATATATATATATATATATATATATATATATATATATATATATATATATATATATATATATATATATATATATATATATATATATATATATATATATATATATATATATATATATATATATATATATATATATATATATATATATATATATATATATATATATATATATATATATATATATATATATATATATATATATATATCTTTCTCTTTATTTCTTTCCAATATATTTCCTCTCTCAAAACATCTATCAATCCATTTAAACAATCATCTAATTATTCAAATAATTAAAATAATCCAAATAAATCAATTAATTAACACAAATAATTAATTATTGAAAATTGGGCTGTTACATTAATCGGTTAACGCATATGGTTAACCAATTAACACCTAAAAAACTTGGAAAAACAGCTACGGGTTTGGGCTTAAAAGCCCCAAAAAGTCTGCCGATTAAATGGTTTTCACCCGATTAAATGCCTATTGTTGCACCCCAAAATTTGCCCAACATTTCTTTACCTAACTTATGTTTCATTTCATGCACATTAGCATTATCATTTGCATTTCATTGACATGTATGCAGGAGATCAAGAGGTATGATTACCAATCAAGGGCTACACAAGAGTTTGAAGCTAGCTAAGAATGTTATTCAAGTGTTCAAGGATTGATATCCTTGTCAGAGAAGTTAAAAGATCCTCAGAGAGAGTGGTTGAAGCCAAGTGTGTAGGTCTCCTAACTTGAAAGTTGTGGAAAGCCATCAGATGATTCTGAGGCCATGAGGATGGACTTGAGGTCTTTAGAGATCTCACGAGAAGTGTTGAAGATCACTTTGAGGCCTAGACAGGTCATTGTGCAAGATTAAGAAGATTTAGCCATGAGTGGTGCAATTAGGGTTTGACTGGGTCAACTGATGATTTGAACAAAGTTGAGACCTAATTCAAAGGCCATGTGATCATGGAGTGATGCATTTAGATGTTACAAGGATGATTCCAAGGTCAACTCATCATGATTGAAGAGTTTGAGAAGTTTCAAGCTAGGGTTTCTAAGGCTTGACAGTGTAAAATCCCCTAGTTTGACCCCTATCTTCAAGGAAATTTAGCTCAAGATGTGATTGTCATCTCATCTTGACCCCAACATGATTGTTGTAGAGCATGGTCTTAGATTTAATTTGAGTGCTAGAAGTCCTTGATAAGATTTGTAGAACTCAAGTTATGATGTTGACAAGTTACAGGTCATCTGAGGTATGTGGATTTGGGGGCTTGAAAGTTGTCCAACTTGCATGAAACTTTTGCCCTAGAAGGATGATTCCTATGAACTTTTGGTCAAAATAAATGTTATTCCTCATCCTCTTAGATTTATAGATAGTACTAGAAGTCCTTGATAGGATTTGTAGAACTCAAGTTATGGCTTTGACAAGTCAAAGGCATTTTGGTCATTTGGAGATTATAGGTCATTTCAACTATAAGGCCATAACTCTTATTTCCAAGCTTCAAATGGGAAAATGTTCAACATCAAACTTGTTCAAAATGATGTTTTAAGGCTATTCAAGAGGTCATGAGAGGTTGGAATTGCTTGTAGCTTAAAGTTGCAAAAATGACCTAAAATAAGGAGGATTTTCAAATGAACCAAAGTTGGAAATTGATATTTTTGATCTACATGTCCAAACCAAGGCATGTAATATGTCATTTTGATTCTAAAAAACATTTTAAGAACATTGGTTTAGCCACAATTTTGAATTGAAGTTTAATTTGTGGACTTGCTTTGAAAAGTAGTTACTTACATCTTAAGTAACATTGGCCAAACCTAAATTCAAGGCATGACCAAGGCCCCTTGCAAGCTAAACACATCTAAAATGTCATTAGGGGAGAAATTGGAAGGGAATGAGTGTGATTTCAAGCTGCTAACAGAACTATGCATACCATGGCATGTGATTGAACTTCTCATGACATGAGAGATTGAACTTCTCATTAGAAGGATCTAGAGCTTTCTAGATCATCCATACATGTTCTATATATTGAGTAGAGGTGATCCAAGGCCAAGGTTGGTGATGATTGAGAGAGAAAATTGAGATTGCACTTTGAGATTTCACATTGCAAATCAAGATCGGTTACAAGGGTTGAAGCCATTTCAATCCAAGATTTCAATCTCAGAAGCTTGCTCTAGCATTGGTGGATGAATCCAGATGGAGAATTGAGCAAGATTGGTGGAGAATCGTGTGAGATCCATTGAAGAAATTCCTCTGCAACTCAGAATCGAATCCAAGAATTGAAGCCATTTCAATCAATTCTATTGCATACAGAAGCTTGGAAGTGATTCACTGAAGGAGTCTGGAGCATTTGAAGGCTTGATTTGAAGGCTTGCTACTTCTGTGCACACGAAATTTTCAAGTTGGTAACTTTCAATCTCCAGCTTGTATTAGTTAGAATTAAGAGGGATTAGGATGTTAGATGCAGTGAGGATTGATGTAGGAAGGTTTTCAGATCATTAATTTGAGAATTAGTGACCAATTAGGGATGTTACCATTTTCGGTTGAGAGTTGGTTCTTGCAAATCTTGAGGTTTCAGAGAGAATTAAGGGCATGAATGGATTCGTGAGGAAAATTGGGGCAAGATTCATGTAGAGACCTCTTGGAATGGAGGCCTGTGGAGAAAGTTAGGGTTGAGGGAGATGAGCGGAGATTGTCACCGGCGGTGGCTTTGGGCGCGCAGGTGGCCTGAGTTGCAGAAGTTTAAATTGAGGAAGATGACTTGATAGCCATCAGATCAAGGTTTGACTTGGACCAAGGATTTCATCCAACGGCCACGCATGCTTCTCATTTTGTGAAGGACTCTGAACTTAATGAAACGATGCGTTTCATTAATCAGCTGGTTTTGGGCTTTGTGAAATAAGTGATACCTGCACCCCCTTATGGCCCAATCCATAAAATGAATTGTTTTCTCTTGCTATCTGCACCGTGTGTTTATCATTTTATTTGGATCTTCATATTATTTTTTCATTTTATGCATGGTTAATGATTAATTCATAAAAAATGGAAAAATGATTCAATTAATCCCATTCTTTTTGCATTGGATTCATGATAGGATCTAGTATTTTTTAGATAAAAAATATTATTATTTCATGCATTTTCTGATTTTATGGGAATTTTTACATTTTAATTGATATTAAAATAGTCATGTTTGATGCTTGATATTGGTGAATTTGGTTTGATCATGTGATGATGATTTTAGTCTTGATTTTTTGTGAGTAGCTAGCATAGATATGCATGATCCCCATAGATTTCTCTCACATTTTTGTGATGAATATACATGATCCCCATAGATTTCTCTCACATTTTTGTGATGAATATAAGTGGTAGTTTTAGGTTGAAACCTTTAGAAGCTCCATTTTTAGGGTTTATGGTTGATACCTTGTGGTTTAGGTTTTATATTTAGAACTTGGTGGATGATTCAACCTCTGATTTTTGTAGGGTAGATTCATGATTGAATTAGGGTCCCTTAGGAATTTATGTAGGAGTTTTCAAGGTAGTTTACTATTTTTGCTTGATTTTAGTTTAAGTGCTAGTTTTAGATGATTCTAATGCACTAACTCAACTAGATTAACATCTTTAGTTCCCTTAGATTAGGGTGTTGCTTTGCTTGTTCTTGGATGATGTTGAAGGCAAGTTGAAGATGCATTGGATTGCTTGAAGAGGCTTGGATGTGAAGATCTTCCCTTCTTTTGGTGTAGTTTTGTTTAGGTGTTAAGATTAGGGTCTTGTAGGCAGAGCTTCTAGATAGATTCTCTTCCTTCATAAACATGGATGATGTTGATCACTTCCATTATTCCCTATGATGTAAGGTCCCCTTGTAAAGGCCTCATCCCTCCTTTGGTAGGATGTGTGGCTCTTTGCATGTTGGTAGAACCTTTGAGGGTTCCTTTCTCTGATGACAGGAGGCTTAGTGGTGACCTTTGGTCTTCACTCTGCTACCAATCATCCAAACTTTGCTCTTGATAGATGAATCTTTCTCCCATGTTAGAGGATGGAGTTCCTTGCTTGAAGAAGATTGAAGGATGGAGTTGATACTTCTTTGTGTTTGAAGATTACTCTGAGAAACTGAAGCTTATAGATGAAGAGGACCAAGTTGATGTTGGTAAAGCAAAGAGAGCTGAAGCTTGAAGACCAATGTGACACTTGTGAAGAAGATCCAATTGAGATTGAGTGAAGAGCTGAGGCTTGAGGAATAAAGGATGAGTTGATACTTATGTTGATACATTGAGAGCCTGAAGGAGTCAAGTTGATACTTGCAGTTAGGAGTGAAGCCTGAAGGTGGAGTTGACTGGAGAGCTGAAGCTTGAAGTTGAAGGAGAGGGATAAGTTGATACTTATGTGGATGTGTTAGAAGCTTGGAAAAGCAAGTTGATACTTGCTATTGAAGATGAGAGCCTTGAAGAGCAGTTGAAGACTGAGGACTGAGCTGCTGTCAGAAGGGAGCTTTGCTGTGAAGCTGTGGAAGCTGTTGATTTTCTTTCCTGTCTGTTTGCTTTCTGTGCAAATGTATTGAAGTGACTTGTTTGATTTTCTTGATGCATTAGAATAAGTTCATATCTAGAATGATGTAAATTAGGAGCATGATTGCACCAGAGGTTGAGTTGCTCCCTCTGCTTGTATTTTTACTGTGTGGCTTTGCTTGCGGGTATTCGGTAGAGCCCTGCTCCCTTGCCCATGTGGTTTGTGTTTGCTTGATGGCATTTTATTTTTCTTTCATGATTGCAGTTATTATTCTATCTTGCTTGATAGCATGTTATTTCCTCTGTATGATTGCAGTTATTCATATCTGGCTTGAGGTTGAGATGAGCTTGTGGAGGCTGATGTCCCACACACATTTCCTCCCTCACTTGTATTGCATGCATTTTACAGTTGTTTACTGTTTACTGTTTAAGCTGATGCTTTATCTGTTTCTGTTTATCATTGACATGATCCTTAGGAATCTCACTTCCTTTGATAAGGAAGTGATGATTAGAACTTTAGGTTGAAACCTATGCATGATAACTTCTAGGAGTTCCCTGTTTCAAACCTCAACCATAGGATGAATCCTTGGCATGACAACATTAGGACTTGATAGTCTCCCTTTAGTTGAGCCTATTCTCTTCTCATCTCAAAACAAATTAAAATACAGTAATAAAGGTTAACTGATGTCATACGTTACGAGCCTTAAGTTATCTGAGAAAGGATTGTTGGAGAGTTTCTTTTCAACAGTCCGGATGTTTAGTATGGTACCCTTTGGGTGACATGCGACGCATTCACTCTCAGGTCATAGTCTCTAGTGCGATATTGGTTGCAAACATCCATAAAAAACAGTTCTTTCGTAAAAGACAGAAAACAAACTTCAAACCTTTTTGCCCTGTGGGCCCATAATTCAAAGGAAGCTTTTCTGAGGAAAAGAGTGTCGTTAACTCCCAGTTCTACCACAAACGGTAACGCATAAGTCTCCAAGGGTCGAGCTGCGTACGCCAAACTGCTGGAACTGTTTGTTAACCCTACTCGATAAAACAGACGAATCTGAATTCCCGTAATCCGTATTATCCCGAACTACGTAAGCTCTGATCTCTCATACCTGTTGAGAGAACGTAGGCACAATACTGATGTATTGGCAAGCCACATTTCCCGTACCCGTAGTCAGTCAAACTACGTTGACTCTGATTTCTCATTCTCTGATGAGAATACGTAGGCATAAAGCGCGACACTTTGCCGAGTCATTTTCTTTTCTTTTTTGACCAGCCTTGATAGGTAGATAGATAAAACCAACGCGTCAGATAAACACAACAAGCGTGGATCCCATCGAGTACGATGGACGTGAGGGGTGCTAATACCTTCCCCTTGCGTAACCGACTCCCGAACCCAGACAACGGTTGCGATGACCTTGTCTTATACCTTTTCGTCAGGTTTTTCCGATCGTTTCCTTTCCCGTTCCGAGGGATAAATAACGAAAGGTGGTGACTCTTCTGTTTTACCGGCACCTTATTTTCGCGGTAGCGACACCTATCCATCCTTACTAATCATACACGGACATTTTAGGCTCATAAAACTCGAATTTCACGACATCCGATTTCCACTCAAAATCTTAACTTCAAATTAACCGAAAATGGTGAAACTCATAATATCACCCGATTTTTGCCAAACTAGTTTCAATAATCTTAGCCTAACATATCCCGACTAAACTACGAAAGTTATTCCCAATTCTAACCGTTCAAACATCGGTTTCTATCGATTAATTCCAAATCCAACCTAGAATGAAAACTATACAAGAACACCCAAACAATCCAACACACATACACAATCATACACATTGATTAGGATAGTAAGATTTCACACCCTTACCTTAGATTAATCGAAGCCAGAGGATGTTCTAGATGAATCCAAGCTTTTCCTCATCTCCTTTTCTTTTCTCTTCTTCCTCTTTCTTTCTCTTCTCTTCTCTTATGTTTTCTATTCTTTTCTTTTCTTTCCACTTCCTCATATATATATATATATATATATATATATATATATATATATATATATATATATTTATATATATATATATATATATATATATATATATATATATATATATATATATATATATATATATATATATATATATATATATATATATATATATATATATATATATATATATATATATATATATATATATATATATATATATATATATATATATATATATATATTATATATATATATATATATATATATATATATATATATATATATATATATATATATATATATATATATATATATATATATATATATATATATATATATATATATATATATATATATATATATATATATATATATATATATATATATATATATATATATATATATATATATATATATATATATATATATATATATATATATATATATATATATATATATATATATATATATATATATATATATATATATATATATATATATATATATATATATATATATATATATATATAATATATATATATATATATATATATATATATATATATATATATATATATATATATATATATATATATATATATATATATATATATATATATATATATATATATATATATATATATATATCTTTCTCTTTATTTCTTTCCAATATATTTCCTCTCTCAAAACATCTATCAATCCATTTAAACAATCATCTAATTATTCAAATAATTAGAATAATCCAAATAAATCAATTAATTAACACAAATAATTAATTATTGAAAATTGGGCTGTTACAGGTTGACCTCAGACAATATGCTTCAAGGAAAAGCATCCTTCTAGGTCATATCCAATCCCTCCTTCATGAAACGCACATCGGGCGTTAGGATTGTAGAATGGTGGAAGAGGATCTGGTGGAGGTCCCATCTTTCTAGTAGTAATCAGACCTTGTTGCACCATGTATGGGTACAATTCAGTGTAGCTCTTTGGAACTGGTGGAATAGGAGATTTTTCTCCTGATCTTCTGTTTTATACATTCGGTCTGGGAATTGGAGCCCTTGGTTGTTGTTGTTGATAGGCTGAGGCGGTGGACGCCTGCTGGTAGCCTTGCTGATATGAGGGTGGCTTTTGATTTGTCTGGAAAACCAGAGTTTGATTGTGAAAGGTAGGTGTTATGGCCGCCACATAGGGTTGTTGAGCGTACTGCATGGGATATGATGGTTATTGTCGAGTTCGTTGTTGATGAGGATGTTTTCTGGTTTGACTCATTCTTTCTGCAGAAATGGCATTGGTCTTGCCTTCCTTTTTCTTGTGAACATTTCCAAAGGATCTCTTAGTGAAACCTCCACTTGAACTGCCTGCGATACTTGTCATTTTTCCGTTTTTCAGCCTCAACTCCACTTTTACTCCCACAACTACAATGTCAGAGAAGTTAGCGCTCACACTACTAATCATTCTTTCATAGAATTCCGGTCTCACCGTATCTACGAACCAATTAGCTAGTTCTTTTTCAGCCAGAGGGGGCTCCACTTGAGAGGCAGTTTCCCTCCAACGTTGGGCATACTCTTTGAAGGATTCAGAACTTTTCTGAGCAATACTTAATAATTATCTTCGGTCCGACGCTAAATCCATGTTGTATTTGTAATGTTTGATGAAATCATCAGATAAGTCTTGAAAATTATGAATTCTTGATTGGTCCAACCCTATGTACCACTTAGCCGAAGCGTCTTTGAGACTGTCTTGAAAACAGTGGATCATCAATTTATCATTCTCCACATAGGCTGCCATCTTCCTATAGTACATAATCAAGTGGGTCCTGAGACAGGTAGCCCTTTCATATTTATCAAAGATTAGGATTTTGAACTTTAGAAGAATCACTAGTCCAGAGACTAAACACATATCCCTCGCATCTGCCCCAAATACCTTATTTCCTTCCTAGCCGATATTTTTCTTGCCATAGTTTCGAAGTCTTCTCTCATCTTCCCATTGCGTTCATCTCCTCCTTCCGAATGGTCAGGGATGTCGAAAACTTGATGTTGGTTATTGAAGTATGGATGTGCCTGTGTTTGTACAACAGATGGAGTGTAAATATGGTTAACATGAGGAAAATCACCATCCAGAGGAACAGTCTGTTGAGTAGTCTTCACGGTAACTGGTGGTGGTATAAAGTTAAATGGTGGTCCATAAGGTGGATCATTGGAGGCAATAGTTACAATTGGTGTTGTTTCTATCACGGTAGCATTGATCTCAGAAACCACGGTTGGCTGAGTGTTTATCTTTGCACGGATCACTTGCAAAATTTCCATCATTTGGCCCCTACTGCCTTGTATGTCATCAAGTTCATTGTTGACTCTGTCTAACTCTTAATCTTGCTCAGCTATTCTCCTTTGGGCTTGAGCTCTTGTATTGTAAGGATGTGGAGGATTCAGTGTGATCGATTGGAGGTAAACAACACAGAATAAGCCACATAACAGGAAGATGCATATGCCATGCTTATGGAATGCTAATGAAAATGTAATGCTAACATTCAAAAGAAATCCAAAACTATGTTTACAAACATCAATAATGGAGGAAAGAGCAAAACAAAGCAACTTTTTATTAACAAATGAAAGTTTTACATTCAAAGCCCAAGCATGGACATAAATTACAAGATTGAAAGTTGAAACTGAGAGGTCTAATATTTCTGACAAGAATATCCTTCCCATTCTTGAAGCTTCATCTTTCTTGCAATTTCTTCTTTCTGGTTCTGACGGAGCAGCTTCCAGAGTTCTTCGTTCTCTTGAACAACCCTGAAGTGTTTATCTTCCCACATCTTTTTCTCCTTTTCAGCTTTGACTAAAGCATCCTTCAATTCTTCCATAGAGAAGGGTTCTTTCAGAGTTGCCGGAGTAGACTCGAAGCGAGTGTAGAACATCTTTAGAGCTATCTCTTTAGACCAAAGAAGATACGCCTCTGAAACTGTGCAGTCTGAATGCCTCAGAGCAGTCATCCCTTGGGTATTAAGGTGATGCCAAGCATACTCAATTCGCGCTTTAAGTTCTGTATTTCTCCCTTCTTCAAGAAAGCATCTTTCCAAAAGAACTGGATTAGGCTCTTCCTTTGCAAGATATCCTAGCTGGCAGCAAGCTAGGATGAGATTATAACTAATACATCCTTTTGTGCCAAGAAGAGGCACATTAGGGAAATCCCCACAGCTGTGTATCACGGTAACCCCCCCATACATGGGATTATACCATCATATTTCTTCGTGTTTGAGCGATATAAGCTTTTTTGTCCAAGCAATTTGTTCTTTAGATTCCACAAAGAGACCGTCCTTGGCAAGTGCGAAATAAACCACTTGTGAAGGAGAGCGGTGCAACAAGTAATCTAGCCTTCTCCATGAGAGTTCTTTAGATGAACGGAGAAGTATGCGTCAGGTAGTAGGGTGGGAATAGGGTTCTTGATTAGAAATAAGTTGATGGCGTTCGCATCTATGAATTTGTCATCACTTGGGAATAGAAGGAGCCCATAACTCAATAAAGCCAAGATAGCCTCAAGGATTTATGTGTCTTGCTTATCAGCATGAGCCTCAACTCTTTCCATCAAAGGTCTTGCTTGCAAACCAGAGAATCCATCCTTGACGTCCAAATGAGTTGGAAGGTCAGATGGTTCTAGGTATAAGGCTTCAACCAAGACTCTCCTATTTGGTCTTCTTTCTCTCCCAGAGAATGGTTGAGGAGTGACACACAATCCCATCAAAGCAAAATATTCTTCCAACGTTGGTAGCAACTGGTAGTCTAGAAACGTGAAGCAATGGTAAATGGGGTTGTAGAATTTAACGAGCGCCATTAACATCTCCTCATCTACTTAGAGCTCTAATAGAGGTAGAAGATTTCCATACTTGTTGCTAAACGACAAAGGATCTTTCACTAGGCCTCCTAGTATCCTCAAATTGTCCAACTTTAAGCTTTTGAATGTGCATTTTAGAGTCGTTTTCTTTCTTAAGTCCATTACAATGTTTGCAAAGAAAGTTAGAAATCCTTTGAATGTTAACACAAACAATGAGATGCAATGCAATTGGCTTTAAGAAACTCAGAAGATTAATTGGTAAAAGGGACACCTTTTTGGCACAAAAATCTTATCTCATTAATATTGGAAAAAGTTACAACTTTAAAGTACAATATAAGAGACCGAAATACAAAGGAAAAAGACTAGGCCCTAGAGTCTCCACAGAGTCTAGCTAGAAAGGTCCTATTTGTGCATCCTCTTCTGTCTTTTCAACTCTTCATTCTCCAACACTAGCTTGTCGACGATTCCTTTCCAAGCACTAATGTATGTGGGATGTCAAAGTACTCATGGGTACTAAGCACGAGCTGAACACTAGAGAAAAATAAATTCTCTTGTGTCACGTATCTGTCAATAACCCTCATTTCAAGCAGCTCAATCAAATCATCCTTCTCTTTCAGTTGTCTCTTCATCTCCATTTGCTCGTAGTGAATGACGTGGTACTTGCCTTTCGAAGTATCTCTTTCAAAATTCAATATAGCCAAAGTTTCTTGGTATTCCTCCATTTTCTTAACAGGAATGATAGAGGAAGAAGTGACAACAATTTGCAAAGGTCTCTCTAAGAGATAAGGTATTTTGAGATCATAGGCTCTAGCACAAACCCATTGTGTGAAAGGCTCAAATGCTATACAGTTCTTCTTCCCTATATCAATCTTGGTCTTCTTGTGGATAGTCCTCCAAGCATCTGCAACACTATCTCTAAACCTCATACTAGCTTCTGCGTTAAGGTAGAAAAAACCTGTCAACAGGACATTGCTAGGCTTTTCCTTCATGGGAAACCCAAACTGACGTCTTGCAAGGATATGGTTGTAATTGATTCCTCCTCGTACAATGAGAAGAGGTCTGTTGGGAAATGAACCACAATTGTCAATGATCACTCCTTTGTCGTAAGTGGGGTCATACCAATGCACATCAGTCTGCGTCAGGGCCATGAGCCTTTGAGGCCACCTTAGTCCATTTAGATTTTCCTTGAAAAGATCTATTCTCGGAAAATGTGCAACATGTAACGCCCATTTAATTATCTCGTTTTTCTGTGTATTTTATTTGTGGTGTGCCTTCTGTGTTAGGGGTGTGGTTGAGTGCAATTGTGTGTAGCCCTTAAGTTGGAATTTATTAATAATTTTGGACTTTAAGACTAATAATAAAATTATTAGTGATAATGATAAATTAATGACTAATAGTAATATTATTAATATTATTATTATTAATATTATTATTAAGTAATAAAAAGAAATGGAATAAAAGAATTGGGATAAAGGGCTGTTTGGGAAAGAATTGAAAAGAGGAGAGGAGAAAACACGTTGGAAGAGAAGAGAAGAGAAACACGATCAAGAAAAATTTGGAGAAGAAGAGCAAGGTGAATCGGAGCAAGAGGAAGCTAGGATTCATCATTTCAACAAGAGTTTCATCAGGTTGTTCGAGTTATCGAGGTAAGGGGGGGGGGGGGGGAATCGGGTCGAATGGTATGTTGCATGAATACTAGGTAGAAGGGGATTTCCCTAACCCCATTAGGTTGTGATGATTTTGTTGGTATGTGTTGGAAATTCTGAGTTGTTGATGATATGTTGAATCTGTTGCATGTGATGTAGAGAGATCGTTTGGTGATTTGGGGATTTTGGGTAATTGCCGTGTATATGCCGGAACTGAATTAAGTGAGTAGAGCTGACATTTAATCGGGTTAAATCGAGAATAGATTATGTAGCTAGGTTGTAGAATATTGGTTTGATATGATGGGGACTAGTTTGAGTAGAATCGGCTGATTTCGGAGAGTCTTGCCGACTCTGAGCAGTGGGATTTTTCTGAATTCGCAGGCGTTCGCCAGCACCCTCGTTGAGCGAACTAGGGGCGAGCCTTCTCCAGGGATTCGCCAGGCGAACTTGGCAGCGAGTGCTTCCAGTAGCCACTGTCTGCATTCGCTAGGGAGTTCGTTGGGCGAGCTAGTAGCGAGTCTTCGCTGGGGGATTCGCCGAGCAAACGGGTAGCGAGCATTCGCTGCGGGGCCTCGCCAGGTGAATGAGCCAGCGAGCGTGACAGTATGTTTGTGTTTTTGAGCTGTGCTGTTCGTTTCTCTCGTGATGTTGGACCCTTGTTGGTCATGATTAATTATGATATTGATATTGAACTATGGGGAGTATATGTGTGGTGTGGAATATGGTTTCCTTGATATTCGTTTAATTTGAATGATTGAAATAGTGTGTAATAACATGTATGTGCGATGTATGATGAAATGTGATCGAATGGATCGTGGGCACCTTATGTGTGCGTAAATTTCTATTGTGCATTAGTGTATGCATATCATGATGCATGTTTGGGCTCAGATGGAGCGTGGTAGGGATAGATCGTTGCTCAGATGGAGTGTATGCGATCTATCCTGAGTTTATTTTCCCGTACTCCGAAGGAGAGGGGGTGGTAGGAATAAATCATTGCTCAGTGGAGTGTATGTGATCTATTCTGAGTTGATTGGGATAGATCGTTGCCCGGGGGGTGTATGTGATCTATTCCGGGTTATTTGCCCGTACTCCGTGGGGAGCTTTGTGGGATAGATCATTGTCAATGGTGGGTGTATGCGATCTATCCGGGTTCGAGTGAGTGAACCAGTGAGTCGGTACCTCATATCATGGGTTGAGTTGCATGTGTTGCATTGTCTTATATGCTATGTTGGTGTGGGATAGTAGGTCCGGGTCGATGTATGTGAATGATAGTTTTGTGATTTACTGCCTTTTATTCATGTACATTATTACCGTTATATTTTGATCGTGATTTCTCACCCCTTGTTGTTGTTGTGGCCTGTGCTTCTTCGGAAGTACAGATAATCCAGGTGCGTAGCTAGATTATTTGTGGCGTGTCGAGTGGTAGGGATGCTCTGATACGTAACACCGAGGCTTTGGGGAGTTATCTTGTTATCTGATGATTTTGTGTGCCCCTGTGGCGTATCGTGTCTGATGAATCCTTTGGGTGGATATGTTTGTATATTTTGACTTGATCGTTTATGGTGTATATGATGTATATATGTATCTATATGACGAATTCCGCTGTATATTTTGAAAAAGTATTCAATGAAGTATTTTGTGGAGGTTTCATCTGTGACATCCCGTTTGGTGTGCTAACTCTGATATTTAATTGTTTGATTTATTTGCATTTATCTTATATTTGGGAACAGGGTGTTACACAACAAACCATCTATACAATAGACGATCACAACATAGGATAGTCCCATCTCCTTTGAGAGTCTTATAGTGAACAAAATGGTATACATCTTATAGCAAAGTAGGTACATGATTACCAATGATGAAGATTTGGATAGCGTTGATGTTGACAAAATTTTCTTCTTCGGGGAAGAGGACCAAACCATAGATGAGCAATGAGAGGATTACTTTAAAATCATCTATATTATTTTCTTTGGCAAAGGGAGTGGCTTTTCTTATTAGAAATTCAGCTAGCAGACCTCTGAGTCCAAGCTTAGAAGTGAGATTGGCTTTGACTTCGGAAGCTTCTAGGTGAATGGCATTTGCAATGTCCTTTGGTGAAGGGAACTTCTCTAAACCACTAAATGAATTTTTTTCCAATATTGGCAGACCAATATGGTATGAGTACTCTTCCAGAGTTGGGACGAGTTGATAATCGGGAAAGGTGAAACAATGATATAGGGGGTCTAGAACTGCACAAGAGTGTTGAGAACTCCTTCTTGCATCTTGATCTTGACAAGTCCCAATAATCTTCCATATCTCTTTCCAAAATCTTTAGGACAAGACACTAAGGCCACCAATTTCCTTAATTATGTCAAATTTGGTCTCTTGAAATTGTACTTCCTAGTGTTTCTTTTTCCAAAATCCATAACCTAAGATTTTTTTGCAATAAAGAGAACAACTGAGTTTATCAAAACCAATTGCATGAATGCTTATGATGGGATGATGCACAAGAAAAACATACACAATTATTCACATAGTTACATATATATAATGCATACGCCTACAAACAAAAGTCCTAGGTTTGGGTTACAAGCATGGAGCCATGGTATACCCTCCTCAATGATATGTACTATGGTTTGTTTGTACATAAACAACGGGTTCTATGAGGTTCTCAGAGCCATGGATAAATCTTTCGGATATTATCAACCTACAACCAAAGGTAAACATAGATGTTACAACATCTACAAGGGAGAATGATGCTATGGTTATTATAAGACCAAACATCACAAGAATCATGCATAAGTCAAGACATTATCTACCATGACAATGTTCTAAGATCAAGATCAACATGCATAAATCATAACAATTTTCAAGCATGGAACATGTACAAGTTGTAACGCCCCGATCCTGAATTTCCTTTATTTTGAGTCCTTTCTGATTTAATTGATTGAATTATTATTTTAAATGTGGAATTGTGTGTTAATATGTTATTTGTGCTATTTTTGCCTACTTTGAGAGTTTCGGGTAAAGATAGACCGAAAGGTATTTTGGGCATTAGTAATTATGTTAAGTGGATATTTTATGAGAATTGATTAATTAGTGTGTGGAAAGAATTTGAGAGGAAAGAAAAGAGAATATGAGTATATGAGAGAAAAAGAGAAAATTGGTAAGAGAGAGAGAAAAACAAAAGGAAAGAAAGGAAGAGAAGAGAAAGAGGAGAGAAAGAAGAGGAAAAACCTAGAACTTCAAGAAATCATTACCAAAGCTTTCGATTGATCGGGTAAGGGTGTGAAACTTTATTATTCTATCAATGTGTATAATCATGTATGATTTTGTTGGATTGTTTTGGATTGTTGGTAGTTTTTCTACACTTTCCATTTTAGGTTGAATTTGGTTTAATCGATAGAAATCGTTGTCTAACGGTTAGAATCGTGATTAGATGACGTAGATTAGTCGGTAGATGTTAGACTAAGGCTACTGGATGTGAGTTGGAGTTCATCGGGTGATTTTATCGGTGGTTTTGGATTCTGAACAGCGGAGAGAAGTGGAAATCGCAGACGCTCGCTAGCAGTTCGCTAGGCGAGCAGGTCGCGAATGGTCGCTGGTAGTTCGCTAGGCGAGTGCGCAGCGAACGGTCCCAGACTTGGGACAGAATGGTTTTAAGGTCCCTCGTTGGCAGCGAAGGGAGTAGCGAAGAGCTCGCTGGAGGTTTGCTGTGGCGAACGGTGTGGCGAACAAGGTCTGTAGCCTCTGTTCAGGCTCGCTAGCAGTTCGCTAGGCGAGGAGGTAGCGAACGCTCGCTAGCAGTTCGCTAGGCGAGCGTGTAGCGAACGTAGCAGGATGGATTTTCCCTGTTGCGGGGTGCTGTCGTGGCTTGGGGTTTCGGTTGCGATCGACCCTTCTTTGATTTAGTAGTTTATATGCTGGGTTGTGTTGTGCTGTGGGTAGCCGTATGGCGTGAATCCTAGATTATGAATTGTGGCCGCTTGGGAAATTATGTGCATTGTTTAGCCTGATTAAAAATCTATGATGATTGTATGAATATATGCGATGAATGTGTAGAATGCATGAGTATGTTTGTAAACATGTGTGCATTTTCAAGAGTGTCATGAGTCATGTTTTATGTGAAGCATCATGGTATGCATTCTTGTGTCTATTGATTCCTCGGTGAATCTGCAGAACCTCGTGTGCCCTTGTGGGGTGTGAGCGATGGTTAATTATTGATTCCTCGGTGAATCTGCAGAACCTCGTGTGCCCTTGTGGGGTGTGAGCGATGGTTAATTATTGATTCCTCGGTGAATCTGCAGAACCTCGTGTGCCCTTGTGGGGTGTGAGCGATGGTTAATTATTGATCCCTCGGTGGATTTGCAGAACCTCGTATGTTACGATGGTTATTTTGATTCCGCGTAGAATCTGCAGAACCTCGTGTGCCCATGTGGGGTGTGAGCGATGGTTATTTGGTTCTTTAATTGAACCTGCTGAAATGTGTCGGTACCGCATTTGCATCTGCATAGAGTCGTGTGTCGGTCTCTATGAGTTGCATGTTGACATCCTGCATGGTGCATGGTGAATGAGCATAATTGTAAATGTTTATATGAATTGCTGATGATTGGCATGATTGGTATGCTTGAAGACACATGTGTGTGTGAATATTTGAATATGTATGTTTTGTGTGTTTATGATCCGATATAAACCTTGTTGACGCATATTGTATATGCATGATGTTCTATTTGTAAATAGATAACGTGAATACATTGCGATGTACGGTATGACGAGGTGAGTTGCGGCGAGAATACGAAAGACGTATATTGGATATTATGTATATATATGTTTATATGCGTTGTTTTTATGATATCGTTTCTCACCCTTCCGTGGTTTCTTTTAATGCTCTACGAGGCATTGCAGATTAGATCGCTGGAGGTATTTTTGTGAAGCGTGGCTTCTTCCCTTTTTGGTCGGTCGGCTCTGATATGTAGCACCGGGTAGATAGGATTTATTTTGATTCTTTTGTGATACATCTGAGTATGTATCTGCTGTTGATATGTTTTGTAAAACATGATGAATGATAACTGTATATGTGAATACATGTTTGGTGAATTATGAAATATTTGGATATTTCCGCCTTGTTCTAAATATTCCTTGTGGGTGTTATCCCGATGTTGCATATTTGCTGAGCAGGTGTTGTATGTGTTGGAATTTTTATGATAATGTGATACTTCCCTTTTATGCCATGTTGCTAATGTGCTCTGATGAAATTTTAAATTTATGCCTAAATGATTAATTGTATTATTTGGGGGCATAGAAAGGGGGTGTTACACAAGTCAAAACATTACTTATAACAAAGAGCAAGATCAACATGCATAAATCATAACAATATTGAAGCATGGAACATGTATAAGTCAAAACATTACTTATAACAAAGGATCAAAGATCAACATGCATAAATCATAACAACATTCAAGCATGGAACATGTATAAGTCAAAACATTACTTATAACATAGGATCAAAGATCAACATGCATAAATCATAACAATATTCAAGCATGGAACATGTATAAGTCAAGACATTACTTATAACAAAGGATCAAAGATCAACATGCATAAATCATAAATATATTCAAGCATGGAACATGTATAAGTCAAAACATTACTTATAACAAAGGATCAAAGATCAACATGCATAAATCATAACAATATTCAAGCATGGAACATATATAATTCAAAACATTACTTATAACAAAGGATCAAAGATCAAAATGCATAAATCATAAAAACATTCAAGCGTGGAACATGTATAAGTCAAGACATTACTTATAACAAAGGATCAAAGATCAACATGCATAAATCATAAAAACATTCAAGCGTGGAACATGTATAAGTCAAGACATTACTTATAACAAAGGAACAAAGATCAACATGCATAAATCATAACAATATTCAAGCATGGAACATGTATAAGTCAAAATATTACTCATAACAAAGGATCAAATATCAACAAGCATAAATCATAACAACATTCAAGCATGGAACATGTATAAGTCAAGACATTACTTATAACAAAGGATCAAAGATCAACATGCATAAATTATAACAACATTCAAGCATGAAACATGTATAAGTCAAAACATTAATTATAAAAAAGGATCAAATATCAACATGCACAAATCATAACAATATTCAAGCATGGAACATGTATAAGTCAAAATATTACTTATAAAAAAGGATCAAAGATCAACAAGCCATGAATAAGTCAAAACATTACTTAAACATGGATGCAAGTAGGATCATGGATACATTTACTCAAACATGGATACAATCAAGGATAAGTAACAACCAAAACAACTTGAACATGTGTAAGGCATGTGTGAATAATCATGTGATTTATGGTGAATTATGCTAGACAAGTAGGTAACAATCAAACATGCAAAAGGATTCAAACAAGGATTGGTAAATGATGAGAAACATCTCAAAAGGAAATCATGTGGATTTGAACATGCTTTCAAATAATACAACAAATGTATAAATCATTCAAGGTGATGTAACAACCAAACATGCAATATATTCAAACATACATTCATATGTGAAAACCAATTTGAACAATGTAAAGACCATCATGTAACAACAAGAGTGGGAAAGCAAGCAAGGTGTGGGTTCATACAAATAAGACCGAGTTCATACAAATAAGCTATACAAGGTGAATCAAGAGAATCATTCAAAGAAAACTCATGAAAACCCTAAAAAGGAAACATACTTTGTACATACACAAATGCAAGGAAAATACTTCTTTTTGTGATTCATGATGCAAATGAAAAATAAACATTATCATAAACATTTAGCAAAAAGAATGGCATCAAAATGATTAAAATCAAGGAAGTTATGATCAAATCAAAATGTAACAAAAATCATGAAAATTAGTGGTAAAAAATATAGGAAATGCATCCTATGGGGTTTGAACCCATGCACTCAGGGTCAAGGGTTAAAACTCTACCAAACTGGCCAATGCGCGCTTTGTGAAATATATGGAAACAAGATCAATACATGTTGAAGCATCAAAATACCATGAAAATGGCACAAAATATTGATCCACAGGATCGAACCTGGAGGTGGATATGCATGTTTCAAGGCTGTCTATCAAGAGATCTTGCAGATTGGGATGGTCTTGCAAGTGGTCTTGGCATGAGAATGACTTGGAAATCAAGTTTTGAACCTTAACTTCCTCTCTTTGAAACTCCTAGCTCACAAGTTCTATGAGGGATTTCTTATACCTTTTAGAAAGCCCTAAACATCCTCTATAACTTTCATGTTTGGTGAAAATCTTGAATCTCAAGGGATCATGGTGAAAATTTACCTTGAAGTTAACTGAAAGTTGGAGTACCAAAGCTGCCTTGAAAATTTCCAAGTGTTTTTGAAATTCTTTCAATCTTTGAAGCTTCATAACTCAAAATCCAAGCATCATTTGCTCATAGGTCATAGGAAACTTTTGTAGTATATGAGGAGATCTGCACATTAATATTTGGAACTCATAAAATGGATGTGTGGATTGGAAGTTATGACCTTTCAAAGTTGGCACCAAAACTAGGGTTTTTCCACACTTAGAAAAATTCCATGTTTTTTTCTCTTGCAAGAAACCTCACAAATCTTGATATTCTCATGACCAAATTCAAGTATTGAACATATCTTGATGAAATTTGGCTTCGATGCTCCAATTTGAACCAAAAACCCTATAAGTCAAAGAGTTGACTTTGTTAGATGAATTTTTAATAAGATGAATTCAATTGTGTGATCTCCAAAGAAATTTCCACTTGGGACTTCTCCAACATTATGATTAGGCTTAAACAAGGTATATGAGAATATTGAATCATGTCCCAAGGCTTGGGAGCATTCTTGGATCAAAAGCCAAAGGCACATTTGATTTTTCCTAGTTAAAACCCTAATTTGGGGCCAGATGAAATTGAACTTCAATTGACTTGTCATGAGATCAATTAGCACTTAGTTCTTGTTGAATAAAGCTCCTTAAATGTAGGGGAACTTTATTTGATGGTGATCAATCCAAAAAATTGACTGATCAAGCAATAGTCTTCTTGATTCCACAAGTGTAAAACCCTTATTCAGATGAATTAAACAACAACAAACTTGAAACAAGGTTATGAAGGTGAGAAAATACTTAGAAGGGGGGGGGGGGGTTGAATAAGTATGAAGATTAAAACTTAGAAATAAAAACTCAAGTATTTTTATCTTGGTTCGTTGAACTCAACTACTCCAGTCCACCCTTCCTAGAGTGATTTGCCTTTCTCAATCAAGGACTTAATCCACTATTTAATCAACTGATGACAATAGTAAGCACTTAGAACAACTGTTCAAAGTCTTCTCAAGAACTACTGATCCTAACTGGATCTTCTTAAGGTTTACAATCAAATGTAATACAAATACAAGTGTTTAAATTGCTTCTAGAAAGCTTTATCACAACTGTGATTTTTCACTTAAATATTAAGAACAAAGAAATTAATTCTTGAAAGAATATGAATAGTATGAGAGCTTTGAATATTGATTTCTTTTGGATAAAATGTCAACTGAAGAAGTTGGGTGAAGTCATGCTTTTATAGGCAGCTGATCCAAGGAGAGCTTCACGTTGAGAAGAGTGTCCAAAAGGTCTGAGCCTTTTTGTCTTCACATCAAGTGACCTTTCCTAGAAGAAGAAAGCACAGAAAAATCCTTTTTGTCTGTGTTCTTGTGTCTAGCATAAATAAGGAAAGAGTCGTTTGGATCATTCCAACGGATATAATCTTTGAATAATTCTTCTTCAATTTTCAGCAAATTCATTAGAGTCTAATTTGATCAGAGCCTTCTGATGTTGATCAAAGTTTTGCTGAATCAGAGTCTTCTGCAGCAGGTGTGCTTTTAGAATGTTTAAGATCAGAGCATATTTGAGACAGATCTTCAGTACTGACAGCTTTAGTACTATCAGAATCTTCTGTAGTAACTATGCTTTGAAAACTCTTCATACAGAATTCTTCTTTGGTTCAGATGCTTCTGACTTGCTTCAGATTCTTCTGGAGCTTCTGCTTCAGAATCTTCTGGAGGCTACGCTCAGGATCTTCTGTTGGCAGCAATCAGAATCTTCTAATGGATGCATCTGGCGCTTCAGAGTCTAGCAAATTTCTTATGTTCAATTCTGATTTGCTTCTGGAGTGTTAATTCCTTTACTATCTGCAGTAAAAACTCTCAAGCAAATGTTAGAGTATATAATTCTTAATTACAAAATTTCATAATAGTTATCATCAAAACATAGAGATATTATTAAGAACCAATCTGTGTTCTAACAATCTCCCCCTTTTTGATGATGACAAAAACATCAGAAATTTTGTTTAATTGAAAAAATATAATAATTATAACTCCCCCTGAGAAGATGAATCTCCCCCTGAATTAAATACAAATAAGGAATAGAAACTTCCCTTTTGTCTTGAGTAATTTCAGAGTTAGATCTTGATTGTTCTTTAACATTTGAGAGTCAAAGTGTCTTGCAAATTTCAGAGTCAGAGTTTGATAATTGTCAAATGATCTGATAGTCTCAGAGTTTCTTTTACAGAGTGTACTTATTAAATGTTCTGAAATACTCAAATTTAATGTTAGATTGATATGTCTGAAGTTTCATTCTGGTGAAGTTTAGTTAAACAGTTCAGATCTATATTTTCTCCCCCTTTTTTTATCATAAGCAAAAAGTAAAAACTTTAAAAAGACAAATAAAAGGAAACAGTAAATGAGATAAATCATGTGGAGAAAACTTTGAAACATTCATTCAAAATAGTTCAGAGCAAGAGTACATGCATCAGAAGATATTCAAAATACACAAGCAAACATCAGATGCAAAAACATCAGAATGAAAAAATGAAAAACTAAGAGTGTTTTGACAAAAGCAATTTCAACAGATCCGTGATCTCAGAAGAGGGCTGTTCTTGCTTTGACATCCACTTAGCCATTGTTTCATTCTTATGATCCTGTTTAGACATCCACTCAGTCATGTCTTCAGACTTCTTATCCTGTTTAGCCATCCAAGACTTGATTTCTGATTGACCAGCTTCCAGAGCAGCAATTTTATCCTCAAAATCTGGATGTTCTTTCTTTATCTCTGATGAAGAAGGTTGAACATTTTCTGGAGCTTGAACAGTGTCAATTTCCATAGGGACTTCAGAGCTTGGTGCAGTAGAGCCAGAAGGATGTTCTATCAGAGTCATGGCCAGAGGGTTGTCTTCAGATGCAGATTCAGTAGTTTCTTCTGATGATGGAGGAGCATCTGTGAGAAGTAATGGTCCAGATCTCTTGACAGTCCAGAACAGACTTCTTGCAGCTTCAGCAAATCTGAGCTTCGCATCATCAGAACATATGTTCTTCAGATTTGATTCTACAGTGTTGAATCTGTTGATGAAGCCATTCCAGATGACATCAGATTCTTGTGCATCCATTGTTGCTAAACACTTCCTCTGTACAGTACCTAAATTCAACTGTATTTCTTGCAAAAAACATGTAAATAAATGATCAACATTTAGTCTAGGTTTGGGATGTAACAGAGTCTTCAATGTTATTGGTTTTGGTTGGGGAGTAGGTGGAAATAAGGATTTCTGAATGGAGATCAGAGGAGGAGGGTAGTATGGTATGAAAGGAATTTCAGGGGATTTGTCAGGTTTTGATCTGTTTAAGGCATTCAACAGATTGGGTTTTGCTTTGGTGTGATAGGAAACCACATCAAAGGGTTTATTGGAGTAAGGTTAAAAAGCAGATTTTGCAGGTTCATCAAAAGCAGCAGGTTTATCAGATGAAACAGGTATAGCTGAAGTAACAGCTTTTGCAGATTTAGCAGAATATGATATTGTTGCTAATGAACCTACTTCTGACATTGATTGAATATAGGTTAGAAGCACAGATGGTAGGGTGATTGTAAGTTTGGGTTTCAAGGGAGTGATAGGGTCAGATGGTTAAACTCTGTCATAGAAATCTTTGAGTTTGAAACCATAGGAAAGATTGTGAAAAAGAGATGAGAATTGTGCACATGAGATAGATGTTCTTGGGGTAGATGTTGGGATAGGATTTGGAATGAGGATTTCAGATGATGGTGTAGGTGTGGGAGTAGGATCTGGAATGAGAACTTTAGAAGATATAGGGGGTTCTGGTTGGTTTACCTTAGAATCTCTGTGAGAGGGAGATATCAGAAAATCTGGATGTATATCAGATTCTGAGGAATTGGATGAAGTGGTTGGTGTGCAAGAGGTAGAAGATACTTGAAACACAGTTTTTAGTGGTGTAACATCAAGAACTTCTGTCTCAGGGATGTTGGTTTCAGATGGGTTGATTGATTCTGAGGGATTTTCAGAGGGTTTTGAAGAGGGTTCAAAAGTAGGTGGTTCTGATGTGATTGGTTCAGAGGTAACTGGAACAAATTCAGTGGGTTCAGATGTTTTGGATGGAGGATTATCTGATTGTGGTTGTTTCTCTTGTTGTTGTGTTTGAGGTTCAGATGATTTTTGTTGTTGATGTTCAGAGTCTTTTTCTTGTAGAGGTTCAGATGGTTTTGTTGGTTGTTGTTCTGATTGTGGTTTTTGTGGTGCAGATGGTTTTGTTGGTTATTGTTCTGATTGTGGTTTTTGTGGTGCAGATGGTTTTGTTGTTTGTTGTTGTTCTGTGGGTTGTTTTTCTGATGGTTGTTGTTGTGGTACAAATTGTTTGGTTGGAATTTCTGGTTGTGGAGTTTGAATTTGTGGTTTTGTTGTTGTTGGTTTTGGTACAGAGGATTGTTTTACAGGTGAGATGGAAATTGGATTAGAAGATTTTTGTGGAGATGGAATAGAAACATGAGGTGGAGCAGTAACAAATTGTTTTTATGTAGGAGGTGGTTTTGGAATAGACTTATCAATTGAATCATTTATAACAATAGTATTTGCAGAAGATACAGAAGTTTTAGTACCTTTGATTTTGATGCGTTTAGCAGGAACAGAAGGAGTGTCTCCAGATTCTTTCCTCTTTAGCAGCTTCTGTGGCTTCTCAGCAATCTTGGGCTTCTTCTGAACAGGTGCAGCTTCTGCTTCTGATTGAGTCCTCTTTCTTGGTGTTTCTTCTACTACAACAGGCAATGGTTGCCTTTCTCTCTTTATAATATCTGCAGGAATAGGCTTTCCTTCTGCCTTGCAATCATCAATATATCTTACAACAATTTCCCTTGGTTCTTCAGCATAGAACAAAGGGTAGTCATCTACATGGATTCTTCTCTGACTCAGTTAAGAAATATTCAGCTTCTTGGGAGCTGTTGTGAGTTCTTCCACTATTTTTAGTCTCTGAAGACTTTTGGCATTCAGAGGCTTTCCAAGAATGAATTCCAATTCTTCTGTCACTCCAACAGCATACAGAGCAGTTACAAGTCCATTTTCTGTTAGAAGATCTGAGATTAACCTTCCAAATGGAATCCAGGTTCTGATCTTCTGACCTTTTTCTTTCACATATTCTCTAGAGGCATTTATAAGATTCCATAGATGCATAAAAAGAATATATGGAAGATCTACCTTGGTGCTCTGACTTAAGCAATACATAAAGTAGAGTTGTTCATTATTGACATAGTCTGGAGAGTTTGTTGACTTTCTGTGATGAATGCATCCCATGAAAATCTTAGCCCAGATCTTGTAGTCAAGCTTCAGATCTTTGAACTTATTAGAAGCTTGTCCAGCAGTTATCACTTCCTCATATACTTCATCCATATCAACACGCCCAGCTGGCAAGTGTGATACTCCATCTGTTTCCTCATATCCAATGAGTTTTCTAATCAGATCTTCTGTTATGATTATCTCTTTGCCCAGAACAGAAGATAGAATGAACTTAGGGTATACAGAAGCATGTATCCAGAATTCTTTTACCAGAAGGGGGTAGATTGGTCCTAAAAGTCTGTCAAAATACTTCACCCATCCTTGAGCACCTATAATGGAGCGAAATTCAAACCCATTCTCAGCCAGTGAATCAAATTCCACCATTGATTCACATAGAACCTCCAGCTTTTCAATAGGTGTTAGCAATGTTCTTTTAGGTGGAGTATAAGGAGTTACGCCCATATTAGCAGAGGTAACTGCAGCCATTGTAGATTGAAATTGTGCAGCAGTTGATGATGAAGTTGCCATTGAAGATGAATTTGTCAAACGCTTAGGGTTTTTGTGAAGAGAGAAGAGAAGACAGAAATGCATAAAAGGTTTGAGATGTGGAAAGTGTGAAAATGGTGAGAAGTGTGGTATTTATACTAACCACATAGGCATACAAACAGTCAGAAGAAGGCACGTTTAAACAAAGCATTTAATGAAAAGAATAAAAATCATTTCAAGCATTTATTGATTCTGACAATTTGGGGGGAAAATAAAGATTTTCACTATTCAAACTTCACCTCAAACGTCTCTTCAGTAGTGTACACGCAACCTTTGCAGATTTGGAGTGACACGTGTTTGCTTGCATGTGCTTCTGAATTCTCTTGAGAAATGAAACGTTAACCAACGTTCAGATCCTCTAAGGATTGTTAGTTCATAGTTTCACAAAAATAATTAAAGAAAATAAATAAGAAATCAGAAGAAATACTTCAGAGCGTTAGGCATTTTTGCATCTGTAAAATTTGCTTCTGACAAATATCATTCTGGACAAAAATCCATACCAATATTTTTCAGAATAAATTTGAATCTATCTTCAACAAGGGGTTTTGTGAAAATATCTGCCCATTGATGATCTGTATCAACAAAGGCCAAATTTATGATTCCCTTCTGAACATAGTCTCTGATGAAATGATGCTTAATTTCTATATGTTTTGCCTTAGAGTGTAAAATGGGGTTTTTAGACAAACATATAGCAGAAGTATTATCACAGAAGATAGAAATGTTACTTTCAAATATCTGATAATCTTCTAACTGACTTTTCATCCAGAGCATCTGCGTGCTACATCCAGCAGTAGCAATATATTCTGCCTCTGTGGTTGAAAGTGCAATTGTGGGTTGCTTCTTGCTGTACCAAGAGATTAGATTTCTTCCTAGAAATTGACAACTTCCAGAATTACTTTTCCTTTCCACTCTGTCTCCAGCGTAGTCAGCATCACAGAATCCAACTAATTTGAAATCATCAGATTTTCTGTAACACAAACCCACATTAGAAGTACCTTTCAGATACCTTAGAATCCTCTTGACAGCTGTCAAGTGTGATTCTCTAGGAT
The DNA here is from genome assembly GCA_963859935.3 of Lathyrus sativus. Lineage (NCBI taxonomy): Eukaryota > Viridiplantae > Streptophyta > Magnoliopsida > Fabales > Fabaceae > Lathyrus > Lathyrus sativus. The sequence goes on from OZ012737.1 coordinate 231,129,951, forward strand.
CTGATTGGAATCTAGCACACAAGCATACACTGAACAATATGTCAGGTCTAGAAGCAGTTAAGTAAAGAAGAGATCCTATCATACCTCTGTAGAGCTTCTGATCTACTTTCTTACTTACCTCTTCCTTGCCAAGTGAGCTAGTTGGATGCATGGGAGTCTTTTCCAGCTCACTATCAGTCATGTTAAATTTCTTCAGAAGTTCTTTAACATATTTGGTCTGATGTATGTAAGTGCACTCTGGAGTTTGATTGACTTGGATTCTTAGAAAGAATCTAAGTTCTCCCATCATGCTCATTTCAAATTCTGCCTGCATACATTGAGCAAACTCCTTTCCCAGCATAGTATTGGTAGATCCAAATATTATATCATCCATATAAATTTGACAAATTAGAAGATCTTTCTTAAATGATTTACAAAAAAGTGTTGTGTCCACTTTGCCTCTGATGAAATTTTTCTCCAGAAGAAAATTGCTCAATCTCTCATACCAAGCTCTGGGAGCTTGTTTTAAACCATATAGAGATTTCTTTAGTTTGAAAACATGATCTGGAAATTTTTCACTCTCAAAACCAGGAGGTTGGTGGACATAAACTTCTTCTTCTTTAATACCATTTAGAAAGGCACTTTTAACATCCATCTGATACAGAGTGATGTTATTTTGTGCAGCAAATGAAATAAGAAGGCGTATAGATTCTAACCTTGCCACTGGAGCATAAGTTTCAGTGTAATCAATACCTTCTTGTTGACTGTACCCTTGAGCAACAACCCTTGCCTTATTTCTTTCAACTTCTCCTTTCTCATTTAGCTTATTTCTGAAGACCCATTTTGTTCCAATTATATTGAATCCTTTTGGTCTTTGAACTAAATCCCACACATCATTTCTGGTGAATTGATTTAACTCTTCTTGCATGACAATAATCCAATCATTGTCTTGCAGAGCTTCATCTACAGAAGTTGGTTCAATTACTAACACCAGTCCAAATAATGATGCTTCAGATGATCTTAGAAAGGATCTTGTTCTGATGGGATCATCCTTCTTTCCAACAATGACATTCTCTGGATGAGAAGCTTTAATTCTGGATGATGATCCTCTAACAGTTGATTCTTCAGAAATGTTTAGATTGTTCATCTGAGAAGTTAAAGGAATAGCATCTGGCGTCGCTTCTGGTTCCTTCACTTGAGCTTTGTCTGCCTCTGGGACTTCAGAGTCTGTGAAGACTACTTCTCTATCTGCAGAGTTTTCAGACTGCTTTGGCTTTTTATTGCCAAGCTTATCATCAAATCTAACATGAATAGATTCTTCCACAATCTGTGTCTCAGTGTTGTATACTCTGTAGCCTTTAGAGCGTTCAGAATATCCAAGCATGAAACACTTCTGTGCTTTGGAATCAAACTTGTTCAGATTTTCTTTAGTATTTAACATATAACAAATACATCCAAAAGGATGAAAATATGAAATGTTGGGCTTTCTGTTCTTCCACAGTTCATATGGAGTCTTCTCCAGAAGAGGTCTTACAGACACTCTGTTCTAAATATAACAGGCTGTGTTGATTGCTTCTGCCCAAAAGTGTTTTGCCAGATTAGTATCATTGATCATGGTTCTGGCCATTTCTTGCAGAGTTCTGTTTTTCCTCTCTACAACCCCATTTTGTTGAGTTCTAGGACAGGAAAAATCATGAGCAATGCCATTTTCATTAAAATATTTTTATTTATTTTCAAATTCACCACCATGATCACTTCTGACTTTAATAATTTTGAAATCTTTTTCATTCTAGACTTGCTTACAGAAGTCAAAGAACACAGAATGTGACTCATCCTTGTGTTTTAAGAACTTTACCCATGTCCATCTACTATAGTCATCAATAATGACTAATCCATACTTCTTGCCTCTGATGGATGCAGTTTTCACTGGTCCAAACAGATCAATATGAAGTAATTCTAGTGGTCTGGAAGTAGAAACAACATTTTTTGATTTAAAAGATGATTTTGAAAACTTCCCTTTTTGGCATGCTTCACAAAGAGCATCTGAGGTGAACTTCAGATTAGGAAGTCCTCTGACAAGATTAAGTTTATTAATCTGAGATATGCGTCTCATATTAATATGGCCCAATCTTCTGTGCCAGACCCATTGCTCTTCATTAACAGACAAGAGGCATTTAAAATTTTGAACTTTAAGTTCTGAAAGATTTATTTTATAAATGTTGTTTTTCCTCTTACCACTAAATAGGATAGAGCCATCCTTTTGACTAATAGCTTTACAACATTTTTGATTAAAGGTAATATCATAACCATTGTCACTTAATTGACTTATGGACAATAAGTTATGCTTTAACCCTTCAACAAGTAAAACATTAGTAATAGAGGGAAGTTTACCATTTCCAATGGTGCCAGATCCAATGATCTTGCCCTTCTGGTTCCCTCCAAATTTCACATCACCTCCAGATCTAAGCTCCAGGCTTTGGAACATAGACCTTTCTCCTGTCATGTGTCGTGAGCATCCAGAGTCCAGGTACCATGATTGGCGTCCTGACCTTGCTGCTAAGAACATCTGCAACAGGAATTATTTTACTTTTAGGTACCCAGATCTTCTTGGGTCCTTTAGGGTTAGTTGTTCTGAAGGTTTGTCTAAACTTCTGTTTTTCAACATAAGGTTTATTCTGACTAGCCTTAGATTTAAACATATGAATATTCTTTTCAGAGCGTGTTTGTTCAATATCATTCAAGTGACCAAATTTAAAGTGTGAATATAAAGGAGTTTTCTTGATGAGAATTTTATCAACGGGTTTTGGATTTAAATCCTTTCCAGAGGAGGATTCATATCCAATTCCTTTTCTGTTATTTCTGCTAACTCCATAGATCATAGAAGCCATTTTGCTTCTATCTATGCTTTTAGCAAGAAACTTCTAAAAGCTATAATCATATTTTTCCAAAATATTTTTGCATTCAGATTCAGTTTCAGAATCAGAGTTTTGTTGAGCTAATTCAGAATCATTTTTCAATTTTAAGTTCTTTTCATTTAGCTCAGCTACTTCTGATTTGAGAATATTATTCTCAGACACAAGATTGCTTTGACGCTTCTTGTATTTGAGCTTAATATTGTTATTGCTTTTCAGAACTTCTGATAACACTTTGATAAGTTCTTCTTTAGTGAGTTTAGCCATTACCTCTTCAGCGTCAGAGTCAGATTCAGAGTCAAATTCAGATCCTGAAGTTCCTTCCTCCTGATCTTCTATGTCTGCCATCAAAGCTACATTGGCACATTCTTCTTCTGACTCAGATTCAGATTCAGATGTATCTGAATCATCCCAGGTGGCCATCAGAACCTTTTTCTTCTTATCAAATTTTCTTTTAGGCTTTTCTTTCAGCACCTTTGGACATTCATTTTTGTAATGTCCAGGTTCTTTACATTCATAACATACAACCTCCTTTTTTCCAGATCTTCTGTGTCAAGAAGATTCTTTTCTTTGGTCAGGCTTCTTGAAGTTTCTGAACTTCTTTCCTTTATGCTTCCAGAGTTTGTTTATTCTTCTGGACAACATGGATAGTTCATCTTCATCTTCAGATGAGGATTCTTCAGAGCTTTCCTCTATTACCTGCAATGCTTTAGCAGATTTATTAGATTTTAAAGCAACAGATTTACCTTTCTTTTGAGGTTCATCTTCCTCAAGTTCAATTTCATGACTTCTTAGTGAACTGATCAGTTCCTCCAAGGAGATCTTGTTCAGATCTTTAGCCATTTTCAGCGCTGTCACCATAGGTCTCCATCTGGTAGGTAAGCTTCTGATGATCTTTTTCACATGATCAGCAGTAGAGTATCCTTTATCCAGGACCTTTAGTCCAGCTGTAAGTATTTGAAATCTGGAGAACATAGCTTCAACAGATTCAGAGTCTTCCATCTTGAAGGCTTCATACTTCTGGATCAGAGCCAGAGCCTTTGTTTCCTTGACTTGAGAGTTTCCCTCATGAGTCATCTTTAAGGATTCAAACATGTCAAATGCAGTTTCCGTGTTTGTAATTTTTTCATACTCAGTGTGAGATATTGCATTTAACAATATTGTTCTGGCCTTGTGGTGATTTCTAAATTCTTTCTTCTGAGCATGTGTCATAGATTTTCTGTCTATTTTCTTGCCATTCCCATCAGTGGGATGAACATATCCATCTATGACCAGATCCCATAAATCAGCATCATATCCAAGGAAAAAACTTTCAATCCTGTCTTTCCAATAATCAAATTTCTCCCCATCAAACATAGGGGGTTTGGTGCTGATTCTGTCCCTTTCTTCATATTTGTTGTTAATGTTAGACATTGTATTATCAGCCATAGTAACAACCAAATATATATCAAAGTATTTCTCACTGGATCTTTACTGTCACTGTTAAGTGGTAGCACACACAGAACCGGAGCTCTGATGCCAACTGAAGGTGAGAAAATACTTAGAAGGGGGGGGGGGGGTTGAATAAGTATGAAGATTAAAACTTAGAAATAAAAACTCAAGTATTTTTATCCTGGTTCGTTGAACTCAACTACTCCAGTCCACCCTTCCTAGAGTGATTTGCCTTTCTCAATCAAGGACTTAATCCACTATTTAATCAACTGATTACAATAGTAAGCACTTAGAACAACTGTTCAAAGTCTTCTCAAGAACTACTGATCCTAACTGGATCTTCTTAAGGTTTACAATCAAATGTAATACAAATACAAGTGTTTAAATTGCTTCTAGAAAGCTTTATCACAACTGCGATTTTTCACTTAAATATTAAGAACAAAGAAATTAATTCTTGAAAGAATATGAATAGTATGAGAGCTTTGAATATTGATTTCTTTTGGATAAAACGTCAACTGAAGAAGTTGGGTGAAGTCTTGCTTTTATAGGCAGCTGATCCAAGGAAAGCTTCACGTTGAGAAGAGTGTCCAAAAGGTCTGAGCCTTTTTGTCTTCACATCAAGTGACCTTTCCTAGAAGAAGAAAGCACAGAAAAATCCTTTTTGTCTGTGTTCTTGTGTCTAGCATAAATAAGGAAAGAGTCGTTTGGATCATTCCAACGGATATAATCTTTGAATAATTCTTCTTCAATTTTCAGCAAATTCATCAGAGTCTAATTTGATCAGAGCCTTCTGATGTTGATCAGAGTTTTGCTGAATCGGAGTCTTCTGCAGCAGGTGTGCTTTTAGCGTGTTTAAGATCAGAGCATATTTGAGACAGATCTTCAGTACTGGCAGCTTTAGTACTATCAGAATCTTCTGTAGTAACTATGCTTTGAAAACTCTTCATACAGAATTCTTCTTTGGTTTAGATGCTTCTGACTTGCTTCAGATTCTTCTGGAGCTTCTGCTTCAGATCCTTTTGGAGCTTCTGCTTCAGAATCTTCTGGAGGCTACGCTCAGGATCTTCTGTTGGCAGCAATCAGAATCTTCTAATGGATGCATCTGGCGCTTCAGAGTCTAGCAAATTTCTTATGTTCAATTCTGATTTGCTTCTGGAGTGTTAATTCCTTTACTATCTGCAGTAAAAACTCTCAAGCAAATTTTAGAGTATATAATTCTTAATTACAAAATTTCATAATAGTTATCATCAAAACATAGAGATATTATTAAGAACCAATCTGTGTTCTAACAGGTTAGAGTTAGGAAGCAATGCTTGATGCTCCTAGAATGGTAATGGAATCTAGGGATCAAAATTTGGGGTGTGACACCCACGAACTACAAACGTTTTGACTTCTTCATTCTTGTCCGAACAAAGGTACGTAGGCACAAAGACACCAATAGTTGGCGAGCATCCTTCCCTTTCACCCGTAGTACTTCGAACTACGATGACTCTGACTTTCCTATTGCACGAGGGAATAGGTAGGCATATGATTGTGAAATCCTATCGAGACTCTTTTTTGTTTTTTTTATCCCTTTTTATTTCTGCATTCCATTAGCGAGTAAGGTTTAGATAAACACATCCTTTTATTAGAACAACAAGAGTGAATCCTGTTGAGTACAACAGACGTGAGGGATGTTAATACCTTCCTCTTATGTAATAGACTCCCAAACCCGGAATTTGGTTGCGAGATGGTGCTGTTTCCCTTCTGCGGTTTTCTCGATGGTGACTCTGTGTCTTCGCCGATGGTTTTTTGCGGTAGCGACAACTGACGACTCTGCTGGGGACCCTGGTTCCCCATGCGATTCAATCCTAGCTCTTGGTTGTTTTCTCTTCTTTGGGTGTTTATTTTTATGCTTTACTTGCTTTATTTATTTGAATTGCATTACATTTCGTTTCACTCGCCATTATTCTGGATATTATTCTATTGTTGGGTGGGACTGTTACTGAGAGATAAGCCAATTACCCAGGCTTGAGCATACACATAGGATTAGAGTGGACTTGTGTTGGCATTCATAGCATTTAATATGTATATTCAACATGATATCCACGTTCATACGAGGTTTTCCTGAAGATGCTCTGTCCTGTATGTTTGTGTAATAGCCAGGGTGCTTCTTGAAAGCTCATGACTCTGGAGACCGTTCATGGGAAATCATTTGAGGCCTCTTTGAGGGATAATAATACCAAACCAGAAATGGTGAACGTATTATTGCTCCTCGACCTGAGAGCCCGTGAGACTGAGGACCTACTAGGAGCCTTGTCCAAGACTTGAACCTGCATGTGAGAGGGGATGGGGTTTTGTAGGAAACTTTGACCTTCATCCTACCCGATTTTCTGGTTTTCTTGTTAGTATGAACTTTTGAGCTTGGTTTTCTGGTATTCTTGTTAGAGCAGAATTTTGAACCTGGTATGTTTACCTGTTCCGTATTAGTGCAACGGATATTCAAAATATTTAGGGAGTTGTGATCCCATGTCTTTGCATTCATCCCATCATGTCATTATTACATTTTAACCCGCATTTTTTTTTTCATTTCTAGAGGTGTATCTTATATGTGATTCTAGTTTCCGAAACTTCTTCTTCAAATGGACACTAGTAGGAAGCATAATGTCAGCTACAAGTTTCCATCGCCTGATTTGAGTTCTCTTCATCAATTGGTTACTCGTATTACTTCAGGCAACTTAGAAAATACCAGGAAGAGTTATAGGGAGATCCTCAATGTGCTTCATACTATCACAAATTATGAGAAGGGAGCTATTATTACATTGCTTCAATTCTATGATCCACCGCTAAGATGCTTCACCTTCAAAGATTATCTGTTGGCTCCGACTTTGGAAGAATTTTATCTTATTTTGGGGGTACCGGTCAAGGATCAAGTGCCATTTTGTAGCTCTATGCCAATTCCCGAACTTCAAGATATTGTCGACGCTCTTTATTTGAGCACATCCTTGGTGAAGACTAATCTTAGGACTTAGGGAGGCTTCTCTGGTTTTCATCTGGGTTTCTTGGTGAAAGACGCTAAGGTGTGCGTTGATGCTGGTAGTTGGCAAACTTTTAACTTCGTCATCGCTCTCTACATTTATGGTATTATTTTATTCCTAATTTGACAGACTTCGTGGACATGAATGCCATTCGGTTGTTTATGATGAAGAATCTGGTGCCTACCCTTCTGGATGATGTTTACTATTCGGTGCATACATGGAACGAAAAGAAGAAAGGAGGACTTGTCTTTTGTTTTTCCCCACTTCTCTATAAGTGGTTTGCAAGTCATTTCCCTCGTAGCAGTGCGTTTGTAGAAACCAGGGAGTGTTTGAAATGGTCAGAAAGGGTAATGGATCAGGCTGCTAAAGACATTATTTGGTTCGACTGAAGGTTGCTGGGGACGGAGATGATTTACAACTGTGGGGAATTTCGGAACGTGCCTCTTATAGGAGTGAGGGGTGGTATCAAATACAATCCTACTCTTTCCAGAAGACAATTCGGGTAATCACTGAGAGATCCTCCAAATGATGAAGAGGTAGAGGAGTCCTTGTTCTTCAATGTGGCAGATCATCCTGATTTGGTTAGAGAAAGCTGTGAAGGCTTGACGCCATAGTCATTGGAGGGGAAAACCATATTTTGGAAAGAGCGACTGTGTAGCTTATCCCATGTACATGGAATGGATAAAGAAAAGGGTCGGAACTTGCTTCTTACCTTTTCCTATTAGGTCGCTTCTACTTCCGCTGAGTACCGAATAACCTACTTGTGTGCCAATGGAGGAATATGACAAGCTCAAGGTTGCTAATCAGGACTTGCTTATAGAGAATGAGGAGTTGAAGAGACAAATCGGTGCAGTTAGGCATTCAAGCTGAGAACCAGTTGTTAGCCAAGAAGGACAAGCTGATCGTGTTAAAGAATCAGAAAAGGGAAAGAATTGGCACCGACTTGAAGAGTGTCAACATTATTCTTAAACAGAAGAAGGAAGATTTGAACAGAGCTTATTTGGAGATCTCCAAATTAAACAAGCAATGGGACGATCATTTGAATTATCGTAAGAAAATGGAGGATCATAATAAACCTCGAGTCGAAGACCTGAAGAAACAGCTTGAGACCAAATACAAGGAGATCATAGAAAAGTGCCATCAGAAGGATGAGTATGATCGTCAGTTGGTGGGTTTCCAGTTCTATTTGAATCATGACTTGGCCGAGATGGAAGAGCTTAAAATCAATGCAAAAGTCAAGAAGCCTAAAGGTGAGGGTCCTTCTGAAGAAGTTGATGATACTTTGGAGTAGATGAGCCATTACTTGGAGAGGATTATCCATCAGAGGGATGTTCTCATTCAAGAATTGATTCAGAATCTGAAGCGTGATACAACTAAGAAGCTCTTCATGGAGATTCAAGATTGGAGCAAGAAGCACTTCGGTTGGGGTGGGCTTTCTCTAGTAGAGATGAAGGATGCGCCTTAGGGATATGTTTTGTATTTATGTTGATGTGATCACCATCAGGCTTGTTGATGCGGATCTATCTTCTTGTATTTTGGTTTTGGCTGTATTCTTTGTACTCTTGTTTCTATTTTCCATATATATAATGAGCTGTTTTACTGGTGTTCCATGGTGTTCTTTCACTTTAAAACTTGAATCAAAGTGTAGACTACCCTGGAAATAATTAAACATGGCATTTGCATACATTCATGCATTTTCATTCATACTATGCATATTAGGTGTTCATGATTGGGTTTCTTATCTTGGTCTGATTTTCTTAGCAGGATTGCAAACTCGGGTGTTCACATGTATTCTACCAGGGGAAACCACAAGAGAGCTATGGATCAGATTCAAGCTGAGTTGCTCAAAGTCAGCACTCGCATGAGCCAGTTCATGGAGTTAATGCAGACCATGGCGCAAGGCCAGGAGGAATTGAGGGCGCTAGTTCAGCCCACTGTTGTTACTCCTAGAGCAGATGTTGGTGGTGTTAATCCTCCCGGCGGAGCTGGTCCAGGTGTTATTCCTACGGGTGGTGCCATCCTTGTAGGCGGGGCCATTTCTTTAGGTAGTGCAATTCATATTCCTACTGTGATTCCCACTCCCTATCTCGAAGTTGACAATCAGGATGATGTATTCTTTATGCATGACATAGAAGCTGGTCTCCCTACCAAAGTTGAGAGGAAATTCTGATTGTTAGAAGATAAGATGAGGGCTTTTGAGAGTCAGAATACTCTGGGCATGGACATGGCTGACCTGGGTCTGGTGCTAAGCGTGAAGATTCATCTAAAATTCAAGGTTCCCGACTTTGACAAGTATAGAGGGACGACTTGTCCAAAGACGCACATCAGAGCTTATTATCGAAAAGTGCCTGCTTACTCAGAGGATGAGAAGTTGCTAATGCACTTTTTCCAAGACAACCTAGTTGGGACATCCTTGGAATGGTACATGGAACTTGAAAGGACGTATATTAGAAGCTAGAGAGAATTGGCATAGGATTTTGTCAAGCATTACCAGTATAACAACGATATAGCTCCAAATTGGACCCAGTTGCAAGGTCTTACTCATAAGCCTAACGAGAGTTTCAAGGAATACGCCCAGAGGTGCCGTGAGCTAGATGCTAGAGTTCAACCTCCAATGATGGAGAGGGAACATGTAGACATGTTCATGAGCACTCTTCAAGGGCCATGTTATGACATGTTGGTAGGATGTACTTTCGTGGGGTTTTTAGATCTGATGATGGTTGGTGAGCGAGTTGAAAGCGGAATTAAAATGGGCAAGATTTAGAATGTTGTTGGTTTCTCATCTAGAGGAGGGAAAAAGCCTTACGCGGGTGCCCCCAAGAAGAGAGAGGGGGAAGCTAATGTTGTATCATCTTATAGAGGCAAATGTAAAGTGAGCCAGGGCTCCCACTAACAGTTAGTTTCTTAGCCATTCCGGCTGCACCATAATAGCAACCATATGCTCCCAAATAATATCAGAGAAGGCAGAATATGGCTGATTGGCATTTTGATACTCCTCCTATGCCCTATACTTAGTTGTTGCAACATTTATTCCAGCTTCAATTGCTTCAGTTGAGAACTTTGGCTCCACCTGCTGGTAAGCTTCCACCTGGCTACGATGATAATGGCCGCTGTAACTTCCATTCCAGTGTGCTCGGACATCATATTGACAATTGTAAGGCATTCAAGCACAAAGTTTAAGATCTGCTTGATTCAAAAGCTATCAAATTTAATTCAAGCAATGGTCCTAATGTGATCTAGAATCCGATGCCACAACATGGTGGTGCAGTCGTGAATGATATCGAAGAAGTTGATGGCATGAATTTGGTAACTGATATAAGTACACTGAAGACTTTGTTGTCGTTTATGAAAGAGTGTTTGCTTAGAAGAGGTGTGTTTCCGAGTTGTTCTCTTGATTTTCAGAGATGTGTGGTTCAACCCGAGGGTTATGATCGTTTGAAAGAAGGTATTCAGAGAATGATGAACGAAGGACAACTCCAGCTTGACAAGATTTATGTTGATGAGATTGATAATGGTAAAGATGTTGCTACTATTTCTATTTCGTATACTCCGGTTCGTATCCCATTGCCATAGAAGAAAGCTCTTGTGGCTATTACAATGCCTGGACCAGTGTCGTATAAAAGTACTAAGGCCATACCATGGAACTATGAGGCTGAGGTATTTTATCACGGTCAGAAGCAAGAAATTGATTTCGAAGGAAGAGTTAAATGTTGATAATGTTATGGGTACTGGAAGAATCACTTGTAGTGGTCGGGTCTTTTCTCCGCAGATCTCTCCGGATGGTAATACTGATACCTCTGCCAAGAGTAAAGGGAAATAAGTGGTTGTTGAAGACTCTATACAGAATCAATCACCAGAAGCCTACTTTTCTAATGATATTGAAGAATTCAGCAGAATCATCAAGAAGAGCGACTATAAGGTGGTGGATCAGTTGAATCAAACTCCATAGAAGATTTCTACCCTGTCGTTATTGCTCTGTTCTAAGCCTCACCAAAATTCCTTGTTGAAGATTTTGAATGTTGAGTATGTGCCTCATGAGATTTCTATTAACCAGCTTGAATGGATTGTGGTGAATGTCAATGCTAGCAATGGATTTGGTTTCACTGATTTTGATTTGACTCCGGAAGGAAGGAACCATAACAAGGCCTTTCACATTTCCATGGAATGTAAAGGAGCTGTGTTATCCCACATATTGGAAGATACCAGATCTTCCCTAAATGTGTTGCCTAAAAAGGCACTGATGAAGTTAGATATATAGGGAGTGATATTTAGACCTAGTGACTTGGTCGTTCGGGCTTTTGATGGTTCAAAGCATTCTGTTTTCGGAGAGGTGGTGTTACCCATCAAGGCGGGTCCTCAGATTTTTGAAACAACTTTCTTTGTCATGGACATTCAACCAACTTATAATTGTCTCCTTGGATGTCCACAGATCCATGTCGCCGAGGCTGTGTCCTCAAATTTGCACCAGAAGATCAAGTTTATCATTGACAGGGAAGTATTTACCATATGTGGCGAGGATGACATTATTGTGAGTCATTTGGCTTCATTCAAGTATGTCGAAGTGGAAGGAGAAATACATGAGACTTTGTGCCAGGAGTTTGAAGCTATGTGTATTAAAAATGAGCCTCCCCCGGAGGATATGAAGTCCGAAAATTCTATGATATCCTTGAAAGAAGCTCGTGCTATGGTGAGGCTGGTTGCTCCAAAGGTTGGGGGTCAGGTTTTGGACTTTCCGTTGAAGAAGGGCATATTTGAGTTGGGGTATAGGCATGTACAAACACCTCCAAAGATTCAGGGTCCTATCAGTTTCTCTAGTGTCATAATTATTTATGATGATCAGGTCAATGCCATGGTGGAAGATGACCCCGATAGGGATTGTGACCTATACAATTGGATTCTTCCCTGCGTCCCAAGACAGGAGCTCTCTAATTGGTCTTCCAAAGATATCATTCAAGTCACTCTTCAAGAAAAATAATTTCCTTTGTTTTTGCATATGATAAGTCATACATTCTGCCCAAGACGTAGTGATTCATTTGTAATGCCTTATGTTTATAATTACAATGATTATCATGAATCAAGGACGTTTTTGCATTCAAGTATTTTGTTCCCTGTCTTTTATATTTTTAAAGTTTTAAAATGGAAATGTTTTTTGTTTGTTTTGTTTCACATTTTAAATAAAGCATAAAACATCAATCATGCAGATCTGTCATCCTATATCCCATCAATAAATATTTTTCTAGGGCTCAATGTGACTTCGACAATCTAATTTATCAAGCCAGAAATGAGGTTGAAAAGACTGTGAACTTTCGGAAGAGTTGGCCAAATTGTTAAAGCAGGAAGAAAGGGTCATTCAGCCGCATTGTCTTACCCAAATTTTTTACCCCTAAGAATCCACTTCATTCACCTCATTTACATAACATATGTGTGTGTTTTATGCATCACTAACCCATTACAATACAAGATATGTATGCTTGCTTGCTTTACAAGTAAGATGATCCCTCACGGGCTCAAAAAGATGGTTTATCAAAGGATGGGGACCATATTTAACATCTCAAGTCCTCTAATAATTTATAATAATCAAGAGCTTTCATTCATCCATAAACAAGTGCAAAATTGCATCATGACAAGCTTTTCAAACATCAAGGTCCTCAGTGCACCAAAATTAGGGTTTTGACTTGATTCAGTCCCTAGGATGACTTTTGGATTAATGCATGATCCAAAACCTCAAGATATGTTTCAAGGATGTCAAATTCCTCATATTAGTCAATTATAATGTTTGGATTGATCCAAAGAACTTGATTTATAAGCAACGCAAGGATTTAAATTCAACTGAACCACAAATTAGGGTTTCTGATGAAAAGCCTATTGTACCTTTGACTTTTGACCAAGAAATGATCTCAAAACTTGGGACATGATTCAAGACACTAAAAAACAACTTGGAATCCATACATGGTGTTCAAATAGGCCAAGGGTTTGATCTTAATAAAAGATCACAAAATTCAAGTTCATCTGATACAAAAGTCAACTGTGGTCAAAATCAAGTTTGACTTTTGAAGTTTTTGGTCAACCATGGTTTCTTCAAGTCAATAATTATGATAATATTTGATTTGGATCATGATCAATCAAAGAAAATAAAGAAAAGTGAGGTTACTTGCTAAAAGGGCGACCATGAAGAAATGAAATTTTTTCTAAGTTATGTGAAAAACCTAATTTGGTGCTAACTTACCTAGGCCATAACTTCCAATCCAAGCAACCATTTTCTTTGATCCAAAGATCAAATTGAAGAGTTTGTTACATACTATAACTTTTTCCTTGAGGATGAAATCTCAAAAAATGCCCAAATTAAGAGATATATGGCCATAAAGTTAGAGGACCATGCTTTTTAACTTATAACACTTAGTGAAATTTTAAGACAGAATTTGTCTTATGATTAAGCCAACTTTAGGGATATTTTTCACTATGGTCCACATTGATTCAAGACAAACTTTGAATATCAAAGTTGAAGTGTGATATCTCAGCTTTTCAAAATGACCAAGAACATACATTTACCCAATTTGAGCAAGGAGATATGAATCTTACAACATGTCTTGCTACAACTGATTTTCAAGACAGAATTGATAAACCTCCTTGTGCCACACGACTTGGATAAGCCTTGCAAGCCTGAAATTTTCACAAGATCAACTCCAAAATGATCATGCAGCATGCGCTCTGCAAAGCATAACTGAATTTTCAAAGTTTCAAAATCTAGGAAGTGAAGTTTTGTCCTCTAGCATTAAGTGGAATAGTGATTTTGAGCAAAAACCCTCAAATATGTTAGAACTTGATCATAACATCAAAGGATGGGATGAAACCATGAGGAACCAAGCTCAAAAGATCAGAACTTGAGCCATGTGAAGAATAACCCATGTGTGCCTTGGATTTCAAGTTATAGGTGTATGACATCACTTGGTGGATATTAGCTTACATCAAAATCCTTACAAATTCAAAATAACAGACACATTTCTCCTATAAATAGAGGTCATTCTGAACATTCAAATCACACTAAAACATTGCAAGAGATTGTTTTCTCTCATTCCTTCTCTTTCCAAAATTTTCAAGTCTCAAAGGAGTGAAAACTTGAATTATCATTTCAAGACCATTTTCAATCAAACAAAGCATCCAAACACTTCACATACATCATGTATAAGTGATCCGAACAGTCAGACCTCAACTATAACATCAGAATCACCAAGTCACATGTCATTTTCTTCATACACATCACAAGATGCAGATTGATTCGAGTTAGAAGCTTTAGAAGGTTTCCATTCATTCTAAACATTGGAACACACTCCTTGGAGGTCAAGGACGTTGTCTAGATCATTAAATCACATATGTAAAACCTTTAACAGAGAATTCGATTATCACTTTCAAGGTAAGTTTCCTCAAAACCTGAATTTTATGATTCATGCATCAATTTTGATCATTCAAGTTACAGACATGGTTATCATGATGTTGTGATCATTTTCCCTCAATTAATTGTCATGTATCATGATTGTATGAGATTTCATTTTAAATTGATCAGTTAGGGTTAATACAGTTCTCAAATCATTTTCTTTTGATACACTGAATTTAAATAAAATTGGTTAATGCCATTCAATTCCTCATGAAATTTCCAACAATATTCACTTATACATTATACAATTTGGTTGAGTATTAAGGAAGTTCAGAAATTCAGATTTTTGTTGAAGCTCGTGGAAGAAGACGAGCATGGAGGTGGCTCTATTTTGATTTTCTTTTCATTTTTTACTAAATTAAATGGGCATGGTTTGATACATGGATATATCACCGCCCCAATGGTTAATGCACACATTCTAAGGCTTTGTGTGACCCTCAGGCCCGGGGTTCGAATCCTCCTCACCCAATACCATTTGGGTTATATATATTTTTTTAATTTTCATTTTGAAGTCTTCATATATTATTTACTCTAGCCAATATTTGTCACCACGCGCGCATTGGCTCAATTGGTATTGTTTTAAACCCTCCACCCAAAGGGCGCAGGTTCAAACCTTGGGAGGGCCATCCTATTTTTTTTAATCACCTATTCTCTTCATTTACTTTACATCTTCATACATTTATTTCACGTAGCTAAGTTCATTATTTTTAATTGATTTTTTGCACACTTCTTGTTCATATATCATATTTTGTGAATATATTAAAAAATGTAAAAAATAATATTTATTTAACACATTTTTGTTAAGTTGAAAAATGGTCAATTTTAAAGTACTTTCATACTTTTAATGACTTTCTTTTGATTTTTCTCTTAACCTAATTGATCACATGTGCTTACATGATCATGATACACTTTGTTTAAACTTTGTTTAAAATGTACATAACATGCTTGACTGGACTTACACACCATTCAAACATGGTTTAATTGGTTTTCCTTTTAAAAATACTTTTGATTAAATGTTTAATTAGGGTTTTCACTTTGATTAAACTCCCAAAATTCTTTGTACATAGTTAAGGCTTCCATTTGAGTTTAGATTCCCCAAAGCCCTTGACTCAACCATCTTTGAATGTCTTGTTCATGTACTTCCCTTCATAAATTTTCCTTAGGGTTTTGTTTACCCTTTACCATGTTCATTGGATCCTCGATTCATCTTGTACATGTGCTTGCTTGAATTCTTCTGTGATTGCTTCCCTAAATTAAATCTTTGCTCACATGTTCTAGTATTTCCTTCATAAAATCTTACCATGATGTATATATCTCACTGATTGAGGCACATTCACATGTTGAGACATCATGCTTAGACATACCCCGCTCATGTCATACTCGATGACCACACTTGTTTAAAAGCTTAAATAAACTTACCTTGTTAAGTTTTTCTTAAAATTTTTACACTTCGGGCTAAGCCCAAACTACAATTGCTCTGGTTTCCTCTTAAGGATATGTAGGCATAGGATTGCGAGATCCTAGTGAGCAACCTTTCCTTTTAGCTTTCCCTTTTTGTTTATAAACAAAAACATTAGGATACCCTTCAACTACAACCTAGTTCAAACATTAGGTTCCCTTTTTTTGAAGTTCCAACCTCAAACACTAGTCTCCCTCTAGGATTTGTACAAGGATACTTCATAATTAACCTAGCCAACCTTTGGCTTCAAACTCAAAACTCTTCAAAAAAGAGATAAGAACTCCCATTTGAAGTCCTAAAGTCAAACACCCTTCCCCTTGTGGCTTCAAACCTTCAAACCTTTAAACTTCAAGTCAAACCCTAGCTAACCTTTGGCCTTAAACTCAAAACATTTCCCTGAAGATGAGACATGAGTAATCTCTATGGAAGAGATGTCTCTTCTATGTCACACAACACTCAATCAAACATTTTCAAACATTTTCCATTTTTAAGTGATGTAAGTGGCACACTTGTTGGTTCAAAATCCAAGCTGGAGTCCCTCTCTTATTATGGTACAAAAATAATTCTTTTATTTTTAGTGATGTAAGTGGAACACTTGTTTATTGTACATCCAAGTCAAGGTCCTTCTCTTAAAATGCAAAGACTCATTTAAAGGAAGTTGTGGCATTACTCTGGATTTTCTACATCCAAGTTTAAAGCTTCTTCTTTTATTATTTTCTCATAATATTTGTGGTGAATAGGTGAGATACCTCCCTTAAGATGACAATTTGTCACTTCTTTCAAGCCAACAAACCCAAATCCACCCATTAGTAGGTGAAACTACGAAAGCTCTAATTTCTCAATTTTCTTTTGAGAATACGTAGGCATAAGATTGCGAAATCTTAGCGAGCATAGTAATAAACAAAATTATTAGGTTCTCATACCTCTTCAACTTACAAATACAACAAAAATATATCCTATCACTCACTCAAAATAGTCAACAAATCCTAAATACACAGCAGATGAATAATCAATAGTAAACACAAATATACACAAGAGGTTCCTATAGAGTACTATAGATATTTAGGGTGATAATACCTTCCCTTAGTATAACTAATCCCGATTCCCAAATCTCTCGGTGCATTGCACACACTCATGAGTTTATTTAGATTTTTTCCCTTCCCTCTCATAGGATGAATTAAACGTTCACATGCAGATGAAAAAGGGGAGACCTCACTTCGAAAGAAAGGACCAAATCCCGCGTCCACAGAAAAATGGTAATTTCACTGGGGAACTAGGGATTTCACCCCCCTAAAAGGATTCAGTCTGTCTTGCATATATTTGTGATTTTTTTCATTTTCTTATTGTTGTATTCATCATGATTGTTTGGGTTTTTTCTTTGGTTGATCTCTATGAGTGAGACAAATCCTAACCCGGATTTGAGATTACATACATAAGATAGGATGTTGATATAATTAAAAGTTACATGTTTGGAGTAATCCTACACATGAGTGATATATGATATAATCACACTCAGTGGAGGCCCCTTTGGAATTACTGATGCCATTGCGAGTAGTCGTAATGTCATTACTTTTTCCGATCTGAGAGCCTGAGAAGCTGAGGACCTTTAGTATCTCTCTACCCCACTTGGCTTTTTAAGATACAGTAAGGTGATTATCTAGGTGTAGACCTGAGATATTTGATATGCGATACTATATTCAGATGAGTTTCTCTTGAGGATATTATTAATTCTCGAGTAGTTGATGTGTAGATAATATCCGAAAGATGGACCTATGACTATGGGAACCATATTAAAACATGTTCTACAGGTGCAAAACCCATAATACATATTCTCTTGGTTTGGTTAGACCCATGACTCCATGCTTGTGACGTCGAACCCTAGAACCCATGTTTGTTATTTTGCATATGTGTGCATTCATACATTCATTCAAACATCATTTTTCACCAAAGTTTTCAAGGAACTTAAAACCTTATTGTAATACACTAATTTTCCCCCCTAAGATCCCACATGTCATGTGTAACACCCTAACTAAACCCCCGTAATATTCTTAAATAAAACATCAGAGTACTTAAAGAAACACACGAAACTTAGGATGTTACAACCAACATACAAAGCTTGAACATTATTTTATTTGCAACAGAATCATAAACTCATTTATTGTTTCATGGCATGCAAAAGTCAATGTCGCATCGCATAATCCATTAAAAGTAATTACACAAGATAAAGAAGATGTCCACAATCTCAAATAAAATATAAATCATAAAAACATTCCCACGATTCCCTGGTGTTACAATCAGAGCAGACACCAACTATAGAGAAGAGATAAAGAGACTCCATCTTCAACTCACACCTGAGTCCTACTACGGAGTACCTGCATGTTTCCTATGTGGAGGCAATATTCAAACAGAAGGGGTGAGATATCATGATATTATAAAGGAAAGCATGTTAAACAACATGCATTATGTTAGCACAACAATAATTCAACTAAAATCTCACATCAATCATCCAACGATACCATCATCAATTATTCACGAAACAAACAACAAATCACATGATACAAATCAATTAATCATCCATCGCTATGTATTTAACAACTTAGCAGCATATACGACATATAATGGAATGAGACTGACACCCGACTCAATGCGTATGCATGTGGTGTTAGATGACGATAATGATCTAGAAGGGGGGTTGAATAGATCACTTATTAAAAACGGAGTCGACGCTTATTAAGATTTGGATTTTAAAAAGTTTTAAGCAGAAGCGACCGAGGAACTATACTCATCTAAATGAACCGTTACCAAAAAGATCGGATATACGCAAAGCCTATATGGAATACTGATAAAGACGAGAATTAGAATCAATATTTTGAACACAAATCAATCAGATTTTGTTCACTTAAAGTTAGACAGTTTCCAATGTATGAGTCGACCTAAGCATGCTATGAGTCGACTCAAAAATTCAAATCTTGCAAAAATGCAGATTTTCGTATATTTAGCTACTTCTAAGAGATCCTAATGCATCTCTAACTTGACCAACATGATCAAAATCATATAGAACACATATAGTGCTCTTTCTATATGTATCTAGACATGTTTTGACAAATGTTTGACACAAGAAAGATAACGTATGCATATGCAACTCGATGATACTGTCCAAAGTATAGTTTTCAAACTATATATATTTTGACATCATTAAAACAAGTATAAGCAAGTATGAGGCACTTTGCCCTGACATACTCCCCCTTTTTTATGATGGCAAAACAGTAGAAACATAGTTGAGCATAATGTGTTGTATCATCCTCCCCCTTACTCCATGCATTTACCTAGAAACGATATGCATGTTTTATCAGTCTTGTAAAAGTGATTTGTTTCTGCTTGATTTTCTTCTCCCCCTTTGACAACATAAAAAAGAAAGAAGATAGAGGAAAAGAAAGACATATTATAATGAGATAAGCAAATTCACCAAATTTGCAACAGGATAGTCATTAACAAACATCCACATATAATAAGTTAATGAAAGGATATAAACTGATAAATAGATAACCACGCAAATGATCAAAAGAAGTATGTGCTATTACAAATTAACAATGATTAATGTATTAATAAAACAAAAAAATATAAGAAGAGATTAACACTAGAATGAGATGAATAATAGATGAAATGACATGCACAATGATATGCAAGGAATCCTCAAGGCCTTCTCTGTTTTCATCACTTTCATCAGAGTCCTGCAGACGAGAGCTTGTAGCCTTAAGAATAAATCTGTAGCGAGTTTCGCTAGGATCCCAAATATACCCCATCATAGTTAGAGTCTTTTGGGAAAACTCCTGGCCGGTTGTCAAGGTTGTGTAAGGAATACCAGGTATTTCTACATTTGCATTATTATGAACATATTGGATAGAGAGCCATAAGACAATGCCGCTCCTCTACCAAAATCTTTCAAAGAGTATATTCTAATCGCAATATAGTGAGGCTAGTTAATCTTGATCTTCTTTTTCATAATGTAGACCAAGTGAACCTCAACTTGATCAACCCGAGAATAACCATCTTTCTTGGGTCGAAGAATGTGCAAAACAATCCACTGTAGAATTCTGTCAAGAGGCTTCAACCTGCCAGTTGTGGCTGATTTCAGAAAAAAGGTCACTAGCGACGATGTCGTTAGCATAAGGTTTCTTCAGCATAGAGTTCAAGGCTTCCTTGAACTCATATCCATGCACAGTACGAGTATCCGTTACCTTAATCAGTGGCTTAGCAGACAGAGGAGACATATTGAAAAGGTTTTTCCAAACAGAGTCATTGACATATACCTTGTTATTACCAATCTTAGTACTGAACTCAAAGCCCTCAAATTTTCCTTGAAGATTAGTGTAGAAAATTCTTACCAAGTCTTCATTTTATTATTATCGCATTCCAAGAAGTTGTTGAAATTTTGCACATCCAGAATATCAAGCACTTCTTGAATGTGCATTCACTCAGCAGCTTTTCGATAATAAAAATTTGGATCTTTTACTTAGATTTTTCTCATAAAGATCAGTGTATTTAGGAGGTAAAAGAGAAATAGGGGTTACCGGTATAGCAGCTCTAGAAGTACCAGCTTGAGCAGATGGAGCTCTGGTTGTTCTTTTCCCTGTTACTCTTCTTGTAGCCATTAGAGCATTTCTTTGAAGAGAATGAATAGTGAAAACAAAATTTTTGATATTGTTTGGAGAGACTCACTTTACTTCTTGACTAGATAGTAAAATTAGGTTTTGAAAGAGACTTTGGGAAGAGGAGATGTAGATAGTAGCCTTGAGTAGGTGCAAAGTACCAATGTAAATGCTAATGATGATTTTGTTTGAATGCATAACAAAAAAGTGAATGCATTAAATGGGTCAAGTAATTTGAATCATTAATAAAAAATAGAGGTTTTTCAGTAAAATCGTGGGACGCATCGACCTATACAGGTTTTGCATCGACGTATACTATGAAAGTAAACATAGTGAGAAAATTTTCAAAGTTTGAGTCGACCAAAGGGTCGACCTGAGCGGATCCGCTTTTAAAACAAGAAAACTTGTTATTTTGTGAGTCGACCGGAGTCCTGTGTAGGTTGACTCATCTAATTAAATATAAACACATCATCAATTTGAAACATACAAGCATTAGAATGACATAAATAGATAGCATACTCAAATTTCAAACATTCAAAGGGATAAAACATGCTTAATCATGCAATAAACATCAATAATAACACATAACTTGATACATCAACTTACACAAATGAGGTGAATATGAAAGTTTAATAATAAGGGAAGATAGTACCTCAACTGCGATCAATGATAGATGCCCTCACATATGTCTTGGTTACTTCATTTGTTAGATAAATATATAGACAAAGAACATATATAGAAACCATACAATAATGAACTCTTAAACACGATCCGAGATGTCGAGAACACCGAGTTCCCTACTGTCGCTACTGCGAAAATTGGCGCCGGCTAAACAGAAGAGTCGCCACCGTGCGTTATTTATCCCAAAGGAGGGAAAGGAAACGCTCGAAGTAAACCTAACGCAAAGACGAGAAAGGAATGGTCATCGCAACCAAATCCTGGATTCGGGAGTCGGTTACGCAAAGGGAAGGTATTAGCACCCCTCACGTCCGTCGTACTCGACGGGATCCACGCTTGCTTAGTTTGTTTAAAGGATGCAAAACAATCTATCTATGGATGCTAAATCTAAACGGAAAGAAACTGACTCGATGGAGCATCACACTCTATGCCTACGTATTCTCAAGAGAGAAAGTTAGAGTCATCGTAGTTCGGGAAACTACAGGGGAATTGGCTCGCTAAGACTTCGTGTCTTGTGCCTACGTACTTCCACACAGCGTGAAAGATCAGAGCTTCCGTAGTTCAGGCTAACTTCGGCTAGACAGGGTGTTCTCGATCACACAGGGGTGAGAGATTAAGTTGGTTTTAGAGGTACGGGAACCTACGGGAACTGGAACTACGGTCTGGTCTCAAATGCGCAAGGGAAAGAGAAAAGGATAACATCAGTCGTCAACGGGAAAGTCTCGATCGCACAGCAGCGAGAGAACAGAGAGGTTAGTTGTTAGTGTGCTCGCTAGGATATCGCATCCTATGCCTACATATTCTCATTCGATATGAGAAATCAGAGCAGCTGTAGTTCAGCTTAACTACAGCAAAACCGGGAAAAAGGGAAAAGGGAGCTGTTGCACCCCAAAATTTGCCCTCTTTCAAGGCTTGATTCATTTCTCCATTTCTTTCAAATTCAATGACATAAAGGAAATCCATCATGAATTCAAGATTAAAGGCAAGAATATTATAAAGAGAAGTTTGTGACATTACAAGAATGTCATTTGTTGCAAGATTTTCAACTCTAAGTAATGTTTAGAAATTAATGTATTTCTAATCTTCATTCAAGTCTCTAATCCAATTCATGTTATGGAAATTCCACACCAAGTCCACATTATATCCAAGAAATATCTAAGAATTAAATCAACATTGGAAAATGTCAAGATCAATACTATGTTTGCTTAGCCATGGGCAATGTGAATATTATGCAAAACAGCCCCATGCAAGAGATGACCATATGTGCCATGTTACAAAATTATTTTTATGTCATAAGGTCAAAGAAATAACATGCAAATGATACATCTACATGCTAAAAATCAGTTTTCAAAAATGCTGTCAAAAAGTAGTGATAATTGGCTACATGGGAATATTCAAGCATGACCAACCAAGGGACCAATGGGCACAAAGAGGGACAACATTGTAGAGTGTTGTAGCAGAAAAATGCAGCACAAACATACTAGAAGTAGAGGGAAAGTGGGGCTGCACAAAAAGGTAGTAAAAGATATTGCCAAAAATGGAAATTTTGAAGTGAAAAGTTGTGCAAGGAGTGTGGCATTGGGACAGCAGCAAAAGGTGACAGAAAAGTGTGATAAAGGGGCTGCAAGCAAGGATAGAAAGATAGTATTCCTTTACTATCATCAAAAACACAACACACAAGCAAGCATTGAGGGAGATACTACACTTGGAGGAGAGAAAAAACCAAAAAAAATAGAGAGAAGAAAACCACCAAAAACAAGAGGATCATTAAGAAACAAAACCTTCACAACATAGAGGGAAGAGGAGTGAGGTACATTCAACCAAGACCAAGGAGGACTTGCAAGAAGAATAGAAAGCTCTTGGGTATCCATTTCCTCCAACCTTTCTCTCTTTATATTTTTGCTATTTACATTCATTTCGTTTACTCTTTTATGTGTTGTTGTATTGTATGCATCATGTAAGGTCCTAAGGGACCAAGAAACCTTTTGAAAGAACCACAAAAACGAAAGAAAAACATAGAAAAGTTAGTTTTTTTTTCCACTCTGGTAGCCTGACACGGGCCGTGTCACACAACACGGCCACCCGTGTTGCACTTCTGTTTGAGGTTTCAACATCCAAAAACCCCAGGCTTCACAACACGGGCCGTGTCACACAACACGGCCACCCGTGTTGTACCTCTGTTTGCCCTAAAAATCATTTTTCACCCAGACTTTACAACACGGGCCGTGTCACACAACACGGCCACCCGTGTTGCACCCCTGTCATGCCCTAAAAACTCACATTGCAGGTACCCTATGACACGGGCCGTGTCATACAACACGGCCACCCGTGTTGCTCCACTGTTTTCCATTTATTTTTGTTATTTTTACCTCCAAAAATTTTTTCTCAAGGAGTTCGCCGTGCCGTTTTTATTGCATGTCTCGATTTTTTTTTAGCCGACTAATCCCATATGTTGTATGATTTTAGTGTGAATGTTGCTATTTGTCCTTGGTGACTTTTGATTCCAAAAACCATTTTCAAAAGCAAACTCTCGATTTTATCGAGCCATTTTTAACCCTTGTAAGTCGGCCGCTTTGTGCGTCCGCCATCGACCTTGCTCGCTTCACCTCAAACCTTTTTAAACAATTAAATCCTTGACCCAACGTCAAGCGAATTTTCTCAAATAATGGTTAAGCCAACTCACCATATTTAACAAAACGATAAAGTTCACTTTGTATTGAACTAAAGAGAGGGGATTGAGTGTAGACTTCTTCCTCTCCGAGTGTTGAGATGCTCACTGTAGTATGGGTGGTTTTGACACTCGTCTTTCAATACGAAGATGTTTTCATCCACACCCTTTTTCTCCTAAAAAACCTCGGCCCCGTACCGAGTGCATTTTCAAAACACTTACAATAAATAAACCGATTCTCTTTGTATTGAACTAAAGAGAGAGGATTGAGTGTAGACTTCTTCCTCTCCGAGTGTTTGGATACTCACTATAGTGTGGGTGGTCTCGATACTCGTCTTTCAATACGAAGACGTGACTTTATCCGCCACCTATCTCCCTCTAAAACTTCTTTCCGTAACCTTTGTCACCTAAAAACCTCGGTCCCGTACCGAGCGTATTTTTAAACTCTTTTCATAACAAAAATTTGAATGGTCGTGGAGTGGTTAGGCGTAGGCCTTCTCCTATCCCGAGTGCTGACGTTTACCGTAGGGTTCTCTGTCGCAAAAGGACTTAACATTCAAAACCGAAAGCACTTTAATAAGAGAATGAAGTTCTCTTTGTATTGAACTAAAAAGAGAGGATTAAGTGTAGACTTCTTCTTCTCCGAGTGTCGAGATGCTCACTGTAGTGTGTGTGGTTTTGATACTCGTCTTTCAATACGAAGGCGCTATGTTCGCCACACCCTTTCATAACAAAAACTTTGAGATAAAGAATTGGGTACTACCCGTAGGGGTTACTATCCGAGGACCTATCTCTCCCCTAAAAAAAACATTTCAACAAATCAAATGTGACATCTTGCCTCGCATGACAAAAACTAATCTTTCAAAAAGGATATGATACGTCCGTTCTACCGCAAACAGGTAATGCCTAAGTCTCCAACGAGCGAGCAAAAATACACCTAACTGCTAGAATGCGTAGGATAGCATCATCCATAAAAACATCAACAAATCGTAGGCCGAACTACGACTTCTCTGATTCTTTACTTCTTCAAGTAAAGATACGTAGGCACAAGGGCCACAATCCTTGGCAAGCACAATCTCTCATACCCGTAGTTTCCCGAACTACGTCGACTCTGATTTTCTCATATCCGTTGAGAATACGTAGGCCCAGGACCGCGAAGTCCTACCGAGTCTTTTCTTTCTTTTCTTCCCCGTTATCCCTCCTTCTCTCTCCCTAGGAACACTCTTTTATAGCATAATGTTTAAGCAAATAAATTCACACATTCGACAAACAAATGGTTCCCATCGAATACGATGGATGCGAGGGGTGCTAATACCTTCCCCTCGCATAACCGGCTTCCGAACCCGTTCTTGGTTGCGAGACCATCTTATCCTTTCTTTTCTTAAGGTTTTCTCGATATTTCCCTTTCCCCTCATGAGAAAAATAAAGTTCGGTGGCGACTCTTCTATCCTTTTCCTTTTCGCCTTCCCCGTCGTTGCTCGTATTTTTCGAGTAGCGACAGCTGGCGACTCTGCTGGGGAGACCTAGCAAGCCAAACCTAGTTTGTTTGTTGCATTTGTGCTTTATTTGCTTTTATGTTTTATTTTATTTTATTATTGTGTTTCTTTCTAACCTGTTGGATTTATTGGGATGGTTTGTGAGGATAAAGCTTTCTACCCGAGCTTTCGAGTATACACTAATATTAGGAGGTGGTTTCTTTCTGATTTGCGAGACGTAGGACTCGTTGAGTTGGATCGAATTCCACCGCTCAGATGAGACCCCGTTGGAAAGATTATGTCCTACGTGTAGTCGTAACGGCGTTTTATTTCAAACGTGGGATTCCGTGATTCTGAGGACCTCTTGTAGAACCTTATTCCAAAAGGTTACTAAAACATAACTCTGTGTTCATCCTTTTGAAGGGATTACCGTCTTACGAGTAGTCGTTATGATGGAAAACTTTTGAGGGTTAGTGCATGGGACTTTGTTTAAAAGCCTTTTGGGATGCCCTCCTATAAACCATTAGATTGCCCACCCGTGGTGAGAGATATTTTGTTACAATACCCTGCAGGATCTGTGGCTTTGATCCATGTGTTTCCATTCTCATATGCATCCATGAAGCATTGCATTTCATAGCATTGTTGCATATCAAGGGACTTAAGAGGCTGTGATTATCATAGGTATTGAAGAACAAGATGAATGATCAAAGGAAAAGAAGTACAAATTCCTTAAAGTTCAGAGAACCGAAGTTGGGACCAATCCAAGATCTTTTGATTGATGTGCCAAAAGCTATCAAAATTAACTTTCAAGGGAAATATGGGAAATTGCTTGACCTTCTCCATTCTGGGGTCGACACATGGGCTTTGTTCACTATGGTTCAATTTTATGATGCGCCTCTCAGATGCTTCACCTTTCAAGATTATCAGTTGGCTCCTACTCTTGAAGAATATTCTCACCTTTTGAATATCAAGATCAAGGATCAACCTATTTATACCGGCCTAGAAGAAGAGCCAAAGTCTTCTGTCATTGCTCTCGCTCTCCGTATGACCGAGGAAGAGGTTAAAGATGGTCTAACCAATAAGGGAGGTACTCAAGGTTTTCCTTTGAGGTTTTTGCTAGATAAAGCCGATCAGTACAAGACCAATGGGGATTGGGAAAGTTTTGGTATTGTCGTTGCTCTAATGATTTATGGGATTGTCCTCTTTCCAAATGTGGACAATTTCATATACATCACTGCTATCATTCTCTTCACGCAAAAGAATCCTATCCCTACCCTCCTCACTGATGTTTACCACTCCATTCATTGGAGAAGTGAAAAGAAGACAAGAATGGTCCAATGCTGTTCTCATCTACTGTTCAAATGGTATGCTGCCCACCTGCCGAAGAAAGGGCCGTTTGTGGAAAACAAGAAGAAACTGAATGGTCTCAACGCATTATGTCTCTAGAGGCCAGTGATATTGCTTGGTACTCTCATGAGTATTATGACGTGGATATCATCTTTAGTTATGGAAATTTCGGTAATGCACCTCTAGTCAGTAGGGCTGGTTGCATTAACTACAACCCTGTCATGGCGTTGCGTCAGTTGGGCTATGCCATGGAAGATGAGCCCGAAGCAGAGAAGGTTCAGAGTTTCTTTTTGCTAGCCACAACAGACGATCCTGCATTTGTCAGGAATATTGTTAAAGCGTGGGCCAAGGTTCATACGAAGGGGAGGAAAGAGTTAAAGGCGAAGAACTGTGTGGCTAAGGAGCCCTACAACCGATGGTTGCAAGCTAGAGTGGCTGAAAGGTTGCTTCCATTTCCCTCCGAACCATCCATGCGAGAAGAATTTCCTGCTCCCACTCATGTATCCATGGAGGAGTATGAGAAACTAAAGCTAGTGATAGAAAGGTTGACAAAGGAAAATCAAGACCTTCAGGCTGAGGTTCACCAAGCAGGAGTGGAGAATGGCCAATATAAGAGGAAAGTGGAGTTCGAACAAGACAAAGTGGCTGAGAGTAGCAAGAAGCTGAAGCTAGAAGCAGATTTGAGGGTCAGGTATCAAGAAGGTTTTGAAGGAGCTGATGCATCGGTAAAAGCCCTTCGACAACGCTTAAAGGAAACCAAGGCCTCTTGTGATAAAGCGTGGAGATTCTTCGAGTTAGCCTCTGCTGAAAAGAAGAAGACAAGGGAGGAACTTGAGGCCGATATTGATGTCCTTGAAAAGGAGTTGAGGGGTGCCTTAATTCTAGCCGAAAGCGAGCGACAGCTCAAAGAAGAAGCATTGAGAGCTTCATATGTCACCTCTGATGTATGGCACAACAAATGCTCAGAATTGAAGACCGCTCAGGAAACAACCACTTTGTGGAAAGACCGTTTCGAGGCCCTGCAAAGGAATAGTTCACTATGGTTGAAGAAGGAAGCTCAACTCAATGAACTTTTGGATACGTATGAGGATTCTCTTTGTTATTACCAGCCGACCCTAGACATGTGTCGCGCTAGGTATAACAATCTAGTGGAGCATTGCAACCTTATGATCCGTGATATCCCATGGAGGTTGGAAAGCGCAATTCAAGACTTGGAAGGAAATGATATTCCTCCTTCCATCCATCACTTTATCCGGCTCTGCAACCAAATGGTTAGAAGATTCATGTTCGAGACAAAAAAGCTTGAAGAACGTCTCCGAAAGAAAGAGTTTTAGTTCATTCAGTATTTTCTCGTAGCATGAGTTTTTATTTTGCAGCTTATTGAGCAATCAGCTGTATTGAATCTTCCCTCAAAATTAATGAAAGTTTGCTTTTTGGCTTAAATTGTGCATTCTTTACTATTCATTTATAGTTCCATGATACCATTAACAATCATAAATCTTGAAATTCCCTTGAACATCATTCGAGCATTGCATATACCCACGCATCATTTTTGCATTCCCTGAAACCCGACCTCATACTGCTTGCCATTTCAGAAGGAAAGAAAGAGAAAGAGCAAGCTGACTTCTCAACGATCATACAACACAAGAGGGAACCAACGAAGAGTCATGGATCAAGTACAACAAGAGTTGCAAGAGTTCAGGGAAAAGATGACGCAATTCATGGAAACAATGCAAGGGGTGGCCAATGGGCAGGAACAATTGAGAACTTTGGTTCAACCATTGATAGCTCGAGTGGATGGCAGTGGTGTTTTGCATGGAGGAACTACTGCTGTTCCTCCTCCGGCTAATGGTAGCACTTCGCAGGCCAATGGTGGTCCAACTGTAGTCAATATTCCGGGTGGAGAAAACCAAGATGGAATTCCCATCCCAGTTGCGGCGGGCGCCGTGCCTGTTAACAATGGTCCTCAGTGGAACCAAGATGAGCAAGATGACGTCTTCTCCATGGGAGACCTTGGGGCAGGATTACGATCTGACGCTAATAGAAGGTTCGATGCAATCGAAGAAAAGATGAGGAGCATTCTTGAAGGCCAGAATACTATGGGTCTGGACATGTCCAATCTGGGATTGATTCCTGGACTTAGGATTCCTCCAAATTTCAAAGTGCCAGATTTCGATAAATACAAAGGAACAACATGTCCAAGGGTGCATCTTCGCTCTTATTTCCGAAGGATGTCTGCATACTCCGATGATGAGAAGTTGCTGATGCACTTCTTTCAAGATAGCTTATCAGGTCCATCTTTAGAATGGTATATGGGACTGGAGCCGGTCCATATCAGAAGTTGGAAAGATTTGGCAGAAGCTTTTGTCAAACACTACCAGTATAACAGTGACCTAGCACCGAATCGTGTACAGTTACAGAACTATCGCAAAGGAACAATGAAGGATTCAAGGAGTACGCCCAGAGGTGGCGCGAGTTGGCTGCGAGGGTTCAACCTCCAATGGTGGAGAGAGAACTCATCGACTTGTTTGTAGCTACACTACCTGGTGTGTATTATGAGAAATTGATAAGCAACATGTTTGGAAGTTTCTCAGATCTGATCATCACAGGCGAAAGAGTAGAAAATGGGATTAAATTGGGTAAAGTACAAGCTGGAGAAGGGACCTCATCTGGAGGTGGAAGAAAGAACTTCGGGATTAAAAGAAAGGAGAATGAGACAAATGCAATATCAGGTTTTAAGAATCAAAATTGGAACCAGAATCAGAATCAGTATCACCCACGACCATACTATCAACAACCACAAGTAGCTAGTATTGCCATCCCGGCAGTACAGCCTCAGCAACAACCACATCAACAGCAAAGACAACAACCACAACAACAGAATTACGCTCCAAGACCATATCAAGACCGAAGAAGGATGGTAGATAGGCACTTTGACGCACCACCAATGCCTTACTCTCAGCTACTACAACACTTATTGCAATTGTAGTTGGTCCATAAAAGGACGATGGCCCCTCTTAATGGCTCACCACCACCCGGGTATGACGCCAATGCTAGGTGTGACTTCCACTCTGGCGCTCCCGGCCATCATATTGATAATTGCAAAGCCTTCAAGAACAAGGTACAAGACCTTGTTGATAGTAGGGCCATTAATTTCAACCATGATGTGCCAAATGTTGATCAGAACCCTATGCCAAATCATGGAGCAGGTAGAGTAAATGCTGTGGTTGAAGGGGAGGATTTAGATCTGGTATATGATGTTGAAGAATTGAAGACTCCTTTAAGTTTTATAAAATGCAAGTTGTTAGAAGGTGGGGTGTTTCCCGGGTGTGAAAAGGATTGTGAAATTTGTGCCGCCCATCCTGAAGGGTGTGAGAGTTTGAAGAGTTATATACACTGTATGATAAATGAAGGTGTTCTGCAGTTTGACAAGATTTGTGAGAAAAAGAATGAGAAGATAGTCAGTAAGAAAGAGGATGAGGTGGCCACCATCTCTATCCCTTACAAAACAATCACTATTTCTGCGCCGCCAGCGCGACCTACCATCATCTTTACGAAGGCAGGACCTATACCTTATGAAAACTCCAAGGCGATCCCTTGGAACTATGGAGCGGAAGTCTACTGCAATGGACAGAAGCAGGAATTAAAAAGCTTGCCATTGGACTCGGTTGACAATTTGGTGGGAACCAGGGGAATGACTCGAAGTGGGAGGACATTTGCACCTCCCGAGGTAAGTGCAGAAAGAGTTGATAAAGGTAAAGGGAAGGTAGTAGCGGAGGAAAGCTCTCAGGCTGGAGAAAAACAAGTCGTGCTGAAAGACGCAAAAGAGTTCATGCGCTTAATAAGAAAGAGCGACTATAAGATCGTGGATCATCTACAACAGACGCCTTCAAAAATTTCTATCTTGTCATTGTTGTTATGTTCCGAGGCTCATAGGAACGCCTTGCTCAGAGTCTTGGATAATGCTTATGTGCCACAAGAAATATCCGTCAATCAGTTGGAAGGAGTAGTGGCCCATGTCAATGCAGGGAATGGTTTGGGATTCACTGACCGTGATTTGCCACCGAAAGGAAGGAATCATAACTTGGCTCTGCATATCTCTATGGAATGTAGAGGTGTCGTCTTGTCTCATGTATTGGTAGACACTGGGTCGTCATTAAATGTGCTACCCAAGAAAGCCCTCATGAAGCTAGACACTCGAGGGATAATATGTACGCCAAGCGATATGGTGGTCAGAGCTTTTGATGGGACAAGGAGGTCCGTGTTTGGAGAACTAACCTTGCCAATTTAAGTCGGTCCTGAGGTTTTTGATGCGGTTTTCTATATAATGGATATCCAGCCAGCATATAGATGTCTCTTGGGTCGGCCTTGGATACACTCAGCAGGAGCGGTGACGTCAACCCTACACCAGAAGCTGAAGTATATGGTGGGTGATAACATTGTGACTGTTTGTGGAGAGGAAGCCATCATGGTAAGCCATCTGTCCTCATTCAAGTATGTGGAGGTCGATGGTGAAATTCACGAAACCCTGTGCCAAGCCTTTGAGACCGTCCAAATCAAAGAGAAAGCAACAGTTGAAGCCAAGGCGCCAGAAGTTGCTATGTCATCCTACAAGGAAGCCCAAGCTGTGGTGAAGTCTGGATTAGCGAAAGGATGGGGGGAGGTGATAAGCGTCCCCAACAAACAAGATAAGTTCGGATTAGGGTACAGCCCATACGCATCTTCTTCAAGCGCTCCTCGCTACAAAGGACCTGTTCAATTCACCAGTGCTGGGGTGGTGTTCAAAGAGATCAACGCCGTATCTGACGAAGAAGGAGATAGTGACTGTGACATGGATGCATGGATCCAGCCATGCGTCCCCGGCCAAGGCTTGAAGAATTGGACCATGGAAGAAGTTATCACTGCGACTTATGAAGAGTAATTGTTTTGTTTTGATTAATGTATTGCCATGTGCTCTGCCCGGGGCATAATGGTCTTTATTTGTTGGGCCTTATCTTTTATGTGTGTGAACAACCCTTTTATCATTATCAATCAAAAAACGTCTTTTCATTCAAAACTTTGTGATCCTTGTTTTTCTTATTTTTATTTACAACAATAAAATGTCAATGTGGTTTGTGTTTATTTGTTTGCATATCATTTAAGCATAAAATCATCATTATTACAGGTTGCACATTTCAGATACCACCGATTCAGACTCGTCTATGACTCGGTGTGACTTTGACAATCCGATCTTTCAAGCGGAAGGAGAGATTGATGAAAATGAAGAACTGCCCGAAGAGCTTGCCAGACTGTTAAAACAAGAGGAGAAGGTCATCCTGCCTCATCAGGAGGAAGTCAAAGTCGTCAACCTGGGAACAGAAGAGGATAAAAAGGAGGTCAGAGTAGGGGTTGTGTTGCAGAATGATATCAAGCAAAGATTGATTGAGTTACTCCAAGAGTATAAGGATGTCTTTACTTGGTCATACGAAGATATGCCCGGACTCGACACAGATATTGTAGTCCATCGCCTGCCTTTGCGTGAAGAGTGTCCTCCTGTCAAACAGAAATTAAGAAGAACCAGGCCAGATATGGCAGTAAAGATCAAGGAAGAAGTCTAGAAGCAACTAGATGCTGGATTTCTTGCTGTGGCCAACTACCCTCCTTAGGTCGCTAACATCGTGCCCGTGCCTAAGAAGGACGGAAAAGTCAGGATGTGTGTTGACTATAGGGACCTGAATAGAGCGATCCCAAAAGATGATTTCCCGCTCCCCCATATTGACGTTCTCGTTGATAACACCGCACAATACTCAGTGTTTTCCTTCATGGACGGTTTCTCTGGATATAACCAAATCAAGATGGCACAGGAGGACATGGAGAAGACAACTTTTATCACGCCTTGGGGGACGTTTTGTTATAAAGTAATGCATTTTGGGTTGAAGAATGCAGGGGCAACTTATCAGCGAGCAATGGTCACTCTCTTTCACGATATGATTCATCATGAGATTGAGGTCTATGTCGATGATATGATTGCGAAATCCCAAACGGAGGAGGAGCACCTGGTGAATCTTCTAAAGTTGTTCGAGAGGTTGAGAAAGTTCAAATTGAGGTTGAACCCGAATAAGTGTACTTTCGGCGTACGGTCAGGAAAGCTGTTGGGGTTCATTGTCAGTGAGAAAGGTATTGAGGTCGATCCTGTGAAGATCAAGGCAATTCAAGAAATGCCAGCTCCAAAGACCGAGAAGGAGGTTCGTAGTTTCTTAGGTAGATTGAACTACATCGCAAGGTTCATATCTCACCTCACATCCACTTGTGAGCCATTGTTTAAGCTATTGAAAAAGGATCAGGCGATTATCTGGAATGAGAATTGCCAGAGAGCGTTTGAGAAGATAAAATAGTATCTACAGGAACCTCCAATACTGATACCTCCGGTGGCTGGAAGACCGTTGATAATGTACTTAACAGTTCTTGAGAATTCCATGGGTTGTGTCCTCGGTCAGCACGACGAGACTGGAAGAAAAGAGCATGCAATTTACTACTTGAGTAAAAAGTTCACAGACTGTGAATCCAGATACTCAATGTTGGAGAAAACTTGTTGCGCACTCGCTTGGGCTGCTAAACGCCTAAGACAGTATATGCTAAACCACACAACCATGTTAATTTCAAAGATGGATCCTATTAAATACGTATTCGAAAAGCAAGCACTATCAGGAAGGATTGCTAGATGGCAGATGGTTCTGACAGAATACGACATCCAGTACGTGCCTCAGAAAGCAATTAAAGGTAGTGTCCTGTCAGAATATCTCGCAGAGCAACCAGTCGATGACTACCAGCCAATGAAGTTTGATTTTCCTGATGAGGGCATTATGTATTTAAAGATGAAGGATTGTGATGAGTCGTTGCCAGACGAAGGTCCAGAATTGGGTTCCTAGTGGAAATTAATCTTTGACGGTGCTGTTAACTCCTACGGTAGCGGGATTGGGGCAATCATTACGACTCCCCATGGTTCCCATATACCATTCACTGCAAGGCTAACATTCCCATGTACCAACAATGAGGCTGAATATGAAGCATGTATCATGGGTATCGAAGAAGCAATCGATTTAAGGATAAAGAACCTTGATATCTATGGAGATTCAGCTTTGGTGGTAAACCAGATCAAGGGAGAGTGGGAGACCCGCCAGCCTAATCTGATCCCTTATATGAATTACGCCAGAAGGTTGCTACCTTTCTTTGACCGAGTAGAGTTTCACCATGTACCGAGGGCAGAAAATCAGATGGCTGATGCTTTGGCTACATTGTCCTCGATGTACAAAGTAAACTTCTGGAATGATGCACCGAGAATTGTCATCTCACGCCTCGACAGGCCGGCTTTTGTTTTCGCAATAGAAGAAGCTTCTGATGGTAAACCGTGGTTTTATGACATCCAGAACTTTCTCAAGAAACAAGAATATCCGCCTGGGGCATCGTCCCGGGAAGAAGACCTTGAGGAGATTATCTGGTAACTTCTATTTGAATCCAGACGGTGTACTCTATCGAAGAAACTTTGACTTGGTGCTGCTAAGATGTGTGACGAAAAAGAAGCAGGTTTTCTTATGGAAGAAGTCCACGAAGGTGCCTTTGGAACACATGCAGGTGGGCATGCCATGTCTCGAAAGCTATTGAGAGCAGGCTATTATTGGTTAAATATGGAGTCAAATTGCTTCAAGTACGCCAAAAAGTGCCATAAATGCTAGATTTATGCCGACAAGATTCATGTGCCACCTTGTCCTCTGAATGTCATGTCATCCCCATAGCCTTTCTCCATGTGGGGCATCGATATAATTGGAAAGATCGAACCAACCGCATCCAATGGACATCGTTTCATCTTAGTAGCCATCAACTATTTCACCAAATGGGTCGAAGCAGCTTCTTGCGCCAATGTCACGAAGCAGGTCGTAGCCCGGTTTATCAAAAGGGACATCATCTGTCAATATGGAATACCCGAGAGGATCATTACTGATAATGGTTCTAATCTGAATAACAAGATGATGAAGGAACTGTGCCAAAATTTCAAAATTGAGCATCACAATTCTTCTCCCTATCGTCCGAAAATGAATGGCGTTGTAGAAGCAGCTAACAAGAACATTAAGAAGATAGTACAGAAGATGGTTGTGACTTATAAGGATTGGCACGAGATGTTGCCTTTTTCTTTGCATGGATATCGCACTTCGGTGCATACTTCGACTGGGGCAACTCCTTTCTCGTTGGTATATGGCATGGAGGTTGTCCTACCATTGGAGGTCGAAATCCCATCTTTGAGAGTTTTGGCTGACGTCAAATTGGATGAAGCAGAATGGGTGAAGTACAGGTTGAATCAACTCAGTTTGATGGATGAGAAGAGGTTGGCGTCTCTTGCATACGGTCGTTTGTATCAGAGTAGGATGAATAAAGCCTACGATAAGAAGATGCGTCCTCGAAGCTTTCAGACAGGCGATCTGGTGTTGAAGCGGATTCTCCCACCACAGAACGATCATAGGGGCAAATGGACTCCCAATTATGAAGGTCCGTATGTTGTAAGGAAGGTCTTCTCTGGAGGAGCCTTGCTACTTTCAACCATGGATGGTGAAGATTTTACGTCCCCTGTGAACGCGGATGCAGTCAAAAGATACTTTGCATAAAATAGACCCGCTGGAAAGAAAAAGAAAATCCAGGCAAGAATGGGGCATCTCGGCGAACCATAAAAGGATAGGTTCGGGCAAAAATTAGAGATAAAAATAAAAAATGTAAACCCGCAAAGTTGAAAACCTGAAAGGGCGACTTTGGCAGAAATGGGTATCCCGGTGAATCGAAAACCCGCAAGGGCGATTCAGGCAAAAGTTAGGGATTTGAAAAGCAAATGACTGCGGCCTGCGCATTGATCTTTAAAGCATAGTGGATTATGGGAGAGCTCGAGAAGCATTCGTTCAAATCAATCTCTTCGGAAGACGAAGCATCGGAAAGGCGTCGAAGTCATGCGAGTCATAATTGAGTCGTTCTATGGTGGTTGTCTGTACCATATTGCCGACATTTTGATATTCTTGTGCGTTTCTGTATATTTCTTACACAGCTTTCTCATTTCAGGAGTTGTGTCCCATGTAAATTTGCCTATTTACAGGCCGTTTATCAATAATACATACTATCCAGAAAACCTTTTGTTTTGTTTTTACCGTTTTGTTTGCAAAAGACGCCTGATGTTTTTGATAAAACTTTGCATACATAAATTTGTGGGCTTTGCTATCTATAATTGAAGCATTGTATTTGCTTAAATAACGTTTTAAGTGATAATTGAGATGGTACCTGCTGCATAAAACATACTTGTTTATTTGTTATTTGCAAGAAAAACTTTCCTCAAGGCTTCTCCAGAAGTTCCTCATCTAAAGAAAGTGTGTAGTTTAAGTGGGTTCTCATCCCCAACAGTTTGAAACCTTGACAATCAAAGGATATCCTCAGTAGGTCAAGATTGACATCTCCAGCAGAGCAGGATCATTTCCAGTAAGCGGGTGCGGGTTTATCCCTCAGCAGTGGAACGAATTCAGAAATTTGTTTTTCCCCATAGAGTTTGAACAACTGGCTCCTTTTCCCCTCAGAGTCTAGGTCATTGACTCATTCCTCAAGAGGAAGTTGTGTTTGTTGAGTTTATTGCTCATTTCCCCAAGCAAAGGTTGATATTGGTTCCCTCATTGTCTAATCCCCAACAGGGTGGGTTTGCTCTTAGCGGAACAATTTTACCCGGAAGTTTGCTCAGGAAACCATCCAGGGTTTGTTTTCCCCAACGTTTGTACTAGACGTGTCTAGTCTTTTCCCCGGCGGAATTAATCCTTCCTCTTTGGCATTTATTTTGCTAAAGTGTTTCCTTTGCATTTGCATCCTGCATAACATCCTCCCAAACGCGTAGCATTTCCATTTCGTATGGAGCATTACGCCATATTCAAACATATCCATGTAAAACATAAGCCGGGTTGCCACCCCTTTGTTTTCAAGCGTGTCTCTAGCAGTTATCAGTATATTTCTCGATCCTGTGTGGTATCCAGACTTCCAACCAGGTCATTGACAAATGTGTTCATCTTATCGGTCTCCCTAGCGGAGTCTATTTATTCAAGTTCATGTTTCCCCAACAGATTTCTTCACCCAGATGGTGAATCGACGAATGTTCTTCTGAACATAGGGTTGAGCCGACCTTTGGGTTCAATGCTCGCTTTTTAGCAAAATGAAGTGACGGTGAAGTCAAATGATTTTGATAGCTAGCGGCGAAGTTAGATGCTACTAAAAATTGACGACGAAGTCATAATATGAAGAGAATTGACGACGAAGTCAGATGATTTTAATTGACGACGAAGTTAGATTATGAAGAAAATTGACGACGAAGTCAGATTATGAAGAGAATTGACGACGAAGTCAGATTATGAAGAGAATTGACGACGAAGTCAGATTATGAAGAGAATTGACGACGAAGTCAGATTATGAAGAGAATTGACGACGAAGTCAGATTATGAAGAGAATTGACGACGAAGTCAGATTATGAAGAGAATTGACGACGAAGTCAGATTATGGAGAGAATTGACGACGAAGTCAGATCATGAAGAGAGTTGATGGCGAAGTCAGGTTATGTTGAGAATTGACGGCGAAGTCAGATTATGGAGGGGTGACGGCGAAGTCAGGTGTCCTACCAATTTGATGTCAAAAACTGACAGCGAAGTCAGGTGTTTTTCCAAATTTTATGTGGAGAATTGATGGCGAAGTCAGATCGTGTAGAGGGTTGACGGCAACGTCAAAATGGTTTGAGAAATAACGGCGAAGTCAGACGATTTTAGTTGACGAAGAAGTCAGATTATGTTGTAAGTTGATGGCGAAGTCAGAGGATATGGAGGACTGATGGCGAGATTAGATGTTCTACCAATCAGATGTTTTTACAGGTTATGTTGAATATTGACGGTGAGGTCAGATTTCACAGATTTGATGTTAAGTTCCGACGGCGAAGTTAGAATGCTATAAAGAGCTGACGGCAAGGTCAGGTGTTTGTATTTGATCAACGAGTGATGGCGAAGTCAGATGTTCTACCTATCATAGGTGCCTGACGGCGATGTCAGAGGTTTCATTCTACGGTTGACAAATTTTTGGGTTCTTTTGTATTCAATCACCTTTTACCTCGAATGTTTGAAAGCGTTTGCTTTTCATCCCTTCAGGTCCAAGTCGTTTGAATAGGGGCAGCTGTTGCACCCCAAAATTTGCCCTCTTTCAAGGCTTGACTCATTTCTCCATTTCTTTCAAATTCAATGACATAAAGGAAATCCATCATGAATTCAAGATTAAAGGCAAGAATATTATAAAGAGAAGTTTGTGACATTACAAGAATGTCATTTGTTGCAAGATTTTCAACTCTAAGTAATGTTTAGAAATTAATGTATTTCTAATCTTCATTCAAGTCTCTAATCCAATTCATGTTATGGAAATTCCACACCAAGTCCACATTATATCCAAGAAATATCTAAGAATTAAATCAATATTGGAAAATGTCAAGATCAAGACTATGTTTGCTTAGCCATGGGCAATGTGAATATTATGCAAAACAGCCCCATGCAAGGGATGACCATATGTGCCATGTTACAAATTTTTATGTCATAAGGTCAAAGAAATAACATGCAAATGATACATCTACATGCTAAAAATCAGTTTTCAAAAATGTTGTCAAAAAGTAGTGATAATTGGCTACATGGGAATATTCAAGCATGACCAACCAAGGGACCAATGGGCACAAAGAGGGACAACATTGTAGAGTGTTGTAGTAGAAAAATGCAGCACAAGCATACTAGAAGTAGAGGGAAAGTGGGGCTGCACAAAAAGGTAGTAAAAGATATTGCCAAAAATGGAAATTTTGAAGTGAAAAGTTGTGCAAGGAGTGTGGCATTGGGACAACAGCAAAAGGTGACAGAAAAGTGTGATAAAGGGGCTGCAAGCAAGGATAGAAAGATAGTATTCCTTTACTATCATCAAAAACACAACACACAAGCAAGCATTGAGGGAGATACTACACTTGGAGGAGAGAAAAAACCAGAAAAAATAGAGAGAAGAAAACCACCAAAAACAAGAGGATCATTAAGAAACAAAACCTTCACAACATAGAGGGAAGAGGAGTGAGGTACATTCAACCAAGACCAAGGAGGACTTGCAAGAAGAATAGAAAGCTCTTGGGTATCCATTTCCTCCAACCTTTCTCTCTTTATATTTTTGCTATTTACATTCATTTCGTTTACTCTTTTATGTGTTGTTGTATTGTATGCATCATGTAAGGTCCTAAGGGACCAAGAAACCTTTTGAAAGAACCACAAAAACGAAAGAAAAACATAGAAAAGTTAGGTTTTTTTTTCACTCTGGTAGCCTGACACGGGCCGTGTCACACAACACGGCCACCCGTGTCGCCCAACACGGGCCGTGTCACACAACACGGCCACCCGTGTTGCACTTCTGTTTGAGGTTTCAACATCCAAAAACCCCAGGCTTCACAACACGGGCCGTGTCACACAACACGGCCACCCGTGTTGTACCTCTGTTTGCCCTAAAAATCATTTTTCACCCAGACTTTACAACATGGGCCGTGTCACACAACACGGCCACCCGTGTTGCACCCCTGTCATGCCCTAAAAACTCACATTGCAGGTACCCTATGACACGGGCCGTGTCATACAGCACGGCCACCCGTGTTGCTCCACTGTTTTCCATTTGTTTTTGTTATTTTTACCTCTAAAAAATTTTTCTCAAGGAGTTCGCCGTGCCGTTTTTATTGCATGTCTCGATTTTTTTTTAGTCGACTAATCCCATATGTTGTATGATTTTAGTGTGAATGTTTCTATTTGTCCTTGGTGACTTTTGATTCCAAAAACCATTTTCAAAAGCAAACTCTCGATTTTATCGAGCCATTTTTAACCCTTGTAAGTCGGCCGCCTTGTGCGTCAGCCATCGACCTTGCTCGCTTCACCTCAAACCTTTTTAAACAATTAAATCCTTGACCCAACGTCAAGCGAATTTTCTCAAATAATGGTTAAGCCAACTCACCATATTTAACAAAACGATAAAGTTCACTTTGTATTGAACTAAAGAGAGGGGATTGAGTGTAGACTTCTTCCTCTCCGAGTGTTGAGATGCTCACTGTAGTGTGGGTGGTTTTGACACTCGTCTTTCAATAGGAAGATGTTTTCATCCACACCCTTTTTCTCCTAAAAAACCTCGGCCCCGTACCGAGTGCATTTTAAAAACACTTACAATAAATAAACCGATTCTCTTTGTATTGAACTAAAGAGAGAGGATTGAGTGTAGACTTCTTCCTCTCCGAGTGTTTGGATACTCACTGTAGTGTGGGTGGTCTCGATACTCGTCTTTCAATACGAAGACATGACTTTATCCGCCACCTATCTCCCTCTACAACTTCTTTCCGTAACCTTTGTCACCTAAAAACCTCGGTCCCGTACCGAGCGCATTTTTAAACTCTTTTCATAACAAAAATTTGAATGGTCGTGGAGTGGTTAGGCGTAGGCCTTCTCCTATCCTGAGTGCTGACGTTTACCGTAGGGTTCTCTGTCGCAAAAGCACTTACCATTCAAAACCGAAAGCACTTTAATAAGAGAATGAAGTTCTCTTTGTATTGAACTAAAAAGAGAGGATTAAGTGTAGACTTCTTCTTCTCCGAGTGTCGAGATGCTCACTGTAGTGTGTGTGGTTTTGATACTCGTCTTTCAATACGAAGACGCTATGTTCGCCACACCCTTTCATAACAAAAACTTTGAGATAAAGAATTGGGTACTACGCGTAGGGTTACTATCCGAGGACCTATCTCGCCCCTAAAAAAAACATTTCAACAAATCAAATGTGACATCTTGCCTCGCATGACGAAAACTAATCTTTCAAAAAGGATATGATACGTCCGTTCTACCGCAAACAGGTAATGCCTAAGTCTCCAACGAGCGAGCAACAATACACCTAACTGCTAGAATGCGTAGGATAGCATCATCCATAAAAACATCAACAAATCGTAGGCCGAACTACGGCTGCTCTGATTCTTTACTTCTTCAAGTAAAGATACGTAGGCACAAGGGCCACAATCCTTGGCGAGCACAATCCCTCATACCCGTAGTTTCCCGAACTACGTCGACTCCGATTTTCTCATATCCGTTGAGAATACGTAGGCCCAGGACCGCGAAGTCCTACCGAGTCTTTTCTTTCTTTTCTTCCCCGTTATCCCTCCTTCTCTCTCCCTAGGAACACTCTTTTATAGCATAATGTTTAAGCAAATAAATTCACACATTCGACAAACAAATGGTTCCCATCGAATACGATGGATGCGAGGGGTGCTAATACCTTCCCCTCGCATAACCGGCTTCCGAACCCGTTCTTGGTTGCGAGACCATCTTATCCTTTCTTTTCTTAAGGTTTTCTCGATATTTCCCTTTCCCCTCATGGGATAAATAAAGTCCGGTGGCGACTCTTCTGTCCTTTTCCTTTTCGCCTTCCCCGTCGTTGCGCGTATTTTTCGAGTAGCGACAGGAGCTCGCTAGGATACGACATCCTATGCCTACGTACTCTCGTTTGGCACGAAAGATCAGAGCTAACGTAGTTCGACGGGAAAACGAGTCTCGATTGCACGGGGGCACGAGAAGGGGTCTCGATCGCCTGAACGCGAGAGAAAAGGGGTTTCGCTCGCACGGGGCGAGAACAAAGAGGAAGCAGGCCTACGCCTAAACGGGAAGGAACTCGGGACACACACGCAAGAACTTAAGACGTAGGAGCGAATGCGTCACATGGTATCCTAAGGGTACCATACTAGACATCCTAGACGATTGAGAAGTAACTCCTCAACTGTCATTTCCTTCGTATCTAACGACGCGACTCACAACACTCGACGGTTGCCTGAAGACTTGAATACAACGATGATGATGTTGGACGAAGCAGCTCCTAGGCTCCTGACGTGCGCGCAAGCTCCATTCCAATCTTCTCCTATCTGGATCCATGATGATGACGCTCGAATCAGAACCAATGTAACGCTTAGACCGTCATGGTTCGACTTATACGAGAAATCAAACTCTAAGAGGTAGTGTATTGATGTCCGTGTTAAAGACAAGATGGAGAAATGATATCGAAAATCACTCTCCAATTGAATCGTGTCACACGGCCAGCCAAAAATAAAATCGAGAATAAAATCAAATGAGAAACGAAAATAGGAGAGAAATCCAACACAAAATGGAAATAAAAGTCTACTCCTAAAATACAGCAATTAAAGTCCTAAGGGAACTATATCCTAAAAAGAATTAAATCTATAAATCTCCTTAACCAAGAATTAACACCTAAACTATATTCTAAAAAATACTAATTCTTAACAAATTTTAAACTAAAGAAATTAGTATCTAAAACTAAATTTATTCTAGTAAAATATAATATTCTAAAATATAAAACTATTCCTAAAATATTTACAATTAAAAACAATACAAAGTATTAAAATAAAATGCAGGGAGGGGGGTGTATTGCAAGGGGGGACAACCAGCAAAAATGAAATAGCAGTTGGCCCAGCCCAACAGCACACACACACAAATGGGGAGGGGGCGAATAGTGACAATGGGTGTGAACATCTGCTACAAAAAAATAGAAACCAAGTATGGACAAAAACAAATGGGCCTTCCGGCCGATGCAAATACGTGGGTCTCAACCCGTCCACTCCATCATTTCTCTCATGCACTCTCTAAACCCTAAACGCCTATCTTCTCTCATTCTACTGTTCACTCTTCTCTCTGCCGCTCTCTCAAACTCTCTCTCAGAATTCCATCCGCCTCGACCCATCACTCTCACAAAATCTTTTTCTCGTTTCATCTTCTCCCTCACAACATCTTCTTTCTATCAATCTTCAACTTCCGATTTCGTTTCAACATGTTGAAGATTCTGGACAATGACGATTTCTGGAGTTGATTTGAAGTTCTTCGTAGGTGATTGTTCTGGAAGATTAAGCTTGACGAAGAACTTTTGAAGGAGATGAAGAAGTTTCTGGAAAGATGAACAGGAAGAACCACGGATGAAGATGTTAAGGGAGTTTCGTTGAATACTTGCTGAAGATCTTGAAGGTTTTTCTGGAGATCTGATGAGTAAGGATGAGGATCTAGAAGTTCGCGGATGAACTTCCTGAAAAATGCTTGAGGAACACTGATGAACTGAGGTGCGATTTTCTGGAAAACGGAGCTACGGATGAAGATCTTCAAAGATCCTCAAAGATCTTAAAGATAAATGATGAAGCTATGGGAGGTTTCTTGATGGTTTCTTGACAGAACGCACATGGAGGTAACGATGAGTATGATAAACATCGTGGAGATTTGATGAAATTCTGGAAAAATCTGGGAC
Organism: Lathyrus sativus; assembly: GCA_963859935.3. NCBI lineage: Eukaryota > Viridiplantae > Streptophyta > Magnoliopsida > Fabales > Fabaceae > Lathyrus > Lathyrus sativus. Next base: position 231,173,369 of record OZ012737.1, read on the forward strand.
GGAACTTGATGTCTTCTGGCAAATGATTGGAGAACTGATGAGCATTGACGAAGATGTTGATGAGACTAGTGATTCTGGAAATATGTTGATGAACATGTGATGAACACATGAAGATCTTGGAGCTTTGAGTATTGATATTGTGATGATTTCTGGAAAACTCAAGATGAACACTGATCAAGATCTTGGCAAATTGGAAAATGTATGAAGGTGGTGATGAACACATGCATTGAAGATGATGAAGATCGATGTGTTTCTGATGAGGATTTGGGAAGAACTGGGGAAATGATGAAGAACACCATGAGTTTTCCGGTGACAGTTGTGTTTTCCGGCAGGCAGTTACGGTGGTCCGGCGAGCAGTTACGGTTCTCCGATGGTGGTTGCATGGTCGGCGGGAGGGGTTGGTGAGGGGGACAGGTGGCTGTGTGAGGTGAGAGAGTGGCATGCAACGAAACATGGCGTTGGGTGGGAGTAAGAGAGAGAAGCCAAGTGGCTTGCATGCAGGATGTGGGAAGCTTAGTGGAATAATGAGGTGGCGGCCCTTGAGATAGAACGCGTGGCAGTACTTATAAATAACAAGTGGCGTATGACTGGACTTGGAACTGGGCCTCAGAACTGGATAAATGGCCCACACGAAAATGGCTGAACTATGAATCAATTAACACTAATTAATGTCATGATTAAACCCTAAATCAATTAAGATGATTATTAATGTTAATCAGCAATGCAATTAATGGAAAACGGAAATTAAGACTAATATAGACCTGATTAACAGCTAATTAACACTATCAAGAAATTAATCTGAAAAAAGATTTAAACTATATTAATATCCATTAATATCTAAAAATGAGATTACTCTAGAATTTCTAAACCTACTAATCATCATAAAAAAAAAACTATTAAACCAATTTTAAATCTATTTAATATTCTAATAAAAGAGCTAACCTATTTAAACTATTAAAAACATTTAATATCTATTTTAAAATTCTAAAAGACAATTAAATCTATAAGAATGTATTTAAAAAATCCTATTTAATATCTAAAAAATATCTATCAAAACTATTTAAAAAAATCTATTATCTCAAAAAATATTCTAGGAATCATCTATTTAAAATTCTAGAAAAAGAATTAAATTCATTTAAAATTCTAGGAAATAAAGGGAAAAATCTAAAAAATACGAGGAAACCGATTAAATTGATTAGAACACGAATACGCGAACACAGCGAAATAAGCGGTAAAAACCGGACACCGAGATAGCCTGAAAACACAGGGAACGAGCACCGATTCTCAAAATAAATCCTCGTGTTGGCCTGAAATGCCTGAAGCGCCAGGGGAGGCTGTGATCCCGATAAAATTAATATGATTGAGAAAATGCAACATATGCGGTATGCGAATGCGAATGTAAAATGCGTCGAACCATAAACCAAATATGGGAACCGGTTGGTCAAATTTTGGGGTGCAACAGCTGCCCCTATTCAAGCGGCTTGGACCTGAATGGTTGAAGAGCGAACAACTTTCAACATTCAAAGGTAGAAGACAGTTGAATACAAAAGAACCCTGAAATTTGCCAACCGCAGAAATAAACTGCAAAACTGCTTGAGGAATAGCTTCCAATGAACTGAAGTCTGGTTGTTACGGCAACAACTGGTCAATTATCTGATAAAATTTATGATTTCAACATCAATCACCTGTGTGATGCCACAGGTACTGAATCTCCGAAATAATGCTTCAGAAAGCAAACACCTTGACTCACATCTGTTATGGGATCAAATCTTGTCACCTCACAGTTCACAGCGAACCTGAGGAAAACTCTCCTGGGGAAATTCTGAATCGACTGCCAGGCACCCATTTCGACAACAGGCGGCAGCTTCAGAGGTTTCGATCCATGCAATCTTTTTTTTTTCCAGTGCCGACGTAACAACCAAATATGAAGAAACAACTTCATTGGGGAGAAGAGAAGCTTAACCAAACAACTCTGCAGGGGAACATATTCGAAAGCCAAAAGGTAACCAACCTGGTCTATGTTTCGAAATGCGTATGTTTGAAAATGATACAATGTTCCGCACGACATGGATATGTTATGCGTTCTGGATAGGTGCAAATATGACGGTATATGCAAATGCAAATGTAAATGCAGGCTGCCAGAGAACACCAGGTCTGAAACCACTTAGCAAAATAAATGTCGGAGGCAAAGCCAACTCCACTGAAGGTAACCGGTTATCACAGAATCATCTCAGCAAAATAAATGCTGGAAAAGGGAAGGACGGCCCTGCACGGAGATATTCTTTCTAAACCACTGGCAACCTGATTGTACTCTATGGGGATTAACCAAACTGGGGTCGATTGTGCACAGCGCACTGCTGGGAATGCCCCTTCTGTCACGGATATCAATCTTAATCTGCTGAGAATACTCCTGATCCTACTCCGATGCGGGATAAAATATAATCTCAACTCTTCTGGGGATAATACGTGATTTCCGATCTGCTGAGGAAAAGTACTCCTGATTTAACAAAATCCATAGGAATGCAGAACATTAACCCGGGAACTAGTATCAATCGAGCTTCGTATCGGGGAACATGACAACATGCGAGTCATTGGGAATTATCGTGTCAGATATTTTTAGGCTTTTTCGGGTTTAGGGATGAGAATTGGTTATTTACAAAATGGAAGATAGGGAAAATACTACGAGAACTAGCATTCAAGGGTAGACTACCAGACGAGAACTGATAGCAAAATAGATTAGGTTATCGGACGAGAATGGATTTTCTGGTTTGATCATCAGACGGGGCTGACTGGATAATAGGTTAAGGAACAAATGACCAGACGAGAACTGGTTGAAAGCTAACATGCACCAGACGAGAACTGATACAACAAATAGGTTAAAGAAACAGTGACCAGACAAGAACTGATGTTTACAGAAAGGTTGACCAGACGACCACTGGTTGAAAGACACCATGTACCAGGCGAGAACTGGTAGTTACGGAAACATGGACCAGACGAGAACTGGTTACCGGTTTGCCAGGCGAGAACTGGACTTTGGAAACGATCTGTTTACAAAATTCTGACACGTAACAGGTTTAAACTGTAGGATAACGATCCAACAAAGGTAAGGCCTTTTTCAGAAGGTCAAGGTTTTTGATAAGAGTAACGACACGATTCCCCGATACTCAACTCTGGCTGGGGATAAACAGACTTGCTTGAATAACTTGCCCCAGTGCAACTCAACTTGCCCCAATCTAACTCTTGGGAATATCACTCTGAACAGCTTGCTATGAGACGACCTCGAGATTACTTGCCCCGGTATCTGTACAACAAAAGGATTCAACCTCAATTAAACAACTTTCAACATGGTTGATTTCACTATTCCTGAACTGGCTTGTCCTTGAATGAGCGTTCGAGCGACTTAACCTGATCTGATCACATACTGGAATGATCTGTTTTCAAATCACAACATTCTGAATAATTGCCCCTGATTGCCTCTCGAGAAGATTCATTTCTGATCAACTGCTTCTCAAACAAACTGTCCCATAATCAACCGATGCTTCGGGAATTGTCCTCATACCAACTGATTCTGAACTCACTGAAAGTCAATGCCCCAGATTTACAGGGTTTCACAACATACACCATTCTGATTCAGACTGTTGAATTATTCAGTCCTGTTTGATTATTCCCTGTTGGAATTTCCTTCCTGTCAACTACTGACCTGCAACTAAACTTGTTTAATCCTGAATGGTAATTTCAATGCAGTGTTCATGCAGATTTTGAAAAAGTTGTGCTGTCACTCATTTACGTGTCATGATTGTGAGTGACGAATGAACTAGAGAGTTCAAACATAGTGCTTATGTGATTAGTGAAATGCAACAAGGATATGATTAACAAATCAAGAAGGAGTCAGGTTACTCAACCTTATCGTAATGCGCTTTCAGAATAAACCCTACCTCAGTTAGGTCTTTTAAGGGTTGTATCGTGGTCGGGTTCACGGTTCGTGAAACAAAGGATATTTGGGCTCAAATTTTGATTTATACCCACCCCTTCTACGTGATAATCTCCGATCCTAAGGTTCAGTTAACCTGGCACGGGCGCTTGCCTCTTCGAGAGGTATGTTGAATGGTAAGAACTATAGTTAAGGAACTCACAAGGTTTTTTCGTTTTTAGAGTGACAACTACTCCTTTTTCATTTTCGATGTCTGTTATCCACACGACTTTGTCCTTGTTCGAGGATTTTTCTTTTTCGATATCCTTTCTTTTTCATTCTTTTGATTCCCTAATTTTTTTGCCTGGACTGACTCCCTTTGAGTTCTTTTCGATTTTTTCTTTTGAAGTCCAGCGGGATGCCCTAATTTTTGCCTAAGTATTAGCTTTCCAGTTTTCTTTTCTTTTTACTTAGCGGGCTTTCTTATTTCTTTCTTTTTTTTCGAACAAGTCGTGTGACACTGGTTATCTTGAGTGCTCCGAAAGGATTGCAACTGTCTCACTCCTGATTGGTGAGGTTTAACCATTGTGGTTGACGAGGTACGACCTCTGGGAAAAATAAGATGTGATTGGTCCTCGAAAGGCAACACTCCTCTATAAGACTTGAGCGCTCGATCAAGCTAACTGACAACTACCCTGCCCCGGGTTAAGATGTGAGGGTTTAAAAAGTCCGAAAAAACTTCTACTTCCTGGCTCGAAGTGGTTAACAAGGGACTAACTCCTTATATCTCCAGTGTTTAGGGGATTTGAAACAATGCCTGTACATCATATGCAGGGTTTTATCTGAAAGCATACGATCATCGGTTATGAGTATTCAGTTTCGTCATCCTCCCTCCAATCTTTGCTAATCATAGTGATAAAGTGGAGTAAATAAAATGCAAGTGTCAGTGCAATGCAATAAATGAGCGACAGCGACATGATTAATTCAGAAAAATGCATAGTCACTTTATCAATATTACCATTCGAAACAAACAATGTTCAACAGCAAGTAGTGACTAACAGAAAAGAAACTACAAATGCAAATGATATAAAAGTCTGAGGACTGCCAATGATGAGGGCGCCTGCCTGTCTGAACCACTGGCTTCTTGAAAACAAACTCCGAATCTACGAGCTTAGACAGCTGAGAAGTTGGTATGAACAAACAGAAATCCTTCTCGAAAGGAAATGCAATCTTGGTCGATCAACTGTTGTACTTTCGCCTGAAAATCTATGCAATCTTCAGTTGAATGCCCTGGAGATCCGCCATGGTAACCACACTGAGCGTGGGGATTGTACCCAGGAGGGTAAGGTTCTGGCACAGGCTTAAGAGCTTTAGGTTCCACCAAAGAACTCTGGATCAAAGATGGCAGTAGCTGGCTATACGGCATAGGCACTGGGTGGGAAGGAGCATTCCTTCATTCCAAGTTGTTACGAGGTCTGTTCTGATTTTGGCGCTGATTCTGACAACCTCGACCACGAGTTCGCTGATTTGCAAGGGAAGCGACATAAGGTTCTGGATAGGGTGCCCTAGGCACAGTGGTCTGTCTAGCATAACAAGACACAGGAGGTACTGATCTCTGAGAAGATGAAGAACCAATAGGTTTCAACGACTCATCTCGAGGATATTCAACATCTGGCATGATTGCATTGATCACAACTCCTTCTTCATTCTGATAGTCATAAAGAGATTCAGCTTCACTAGCCTGACCGTTTGAAATGATCTGAATTTTCCCGATTTTTATGGCATGCTCAAGGCGTTCTCCAAATGCTACCAAGTCAGAGAAATTTAACGCAAGTCCAAGCATTCTTTCGTAGTACGGACTTTGCAGTGAGTCTACAAACATGCTTGTTAGCTCTCGGTCTAAAAGCGGTGGTTGTACTCTGGCAGTAAATTCTCTCCATCTCTGAACATACTTCCTGATAGGTTCATTGTTCTCTTGAGACAATTCTTGCAACTGCATGCGATGAGGAGCCACGTCTAGGTTGTAATCATACTGCTTCAGAAAAGCTCTGGCTAAATCCACCCATGATCGAATCTGATTACTCTCTAACTGCATATACCAACGCAAAGATGCCCCAGTCAGACTATCCTGAAAGCAGTGGATCATCAACTTGTCATTTTGCACAAACGAAGTCATTCTTCGGAAGAACATCACCAAATGTTGCTTCGGATAGCTATCTCCTCTGTACTTCTCAAATCTCGGCGCTTTGAACTTAGGAGGTAACACCAGGCCAGGAACCAAACACATGTCTGCAGCATTGAGGTTGACAGCATCTTTAACTTTCAAGGCTTTCACTCCTTCCTCCAACACTTGGAGCCTTCTAGACTTGTTTGTTGATAAGAGAAGGTCGTTCATTACGGACAACAAACTGCTCACGTCGATTTCAGTCCATAATAGGAGGTTGCACAAACTGGTCTGCAGTAAGGTTGTTCACTTGCGGAAAATCTGCCTCGGAAGTAGAACTATACAGAGGATTGGTCGTCATAGTGAAACCCGCCAAGGTATTACGAGACTGGAAGTGACTCTCAGACTTAGCTACCAATAACCTTTAACCAACTTCACTGCTCGATTCGGCTCAAATCTGCTTCAACCCCTTGGTCGTCTTCTAACAATCAACAGTTGTTCAGGCTAATCACCAGATAATCACCTTCAGAATCAAAACAACGGCTGGACCAGACTCTGGCTAGCTGGAGACTGGTATGCCATATGATGCGACACGTTTATGCAAATGCAATGCAGCAAATATGGGATCACAGCCCCCACAAATCTCTGAATACTGCTGCGCTGCTGACTGAGTACGTTCGCTCTGAAGAGAAGACCAAAATATCGGGTTGGCTGGAAGTTAGGTTTCCTGCAAAAACCCTCCCACTCACGGGTATGAACCTAATCTGACAAGGTACGACATCCTATGCGGGTATCAACGTCACAAACTTTCAAGAGCGATGATACGATACCCAGAAGGTGTGGCATCATCATCCCTTAAAGCGACCTCACTTAGTCGAATTCCCAATTGATCGATTCCCAGAGTCGACAATCCTCGGGTCAGACAACTTGTCGAGCCCTAAGGGCCAGGCAAGAAGCATCAAAGAGAATCTCGTCTGAGTGAGATTTCGCGGCTAGCTGGTGCGAGCTAAGAAAGCAAGCTAACCACTACTCTCTCTCTAAATCTATGTGTGTACTCAAGCCTGGGTTTTGGCTTCTCTCTCAGGAACAACCACCCAACAGCACAACAGCAACAGATAATAACGAAATGCGGAAATTATAAATACAGTAAAATACAACATACAAAAGGTAAACATCCAAAGACGAGCAAACAAGCGCTAGGATTGACTCGCGTAGGGGATATTCCTGTCCCCAGCAGAGTCGCCAGCTGTCGCTACTGCGAAAATCGGCGCCGGCTAAACAGAAGAGTCGCCACCGTGCGTTATTTATCCCAAAGGAGGGAAAGGAAACGCTCGAAGTAAACCTAACGCAAAGACGGGAAAGGAATGGTCATCGCAACCAAATCCTGGATTCGGGAGTCGGTTACGCAAAGGGAAGGTATTAGCACCCCTCACACCTGTCGTACTCGACGGGATCCACGCTTGCTTGGTTTGTCTAAAGGATGCAAAACAATCTATCTACGGCTGCTAAATCTAAACGGAAAGAAACTGACTCGATAGAGCATCGCACTCTATGCCTAGGTATTCTCAAGAGAGAAAGTCAGAGTCATCGTAGTTCGGGAAACTACAAGGGAATTGGCTCGCCAAGACTTCGTGTCTTGTGCCTACGTACTTCCACACAGCGTGAAAGATCAGAGCTTCCGTAGTTCAGGCTAACTACGGCTAGACAGGGTGTTCTCGATCACACAGGGGTGAGAGATTAAGTTGGTTTTAGAGGTACGGGAACCTACGGGAACTGGAACTATGGTCTGGTCTCAAATGCGCAAGGGCAAGAGAAAAGGATAACATCAGTCGTCAGCGGGAAAGTCTCGATTGCACAGCAGCAAGAGAACAGAGAGGTTAGTTGTTAGTGTGCTCGCTAGGATATCGCATCCTATGCCTACATATTCTCATTTGATATGAGAAATCAGAGCAGTTGTAGTTCAGCTTAACTACAGCAAAACCGGGAAAAAGGGAAAAGGGAGCTCGCTAGGATACGAAGTCCTATGCCTACGTACTCTCGTCTGGCACGAGAGATCAGAGCTAACGTAGTTCGACGGGAAAACGAGTCTCGATTGCACGGGGGCACGAGAAGGGGTCTCGATCGCCTGAACGCGAGAGAAAAGGGGTTTCGCTCGCACGGGGCGAGAACAAAGAGGAAGCAGGCCTACGCCTAAACGGGAAGGAACTCGGGACACACACGCAAGAACCTAAGACGTAGGAGCGAATGCGTCACATGGTATCCTAAGGGTACCATACTAGACATCCTAGACGATTGAGAAGTAACTCCTCAACTGTCATTTCCTTCGTATCTAACGACGCGACTCACAACACTCGACGGTTGCCTGAAGACTTGAATACAACGATGATGATGTTGGACGAAGCAGCTCCTAGGCTCCTGACGTGCGCGCAAGCTCCATTCCAATCTTCTCCTTTCTGGATCAATGATGATGACGCTCGAATCAGAACCAATGTAATGCTTAGACCGTCATGATTCGACTTATACGAGAAATCGAACTCTAAGAGGTAGCGTATTGATGTTCGTGTCAAAGACAAGATGGAGAAATGATATCGAAAATCACTCTCCAATTGAATCGTGTCACACGGCCAGCCAAAAATAAAATCGAGAATAAAATCAGATGAGAAACGAAAATAGGAGAGAAATCCAACACAAAATGGAAATAAAAGTCTACTCCTAAAATACAACAATTAAAGTCCTAAGGGAACTATATCCTAAAAGGAATTAAATCTATAAATCTCCTTAACCAAGAATTAACACCTAAACTATATTCTAAAAAATACTAATTCTTAACAAATTTTAAACTAAAGAAATTAGTATATAAAACTAAATTTATTCTAGAAATATAATATTCTAAAATATAAAACTATCCCTAAAAAATTTACAATTAAAAACAATACAAAGTATTAAAATAAAATGCAGGGAGGGGGGTGTATTGCAAGGGGGGACAACCAGCAAAAATGAAATAGCAGTTGGCCCAGCCCAACAGCACACACACACAAATGGGGAGGGGGCGAATAGTGACAATGGGTGTGAACATCTGCTACAAAAAAATAGAAACCAAGTATGGACAAAAACAAATGGGCCTTCCGGCCCACGCAAATCCGTGGGTCTCAACCCGTCCACTCCATCATTTCTCTCATGCACTCTCTAAACCCTAAACGCCTATCTTCTCTCATTCTACTGTTCACTCTTCTCTCTGCCGCTCTCTCAAACTCTCTCTCAGAATTCCATCCGCCTCGACCCATCACTCTCACAAAATCTTTTTCTTGTTTCATCTTCTCCCTCACAACATCTTCTTTCTATCAATCTTCAACTTTCGATTTCGTTTCAACATGTTGAAGATTCTGGACAATGACGATTTCTGGAGTTGATTTGAAGTTCTTCGTAGGTGATTGTTCTGGAAGATTAAGCTTGACGAAGAACTTTTGAAGGAGATGAAGAAGTTTCTGGAAAGATGAACAGGAAGAACCATGGATGAAGATGTTGAGGGAGTTTCGTTGAATGCTTGCTGAAGATCTTGAAGATTTTTCTGGAGATCTGATGAGTAAGGATGAGGATCTTGAAGTTCGCGGATGAACTTCCTGAAAAATGCTTGAGGAAAACTGATGAACTGAGGTGCGATTTTCTGGAAAACGGCGCTACGGATGAAGATCTTCAAAGATCCTCGAAGATCTTAAAGATAAATGATGAAGCTATGGGAGGTTTCTTGATGGTTTCTTGATAGAACGCACATGGAGGTAACGATGAGTATGATGAACATCGTGGAGATTTGATGAAATTCTGGAAAAATCTGGGACGGAACTTGATGTCTTCTGGCAAATGATTGGAGAACTGATGAGCATTGACGAAGATGTTGATGAGACTAGTGATTCTGGAAATATGTTGATGAACATGTGATGAACACATGAAGATCTTGGAGCTTTGAGTATTGATATTGTGATGATTTCTGGAAAACTCAAGATGAACACTGATCAAGATCTTGGCAAATTGGAAAATGTATGAAGGTGGTGATGAACACATGCATTGAAGATGATGAAGATCGATGTGTTTCTGATGAGGATTTGGGAAGAACTGGGGAAATGATGAAGAACACCATGAGTTTTCCGGTGACAGTTGTGTTTTCCGGCAGGCAGTTACGATGGTCCGGCGAGCAGTTACGGTTCTCCGATGGTGGTTGCATGGTCGGCGGGAGGGGTTGGTGAGGGGGACAGGTGGCTGTGTGAGGTGAGAGAGTGGCATGCAACGAAACATGGCGTTGGGTGGGAGTAAGAGAGAGAAGCCAAGTGGCTTGCATGCAGGATGTGGGAAGCTTAGTGGAATAATGAGGTGGCGGCCCTTGAGATAGAACGCGTGGCAGTACTTATAAATGACAAGTGGCGTATGACTGGACTCGGAACTGGGCCTCAGAACTGGATAAATGGCCCACACAAAAATGGCTGAACTATGAATCAATTAACACTAATTAATGCAATGATTAAACCCTAAATCAATTAAGATGATTATTAATGTTAATCAGCAATGCAATTAATGGAAAACAGAAATTAAGACTAATATAGACCTGATTAACAGCTAATTAACACTATCAAGAAATTAATCTGAAAAAAGATTTAAACTATATTAATATCCATTAATATCTAAAAATGAGATTACTCTAGAATTTCTAAACCTACTAATCATCATAAAAAAAAAACTATTAAACCAATTTTAAATCTATTTAATATTCTAATAAAAGAGCTAACCTATTTAAACTATTAAAAACATTTAATATCTATTTTAAAATTCTAAAAGACAATTCAATCTATAAGAATGTATTTAAAAAATCCTATTTAATATCTAAAAAATATCTATCAAAACTATTTAAAAAAATCTATTATCTCAAAAAATATTCTAGGAATCATCTATTTAAAATTCTAGAAAAAGAATTAAATTCATTTAAAATTCTAGGAAATAAAGGGAAAAATCTAAAAAATATGAGGAAACCGATTAAATTGATTAGAACACGAATATGCGAACACAGCGAAATAAGCGGTAAAAACCGGACACCGAGATAGCCTGAAAACACAGGGAACGAGCACCGATTCTCAAAATAAATCCTCGTGTTGGCCTGAAATGCCTGAAGCGCCAGGGGAGGCTGTGATCCCGATAAAATCAATATGATTGAGAAAATGCAACATATGCGGTATGCGAATGCGAATGCAAAATGCGTCGAACCATAAACCAAATATGGGAACCGGTTGGTCAAATTTTGGGGTGCAACACCTACTAATATGAAAGAAAGTCTCTGTACTGAGTGGTTTTGTGAAAATATCTACAAGTTGATTTTGGTATCAACGTGCTCAAATACCACATCACCTTTCTCCATATGATCCCTAAGGAAATGATGGTGTATTTCGACATGCTTGGTGCGTGAATGTAATACAGGGTTCTTGCTTAGATTAATGGCACCGGTGTTATCACAAAATATTAGAACACGCTCAAGCTTTAGATTGAAGTCGAGTAATTGTTGCTTAAGCCATAAGACTTGAGTGCAACAACTACCGACCGCAACGTATTCCGCTTCGGATGTTGATAAAGCAACATAAACTTGCTTTTTGCTATGCCAACTCACCAAAGAATTTGAAAACATATGACAAGTGCCACTTGTGCTTTTCCTACCCGATTTGCAACCGGCAAAGTCGGAATCGGAAAATCCAACCAAGGAACAATCATTACCCTTGGAATACCATAGCCCATACTTTGGTTTACTAGGGAGGTATCTAAGTATGCGCTTTACGGGTTTCATGTGAGATTCTTTGGGACATGATTGATACCTCGTACACATGCAAACACTAAACATTATGTCGGGTCAATATGCGGTAAGATAGAGGAGAGAGCCAATCATTCTCGTCTCGGTTGAGATTTTCACATGTAGGCATTAGAGTGTCAATCGCCTTGGAGTTATCTATGTCAAGACGCTTGACAAGCTCAAGGCAATATTTTGTCAGGCTCACAAATGTACCCTCTTTGAGTTGTTTTATTTGCAATCCAAGAAAATATTTGAGCTCCCCCGTCATGCTCATCTCGAACTCGCCCTGCATTAATCTAGAAAACTCCTTGACCATATTCATGTTAGTTGATCCAAAAATGATATCACCAACATATATTTGTACCAAAATTAAGTGTTCTCCTTGAAGTTTAATGAAGAGAGTTGTGTCAAACTTTCCTCTTGAGTACCCTTGATCAAGAATAAAGTTGCTAAGACGGTCATACCAAGCCCTAGGGGCTTGTTTGAGTCCGTACAAAGCTCGTTTTAACTTGTAGACACGATCAGGATACTAATGGGATTCAAACCCAGGAGGTTGGGCTACATAAAACTCTTCATTTATATATCCATTGAGGAAAGCACTTTTTACATCCATCTGAAAAAATTTGAAATCTTTTGCACAAGAGAAAGCAAGTAAAAGGCGTATAGCCTTGAGTCGGGCAACCGATGCATAAGTTTCCTCATAGTCTATTTCTCCTCTTGGTTATACCTTTGCGTGACTAACCGCGCCTTACTGCATGTTATAACTCCATTTTCGTCCAATTTATTTCTAAACATCCATCGGGTGCCAATTACTCGATGGTATCGCGAAGGAGGGATAAGATCTCAAACCTCATTTCTTTTAAACTGATTCAGTTCCTCTTGCATTGATAAGAACCAATGTTCATCGAGTAATGCCTCTTTAGGTTTTTTAGGCTCAACTTAAGAGATGAAAACAAAGTGATAACAAAAGCTACTTAGCTTAGATCGAGTTGTCACTCCCTTTGAGATATCATAGAGAATGTTGTCAATAGGATTGTCTTTAAAAGACTTCCAAGCTGGAGGAAGGCCATCAGTGTTAGTCGGATGAACCTCTTCAATCTCCTCATGATGGTGATCTTTTTCCTCCTCAAATTTTACTGATTCAGGTTGATCAATTCCTTTCTCAGTTTCTTTGAGTATGTCTTCAGAAGATACACTTGCACCATGAAACGAAATACCTTTTCTGACATGTTTTGGATAAGTTTTATCAAAAGTGACATGAACAGATTCTTCAACTATAAGTAACCTCTTATTGTATATTCTATATGCTTTACTTGACTGAGAGTATCCGAGAAAGATACCTTCATCTGCCTTGGAGTCAAATTTACCTAGACTCTCCTTACCATTGTTTAACACAAAACACTTACAACCAAAAACATGAAGGTGAGACACATTTGGCTTCCTCCCTTTCAAAAGTTCATACAGAGTCTTGTTAAGAATAGGACGGATAATCATCCTATTCAAAATATAACAAGCTGTACTAATGGAATCAACCCAAAAATATTTAGGAAGTCCGCTATCATTGATCATAGTTCTTCCTAACTCTTCCAAAATTCGATTTTTACATTCCATGACCCCGTTTTATTGAGGGGTACGCGGATTGTAAAAATTATGATCAATTCTGTGTTTACCATAATATTCTTCAAAAGGACGATTTTTAAACTCACCTCCATAATCGCTTCTAATTGATATAATGTTTGTGTTCAACTTGTTTTGAGAAAGTTTAGCAAATTTTTCAAAGGCGGAGAAAGTATCGCTCTTGCTATCCAAGAAGATAGTCCAACAAAACCTAGAGAAATCATTGACTATATCAAAACCATAGTAGTTACCACCTAGACTCTTAATTCTAGATGGTCCCAAGAGGTCCATATGAAGAAGTTCAAGAGGTCTCGTAGTCCTCATTTGGCACGCATCACATAAGTGATCCTTTGAAAACTTGATTTTGGGTAAGCCATTAATTAGGTCCTTAGAAAATATATTGTTTAGCAAGTCAAAATTGAGATGTGCCAAACGTCTATGCCACAACCATGAGTCCTCACTCATAGTCACGAGACATTTGTCGCTGCTCAATGATACTTCACTCAAATCCAGCATATAGACATTATTTTCCCTCAAGCCATTAAATACATCCTTCTTTTTATCATTATTTTCAATCATGCAACAACTTCTTGAAAAATATACTTTGTATCCCTTGTCACATAATTGGCTAATGCTTATGAGATTGTGTTTAGGGCTCTCAACTAGTAATATGTCAGAGATAGTAGTAGACGAAAGATTACATACACTACCTTTTCAAAGTATTTCTCCCTTGTTGTTGTCTCCATAGGTTACAAATCCCTTTTTCTTTTCCACAAAGTCAATGAAGAGAGATATGTCTCATGTCATATGTCATATGTCTTGAGCATCCACTATTGAGAACCCATCTTCTCTCCGTAGGCTCAAGACTTTGTACCTATAAAAATAATCAACGAAAATAGGTATCCAATTGTTTATTGGGTCGTTGGTTGTGAGTGAAATCTTGGTTGCATATAGGATTAATCATGCTTTTTCTAAAATATGATCTATCAATAGAAAACATGATCGTTGGTTCTAGAGCCTTGTCAACTTTGGCTTTAGGAGTTCTAAGCTCTTTTTGCCAAATATGACAAGTATCACACCCAAAGTTTACCCATATACTTCTTTCTTCCTCAACATATACCTTTGTTACTTCCACCATGGATGCCTTTAGTGCCTCCAATTCCCTTTCAGGATCGGAGATCTTTTGCTCCAAATGAGTAAAAATTTGTTTGTTTGAGGCCAACCATTTAAAGGATTCCCTGGCTTCATGGTGTAAGGTATCAAAGGCAAGTTGTAATTTAGAATGATACAATCTAGTAAAGTTTTCATATTTAGCATGTCGTACCTTTTTGTTTTTATTCTTTTGATGAGCGGAGAGACAAAGGTTGACAGACTCTTTTTTGTCACTTGAACTATCATCCGCAGATGACTCACTACCGCTTTCCCAAGCAATGTAAGCTCTTCTAGGCTTACCTTGTTTCTTTTGTAAGTGATTACATTCCTTTCCTTTATCCTTCTTCATCAATGGACAATCCGACTTATAGTGTCCGACTTTTCCACAATTAAAGCATGACCCTCTTGCTTTACTCCCCTTATTGCCTTCATTCTTGGAACACCTTGATTGTATTCTAAATTGATGATATTCTTTTTGAAATGTTGGATACCATTCTTCTTTACATAGTGATTGTATCGCTTCACGAACAACCCCATATCCTCATTCGTTTCTTCATCATCGTCATCACTCGAGTTGTAATCACTTAGCTCTTTTGTGGAGGAGTTTGAACAAGAAGCTTTTAGAGCTATAGACTTCTTTTTCGTAGTTTTGGTCTTTTCCTTTTTCTCAAATTGCTCGATACTAAGAAGCACTTGCTCATGTTCTTGGAGCTTTCCAAAAAGAGTTGTAAGGTCCAAAGTCATAAGATCATTTACTTCCTTTATGGCCATGACCTTTAGTTGCCATTTGTAGCACCCCAAAAGTTTCCATTTCGTTTTAACCATAACTAGCTTATGTTTCTTTGCATTTTTCATTTCTGTATATCATAGCATTGGTTCTCGAGACATAGGATCAAGGTGTTTTCATGGTTCAGGGTTCCCTTTTATTGCAAGAGTTTAAACAGCGAGTGTCAGAGGCTCCAACATTTATTTTTCCTAGTAATCAAGCGATCGATTTTATTTTATTCAACATGCTATTTTCAGCTCAGGAGACGGTGTACAGGCTATCTTAGGAATTCTCACAATTATAATATCCAAGGGCAAGTTTCAGAGGCTTAATGAAGCTTAGAACAGGTGGCAACGAGTAATTATGCAGGATTCCCTCCATTTGGCGCCAATTTGGGCATTTTTGAATGTGGTAACCGGTTACCACATATAGGGTAACCGATTACTTCAAGCGCATTTTGCCAAGAAATTCAAATTTTCAGCATTGCAAGTTTTCCAATCATTTTCAACCATTGATTTCACATGATCATCAATGGAAGGATCCAGAACTGATTTAATTTTCACCATTTCCCTCCAAATTTCAAACACTCCATTTATAATTCCACTCCTAATTTCCATTCGAAACACTAACCCACATTTTAAACCAAATTTTGATTCCAAACCTAGAGCTTATTTAAGTGAATTTTCTCCAAACCTCACACATTTTTAACCTTCATTTTTCATATGTCACATTCATTCTTGAGAATTTTCTCTCAACTTTCTCTCAACTTTTTTTCACTCCCAAAACCTCCATTAAAGCTCTTTCACTTGAGTTCATTTCTAGAGCTAAACCTCCATCATTCATCTCCATTATCTTCAATTCAGAATTCAATTTTCGTTTGAATTGAGATTTGATTTTGGAAGCAAGTTTGGAAGTGATTTTTTGAGTCAATTTTGCTTGATCTTGCTTGTTCTTAATTTCTACCATAAGGAAGCTCTTGAATCTTGAAGATTCTATGGGTTTCTAGCTTGGATCTGTTAATTTCAAATGAATCAACACTCAATAAAGCAAATCTCAGTTTTGAAGGTTGGTAATTCTAGATCTAATTCAGTTTTGAACTTATTTGCATAATCACAATGTAGATCCATGGCTTTTGATGCATTTTGATTATTTTGGATGATTTGGATCTTTGTGATTTGTGATTTCATTGTTTGATTATGTTTACATGATGCTTGATCACTGATTCTTGATGATAAATTCGTGCTTAATTGATAACATGTTCATGTGATTGATTGGATAAGTTGTTGGATGCTGAAAACTGATTTTGAAAGCTGATATTCTGTTTTCTATTAAGTGGTAATCGGTTACCCTTCACAAATTTTCACGTTTCCTAGCTTTTTTACAACAAGTAACCGGTTACCTGATATTGAGTAACCGGTTACCACTGAGCAGAATGTTGTGTTTTTGCATTTTTCTTGTTTGTTTGGTATCCTTTTCACATGTAAACTTCATGGATTGATATGATGCATTTATATGGATTGTGTTTTTTGACATATTTCATCATTCTTGAATGTTTGATCTCGATTTTCGATGCGTAACTACCGATTTTTGTTTTGAGTGCATAACATGCTCATGTTGCTTGATTGATGAATGATCACATGCTTTGCTTTCTTATATCATGTTAATTGGTTATCATGAATTGTTTGCTTTGCTGGATGTTTGATGCATGTTTGCGTTTGCTTCCGATTCCGTGTGTTGTATGTTCGTTTGATCGTTCGATCATTTGATTTGAATTGAAAAACATGTTGATCTTATTGATTCTTCTTGATGCAATGTTGTTGATCAATTATGTTTGATTGTTGAAGCATGTTCATACTTGCATGATATCTATGCATGATGGGTGTTTTCTCTTGATTAATTGCATTCTTATATGCTTGCTCCCCTACTTTCCGTAATTGTGGTTATTCTGAACTTTGCATGCTGTCTTTGCTTGCTTGCTTGTTGCCTGCCTTTTACACCTGCTTTTGTGCTTAAACATGTGTTGTTATAGGTTGTCTTGCTTGTATGCTGGATTTTATTGCTATTTTGTGCAGGAGGCGTTGTTGTAGCTGCTGTGTTTACCTTGTTTCTTCGTTTTTTTTTTGCTTTGTCTTTGCATGTTCCCTTAGGTTTCTTATTCCAATTTAATTTTCGATTAAATTTGGAGTAGGATAGACCTTAGAAGTTTAATCCATGCATGATAACATTAGGTTAGTCCCTTTTAACCTCAACCTTAGGTCCATCTTTTGTATGCTAACATTAGGATAGAATCTCCTTTCGCATCTCGACCTTAGGACCACTTTGCATGACAATGTTAGGGCCACGTCTCCCTTAGACCTTTTCGTGCGTCTCTCTTCTCATCTCAAAACACATTCTGACTCATCTAATAAATACTATGAACATTGTACGCTACAAGCCTTAAGAACATGGGAAATGATGAGTGAGGGGTCTCCTTTCGCTTGTCTAGAGTGTTTAGTGTACGTCCCGTCTGGGGGCGATATGCAACGAATTCGTTTCTATATCATAGTATTTAGTACAACGTGATTCACAAATCAAACTAATTCACTTCACTAAAACTCACAAACAAAATTCAAACATTTTATCCTTCGGGATTGTTCTTCAAATTCATTTTTAGAAAAGAGTGCGTTACTTTTCTGTTCTACCGCAAACAGGCATCGTCCCTAACTGCTGGAATAGGAACTTAACGTCGCTCATAAAAAACACTTAACCAATTGGTGGTTTCGTACCCGAACTATGTTTGCTCTGATTTCTCATGCCAGATGAGGATACGTAGGCACAAGACGGCGATGTCTTGGCGAGCAACCTTCCCCCATCACTCGTAGTTTTCCGAACTACGTTGACTCTGCCTTTCCCATTGCATGAGGGAATACGTAGGCATAGGGCGGCGATGTCCTATCGAGTATCTTTCTTTTTCTTTTGTTCTCGTTTCCATTTAGCAGTAGATTATAGATAAACACACCCTTTGAATAGACAACAAGCGTGGATCCCGTTGAGTACAACGGACGTGAGGGGTGCTAATACATTCCCTTTGCGTAACCGACTCCCGAACCCAAGATTTGGTTGTGATGACCTTGTCTTTTCCCGTTCTTCAGGTTTTCTTCGATCGTTTCCTTTCTTTTCACACAATTAGTCGAACACTTGGTGTGCGAAGCACCTCAAGTAAATTTTAATAGGTGAATGAAGTGTTATGCTTTTCAATTACAATAAAAAGATTGTAATGAGGTTTCTAAAAATGTTTCAGCACTAACACACACCAGAACTTTAATTAACTAATATGTTTGCACACAAACTCAAAATTCAGCAATGAAAATAGTAAAAAGAGAGAACACCAATTTGTTGAGGCAGTTCCTTCGTCTTCCTCGCTCGGGGTACGTCTGCCCTCAATTCTAAAAATAGAATTGAGACCTGTATATATAACCTATTGCAATTTTTTTACAAGAGAAGCAATAGAATTCAAACAATCAAACCCAAATGTTGATGCCGAGCCTATACCTTCTCTTCCCTTGATTCAAGATGGATCAAGTCCTTCGAACGTGATGAGTAAACCTCCGATTATGGCACCACCTTTGAACAACCCTCTAGTCTTCAAATCTTGCCCGACTAATTTCAAACACCAACTATTCGAACCCTAACCTTCCTACCACAATTCTCTGTTTAACGCTACTAAATTGACAGAACCTCCCATTCTACAATTACCTTCGCTTGGCTGAATTTGTGAAGGAATAATTTGTGCAAAACCCCCAAAATCGAAGATTCTTGGAGGATAAAACCCTTAAGGTTTTATTCAAGAAAAAACCCATTGATTTCCCAACCCAAACCCGATACACCAATCCTAAGTTTGGACGTTATCATGCCAATGATGTAGAATACCCAACAAAAATGATTATGTATAGTTGTTGAGAAAATGCAAGAAAGAGGATGAAGATGATGAGTACCAAATCAGTGTATATTTTCACTTTTCTTGTTGTTTTTGTGTAGAATGAACTAACTCAATATATATGCAAAGTTGAAACCAAATAACCAACATAACAATCACTTTGAATGTTAAGCATAATAGAAATTCTTTGAGAAACGCACGAGCGGTCGACCTAAAAGAAGAGGAGGGTGACCTGATTTCTCCCGAATTAGGATTATGCAGGAAACAACTCTTTGTGTCGACCGAAACTGCTTCGTGCATCGATGCAAAGCACCCCAATTTTGATAAGCACAAATGCACGCAGTATGAGTCGACCAGAGGGTCGACCCGAGTTCTCCTGAGAGCAAGACATGAAAAATGACTTATGTATGAGTCGACTCAAAGACTCAGAACTTGCAAAAATGCATATTTCATATATTTAGCTACTTCTAAGAGATCCTAATGAATCTCTAACTTGACCAACATGATCCTAATGCTTCTCTAACTTGACCAAAATGATCATTAAAACAAGTATAACCAAGTATAAGGCACTTTTCCCTCACATGTACCAATTTTCGCGAACACTCAGGTTCACCATTTTGATCCCCACCTCCTAGGGTCAGAACCACTCACTGATCCATCACGTATGAATCAGCTACTGACCCAATCCACACAATGGTATGTTAGGCTCATCAACAACAGACCATCTGTCCACAAATGTATACAATGCAACTATTTATGCATACAACAACACCAATATCATCGTGTACAATAAGCCACCACCATGGTTATTGTACACCTCCCAAATTGGCTAACAAGCTTAAAAATGTATCTCATATAGTATAAACATACATATATGTATTATGCAATCACAGTGACATCATCAAACGTGCTCGTTTTACACCAATAACACCACCACAACCTCTTTATAACAACATTCAAGTTTCGCCAATTACAACGGGATTTCTTTACGTGAACAACAAGTAATAGTCGTAACATTCAACATATTAAACAAAAATATTAGAAAAATGGTTTATCTAATTATACCATGTTATAGTTCTGCTCATTAGCTTTCCAACAATTCAAAGATTCGTCATTAGAATTAATGGTTAAAAAGTCATAACCAAAACCGTTTCTGGCAATTTTTTGCCTAAGAGTCGACCCAAAGGTCGATGCAGTGTACTTAGGTTGAAGCAAGGCCTATGAGTTGACTCATACTGTTCAAATTTACACAAAATTACATTCGGGTGACCTCAGGTCGACCCAGGTGTTCTAGCGGTCGACTCGCACTGTTCCGAACCCCAAAAATCACTTTTTTTAAAAGCACTTTCACCACAGATTATCAGTCCAAAGTCTATACCACTAACCCCTATCACCCCAGACCCGATTTTACATCAAATATAACATCCTAAAACTCAATTAGGCTATGTTTTACTCATGATATAACAACAAATTATCATCAATTTCATACTTTCAACTCGAAGCTCCTAAACTCAACAATGGAGGCACTTTCAACAATTTTCAAAAATGAATTACTACACACATATATGTACAGAACTCATCATATATCAGTTAGAAAAACATCGTTTATCACACAATCAACTAAGAATTTCATCATCGATCATGTATTCATAGTAATCATAACATAGAACAACATTCCACCCATAAAACAAAACCTAACTTTTACCCACCATTCAACATATTAACCCTTATAAAACCAGAACCTCACCCTTACCTCGAAATCAAGTTTTCTAGACTTTCACCAATGGTGGTTCCTTTTCTTCTCCTCTAGCGCTACCCTTTCTCACTGTCAGTTCCAACACACGTACGACCAGAAACTGATTCTTATCTTCCAATTCCCTTATAAGCCCCTCAACTATGGTTTGTCTCTTATGCCCTTACATATTCCTCTAAGGTCTCTTATGCCCTTAACATTCTCCCAATTGCCAATTATGCCCCTCCTTCTCATTTTCACCTTAATATTCTCCCTCCACAAACAGATCACAGGGGCAAATGCACTCCCAACTATGAAGGTCCATATGTCGTGCGAAAGGTTTTCTTTGGAGGAGCCTTGCTGTTATTAACCATGGATGGTGAAGATTTCACATCCCCTGTGAACACAAACGCAATTAAAAAATACTTTGCTTAAGGAGACCTGCTGGAATGAAAAAGAATATCCAGGCAAAAATGGGGCATCCCGACGAACCATAAAAAAAATGGGTTCGGGCAAAAGTTAGGGTTAAGAAGAAAAGATGTAAACCCGCAATGTTGAAAACCTGAAAAGGCGACTTTGGCAAAAGTGGGTATCCCGGTGAATTGAAAACCCGCAAGGGCGATTTAGGCAAAATTTAGGGATTTTGAAAAGCAGATGACTGCGGTCTGCGTATTTGATCTTCAGAGCCTAGTGGATTGAGGAAGGATCTGAGAGCCGTTCATCCGAATCAATATTTTCAGAAGACGAAGCATCGGAGAAGCATTAAAGTCATACGATTTGTAGATGGATCGATACACGGTGTTTGTCTGTTCCACATTGCCGACATTTTGTAATTTTCTCGCAACTTCCTCTTTTCAGGGGTTGCATCTGTTGTAAAATCTGCCTATTTACAGGCCATTTGTCAATAAAACATATACTATTCAGTAAATTGTTGTTCTTGCTTTGGCTTTATTGTTTTGTTTGTGAAAAAACGCCCGATGTTTTGATAAAACTTTACGTACATAAACTTGCAGGCTTTGCCAATAATCATTAAAACTTTGATTTATTTGAGAAATGTCACAGATGATGACTGAGATAGTTTCTGTTGTGCAGGATATCTTGTTGTTTGTTCATGTGCAGGGTCGTTACCCTTGAGGCAAGTTTTCCAGAGGTGTATCCCCGATAGGATCACCATCCCCACAGAAAGAAGGTAGGTAGTTGAGACTCATTCATCCCCAGCAGGTAGGATTTGTGCATCTAATCTCCAGCAGCGGGCCTGATGCACCTTGTCCCTAGGAAATGTCTGCTTCTACAGGAAAAGATATGCAAGTGCGAGGTTGAGTGTATACTTATTCCCAACAGTTGTCTGTATGCACTTATTCCTCAGAATTTCAAGTTTGATTTGTTCGAAAAAATAAAGTCATCCCCAGAGGGTCGAGATTGATATCCCCCATGCAGGTCAAGTGAGTGTGCATATCCCCAGCGGATTATAAGTATGCACTTGCTCCCCAGAGAGTTAAGACTGGATTTCTTTCCACCAGGAAGGATATTGTTTCCCCAAAGAGGCTAAATATGTTTGACTTTGTATCCCCTCAGAGTTTGATTGCTAACTCAATCCCCAAGCAAAGGTTGATGTCGTTTCCCTTATTGCTTATTCCCCGGCGAAGTCGGCATAGTATATCCTTCCTCAGCAGAGTAGGTTCTTCCCCGCAGGTTGGAAGCGTTTCTGAGAATGTTTAGTGGTGCATCCCTAGCAGTTGGGATATATTTTGATGTCGATTTCCACTGAGTAGTCCCCGACAAGATGGATTTAGATCTCTAGTGGAGTGGATTTATCCCCTGATGGTTGCTTTATACCCTAGAAGGTTTCGGTGTTCTAGGAGGCCATTCAAGGCTGCTATCCCCGTCAGAGCGCAGGCTAATCTCAATGTTGGCGGTTCCCCTGCAGGGTCGTTGACTTCCCCAGTAGGTGGGTTTTAATTCCAACGGTTGGTTGTTTGTCCCCAGCCAGATCGTTTGTTCCCCAGAAGAGTGGTATTCTGGAAGGCCATCTAGGGCGTTTCCCTCAACAAGAGTTTATTTGATTCCCAGCCGAGTGGATTGTGTTCTCGTCCGAACAATGTTACCCGTTAAAGTTCTTTTTCTGGAGGTCATCCAGGGCTTGCTTTTCCCAGCTTAAGTCCAATCGTAATTGGCATATCCCATGTCCCTCCGGCGGAGTTGGTCTTGTCTCTTCAGCATTTATTTTGCTGATTTGGTTCCGTTGCATTTTGCATTCGTGCATAGCATCTTCAGAAACGCGTAGCATTTCCATTTCGTATGGAGCATTACGCCATTTTAAAACATATGCATTTGAAATATAAGCCAGATTGTTACCTCTTTGTTTTCAGGTATATCTTCAGCAAACAATTGATTTTACTTTACTCCCATGGTATTCAGACCCCGACAATTGATGTTACATCCCTTTAGCGTGCGGTATCCAGACCCGATGTATTATCAGTTAACTCCTGAGCCTGTGTGGTATCCATACCATGGCAAAATCTCTTGATGGATGTGTTCATCCTATCGTTCGTTCCCCAACAAAGTTGCTTGTTTAAGTTTCTCTTTCCCCAGCGGAGGTTTCTTGTGAGTTGTTGTTATATTCATTTATCAACTTCGTGTTGATCCGGCCTTCGGGTTCGATGCTCGCTTTTATTTAGCGAATGCCTGCTGGTTAGCAGATGTTCTCAACTTCGCGTTGAGCCGGCCTTCGGGTTCGATGCCTGTTTGTTTAACAGATGCCTGACAGCGAGGTCAGATGTTCTTCTCAACTTCACGTTGAGCCGGCCTTTGGGTTCGATGCCTATTTTTATTTAATAGATGCTTGGCGGCGATGTCAGATGTTCTTCTCAGCGGCGTGTTGAGTCGGCCTTCGGGTTCGATGCCTGTTTTTATTTGACAGATGCCTGACGGTGATGTCAGATGTTCTTCTCAGCGTCGTGTTGAGCCGGCCTTCGGGTTCGATGCTCGCTTGTATTTAGCGAATGCCTGCTAGTTAGCAGATGTTCTCAACTTCGCGTTGAGCCGGCCTTTGGGTTCAATGCCTTTTTTTATTTAACAGATGCTTGGTGGTGATATAAGATATTCTTCTCAGCTGTGTGTTGAGCCAACCTGAGAGTTTGATGCTCGCTTTTATTTAGCGAATGCCTGCTTTGAATAGTAGATGATATCAACTGCGTGTTGAGCAAGCCTTCGGGTTCGTTGCCTGCGTGTTAGCAGATATTTCTCCCGACTGCGTGTCGATGTATTCTAATTGGTAATGAGTTAGCTCATTGTCCTTGCAACTATTAATTCAATTATTTCCGGAGATTTTTGTTCTAGTAACAGTTTACAGTTCTATTTCTGCGGTTGGCAAATTTTCGGGGTTCTTTGGTATTCAACCGTCTTCTACCTTGAATGTTTGAAAGTCGTTCGCTTTTCATCTCTTCAGGTCCAAGTCGTTTGAATAGGGGCAGCTGTTGTACCCCAAAATTTGACCAACCGTTTCTTGTACTTGGCTTATATTTTCTTTTCATTTTGCATTTTTTGCATAGCATAGCATTTTCTCTTGAGATAGGGGATCAAAGGTTTTTCTATGGCTCAGGTTTTTTTAATGCAAGAGACTAAGCAGCGAGCATCAGGAGCTTCGACATTTATTTTGCCCGGCGATCAAGCGGCCGATTTTATTTTCATTTTTATTTTACAGGATAATTTGTAGCTCAGGAGGCAACATTCAGGCTATCTCAGGCATTCTCACAGTTTTGATATTCGAAAGCAAGTTTCAAAGGCTGGATAGGACTTAGAACGGATGAAAACGGGCATTTGTGCATATTTCTCTCCAAAAGGCGCCAAAATTCAAATTTTCAAGGTGTTAACCGATTAACCAATGTGGTTAACCGATTAACCATAGCAAAATCAAAACAGATTTGAATTTTTAAGGGTGTTAATCGATTAACCCAAATGGTTAACTGATTAACCACGACAAATTTTGCCTCTGCACGTGAATTTTCAAAGGCAGCCACTTTGGGGTCCATTTTGATCACTTGTGAAGTTGATTTTACACCAGAGGAAGGATCTAGAACCACTTTGAATTTTGATTAGTTTTCAAATTCCCTCCAATTTCCCACTCCTAATCCCATTCCAATTTTCATAACCACACTTCAAACCATCATTTACTCCTAACCTAGAGCATATTTAAATGATTTGCTCCAAACCTCACACAATCAATCCTCATAATTCCATTTCATTTTCAAGATTCAAACTCACTCTTTGAATTTTGCTCTCAATTTCTCCATCTCCAAAACCTCCATTAAAGCTCTTTTCACTTAAATTCCTTGATTCCTCATTGGAATCATTGAATTCTAGAGCTAAACCTTCATCCTTCATCCATATTACCTCCAATTCTCCATCCAATTTTCGTGCTAATGTGGATTTGAATTTTGAAGTGGATCTAGAGGAGCTTATTTGGTTTGATTTATCTTAATTTTTGTGGATCTTCATTTCTACAACAAGAAATTGCTTGGATCTTGAAGAATCTCTAGGTTTCTTGCTTGGATCTATTCAATTGAAGTTGAATCAACATTCACCAAATTGCATATTCGATGTGGATCTTCATTTTTTATTGAGTTTTGGTTGATTTGATTCATGTGAATTGTGATCTTGCTGCTTAAATGTGTTTACATGTTGATTGGGTCACTGTTTTCTGGTTTAATTTCATGCATAATTGATTATATGATCATTGGAATCATTGCCCATTGGATCAATTGATAAAAGTGCTTTTGAGTTGCTGATTTTCTGTTTCTGGTACAATGTTAATCAGTTAACTAGTTGCAGTGCAAACTGGTTAATCGATTAACCAGTGCGAATTTTCAAATTTTCAAACATTTTTAACTCGTTAATCGGTTAACCATATGTGTTAACCGATTAACACTGAACCAGAATGTCATATTTTCTGTTTTTCAAGCTTGTTTTGGTAGCTACTCACTTTGAATCTTCATGGATCAGTATGATGCATTTGGAGTGAGTTGTTTTGGATATGTGTTGCTGTTCATGTTCGACTAATCTTGATTGTTCGACACGCGTGGTTCAATTTCCATTTGAATGCATACTTTTGTAGATGTTGTTCAAGTGATGTTCACTTGTTTGAGTTCTTTTTCTTGCATTCTTCTTTTGTTTTGCATCTCTTTGCTTTCATTTAAGAGGTTGAGATATGCTTGTGGTGGTTACTGCCCCACACTTTTTTCCTCCCTTTTTTCTTTGTGTTGCATTTCATGTTTGCATCCTTACTTCCTTTTCATTTGTGATTGATTTATCTTGTGTTTTCTTGGTCTTTTTCCATGATCCCTTAGGATTCCTAGTCCCTCGGGAGTAGGAGAGACATTAAGTGTTCAATCCAAGCATGATAACATTAGGATATTTTCTTCCCTCTTGATCTCAATCATAGGAGCACATTGCATGATAACATTAGGGTTGAGTTAGTTTCCCCTTAGCTACGTCTTCTCTCTTCTCATCTCAAAACTTCTTCAAAACATGTAATAAAGGATAATGAGTGTTGTACACTACGAGCCTTAAGCATTTGGGAAATGATGATTGGGGGGCCTCCTCTCAATTGTCTATAGTGTTTAGCGTATGCCTTTTGGGCGAGATGCAACGCATTCTCTCCTAAGTCATAGTCTTTAGTGCAACATGAATTAAAAATACAATTCAATTCACTTCTTCTTCATAAAAGACTCCAAAACAAACATCAAATATTTTTTTATCCTTCGGGATTAATTGAAAACCATTTTCAAATAGAGATTTTTTAACTCTTGGTTCTACTGCAAACAGGTAACGCCTAAGTCTCCAATGGTCGAGCAACAATACACCTAACTGCTAGAACTAAAGTTTAACCCTACTCGGGTAAAACACTTGAACCAATCTGTGGTCGTGTCATCCCGAACTACGTTTGCTCTGATTTCTCATACCAGACGAGGATACGTAGGCACAAGACGGTGATGTCTTGGCGAGCAACCTTCCTCACCTTCACCCGTAGTTTTCCGAACTACGTTGACTTTGAATTTCCCATTGCATGAGGGAATACGTAGGAATAGAGCGGCGATGCTCTATCCAGTCTCTTTTCTTTTCTTTTGTCCCTGTGGCCTATAGCTTAGATAGATTAACACCCTTTAGATAGATAACAAGCATGGATCCCGTCAAGTACGACGGACGTGAGGGGTGCTCATACCTTCCCCTTGCGTAACCGACTCCCGAACCCAAGATTTGGTTGCGATGACCTATCTTTTCCCTTTTTCGTAGGTTTTCCCTTATCGTTTCCTTTCCCTCTCTTTGGGATAAATAACGAACGGTGGCGACTCTTCTGTCCTTGCCGGCCCCTCTTTCGCAGCGATACGAAAACTGGCGACTCTGCTGAGGACTCTTCCCATCCCCTATGTCAGTCAACTCTAGCGCTTGCCGTGTTTTATCTTTGGGTGTGTACATATGTGTATATGTGTTGCATTTGTACTTTACTGCATTTGCATTTTACTTTCAGCATTTTATATATCATTATTACTGTGCTGTTGGGTGGGACTGTTCTATTGAGTGATAAGCCAAAACCCAGGCTTGAGGATATCCATGGCATTAGAGTGGAGAGTAGTTAGGACATGTATGGAGACATGCACTAGTCCTCACGAAATTCGCGTTCAGACGAGGTTTTCTTTGAAGACATCGCATCCTGTGCATTGGTCAAGATATGGATGTTGGATCTGAAAACTGTCGACTCTAGAGACCGTTTATTTGGGAGTCAGCTAAGTGAGGCCGCTTCGTTAAAATATGATGCCAAACCAGAAATGGTGAACGTATCATCGTTTCTCGAAAGCCTGTGACGCTGATGACCGTATAGGATGCCAGACCTTGTCAGAGATAGGTTCATACCTGTGAGTGGGGAGGGTTATGCAGGAAACCTTGACCTTCAACCTACCCGGTTTTCTCGTCAGTGTGAGCTTTTGGTCCTTGATACAATGGGTCTTTATGTTAGTGTTGTGTTATTATCTTGCCGAAGCGAAGCGCTGTTTATCTCAGTCAACAACACAACAATCTTGATCCCTTGTTGCATTTTCATTTAACATTGACATGTATTTATGTTGCAGGTGTATATTTTCCTCTTGATTCTAGTGATCTATCCCACTTCTGACATGGAGCCCAGTTTGAAGAAGACTGTTGTGTACAAATTTCCTACCTCTAACATAGCACCTCTGGTCAGTTTGATTTCTGTTGTTGATCGTAATATGACGGAAGATTTCAAGAAGGAGTATGGGAAGCTTCTGGGATGTGTCTGTAAAGCTTCAGTATTTGAGTTGGAAGGTCTTCACACCTTGCTTCAGTTCTATGACCCACAATTGAGATGTTTCACTTTCTCTTGTTATATGCTGAGGCCTACTTTAGATGAGTTCTCTATGCTGCTAGGAGTTCGTATTCTGGATCAGATGCCTTTTTATCATACTGAAGCTGAACCTAATTTGATTAAGCTTGCTAATTCTCTTCATTTAGATGCTTCTGAGTTGGAAGGGAAGTTGATTAAAAGGAACGGAATGCCTGGTTTCCCATTGCCTTTCTTGGTGGGTAGAGCTCAACATTTTGCGAAAGAGGGTTGTTGGGTTGTCTTTAATGCTATATTAACTCTATGCATATACGACATAATCTTGTTCCTGAACATTCCAGATTTTGTGGACTTGGATGCTTTCCATATCTTTGTCTCGAAGAATCCTGTGCCCACACTCTTAGGAGATGTGTATCATTCTGTGCATTACAAGAATGAGAATAGGAGGGGGGAGAATGTCTCTAGTTGTGTAGCTCTCTTGTACAGATGGTTTGTGAGTCACCTTCCCAAGCTTGGTCCTTTTGTTGACACTGCAGGTATCTCTGAATGGTCTGAGAGACTTATGGGCTTGACTTCTGAGAACATCGTGTGGTTTGATAGAGATCAGTTGGGCACATAGATTATCTTTAGCTTTTCCTAATATCCCGTTGATTGGAAGGAAAGGAGGTATTAACTACAACCCCGCTCTTGCATTGAGGCAATTTGGTTACGCTCTAAGGGAATCTCCGAAGGAAGAAGAAATACAGGAATCTTTATATTTCACTGGTTTGATTGATAGTGAGAACCTGATTAGAGTAGAGAAGGCTTGGAGTAAGATTCACCGAGAGGGGAAGTCTTCTTTGGGAAAGAGCAATAGCAGAGCCTATGAGCCTTATGTGGTTTGGATTCAAGAGAGAGCTAAGAGATTATTGATGCCATTTCCAGCTTATGAGCCTTTATATCCTTTGATGATTGAGGAGCCGACTACTGTTGATATTCAGAAATATAATCAGCTATGGTTCGAGAAGGAGGAGTTGTGCAAGGTAAACAAGGAGTGGGAAAAGGAAACTCTTCAACTCAGAAGCGAGAGAAATCTAGCCACCTTTTCATCTAAGAAGCAAATAGAGTTGGTGAATAAACTGGGTAGAGAGCTAACTGCAGAGATTCGTGCTTGAGAGCGTGTAGGCTTAGATCTGAAGAGCGTTAGTGATGTTCTTAGTTCCAAGAAGAAAGATCTGGACAAAGCATATGTAGAGATCTCCAAGTTTAACGACCAATGGAACGCCATTCTGACTAACAATAAGGAGCGAGAAGACGGACTGCGGCAACAGATTGCTAAGTTGAAGGCTCAGATCCAGGTGAGAGATGAGAAGGTTATAACTGAATCCTCACACCGACGTGAAAGCGATTGTAGATTGAATAAAGCTCTTGCAACCTTGGAAGACTATAAGTCAAGAGTAGATGTGAAGAGATCTAAGCTTGAGGAAGCATTTGGTGAAGGCGCTTGGGAGGATTATGTTCAGAGCTTGTAGAGCATCATTAGCCAGAGAGAGTTGCTCATCTAGGGGTTGGTAGACAAGCCAGATCATTCAGAGACGAGAGAGTTGTTGGAGGATTTCCAGGCTCGCCCTCGTATTTGATGTTTTATAGTTTGTTGTTATGATGTATCTTGACCATCACCAGATCTGTTGGATGAGGTCATTTGGATTCCCTTGTATTCAGTGATGTGTTGTACATTGATTCTTGGCTCTCATTTTATTTATAAGGAGTTTGCTATGCTTATCTGTTGGCTTTCTATTGTCTTGTTGTTCTCGCGGAACTAGAATCGAGGGGAAAAATTTCCCTAACGCATATTTACATGTCTGCATATTGCATCATTTCTCATTTTGCATCGCAGGTGCTCTGGAACCGTTAACCTTATCTCTCCACTTTGTAGCTTGTTTCAGGATTGACAACCAAGCGACTCATTGCTACGTTACCAGGGGAAATCAACGTAGGATTATGGATCAGATTCAGGCTGAGCTTCAGGAATTCCGTGACAGGATGGCCCAGTTCATGGATATGATGCAAGGGGTCGCCAATGACAAAGAACAGTTGAGAACTTTGGTGAAACTGTTAATTTCTAGGGTTGACGGGAGTGGTGTGCTTTATGGAGGAACTGCTGCTATACCTCCTACTGCTGACAATGTCACCCCACATGCTAATACTGGTCCTATAGTTGTTATCCCTCCGGGCGGAGGAAATCAGACATGAGTTCCTATTCCCGGACCTACGTGTGCTTTGCATGGGAATACTGCCCCTCAGTGGGAGGAAGATGATCAAGAGGATGTGTTCTCTATGAGGGATGTTGGTGCTGGTCTGCCATCTGACGCAGATAGGAGATTTAAGCTACTCGAGGAAAAGATGAAGAGTTATGAGAATCAGAATTCTATAGGGTTGTGTTGCGGTGAGAATCGGATATCAAGCTATTAGTTAACTTGAATCACAAAACAATGAAGTTCACCATCGAGCTTTGATTTATCCAAAGGAAAGGGTAAAGATCGAAGAAAACCCTAAGTGCGCTATGTAACAACACAGCTAGAGATCTAAAGTTCGGGGGTTGGTTATACCTAGGGAAGGTGTTAGCATCCTAAGTATCTGTAGTACTCTACAGGAACCTCTTGTTAGTATTTATATTATGCTAAGGTTTGCTTGCTAAAGGAAAAGTGCTAAGGTAAAGACCTAAAGGTATATATACTAAGTATGCTCGCCAAGACGTCGCATCTCGTGCCTACGTATCCTAACTAGGATGGAAGCAGAGCAACCGTAGTTCTCCTAACTAGGGACGAAGAACTCTTGATAACGTTCAAGGTTCCAAAGGGGAGTAAGTATCCATAACCATGATACTTACATAGAGTTAACCAACTCTCTAAGTCTAAGTTGAAAACTAACTAAAGAAATGACTTTAACCAAAGTAAAAGGGGGAAAGTGAGTATCCATAGCCATGGTACTCACATAGAGTTTACAAACTCTACACCTAATTCTAAGTTGTAAAACCAATTGGTTCTAACGAGACCAAGAGGAGGGAGATAAGTGTTAGTTGTTAGTGGTTAGAGGGCTCGACAAGATATCGCATCTTGTGCCTACGTATCCTAATTAGGAAATGGGAATCAGAGCCACCGTAGTTCGGCCAACTAGGGATAAAGAACTCTTAATAATGATCAAGGTTCCAAAGGGGAAGAAGTACCCATAACCATGGTACTTACGTAGAGTTAACCAACTCTCTAAATCTAATTTAGGTTACAACAAGCAAGACTCTGACAAGGTCTCGGAGAGAAGATAGACAAATCTATACAAGATGACTTATGAGTCAACTATAGGGATAGAACAATGTACAATCTAAGGATACAACAAGCAAGACTCAAGTATTAATGGCACTATGTACAATCTAAGGATAGAACAATCTAAACCAGAATTTAAACATAGTCAAAAGCAACCAAAATAAAGTTGAGGATTGTCAAAATTTAACTAAATTTAAATAAATCAAAATCTAACTAAAAGCTAATTAGCTATTAACTAGTCAAAACTAAATAGAAACTATCTATCAAATAAAATAAAAATTAACTATTAACTAGTTAAGGCTAATAATAAAGAAAAAAACTATCTATTAAATGAAAACAAATAAATAAGTAAAATAAAAAAAACAATAGTTATGTAGTTACTGAATAAGCAAATGGGCCAGGAAATTAACACGGACCGGACAAAAGGATAGATCGGATTGGGTCAGCTCATGTTGACCCGTTTAGATAGAAATCAAACCTAAACTTGGGAAAGAAAAGAAACGGTGGATTCTCACAGCCTGCATTCTTCTTCTCCCTCAACCAAATATCAAGAAGCTCTCCCTCAAACTCGCACGAAATAGATGGGGAAAGTCATCGTGAAAAGCGAATCTTGTGTGAAACAAAATCACTCCGTCCTCACTACGCACGATTCGCTCTCTCTTCTGTCTCGCGTCTTTGCCTCAGTTCAAACAGGTTTATGATGATTTCGGTTCATTAACCCTTTCAACTTCCCCTTCTGATTTTGGGTTTAATTCAGGTTTTGTTAACTTGTGAAGGTTGAATTGAAGATTTATGGTGCGTGGGTGTTGTTATCGCGGTAGATTCGAACAAAATCGACAATTGAAAGCGTTTCGACGAGATGACGGTATTTCCGCGAGAGCTCCCTGTCAACCAAAGATAATGCTTTCAAAGGGTTCGTTTCCATCTCTCCACATAATCCCTTTTGTTTTTTTTTTCAATTTCAGTTTTCTTTTAATCTCACTCATGGCTGAGAAATTTTTTCGTGAAAACAGAGGAAACTTTAACTTGTTGTGGTTATTGGCTTAAACGCAATGGGTTAGCGGAGGTTAGTTTTGGTGATGATGAATCAATGGGTGATGTTATCACAGAAGCGGGGAAATGAAGGTTGTTCCGTGTGTATATCAAGATGATGGTAAGGTTCTCTTGGAGTCTGAGCTTATGGTGAAGGCATCGCATAAAGGATGGATCCTGGACTTGCTATTCGGTGAAGTTCCTTCTCCGGTTTTTTTCACACGGTTTTAGAGACTCCCTCACATCAGCTCAACATATTACCACAGTCCAGAAAATCAACACGTCAAGAATACACATCTAGTATCACGATAACATTCTCATCGGAACAATACATATGGCACACGGTCAAAGCAAATGAGTCAATGAAAACGAAATAAAAGAGAGTTGAAGGAAAGAAATTTTACTGATAAACGTAGTGCAAGGATGCTCAGGTAATCTTCTTTACTCCTTTTGATTCTGATTATGGTGATATGGCTGCGTTCTCCTTCCTCCAATTCATCTCCTTTCTGGTTGTATTATGAGGTACCAAGAGTATAAAGTTGAGGAAGAAATGAAAGATGAGAGTCCCTAGTCTTGTGAAAGGTTCCCTCCTTTTTATTTTCAATCCCATCCCTCTAATTCCCCTTTTTATCAATCTCTCCTATATTGATGTTATGAGGAGTTACTTTCAAAATGGTACAGAAATGTCATTGTTGTTTTTGTTGATGTGCAGGTCGCGTGTCCTGTTTATGAGCTTTGTTCGCAATTTGGAGTAGAGTATTGGTCGCAGCAGCTTTGTTTTTTATGATAGTAGCTGTGGTTACACCAATTTGATATTATGAGTTTGGAGTGTTTTAGAGTAGTGATAGCAGGTTATGCAGAGTTGATAATAGGGAACAGCAGGGCACAATCCACAAGTTTTTGATCATGACTGTACTGATAGCAGCAGGTCTGGTACTTTCAAGCTGCAGGTTTCATAGAGATAAGATTTTGGCTCTTTTGTGCTCACAACATATGCAGATTCTGTTTTGGTTTGGCAATGTGTTCATGTTATGTTGCTAGCTTTTGGGGATATCAGTGTTTTGTTTTGTATTGGATTTTGCCATTTTGGTGTAATACCTTTCACAATAGGTTTTATGACTGGTTTTCTTTGAGTCTGTCTTGGATGGTGTGATCCATGGTACAAATAGACATTATGTTTACAGCTCATTGATGTTGTCTGTTTCTTCAAGGCTGCCTTTTTTTTTCCACTTTTTCTTAGTCATAACTTGTAATAGATAGTCAAATCAAAACAAGTATTGGGCTCTTGAAATTTTGTGTGGGCCTTTTGAATTGTCACAAGAATAATGAATTTTGAATTTGTGCAAATGGACTTTGATCAATTTGTTAATTGCACCTCCTTTTCTTGTAATATTTCCATGAATCTCTTGTAGATTGTTTTGTATAATGATGGATTCCAAATGCTTCCAATTGGATTGGGCCCGATAATATTACTTATTCACACCTCCATCTCACTTAAATATGATGAATGCAGTTATTGATCTTCGACAAAAAAGTGATAATCAAAACTTGAAGTTTCGATTAAATCCAAAAATCTAATAAACTAAATTCCAAACCTTTGAATAAATTGGAGCCTTCGAATCAAAACAAAT
Organism: Lathyrus sativus; assembly: GCA_963859935.3. Classification (NCBI taxonomy): domain Eukaryota; kingdom Viridiplantae; phylum Streptophyta; class Magnoliopsida; order Fabales; family Fabaceae; genus Lathyrus; species Lathyrus sativus. The sequence continues at coordinate 231,207,766 of OZ012737.1, forward strand.
TCATTTGAAGTCAACCACTTCCTGAACAAATGATCAAATTCCTTGAATCAAACCTTGAGGAATGCCTCCAGAATGTAAAGATGTCTAAATTGATTTCTGATGAATGACATCATAGTAAGGGAACCGTCTGGAAATGATCTTGACTTGAATATCATGCTTGAATCCTCACTTAAAAGACAAGAACGTGAACCACATTAACAAAATTTCCCAATAACCCGAGGTGCCTCATTGTTTTGATTTTCTTAATAGCACTGCAACCTGATTTCAAAGAACCTGAATTGCCATGAAACCTGGTTTGGTAGTTGTTAAGCATAAAGTATAGGTCCATGACAAAATCCACCCTGAGAACCACAAAGTCTTTTCTACCAAACTGCTGACAAAGCCCTAAACAAACTACATCTTGTGATGATTCAAAGAAACTGGAGTCGTGCCTGATAAACCTCAAATAGGCATTGCTCATGACAATTGAAAACTCAACACCACTACCTCAAACTTGAGTACCACAATTGAAAGAAACAACCTTTGAACAGTAGAACTCCAACTCAAGAGAAAACCTCTTTTGAAGCTTCTAATTCAAACACTTTTGAAGCTTCTGAAGTCCAATACCTGATACATAAAAGAAACGAAGCAAACAAAGAGTCTAGAAACTCGGTTAGTTATGCAATATGACGATTGCCCTACATGATATGCAAAAGAAATCAAAGAATATGAGAGTAAAATTTGGGGTATGACAGTTGCCCCTATTTAAATATCTTCACCGGATAACATGAATGATGAAAATCCTCATGAAATCATGGTGAAAGATATTTAAATACAGATAACCGCAAATTTTGCCCTTAGATGCAATGATCATGCTATGCTGAGGACAAGAGAAAATTACGCAGTGCTAATATGCCATGAAATCTAGCATGATGAAAATGATGAGACGCTAAAATGCAAAGAATACAGACGACAACAAAGGCAAACAGGGAAAGAAGTGACACAATGAGTAACCACTCACTGGGGAAAGACAACAACACTGGGGAAATCTGAAGTGAAGAAGCAACAAGGTTCAAGCATGACCAGCTGCCACTTTAGAAGGAAAGGTTCCTCCTTAGAGGTAGAAACAAAATATGGTCTCCACTAGGGAAACAATTTAAAATAGAGGGTTAATCTTCTAACAAGAGAATCCAAGACAAATGATCTTCCAAAGAAAGACCAAGAGAAATTGAGAAATGATCTTCTTATAAGAGATCGGGAAAATATTGAAAAGCAGACAAACTCTCTGGGAATTTCTTAAAACGAAGAGTTCAAACGGGATCTTCAAGAAACGCCAGAAAAGAAACAGAGAAAATAACAGACTTTGCATAGTAATAGTAAAGTGGGATAAGATCGCCAAAAACAATTGGACTTTCAAACAATGTCAGTCACCACTGGACTTTAATAAAACTGCCAGTCACCACTGGACTTTTAAAAGAAAGCTGCCAGTCACCACTGGACTTTAAAAGAAAACTGCCAGTCACCACTGGACTTTAAAAGAAAGCTGCCAGTCACCACTGGACTTTAAAAGAAAGCTGCCAGTCACCACTAGACTTTAAAAGAAAGCTGCCAGTCACCATTGGACTTTAAAAGAAAGCTGTCAGTCACCACTGGACTTTAAAAGAAAGCTGCCAGTCACCACTGGACTTTAAAAGAAAGCTGCCAGTCACCACTGGACTTTAAAAGAAAGCTGCCAGTAACCATTGGACTTTAAAAGAAAGCTTCCAGTCACCACTGGACTTTAAAAGAAAGCTGCCAGTCACCACTGGACTTTAAAAGGAAGCTGCCAGTCACCACTGGACTTTAAAAGAAAGCTGCCAGTCACCACTGGACTTTAAAAGAAAGCTGCCAGTCACCACTGGACTTTAAAAGAAAGCTTCCAGTCACCACTGGACTTTAAAAGAAAGCTGCCAGTCACCACTGGACTTTAAAAGAAAGCTGCCAGTCAACACTGGACTTTAAAAGAAAGCTGTCAGTCACCACTGGACTTTAAAAGAAAGCTTGTAGTCACCACTGGACTTTAAAAGAAAGCTGCCAATTAACACTGGACTTTAAAAGAAAGTTTCCAGTCACCACTGGACTTTAAAAGAAAGTTGCTAGTCGCCACTGGACTTTAAAAGAAAGCTGCCAGTTACCACTGGACTTTAAAAGAAAGCTGCCAGTCACCACTGGACTTTAAAAGAAAGCTGCCAGTTACCACTGGACTTTAAATGAAATGCCAGTCACCAATGGACTTTAAAAAGAAATGCCAGTCACCACTGGAGTTTTTAAAAAAGAAATGCCAGTCACCACTAGACTTTAAAAGGAAATGCCAGTCACCACTGGACTTTAAAAAGAAATGCCAGTCACCACTTGACTTTTGGGGATCTCACCAAAAGATGTGGGCTAGTTGATTTACAAGCCAAAATTTCTCAAAGAAAGAGAAATAACCAATAGAAACTCCTCAACTCCTCAAGGAGATGCCATTTAATTTAAGCATAAGATCCAAAGAGATGTCGTTACCACAACACTGCTGGAGAAAGATTTTTCCTTCAAAGAGGATCTGCAAAAGATTCTTCCTGGGGGTAGAGTCCACGATAAATGTACGCCCAACATAGATTTGGAAACAACTTTCCAGGGACCAAAGTTCAATCTAGGAACGAGCTAGTAAGAAACGGTCAAACAAGACTCCAACCATTGAGGAGTGAACTCAAATGGGAATTTATCTTATCCAAACATGGAAAAGATAACTGAAATAACCATCATCCACAAGGATCTAACTTCGTAGGGAAATTAGAAATAGCGGGCACTTTATGCCTAAGGGCTGGCAATTCTATTGGAGAGAAGAGACAAACCCAATCACTTGGGGAATCACCGCCAAAGTGAACCAAACAAAAACACACCAAGAAAGGTAGCAACATGCTCAGATGTTATGCATATGCAGAAATGCTTGTATGCCATGCTTATGCTTATGCTGACAAAATAGACAAAGGGAAGAAAAACTAGAGATGAAATAAACATCTCGTCAAGGATACCTAGCCAACCTCACAAGATTGGACCATCACCAGGGATGAACATCTAGAATCAAACAAATCTACTTCAAGGTTACAACCTTCTTTGGGGAAAATAGCACTCCACTCAGGATATAACATCATGCTTCACCTGATGGTTGTCATCATGAGCCTGATTTCTTTGTTGGAGAAAGAAAATCCAAGGGAAATTGCCAATATCAACTGAAGTAACAACTTATTAGGGAACTGACAGAAGACGCCACAAGAACCGAATAGCTTGTACTCTATCTTGCATAATGATAATCATAATGAGTAATAACCCTTGTAACTAAATCACCAAATTTCTCTGCCCCAAAATACATGATCTACAAGAAGGAATCATCAAGAGGGTTTTACAGAAGAATTAACATACAATATGCTTCAATATCTTCAAACTTTTGGAGAGATTCACGAATCTCGACGTAACTACCCCAGTTTAACTGTTTTTGAGAGATTAATCTAATCTCGACTTGATTGCTTCTGATTAACTAGTCTTTGAGAGATTAATCTAATCTCGACTTGATTACTTCTGATTAACTAGTCTTTGAGAGATTAATCCAATCTCGATTTGATTGCTTCTGACTAACTAGTCTTTGAGTGGCTGGCCTTGAAAGGAGCTAAGAAACAACTTGTTATAAGACCTCAAACGATATGCCCCCAATATTCTGAACTTTGAAGAGTTCTACCCCTAACTCACTAACTCTTAGGGATAGGTGATTAACAAATCTTTCAGATTAGTTTCCCCAGACTGGGCTTCCTTTACCAAGTCAAATTCCCTAGTTGGCTGCATTTGTTGGGATTCCCTTGATATTGTCTCGCAAACAACGTTGTTCATTTACAAAATGGCAATTTCAATGCAACATTTATGCAAACTTTTGAAAACAAAGTGTATTGATAAAACAACACAATTATGTGATTCAAAGATCCAAACAAAGTGGATCCTGTCATTCTGTGACGTGATCAACAAGAATCAAAGATCAATAGGAGTTAGGTTATCCAACCTTGTTGTAGTAAGCTTTCAAAAAAAAAACCTCACCTCAATTAGGTCTGTTAAGGGTTGTAATGTGGTCATGTTTAAGGTTCATGAAACAAAGGATAAAGGCTCAAAGTTTATTTGTTCCCACCCAATCTCCATAATGAACTCCAAATCCTACATTCAGTTAACTTAGTTCATGCACTCAGGTTTCTACAAGCTAGGCCCGATGATAGTCGTTAACGGTTCAAAAACCTAGGGTAGTCACTACTCCCTTACAACATTTAGTTGTTTTTTTTCTATTGAGGACTTTTCAAAGTTAAAGCTTTAAGGATTTCCTCTTTTTTATTATCCCTGACTTTTGCTTGAACTGTTTCTTTTGGATATACAGTCAGCGGGATGCCCCTATTTTGCTTAAGTCTCCTTCATAGGTTTTGACTTAGCGGACCTTTTTTTTTTATTTTCTTAATTTGGGAAAGAAGGTGACTACATGGTTTAATGGTTATGAAGAACACCATCAGCTTTAAAGCTTGGAAAACGTCTTCAACACTCGCTTTCCATGTGCGAAGGAAAACCTTTGAGCACAACCTTTATATGAAATGTCACATGTACACCGCCGAGTTAACTGAGAACTACCCACCCCAGGTTTGAGATTACAGGTTTTTGTAAGGAAATAAAACTCCTACTTCCAGGCTCAAAGGGGTTAACGAGAGATTATCTTCCTTATTTCTACAGCGTTTGGGGATTGAAACAATGCCTTACATCATCGGCAAGGTTTTAATTGAAAGCATACCAACAACAGTTATGGATATAACATTTTTGTCATCCTCCCTAATCTTTACTTAAACAACAGTTTGATAAAGATAACTGGATGGGAAAAGTTAATATTTTTTTTGCTTTTTATGACAATAAAAGAAAAATGAGTGAATACGAATGGATTGACCCAAAAGATGCATAAAAATTTCATTAATCTTGCCAATTCAACAAACAACACAGCTTACAAGCATATATAAATTAAACAGCAAGGAAAATACTGAAACAATCAATTTCCAGCCAACTTAGGAGAATTGACTTTAACAACTTCAATTTCCAGGTCCAAACAGGGGAACACCTCCATCACTGATTACTTGCTCCTTGTGGTATAGAACCTTGAGAGGCCTCATGGGTCCTTTGTCTTTTTCCTCAAGAGCTGAGACACTGACACTTGTTTTACCTTCTTCAAGTTTTAGCAGCTCCAACAAGCTTTGCAACTTTAACCCAAAACCTTTGCACTCTTCCACCAGATGCCCCATTGTCCCAGTATGGTACTTGCATTCAACTTCTGGGTGATCTTCTTGAAAGATCAGATCTTTGTCATAGACTAGCTCTTGCACAACATATCCTAACGCCAAACAAGTGTCTAGTTCATGTTCTTCAGCCCCTTTGTGAAACTCACAAGTCAAGTTTGCATTATGCCATGGTCCTGGCACAAGGTTAAGAGCTCGTGGAGTCACCAACGAATTTTGAATTAGTAGCGGATAAAGCTTACTTAGCGGCACAGGAACTGAGTTATAACATGCCCTGTTCCTTTTGACAGGATTCCTCTTATTCATGTTCTGGCTTCGAGAACCCTGAGGGGAAACAGCCAATGAATGCTGAGGTGCTCTTTTGGTAACCACCTGATAAGTATGACTTTTTGGCGCAGGCTCAAATGCTGGTTGACTAGCATTTTCCTCAGGTGCGTGCCCTTGATGTAAAGGAGGAACATGAAGTGGCGAAGGCTTGTTGATTTGAATGCCTTGAGGCGTGAATGAGATCATCTCAGCGTCGAGCATATTCTGAACTTTGCTCCTAAACACCTTACAGTTTTCTGTTGAATTCCCTTGTGCCCCAGCATGGTAGTCACATCAAACATTGTCGTCAAAGCTTGGAGAGTATAGAGGGATAACTGGATCTATCTCCTTTGGCACTATCAATCCACCTTTGATCAATTCTGGCAAAATCTGAATGTATGACATGGGTAGCAGAGTGAAATGCCTTTCTGGATTTCTTGGCGTTTGTAGGGCATGCTGACGCGGTTGACGATGGTCTGGCAGTTGAAATCGAGGAGGTCCTTGAGCTGGAAGAGTCACCGGAAATGACGGACTGACAACCTCTCTGGGTGAAACAGGGTGAGTATACCTCTCATTCCTCATCAAATTCTGCAAAGTCTCCAAAACCCAGTTCGTCTGACCTTTGAGGATCCTGATTTCCTCCTTCAAGGCTTCCTGTCCTTTCAAAAGCTCATTCATCTTTGCCATTGGTCCAGAATGCATGCTAGGCATCCCTCTAGAGACATGAAAAGAAAGATGAGACTCGGGGCTGAGAAATGCAAATGCAAATGTGACGACATGCTCATGCAATGCAAAAAGTTTCATGGAACTCAAATATTTATAAACATCAAGAGATACCAAAAACTTCTTTTCATTAACCAACAATTTGAATTACAACATGTCAGTACTTCTTACAAGAGTCTTAAACAGAAAGCTAAATAAAAGCTAACAAAAGTCCTAAAGATATTCTCCTGACAGCCTCATGTTGAACTTCTTGATCTCTTCTTCCATTTGAGCCTTCTTAAGAATAAGCTTATCCACAAGTAACTTCCACAGAGTCGACTGAGGACTAAGTGAAGATAAATCATCTGATGGCTTCCTCTGCTTACAAGAGAGTACTTCTTCATTCTTCAACCGTAGTTGTTTCTCGAGCTCTATGTTTTCTTCGACAACCACATGATCTTGTGCTTCAAAGCATCTTCTGCTTGTTGTTCTTTGCTCAAAGCGATTCCCAAACGTGTAGCCTTAGCAATATCTTTCTCCATAGGGTCCTTCTCCATGATCAGAAAAGGAAATTTGTCAAGAATGGGCAACCCAACCAAATAAGAGTATTCCTCTGGTGTAGGTACTAGCTGATAATCAGAAAAGTGAAACAATGATAGACTGGATCAAGAACTGGAGAAGCATGGAAAAGAGTCCATTATCCATCTTTATCTTTAACAATAACAACAATTTCCCATAGCTGCTTTTGAATCCCTCTGGATCTGTCACCAAGGTACTCAACCTTTTTAGGTCATCCAAGTTAAGACTCTTGTAAGTGTACTTCAAAGTTTTCTTTCTTTTACCGTCCATAACAACCTTGATGTTTACAAACAAAAGTATGAGTTCCATGAAACTTTATGATATGATGTTCATGAATGCAAAACTGCACAAACACAGGCAAGCAAAGATTCACATCTACACACAGGTAAACAAATAAACAGACAAAGGCCTAGGTTTAGAGAACACGAGCGTGGAGCCATGGTCTACCCATCCCAAAAGGTATGTACTATGGGTTTTCATATTTGCAGAACAGGGTTCTAAGAAGTTCCCAGAGTCAACAACCCATCTTTCGGATATTATCAATTTCCCAAATCACTCGGTAGTCGATAATATTCTCAATAGAGTCTCGTCCGAGTGTAACATCGTGTATCAACTACTTCGGGACTACTCCCTCATAGTCATCGCACTACGTCCTAACAAGGCCAAAGTGGGGTTGAAGGTAATCTAAAGGTCCACAGTGTCACGGGCTCCTAGGTAAAAAGTAATAATGTTTTCACGAATACTCGTTCAATAAAACTACTCTCAAGAGGGCCTTCACTGAGCGGTGGTTTCTCAAGTCAGCTTGGTCGGGAATCGACTCCCTATAAGCCTTCTTGAATATGCCACCATCCTATCATAAATGCACTCAAGTCCGGGTATAGGACTTCCTCACCCCTCAAGGTAATAACCCTGCAAATAGAAAGACCCAAGCACAAGCAGATATATACAGATATTTACAAATATATAGATATACAAGCAAGCAAACATATAAAATAACACAAATACAAACAAGGTGGGCTTAACCCTCTTAAGGGAAATTGTCCCCAGTGAAGTCGCCATTTCTGTTGCAGTGAGAATCAGATATCAAGCTATTAATTAACTTGAATCACAAAACAATGAAGTTCACCACCGAGCTTTGATTTATCCAAAGGAGAGGGTAAAGATCGAAGAAAACCCTAAGTGCGCTATGTAACAATACAACTAGAGATCTAAAGTTCGGGGGTTGGTTATACCTAGGGAAGGTGTTAGCATCCTAAGTATCTATAGTACTCTACAGGAACCTCTTGTTAGTATTTATATTATGCTAAGGTTTGCTTGCTAAAGGAAAAGTGCTAAGGTAAAGACCTAAAGGTATATACACTAAGTATGCTCGCCAAGACGTCGCATCTCGTGCCTACGTATTCTAACTAGGATGGAATCAGAGCAACCGTAGTTCTCCTAACTAGGGACGAAGAACTCTTGATAACGATCAAGGTTCCAAAGGGGAGTAAGTATCCATAACCATGATACTTACGTAGAGTTAACCAAATCTCTAAGTCTAAGTTGAAAACTAACTAAAGAAATGACTTTAACCAAAGTCAAAGGGGGAAAGTGAGTATCCATAGCCATGGTACTCACATAGAGTTTACAAAATCTACACCTAATTCTAAGTTGAAAAACCAATTGGTTCTAACGAGACCAAGAGGAGGGAGATAAGTGTTAGTTGTTAGTGGTTAGAGGTTAGAGGGCTCGACAAGATATCACATCTTGTGCCTACGTATCCTAACTAGGAAATGAGAATCAGAGCCACCGTAGTTCGACCAACTAGGTGTTGCACCCTAAAATTTGCTCAACCTTATTCACTTGGTTTATGTTTCAATATCATTAGCATTTGCATATAGAGTCATGTACATAGCCTAACCATCTGCATAGCATAAGCATAGCAAGTCATTCAACAGGGGATCAAGCATTATTCTCATCTCTAGAGGCCTATCCAGAGGTTATTATCCTAATTCAATCTCATTCAAGTCATCAAGAAAGAATTTGAAAGCAGGGAGTTCAGTGGATCAAGCACTGAGTATATCTCCTAACTGAGGGTGTCTGAGGATCAACAAGGGAATTATGAGTTGTGAATTGAGAGCATGGGGAGTATCTAGACATCTTGGAGGACTTAGAAAGTCATTTGGAGAAGAAAACAAGTGGTTGATGTAATCACAAGAATTGCAGTTGAAGACAGTCAACTAGGGTTTCATCTGGGTCAACCCTAGGTCAACCCTAGGTCAATTGACTGATTGAAAGGCATTAAGGGCTATTGGAGAGATGTGGGGTTCATCATTTGACATGGAGAACAAGGATATGTTGTTATGCTAAGAATAATTCAAGAGAAATCAAGGAGAAGAGGAGTCTCTAAATTAGGGTTTCTGTGTAAAATCCCCTAGTTTAGGTCAAATTTCCAAGCAAGATAAGTCAAAATGCAAGCTTCAAATGGCTTCTTGGCCAACATGGAACTTGTATAGGATCTCAAGACCTTTAATTTGAGTGGTGGAATACATCAAGGAGATTTATAGAACTCAAGTTATGGTCCTTGCAAGTTACAGGTCATCTGAGGTATCTGAAATTTTGTCTGTGAAAGTGACTTGACTTCCAAGCAATTTTTACCCCTCAAGGAGATTTCAAATGAACTTCTGGTCAACATAAGAATTGTTCCTTATTTTCTTAGCTTTCTATAATGGTATAGTATGCCTTCATATGATGTGTGGAACTCAACTTATGGTCTTGGCAAGCAAAGGGTATTTTGGTCATTTGTGAATTACAGGTCATTTTAACCTATGTCCAAAACTCATATAAGGAGGCCTCAAATGGAAAAACTTACAACATCAAACTTGCTCCAAATGCCATTTTGAGTCTAGAAAAGTGACCATGAGAGATTTGAAAAGTTCATAGCACAAGGTTTCAAAATTGTTGAATTTAATGAAGAAAAATGGCTTAAAAAATGAGATTTTTCATATCTTGGCCAAATGATGCAAAATTATAGGTCATTTTGAATGGAAAGGGCCTTTTAAAGACATTGGCTAAAGTGGAATTTTGAGTTTAGTTCATAATTTGATAGTTATCCATGGTTGCTTGAATTGAAAGTTACATAATCAACATCCAAGGGAATTTGCACAAGGGAAACTTCTCCAAGCTTCCAGGAAGTTCTAATCCCATCTATATATTCATGCAAGTTGGTTCATGCAAGGGTTGGTGCTCCCATTTGTTCAAAAAAACCTCCATTTTCATCCATTTTCCCATTCTTGCATAAGCTACTCAAACTCCCTCAAATCTTGATCATTTTGCAAAATTCTTGATCCCATCATTCTCTACAATCATCATATAACCAGTTTCAAGCAAGATCCAGTTGAGATAATTCCAAATTCGTGTGTTGTAAGTTCATCCTCAAAAGTGCAAGAAGAATCCATTACAAGAATTCAGAGTGTTTGAGCAAGTGTAGATGCATACAGAATCAGGACTCAAGCACATTGATCAAGCTTAAGACATTGCTGAGCTCGAAGTGAAAGATTCATCATTCTGTTTTCAAGATTATACCAGGTACATTCTCCATTCAAATTGGCCTGATTTAGTTAGCATGACATAGGTTTTTTAGGATAATGGTGACCTAGGTGGTTAGAGGAGTAATCCTGAAGCTTTTGGTGTGAATTGATGAAGATTTTTGCATGAGCCATAAAACTGTTTTGATCCATAACTAGGAGATTAGTGAGTGATAGTTCATTTGGATTAGTGTAGAATGATCAGTGATGTTTGATGAGTGTTCTGTTAGCAAGAAATTAGGGTTTAGTGAAGGTCAGAATTGAAGCAGCCATGGAAGGGAAGCTATCGTGTTTAGTGATTGGGCGAATTTTAACAAGAACTGATGATGTAGTTGCATTCTACGTAAAAAATGAAGCAAGTTTGGTGTTTGTGGTTTTGATTTTCATGAAGAGATGAGAAAGAACCGAGTGCTTGAAGATGGAAATCGTGCATGGAGTTATCTGAAACCCTAGGGAGTCCAAGGTTGGTGATGACTCCAACACCGTCGGATGCGCGTTTGACCTTGGACTGGATTGTAGCATCGGACGATCCACATTTGAAGCTGAAAACGGAGGGAAGAATTGGATATGAAACGCAGCGTTTCATTTAGGTATCCTGGGTGGGCCTGAATTTGATTCGCTATGCACACCTCCTTTCCAACAAGCCCAACGAATTACACATGAGTTGGCTGCTATTTACACCGAGCTCCTCTCCTTTTTTCTGGTTTTTTTTGATTTAATTTCTGGACACGCTGGGCCTAGCTACAAGTGATATTCGCACCCCACTTCCTCAGCCCAACTGAGATTATAACTGCAACGAGTTACTTTCCACACCCCTTCCCATTTATTCCTAATATTTTCTTTTTATTTTCTTTTCATTTTTTATGCATCTTATAAAAATCATAACAAATTAGAAATTGCATATTTTTAATTCATTCTTTTTGCATATTTTTCTTTAGGATGTCTAGAAAATTATAAAAAATAAAAATTGCATTTTATTTTTTATTTGGTATTTTTCCCATATTTTCTAAATAAGTGACATTTTAATAGTTTCATTTCATACATGATTTTGTTATTTTTTGTTCTATTAATTGCTTCAATATTTTTGCCCATTCTTTTTAGGTTGTTTAGGTTAGACATTAAACTTGTAGATACAATTTAGTTCCCATTTTTAGAAATTAAATTTAGGTGCTTAGTATAGGTGTGAACAACATGAACAAAACTAGGGTTTTTAGGGGATGACTCAGGAGAACCAATTCATTTCCCCTAGGACTTAGGGCTTGACTAGTTTAGTTATGGGACTATAGGGGCTATGGGTAGTTATTAGATCCCTTAGAGAAAAAGTCAGGACTCCCCTACTGCTATTAATGTACTGTATATATCTGATTGACTGGTGTGGTATGCCCTCTGGGGATTATTGCTTGCTTGTGTGGGTATTGGGATTGTCTGGGGATTTGGGAGAGCTGAAGACTTGAGGAGATGAAAGCCATTGGAGATCCAGATGTTGAAGATCAACTTCCAGAGTTGAAGATAAGATTTTTGCTAGTAGATGCTGAGGAGACTAGGGTTTAGGAGCTAGGCAGAGCTCTAGGTTAGAAAGTTTGTTTCTCAAACATGGATTGCCTTGTCTGCATCCATTCCTCTCTGTGATTCAGAGTCTCTCTAAGATACTCACCCCCTTCCTTTGGAAGGCTTGGTGATGGTGTCTAAGAGATAGAACTCTTGAGAGAAAATGTCATATGTGTTAGAAGCAGTCTGTTCACCACCCTTGGTAGTCAACTGATTGCTTAACACCCAATTCACTCTTGTGACTGATCCCTCATCCTGGAGGTTTGAACTTGAAGAAAAGCCATTGCAGATAGAAGACTGATGATCAAAGCCCTTACCTGAAGGCCATGAAGATGGAGATTGATGCTTGTTGAAGCCTGTAACTTATTGGAGCTTACTTGGAGCCAGATGTTGATTCAGAGCTGCTGATGCTGTTTCTTTTGCTGTTGTATTTCATTACTGATGTATTGATTGGTTTTCTGGACTGTATTGTTTGCTGTTTACCCTGTTGGGTTGGAAGTGAAGCCTGTTCACTTTTGCCTATTGTTTTCTAGGTTCGAGGTTGAGTGGGACTCCCTTGCCTCGCTTGTATTGCTGCATCCATGCATTTTACCGTTTTACTGTATATATCTGATGTTGTTTCTGTTTCTGCCTATCCCTTAGGATCTCTGTTTCTCTCTGTGCAAGAGAGGAGCATGATAGACACTAGGTCTTAACCCATGCATGATAACATTAGGTTAGTTTGTTTCCCTTCGCAACTGTAGGTTAGAGTTCTGTCTCTTCTTTCTCAAAACAAACAGAAAAACACATAAAGATTTCAAACACAATAAAAGACACTTCTTCCGTAAAAAGAACGTGAACTCATCAAAGCGTCATTTTTGTCCGCTGGGACTGTTAATCAAGAAAACCTTTTCAGAAGGACTAAAATCAACCAAGACAAGTTTGCGTCGTACGTGGCCCGAACTACGTTTGCTCTGATCTTCCATGCTGTGTGGAAGTACGTAGGCATAGGATGCGATATCCTAGCGAGCAACCTTCCCCTCCTTTCCCGTAGGTAGGCGAACTACGTTGACTCTGATTTCTCGTTCCAGGCGAGAATACGTAGGCATAAAGTGCGATACTTTGCCGAGTCATTTTATTTTCATTCTCTTTTCTTTTTAACCCCTTGACCTTTAGAGTAGATAGAATAACAATCCATACCCGAAAACAAGCGTGGATCCCGTCGAGTACGACGGACGTGAGGGGTGCTAATACCTTCCCCTTGCGTAACCGACTCCCGAATCCAGGTTTTGGTTGCGACGGCCATGCCTTTCCCGTGTTGTGCGAGGTTTACTCTGAGCGTTTCCTTTCCCTCCCGTGGGATAAATAACGCACGGTGGCGACTCTTCTGTTCAGCCGGCGCCGATTTTCGCAGTAGCGACAGCTGGCGACTCTGCTGGGGATCCAACATCCCCTGGCTGCTAAGGACTGTGATGGTTCTTATGCATTTGGGATCCAACGTCCCTTAAGAGAGTCAATCCTAGCGCTTGTTTTCCCGTCGAGGATTTTGTATGGAGTTATTTTATATTTCTAACCTTGTATTTTCAGCTTTATATATTGTTTATTGTTGCTGTATCTGGGGTGTGACGGGTGTCCTGATATTGAGAGATAAGCCGGACCTGGGCTTGAGTGCACCTAGAATTAGAGTAGAAATTAGTGGGAGCCCGCTTGCTTTGCTTGCTTCGGTGTCCCATGAAATCTACACTCAGACGAGGTTCCTCTGGTTGGCCTCCTGCCCCTTCCTTTGGTTGGCGTGGGTTGCTGGTTAGTTGGATTGTCGACTCTGGGGACCGATCATTTGGAAGTTGGCTAAGTGAGGCCTCTTCAGGAATTGATGATGCCACTCCTTCTGGGAATCGTATCATCAACCCTGAAAGTCTGTGACGCCGACGACCGCATAGGATGCCGTACCTTGTGCCAGTTATAGGGCCACCCACCTGTGAGGGGATTCAGGGTTATGCAGGTAACTAGACCTTCAGACCACCGGTTTGTTGATCAGGATCTTGGATATTTATGGAGGGTTCTAAGGTCTGTCAGAGACCAGTTGGTGTGTTCCGAGGTCTGTCAGAGACTATTTGGAGATGTGTTCTGAGGTCTGTCAGAGACCAGTGGGGGATATGATCTGAGGTCTGCCAGAGACCATTCAGGTTATGATTATGGGGTCTATCAGAGACCAATATTGGAGCTTTGTTTGAGGTATATCTGAGACCAGGGCTTGAGGACTTCTGGATGGTTTATCTGAGACCTTTCTTGATTGGGTTCAGGCTATTCAGCTACAGCTTTGGTCCCTGTTGCATGTTGCTTGCATTGCATTACTGCATATCCATTACCATTTGCATTTCACTAACGTGTGTCTGTGCTGCAGGTGCATTTGCATTTCCCTAGTTCTAGTGCCCAGACTCCTGAGTGTTTGATCATGACTAGCTTAAGGAGAACAGTTGCTTACAAATTGCCTACTCCTGATATTGTTCCTTTACTTGGGTTGATCTCTCTGGCTGATGAGAATGTCCGAAGGAGCTTCCGGATGAGTTATGGTAGACTACTGAGATTGGTGTGCAAACCTACAGAGGTAGAGTTAGATGGGCTGTATGCTTTGATGCAATTCTACGACCCTGCTTTGAGGTGCTTTACGTTCTCTGACTTTATTATGGGACCAACCCTGGAGGAATACGCTGAGTATGTTGAGCTGCCCGTGCAGAACCAGGTTCCATTCATTCATTATGACGCCAAGCCCAAGCCGGAGGATTTGGCAAAAGCCTTGCATATTGATGCTTCTGAACTTGTGACTACTGTTTCCCGTGGAGTTCCAGGTTTCTCACTCCAATTCTTAGTTGGTAAAGCCCAGGAGTATGCCAAGAGCGGGTGCTGGGTTGCTTTCAATGCTGTGTTGGCCTTGTGCATTTATGGCATAGTACTGTTCCCCAATATACCAGATTTTGTGGACTTCGACGCCTTCTACTTGTTTGCCGCTGGTAATCCTGTACCTACCTTACTCGGAGATCTCTACCACTCACTGCATTACAAGAATGAGAAGGGAAGAGGGAAGAATGTTCATCTGTGTGTACCCTTGTTGAGTAGGTGGTTTGAGAGTCACCTTCCTAAGAGAAGATCTGTTGCAGAGACTACAGTCCCAGCTGGTTGGCCAGAGCGCCTGATGAGGCTATCGTCGGAAGATATGGAGTGGTTTGATCGAGACCTGTTGGGATCTGAGCTCATCTTCAGTTGTTCTGGGTACCCTAATGTGCCGTTGATAGGAAGAAAAGGGTGTATCAATTACAACCCTTCTCTATTCATTCTCCAGTTCGGATATGCACTGAAGAATCCACCTCAGGAGGAGGAAGTACAGGAATCTCTGTACTTCACAGGTGGGTTGAAGGGAGAACTGCTAGCCAAGCTGCAGCATGCCTGGACACATATTAACCGCAAGGGGAAACCACTGTTAGGTAAGAACGATTGCCAGGCCTATGCACCATACCGGGTCTGGATCCAGGAAAGAGCAAGTCAGTTGAAGATGCCATTTCCAAATGCACCAATTCTTGTTCTTATCCCGGCAGAAGAGCCAACTACTGTTTCTAGGGAGGCATACGAGCAAGTGGTGAGAGAAAAGGAAGCCTTGTTGAAGATCAACGAAGGGTTGGAGCAAGAGCTAGCTCAGGTACGCAGTGAGAAAAACAAGGCCGTATATGCTTTCCAACAACAAATCGAGCTGTTAAACAGGTTAGGGGCTGAGTTGACTGAGGAAAAGAAGAAGCGCGAACGTCTGGGGCAAGAGTTCAGAAGCTCCCATGACATGCTTGAATCCAAGAAGAAGACGCTTGACACCGCTCACCGAGAGATCTCCTCTTGCAACAAGACTTGGAATGCTACGCTCACCAACAATAAGAAGAGGGAAGATAAGCTGAGGCAGCAAATTTCCGACCTCGAAGAGAAGTTGAAGTCTAGCATCAAAAAGTGTGAGGAAGAGGTGATGACCCGGTATAGTGTCCAGCATGCACTGAACAAGGCAATCAAATGCAGAGATGAAGCTGTGTCTCAAAAGCGAAAATTAGAAGATGGCTTCGGAGAAGCGACATGGGAGGAAGCTGCTGAAGACGTGCGACGGGTTCTCAAGAAAAGAAACCAACTTGTTGAAGGGTTGCTTGATCGACCAAGTCATCCAGAGACCAAGAAGTTGATAGAAGAGTATCAGACTTTTGGGAAGATTTGATCATTTCATGTAGTAACTTGTATGCTTTATTTGCATAGTGCTGACCATCACCAGGATTGTTGGTTGAGGTCATGCCTTTTTTGTTGTACTCGGTGACGTTGTATTCTGGTTTTCTCAGCAATATATGAGGCTTTCTATGATTCAGCTCCGATATCCCTATTGTCAGCACTGTGACTGCACTGGCACCTTCACACTAGAACTGGGGGAATGAACTTCCCTAATGCACAGACACATTGCATTGCATCCATATTCATATTGCATTACAGGTAATCTTTGAATAAGTGTCTTATTTCCTGCTCTGTACCAGGTACTTTTCAGGATTGCAGATCAGCACCCGCACCGCTATTCTACCCGCACCAACTGTCGAAGAATCATGGATCAAATGCAGAACGAGATGCAAGATGTGCGCGAGAAGCTCGCTCTCTTTATGCAGACCATGGAAGCTATTGCAAAGGGTCAGGAGAATTTGCAGGCCATGGTCCAGCCTCTGTTGGCCCGAAATGCTGGTCACGGTAACGAGGATCATCAGTCTGTACGGGTCGATACTGTTCATGGAGACGGCACTCCCACGCCAGTGGCTCCACCTGTAGTCAATATACCTGCTGCTAATGCCAACAACGCTACCGCTGCTGTGAATGGTAACGTCGGAGTTGGGAATGAGACTGCTGTCCATAACGTTGGGCTGGGTGATGTCAATTTGGGAGATAATACGGGAGGCAATGGCTTCGTCAATGCTTGATTCGGATTCAATGATCAGGGATTCAATAATGCGGGGAAATATGGCTTTAATGCTCAGGGCTTTGGGCAAGACGGTTATGGCGCGACCAATCAGGGTTACGGAGGTTTTGGAAATGGAAACGGTGCTGGATTTATGGCTTTTGGTCCTGCTGGAGGTGTTCAAGGGTGCGGCAACAGAGGCCGAGGTCCGGGGATGAATCAGATCAGAGCTGGACGCAATAATGGATATGATGGGTATGGGGCTGGAAACGGTATGTGGCAAGAAGATCAGCAGGAGGACGCTTTCTCCGGCGGAGGTTTCGAAGGGCCGATGGATGCCTCCCAGAAGATCAGAATGCTAGAGGAGCAAATGAGGGGGGTCCTGAACCAAAGCGCTGTGGGCTTGGACATGGCAACAATGGGTCTGGTACCTGGCTTGAGGGTGCCAATCAAATTCAAAGCTCCTGCGTTCGATAAGTATAAAGGGGACACATGTCTGAAAGTGCATGTACGAGCTTATTACAGAAAGATGTCTGCATACTCAACTGATGAAAGAATGCTAATGCACTTCTTTCAAGATAGTCTGTCGGGTCCTTCCCTAGAGTGGTACATGGGGTTGGAGCCAACCGATATCAAGACATGGAAGCAATTGGCGGAGGCGTTTGTAGCTCACTACAAGTATAATAGCGATTTGGCGCCCAATCAAGTCCAATTGGCCGGGCTGTCTCAGAAGAAGGGGGAGAGCTTTAAAGAGTACGCGCAAAGGTGGCGCGATATGGCTGCCAGGGTCCGTCCTCCTGTAGAAGATAAGGAAATGAATGACATGTTCATCGGCACATTCACAGGTCTGTTTCATGATATGTTGTTTCACACGTCTCTGGCCAGTTTTTCAGACCTAATTCTGATGGGAGAAAAGATTGAACGTAACATTAAGCAAGGAAAATTCCAGGTTGAGGAATCGACTGCATCTGGCAGTAATAGGAAGACTTTTGGTGGGCGCCGGCAGGGCGAGTCAAGCGCCGTATTTGGAGGCCGAGGCCGAGGCCGAGGCAGGGGACGAGGTCAATATCGTCAGCCGCAGCAGGTGGCGAGTGTTACTATCCCGTATCAACAACAACCACTCCAGCAACAACAACCGGTTCAGCAACAGCCAATGCAACAGCAGCAGCAGCCTCAGCAGGGGGCACAACAGGCTCAGCGAAGATTCCAGGGTAGTAAACCAAGAAGAGTGTTTGAGAAGCCTCCCTCGACATATGCTGATTTGTTGCATACATTGTTGGGTTTGAGCCTGGTAGAGAAGAGAACTCTGGCACCGATAACGGGAGCTCCCCCGTTTGGTTACGATGCGAGCAGGCACTGTGAGTTTCATTCTGGGGCTCCAGGCCACGATATAGAGGGTTGCCATGCTTTTAAGCATGTTGTGCAAGATCTTTTGGACAATAAGACTATCAATTTCGGAGCGGCAGGTCCGAATATAGTGCAGAAACCCATGCCTAATCATGAGGCAAACGCCATTCTGACTGAGGAAGGGTTGAATCTGATTATGAATGTTGAAGATTTGAAGACGCCGCTGAGCGAGATAAAGAGCCGACTGTTACAAGGGGGTGTTTACCCAGGATGTAACGAGTATTGCTTAGAATGTTGGACCCTAGCTGGGGGGTGTGATGATTTGAAGAAAGGCATTCAGGCTTTAATTGATGAAGGTTTATTGCAGTTTGACCAAGCAGAGCCCGCAGGGGCAGTAGCATATGATCAGACTGATGTGGCTACTGTAACGATTCCTCGAAAGACAATCACCATCGCAGCACCAGCTCAGCGCCCACCGATCACCATAACTAAGGTCGGGCCAATCCCGTACGAGAACACGAAAGCAGTCCCATGGTCATATGGGTTGGAGGTGTATTGTGACGGGATAAAGATTGATGTTAACAGGCAGCCAGCCGAGACTGTAGATAATGTTGTTGGTTCGGGAGGTATGACAAGGAGTGGTAGGATCTTTATATCCCCTGAAGTGGAGGCCGAAAGACTCGCGAAAGGAAAAGGGAAAGCGGTTGAGAATGTCCCAGTGCAAGCAAGTGACAAAGAATCAGCGTCGAAAGATGTAGAAGAGTTCATGCGCTTGATTCGGAAAAGTGATTATAAGATTGTGGAGCATCTGCAGCAGACGCCGTCCAAAATATCTATCCTGTCATTGCTGTTGTGTTCGGAAGCTCACAGAAATGCTTTGCTGAAAGTCCTGGATGCTTCTTTTGTACCCCAAGACGTCTCCGTGAATCAACTGGAAGGAGTGTTGGCACATGTGAATGCAGGCCACAGCTTGGGCTTTACCGACTTTGATTTGACTCCGAAAGGGAGAGATCATAATATGGCGCTGCATGTATCTGTTGAGTGTAGAGGATCAGTAATGTCACACGTATTGGTTGACACCGGGTCATCTTTGAATGTGCTGCCCAAGAAGGCGATGATGAAGTTGGATGTTAGAGGAATCTTGTGCACGCCCAGCGACTTGGTAGTCAGAGCATTTGACGGCACGCGGAGAACAATTTTTGGATCGATTACGTTGCCTCTACAGGTGGGGCCGGAGGTGTTCGCAACTGAGTTTTATATCATGGATATACAGCCTGCGTACAGCTGCTTGCTTGGAAGACCCTGGATTCATGGGGCGGGGGCAGTCACGTCCACCCTCCATCAGAAGTTAAAATATATGGTCGGAGACAGCGTAGTCACTGTATGTGGAGAAGAAGACATCCTGGTCAGCCATCTATCGTCATTTAAATATGTGGAAGTCGACGGAGAGATCCACGAAACACCCTGCCAGGCATTTGAAGGGTTGCGCATCAAGGACAAAGGTCCCGGGCCAAGCAAAGGGCCAGAGGTAGCCGTCTCATCGTATAAAGAAGCTCAAGCTCTAGTAGAAGCAGGAGAAGCAAAGGGCTGGGGCAAAGTGCTGGACATTCCTGTGAAGATGGACCGGTTCGGGCTGGGATACCAACCATCGTCGTCAACTCCTGCCGTGGGAGCACCCCGTTTCAGAGGGCCAATCACCATCTCTGCTAGTGGAGTATGTCATGAGACCATCAATGCTGCTTCGGAGTCTGACGAAGGAGACAGCGACTGTGATATGGATGCCTGGATTCAGCCAAGCACGCCAGGACAAGGACTGTGCAACTGGTCTATTCAGGAGCTTGTTCCTGTGACTTTTAAACAGTAATGCTTTGCTTTATTAATTGTTGAATAATCTGATGTCTTGCCCGGGGCATCAGGATTTGCTTAGGGCTGTGTTGTTATGAACATTGCGTGTCAATCATTAAATAAATGGCGTTTTTTCATGTGCAAATACTGTAATCTCTGTCTTTCCTGTTTTATATTTTTCAATAAAATGGCAATGCGGTTGTTCGCTTTATATGCATTTTGAAGCACTTAACCGTTCCTTTTGCAGGATAACCTTTTCAGATGACATCCTTGAACCACCTATGACTCATCCCGACTTTGAGCACCCGGTATTTCAGGCCGAAGAAGAGGTTGTCGAAGATAGTGACGTTCCCGAAGAACTGTCTTGGTTGGTGAAGCAAGAGGAAAGAGCCATTCTGCCTCACGACGAGGTCATCGAAATTATCAACTTGGGGTCGGAAGGGGTTGAGAAGAATATTCGTATCGGAGCCGCGCTGCAGGATGATATCAAGCGAAGACTGGTTGAAATGCTCCGAGAGTATAATGATGTATTCGCTTGGTCATATGAAGATATGCCGGGGCTCGATACAGATATGGTTGTGCATCGCCTGCCACTGAAAGAAGATTGCCCGCCGGTCAAACAAAAGCTTCGCAGAACTCGACCAGATATGGCAATGAAGATCAAAGAGGAAGTTCAAAAACAGTGGGACGCTGGGTTCCTGGCTGTGACAAAGTATCTCTCCTGGGTTGCTAACATCGTACCAGTGCCAAAGAAAGATGGCAAGGTTCGGATGTGCGTGGACTATAGAGATTTGAATAAAGCAAGCCCAAAAGACGATTTTCCACTTCCTCATATCGACGTGTTAGTTGATAATACTGCTCAATACTCCGTATTCTCCTTCATGGATGGCTTTTCGGGCTATAATCAGATTAAAATGGCGCCAGAGGACATGGAGAAGACTACTTTCATAACGCCTTGGGGAACATTTTGCTACAAAGTGATGCCCTTTGGTTTGAAAAATGCTGGGGCAACATATCAGCGTGCGATGACGACTCTTTTCCATGACATGATGCATAAAGAGATCGAAGTTTATGTTGACGATATGATTGCCAAATCCCAGACGGAGGAAGAGCATCTGGTGAATCTGCTGAAGTTATTTAAAAGGCTTAGGAAGTTCAGGCTGAGGCTGAACCCTAATAAATGCACCTTCGGGGTGAGATCGGGTAAGCTCCTGGGGTTTATCGTAAGCGAAAGAGGAATAGAGGTCGATCCTGCTAAAATAAAAGCGATTCAAGAAATGCCGACGCCTAAAACAGAGAAAGAGGTGCGCGGGTTTTTAGGGAGGTTGAACTACATCGCCCGGTTCATATCTCACCTAACGGCCACGTGTGAACCACTATTCAAGTTGCTAAAGAAAGATCAAGCTGTAACGTGGAACGAAAATTGTCAAAAGGCGTTCGATAAAATAAAGCAGTATTTGCAGGAGCCTCCCATTCTGATACCCCCAGTGGCAGGTAGACCCTTGATAATGTATTTGACGGTTCTTGAGGGAAGCATGGGTTGTGTTCTCGGTCAACACGACGAGACAGGAAGAAAAGAGCACGCAATCTATTACTTGAGTAAGAAATTTACAGACTGCGAATCTCGATACTCAATGCTGGAGAAGACTTGTTGCGCGCTAGCCTGGGCCGCCAAGCGTTTGAGGCAGTATATGCTGAATCATACAACCATGCTCATCTCGAAGATGGATCCTATCAAATATGTATTTGAAAAGCAGGCGTTGTCAGGTAGAATTGCCCGTTGGCAGATGGTCTTGACTGAATATGATATTCAATACGTCTCGCAAAAGGCTATAAAGGGGAGTGTGCTGTCTGAGTATCTGGCGGAGCAGCCTATTGAAGAGTACCAATCGATGAGGTTTGATTTTCCTGACGAGGATATCATGTACCTAAAGATGAAAGATTGTGAAGAGCCGTTGCCAGACGAAGGACCAGAGGTGGGTTCCAAGTGGAAGATGATATTTGACGGAGCTGTGAATGCTTACGGTAGTGGAATAGGGGCAATCATCACTACGCCACACGGGTCGCACATCCCGTTTACTGCCCGATTGACCTTTGCTGTTACCAATAATGAGGCCGAATACGAAGCTTGTATAATGGGGCTTGAAGAAGCCATCGATTTGCGAATCAAAAATCTTGACGTATACGGAGACTCAGCTCTGGTGGTGAATCAGATCAAAGGGGAATGGGAGACGCGTCAGCCCAACTTGATACATTACATGAATTATGCAAGGAGATTGTTGCCTTTCTTCGACAAGGTTGAATTGCATCACGTACCGCGGGCGGAGAATCAAATGGCTGACGCCCTGGCCACTTTGTCTTCCATGTACAAAGTCAATTTCTGGAACGAGGCTCCCCGAATCGTCATCTCTCGGCTTGACAGGCCAGCTTATGTATTTGCTATTGATGAAGCATCTGATGGCAAACCATGGTACTTCGATATCCTTAATTTCCTGAAGAATAAAGAGTATCCGGCTGGGGCATCCAGTCAAGATCAGAAGACTCTCAGGAGGTTAGCAGGCAATTTCTATTTGAATCCGGATGGCGTCTTATACAGAAGAAACCACGATTTGGTGCTATTGCGTTGTGTAGACGAAAGAGAGGCAAAGTTGCTTATGGAGGAAATACACGAAGGTACCTTTGGTACGCATGCTGGTGGGCATGCTATGACGAGAAAGCTGTTGCGGGCAGGGTATTTTTGGCTGACTATGGAGACTGACTGTTTCAAGTTTGCGAGGAAGTGCCACAAGTGCCAAATCTATGCTGATAAGATCCACGTGCCTCCGAGTCCTCTAAATGTGATGTCATCGCCATGGCCATTCTCGATGTGGGGAATCTATATGATCGGAAAGATCGAGCCGACGGCTTCTAACGGGCACCGGTTCATTCTAGTAGCAATCGATTATTTCACTAAGTGGGTGGAAGCGGCATCTTACGCAAATGTAACGAAGCAAGTGGTGGCCAGATTTATCAAGAGAGATATCGTTTGCCGATATGGAATCCCCGAGCGGATAATCACGGATAATGGTTCAAATCTGAACAACAAAATGATGAAGGAGCTCTGTCAGAATTTCAAGATCGAACATCACAACTCCTCCCCTTACCGACCCAAGATGAATGGCGCCGTCGAGGCGGCCAATAAGAATATCAAGAAGATCGTTCAGAAAATGGTGGTGACCTATAAGGACTGGCATGAGATGCTACCTTTCGCTTTGCACGGTTATCGTACGACGGTACGCACATCAACCGGGGCAACTCCGTTCTCGTTGGTATATGGAATGGAAGCGGTGCTACCGTTGGAAGTTGAGATCCCTTCTCTGAGGGTATTGCGAGACGTTCAGCTGGACGAGGCAGAATGGGTGAAAGACAGGTTGAATCAATTGAGTTTGATGGATGAGAAGAGACTAGCTTCTCTAGCATACGGTCGTTTGTACCAGAGCCGAATGAAGAAAGCGTACGACAAGAAGATACATCCGCGAAGCTTTCAGACGGGCGACCTTGTGCTGAAAAGGATTCTCCCGCCGCAAGCAGATCACAGGGGCAAGTGGACCCCCAACTACGAAGGGCCATACATTGTCAGGAAGGTCTTTTCAGGAGGAGCGTTGTTGTTGTCCACTATGGACGGTGAAGACTTCACGTCACCTGTGAATTCAGACGCAGTTAAAAAATACTTTGCTTAAAATAGACCCGCTGGGCAGAAAAAGAGAGTCCAGGCAAAAAATGGGCCATCCTGGCGAACCAAAAACAGAATGAAAGGTTCGGGCAAAAGTTAGGGATAAAATTGAAAAAATGTACACCCGCGAAGTTGAAAACCTACACTGGGCGGCTTCGGCAAAAAAGGGTATCCCGGTGAATTGAAAACCCGTAAAGGGCGGTTCACGCAAAAGTTAGGGATTTGAAAAGCAAATGAATGCGGTCCGAATTTGATATTGCACTGAGCATCAATGCGGGAGAATACACTTGAGGAGTCAGTTATCTGATATAATCTCTTCAGAAGTAGGGATACCGGGAAAGCGTCAGAGTCGGGCGAGTCATGGGAGGACCAGTTCGTGGTGTTCATCTGCATCCCGTTGCCGACATGTGTACAAATTTAAGTTGTCAATATTTATGCTTCTTGTGCATACTTGTATACTTGTATATTTGCTTTGTGTAGCTTCCTCATTTCAGGAGTTACATCCCGTGTACAAAAACTCCGCCCATTCAGGGGCCCAATCAATAAAATATGTTATTCAGTACTTATTGCTGGTTCTTTACTGTTTTGTGCATGATAAAACGCCTAAGTTTACTGGAACTAGCATGTGTATAACGTCACTGGCCCTTGCCAACGATTGCTAAAGCTTTGAATTAACTGAAAATAACGTCACTAACCTGAATCGATTTGGTTGTATAGGCTTGTCTTGTTTGTTTGTGTTGTTGCAGGTTTCATAACCGTACGAAGAAGACGATCAAAAGATTGCAATAACGAAAGACTCGGCCCTCACGCAGGTCATGCAGGTTCTTCCTGAAGAAGGATCGAACCCTCCAGCTAGTCGTAGCTGGTGCAAAAGGATTATCCAGCAAAGTCGGTCATCCTCAGCAGAATTTGGCAATTCCAAGATTGTAGGCTGTATTCAGACAGTGTATCTCGAGCAGAGTGGTTTAGCCGCAAAAGATTAACATTTGTGAGCTGTATTCAGGCAGCTTACCTTTCCCCGCAGGGTCATTTACTCTCCTAAGTGGAGTCAATTGTTTTTTCCCCAAGAGAATCACCCCATCGCCAGCGGAATTCTCTTCTCAGTAAGTATTCCTCCCAGTGGAATTCAAAGATTAAGGCTCTCCCCGACAGAGTTGGTGTGGCGCATTGGCATTTATTTTGTCAGGGATACTGTGTAATATCAGTTTACTCTCCAGCAGAAAGTCCGATCATACTGTGCACATCTGCTAGTCCCCAACAAAGTTATATTCCCCAGCAGGGGGTTACTTCAACGAAATGGTTGGTTTAAGTCCCCCATTTCCCAGTTGAGTCGACTTCACTCTTCCGGCATTTACTTTCCTGGAATAATTCTGTAGCATCTGGCTATCCCCGGCGGAGTCGGCATTATCTTCAGCATTTATTTCGCTAAAGCAGTTTCTGTACTCTAGCAGTCCAGGAGGAGAGAAATCTTGCTCAAATGAACTACCCAACATTCAAGATCTCGGCATGGGACATCCAATGATAATGTCAGTTTCGGCCGTATTTCCCACAGAGTTATCAGGATAAGTTTTTCTTTATTCCCAGGCAGAGTTAGTTGTCATCAGGGGTTCCATGAATCAGAATTTCAGAGGCCACCGCCGGTTATCAGAACAGGCGTCCGGTAGTTTGGTCTCCAAATACCCCCAGTAGAGTCCGCCTCAAAGTCGCTGTCACGTCAGTGCTAAAGAAGTTTGTGGGTTGGGATCAATGAAGAACTAGGTCCTGACGTGGGCAATTTATTCCTATATTGACGGGATTTCTTCAGAAGTGGGCGTCCTAACGTGGACAGATTTATTCCCCGGGTTGATGAGATGTGTTAGTCCTAACGTGGACAGATTCGGGTTCTCGGAATTGGTGGAATGTGGAGTCATGACGTTGACAAAACTGATTACTCTTTGTGTTGGTGTCATGACGTGGACCATTTACTCTCAGCAGCTATCTTTCTTCGTGTTGGTGAAGCGTGGGTCCTGACGTGGACAGATCAGACGAAGGTGTGAGTCCTGACGCGGACAAGTTTTATTTTCTCAACAGAGGAGATGTGAGTCCTGACGTGGACAAGTTTTATTTCCCCAGCGGGTCGAAGATGCCTGAGTCCTGACGTGGACAAATCAAGACGAAACATGGGTCCTGACATGGACGAGTTTATTCCTTACGTGGAAAGATTGAGTCCTCACGCGGACATATCAAGATTGATTCCTGACGCGGAAAGAAAGAGATTATTCCTGACGTGGAAGAGTTTAGTCCTGACGCGGACAGATCAAAGAAGTTATTCCTAACGTGGAAGAAGAAGATAGATTCCTTACGTGGAAAATTTAGTCCTAACGTGAACGGATTCAGAAGAAGAAGTATGCCTAACGTGGAAAGAAGGCGTGTTCCTTACATGGAAGAGAAAGAGAAACTTCAGGTCCTTACGTGGAAAGATGGGAGTCCTTACGTGGAAAAATCAGAAAAATGGTTCCTTACGGGGAAAGGAGATCGTGTTCCTTACGTGGAAAAGATTGAGTCCTTACGCGGACACATAGGAGGAGGATTCCTTACGTGGAAAGAGCGGAGTCCTTACGTGGACAGATTAAGATGGCATTCCTTACGTGGAAAAATATAGTCATGACGCGGACAAATCGGAAAGAGTTGGTTTCCTTACGTGGAGAGATTGGGGTCATTACGTGGACGGATTCAAGAAAAGTTGATTCCTGACGTGGAAGAATGATGTACTCCTTATGTGGAAAGGTGAGTCCTAACATGGACAGGTTCAGAACCAAAGTTGTATTCCTTACGCGGAAAGATTGGAGTCCTGACGCAGACATATCGAGTTGTACTGGAGTCCTTACGTGGACAGATTGATACGGTTCTCCTTACGTGGAAAAAGAAGATTGCATCCTGACGTGGAAAGATGGAAAGTTTAGTCCTGACGTGGACAGATGCAGAAGAGATGATTCCTTACGTGGATGGTGTTATTCCTAACGTGGAAGAGTCTATTCCTAACGTGGACGATTTATTGGAATATATACGAACTATCCCCCAACGGAGTTGCCGAGATTTTTCTGGGTTAACAGCAAGTGGAGTCCTAACGTGGACAGGTTCTAGTTGAGATTTCTTCGTATTGATGACAGACAGAGTCCTAATATGGACAAGCAAGCAATCTGTTATCCCCAGCGTGGTTGTTACGAGATCAGTGAGCGGCTGCAAACAGTCAGATCCAGGCAGTGGATGTCGTTACCCAAACAGGGGTGCAGTTTATTTCTGCGGTTGGCAAATTTCCGGGTTTCTTAGTATTCAACCGTCTCGTACCTCGAATGTTTGAAGGCCGTTCGCTCTTCACCCAATCGGATCCAAGTCGCTTGAATAGGGGCAGCTGTTGCACCCTAAAATTTGCTCAACCTTATTCACTTGGTTTATGTTTCAATATCATTAGCATTTGCATATAGAGTCATGTACATAGCCTAACCATCTGCATAGCATAAGCATAGCAAGTCATTCAACAGGGGATCAAGCATTATTCTCATCTCTAGAGGCCTATCCAGAGGTTATTATCCTAATTCAATCTCATTCAAGTCATCAAGAAAGAATTTGAAAGCAGGGAGTTCAGTGGATCAAGCACTGAGTATATCTCCTAACTGAGGGTGTCTGAGGATCAACAAGGGAATTATGAGTTGTGAATTGAGAGCATGGGGAGTATCTAGACATCTTGGAGGACTTAGAAAGTCATTTGGAGAAGAAAACAAGTGGTTGATGTAATCACAAGAATTGCAGTTGAAGACAGTCAACTAGGGTTTCATCTGGGTCAACCCTAGGTCAACCCTAGGTCAATTGACTGATTGAAAGGCATTAAGGGCTATTGGAGAGATGTGGGGTTCATCATTTGACATGGAGAACAAGGATATGTTGTTATGCTAAGAAGAATTCAAGAGAAATCAAGGAGAAGAGGAGTCTCTAAATTAGGGTTTCTGTGTAAAATCCCCTAGTTTAGGTCAAATTTCCAAGCAAGATAAGTCAACATGCAAGCTTCAAATGGCTTCTTGGCCAACATGGAACTTGTAGAGGATCTCAAGACCTTTAATTTGAGTTGTGGAAGACATCAAGGAGATTTATAGAACTCAAGTTATGGTCCTTGCAAGTTACAGGTCATCTGAGGTATCTGAAATTTTGTCTGTGAAAGTGACTTGACTTCCAAGCAATTTTTACCCCTCAAGGAGATTTCAAATTAACTTCTGGTCAACATAAGAATTGTTCCTTATTGTCTTAGATTTCTAGAATGGTATAGTATGCCTTCATATGATGTGTGGAACTCAACTTATGGTCTTGGCAAGCAAAGGGTATTTTGGTCATTTGTGAATTACAAGTCATTTTAACCTATGTCCAAAACTCATACAAGGAGGCCTCAAATGGAAAAACTTACAACATAAAACTTGCTACAAATGACATTTTGAGTTTAGAAAAGTGACCATGAGAGATTGGAAAAGTTCATAGCACAAGGTTTCAAAATTGTTGAATTTAATGAAGAAAAATGGCTTAAAAAAATGAGATTTTTCATATCTTGGCCAAATGATGCAAAATTATAGGTCATTTTGAATGGAAAGGGCCTTTTAAAGACATTGGCTAAAGTGGAATTTTGAGTTTAGTTCATAATTTGATAGTTATCCATGGTTGCTTGAATTGAAAGTTACATAATCAACATCCAAGGGAAACTTCTCCAAGCTTCCAGGAAGTTCTAATCCCATCTATATATTCATGCAAGTTGGTTCATGCAAGGGTTGGTGCTCCCATTTGTTCAAAAAAACCTCCATTTTCATCCATTTTCCCATTCTTGCATAAGCTACTCAAACTCCCTCAAATCTTGATCATTTTGCAAAATTCTTGATCCCATCATTCTCTACAATCATCATATAACCAGTTTCAAGCAAGATCCAGTTGAGATAATTCCAAATTCGTGTGTTGTAAGTTCATCCTCAAAAGTTCAAGAAGAATCCATTACAAGAATTCAGAGTGTTTGAGCAAGTGTAGATGCATACAGAATCAGGACTCAAGCACATTGATCAAGCTTAAGACATTGCTGAGCTCGAAGTGAAAGATTCATCATTCTGTTTTCAAGATTATACCAGGTACATTCTCCATTCAAATTGGCCTGATTTAGTTAGCATGACATAGGTTTTTTAGGATAATGGTGACCTAGGTGGTTAGAGGAGTAATCCTGAAGCTTTTGGTGTGAATTGATGAAGATTTTTGCATGAGCCATAAAACTGTTTTGATCCATAACTAGGAGATTAGTGAGTGATAGTTCATTTGGATTAGTGTAGAATGATCAGTGATGTCTGATGAGTGTTCTGTTAGCAAGAAATTAGGGTTTAGTGAAGGTCAGAATTGAAGCAGCCATGGAAGGGAAGCTATCGTGTTTAGTGATTGGGCGAATTTTAACAAGAACTGATGATGTAGTTGCATTCTACGTAAAAAATGAAGCAAGTTTGGTGTTTGTGGTTTTGATTTTCATGAAGAGATGAGAAAGAACCGAGTGCTTGAAGATGGAAATCGTGCATGGAGTTATCTGAAACCCTAGGGAGTCCAAGGTTGGTGATGACTCCAACACCGTCGGATGCGCGTTTGACCTTGGACTGGATTGTAGCATCGGACGATCCACATTTGAAGCTGAAAACGGAGGGAAGAATTGGATATGAAACGCAACGTTTCATTTAGGTATCCTGGGTGGGCCTGAATTTGATTCGCTATGCACACCTCCTTTCCAACAAGCCCAACGAATTACACATGAGTTGGCTGCTATTTACACCGAGCTCCTCTCCTTTTTTCTAGTTTTTTTTGATTTAATTTCTGGACACGCTGGGCCTAGCTACAAGTGATATTCGCACCCCACTTCCTCAGCCCAA
Source organism: Lathyrus sativus (assembly GCA_963859935.3). Taxonomy (NCBI): domain Eukaryota; kingdom Viridiplantae; phylum Streptophyta; class Magnoliopsida; order Fabales; family Fabaceae; genus Lathyrus; species Lathyrus sativus. The sequence continues at coordinate 231,237,534 of OZ012737.1, forward strand.
CTGAGATTATAACTGCAACGAGTTACTTTCCACACCCCTTCCCATTTATTCCTAATATTTTCTTTTTATTTTCTTTTCATTTTTTATGCATCTTATAAAAATCATAACAAATTAGAAATTGCATATTTTTAATTCATTCTTTTTGCATATTTTTCTTTAGGATGTCTAGAAAATTATAAAAAATAAAAATTGCATTTTATTTTTTATTTGGTATTTTTCCCATATTTTCTAAATAAGTGACATTTTAATAGTTTCATTTCATACATGATTTTGTTATTTTTTGTTCTATTAATTGCTTCAATATTTTTGCCCATTCTTTTTAGGTTGTTTAAGTTAGACATTAAACTTGTAGATACAATTTAGTTCCCATTTTTAGAAATTAAATTTAGGTGCTTAGTGTAGGTGTGAACAACATGAACAAAACTAGGGTTTTTAGGGGATGACTCAGGAGAACCAATTCATTTCCCCTAGGACTTAGGGCTTGACTAGTTTAGTTATGGGACTATAGGGGCTATGGGTAGTTATTAGATCCCTTAGAGAAAAAGTCAGGACTCCCCTACTGCTATTAATGTACTGTATATATCTGATTGACTGGTGTGGTATGCCCTCTGGGGATTATTGCTTGCTTGTGTGGGTATTGGGATTGTCTGGGGATTTGGGAGAGCTGAAGACTTGAGGAGATGAAAGCCATTGGAGATCCAGATGTTGAAGATCAACTTCCAGAGTTGAAGATAAGATTTTTGCTAGTAGATGCTGAGGAGACTAGGGTTTAGGAGCTAGGCAGAGCTCTAGGTTAGAAAGTTTGTTTCTCAAACATGGATTGCCTTGTCTGCATCCATTCCTCTCTGTGATTCAGAGTCTCTCTAAGATACTCACCCCCTTCCTTTGGAAGGCTTGGTGATGGTGTCTAAGAGATAGAACTCTTGAGAGAAAATGTCATATGTGTTAGAAGCAGTCTGTTCACCACCCTTGGTAGTCAACTGATTGCTTAACACCCAATTCACTCTTGTGACTGATCCCTCATCCTGGAGGTTTGAACTTGAAGAAAAGCCATTGCAGATAGAAGACTGATGATCAAAGCCCTTACCTGAAGGCCATGAAGATGGAGATTGATGCTTGTTGAAGCCTGTAACTGATTGGAGCTTACTTGGAGCCAGATGTTGATTCAGAGCTGCTGATGCTGTTTCTTTTGCTGTTGTATTTCATTACTGATGTATTGATTGGTTTTCTAGACTGTATTGTTTGCTGTTTACCCTGTTGGGTTGGAAGTGAAGCCTGTTCACTTTTGCCTATTGTTTTCTAGGTTCGAGGTTGAGTGGGACTCCCTTGCCTCGCTTGTATTGCTGCATCCATGCATTTTACCGTTTTACTGTATATATCTGATGTTGTTTCTGTTTCTGCCTATCCCTTAGGATCTCTGTTTCTCTCTGTGCAAGAGAGGAGCATGATAGACACTAGGTCTTAACCCATGCATGATAACATTAGGTTAGTTTGTTTCCCTTCGCAACTGTAGGTTAGAGTTCTGTCTCTTCTTTCTCAAAACAAACAGAAAAACACATAAAGATTTCAAACACAATAAAAGACACTTCTTCCGTAAAAAGAACGTGAACTCATCAAAGCGTCATTTTTGTCCGCTGGGACTGTTAATCAAGAAAACCTTTTCAGAAGGACTAAAATCAACCAAGACAAGTTTGCGTCGTACGTGGCCCGAACTACGTTTGCTCTGATCTTCCATGCTGTGTGGAAGTACGTAGGCATAGGATGCGATATCCTAGCGAGCAACCTTCCCCTCCTTTCTCGTAGGTAGGCGAACTACGTTGACTCTGATTTCTCGTTCCAGGCGAGAATACGTAGGCATAAAGTGCGATACTTTGCCGAGTCATTTTATTTTCATTCTCTTTTCTTTTTAACCCCTTGACCTTTAGAGTAGATAGAATAACAATCCATACCCGAAAACAAGCGTGGATCCCGTCGAGTACGACGGACGTGAGGGGTGCTAATACCTTCCCCTTGCGTAACCGACTCCCGAATCCAGGTTTTGGTTGCGACGACCATGCCTTTCCCGTGTTGTGCGAGGTTTACTCTGAGCGTTTCCTTTCCCTCCCGTGGGATAAATAACGCACGGTGGCGACTCTTCTGTTCAGCCGGCGCCGATTTTCGCAGTAGCGACACTAGGGATAAAGAACTCTTGATAAGGATCAAGGTTCCAAAGGGGAAGAAGTACCCATAACCATGGTACTTACGTAGAGTTAACCAACTCTCTAAATCTAAGTTAGGTTACAACAAGCAAGACTCTTACAAGGTCTCGGAGAAAAGATAGACAAAGCTATACAACATGACTTACGAGTCAACTATGGGGATCCTTTCCTTTGGAATATAGGGATTAAGCAACAATTGACACAAAGAGAAAAAACTCAAGTATTAATGGCACTATGTACAATCTAAGGATAGAACAATCTAAACTAGAATTTAAACATAGTCAAAAGTAACCGAAATAAAGTTGAGGATTGTCAAAATTTAACTAAATTTAAATAAATAAAAATCTAACTAAAAGCTAATTAGCTATTAACTAGTCAAAACTAAATAGAAACTATTTATCAAATAAAATAAAAATTAACTATTAACTAGTTAAGGCTAATAATAAGGAAAAAAACTATCTATTAAATGAAAACAAATAAATAAGTAAAATAAAAAAACAATAGCTATGTAGTTACTGAATAAGCAAATGGGCCAGGAAATTAACATGGACCGGACAAAAGGATAGATCGAATTGGGTCAGCTCATGTTGACCCGTTTGGATAGAAATCAAACCTAAACTTAGGAAAGAAAAGAAACGGTGGATTCTCACAGCCTGCGTTCTTCTTCTCCCTTAACCAAATATCAAGAAGCTCTCCCTCAAACTCGCACGAAATAGACGAGTAAAGTCATCGTGAAAAGCGAATCCTGTGTGAAACAAAATCACTCTGTCCTCCCTTCGCATGATTCACTCTCTCTTCCGTCTCGCGTCTTTGCCTCAGTTCAAACAGGTTTGTGATGATTTCGGTTCATTAACCCTTTCAACTTCCCCTTCTGATTTTGGGTTTAATTCAGGTTTTGTTAACTTGTGAAGGTTGAATTGAAGATTTATGGTGTGTGGGTGTTGTTATCGCGGTAGATTCGAACAAAATCGGCAATTGAAAGCGTTTCGACGAGATGACGACATTTCCGCGAGAGCTCCCTGTCAACCAAAGATGATGGTCTCAAAGGGTTCGTTTCCATCTCTCCACAGAATCCCTTTTGTTTTTTTTCAATTTCGGTTTTCTTTTAATCTCACTCATGGCTGAGAAATTTTTTCGTGAAAACAGAGGAAACTTTAACTTGTTGTGGTTATTGGCTTAAATGCAGTGGGTTAGCGGAGGTTAGTTTCGGTGATGATGAATCAATGGGTGATGTTATCACAGAAGCGGGGAAATGAAGGTTGTTCCGTGTGTATATCAAGACGATGGTAAGGTTCTCTTGGAGTCTGAGCTCATGGTGAAGGCATCGCATAAAGGGTGGATCCTGGACTTGCTATTCGGTGAAGTTCCTTCTCCGGTTTTTTTCACACGGTTTTAGAGGCTCCCTCACATCAGCTCAACATCTTACCATAGTCCAGAAAATCAACACGTCAAGAATAAACATCTAGTATCACGATAACATTCTCATCGGAACAATACATATGGAACACGGTCAAAGCAAATGAGTCAATGAAAACGAAATAAAAGAGAGTTGAAGGAAAGAAATTTTACTGATAAACGTAGTGCAAGGATGCTCAGGTAATCTTCTTTCCTCCTTTTGATTCTGATTATGGTGATATGGCTGCGTTCTCCTTCCTCCAATTCATCTCCTTTCTGGTTGTATTATGAGGTACCAAGAGTATAAAGTTGATGAAGAAATAAAAGATGACAGTCCCTGGTCTTGTGAAAGGTTCCCTCCTTTTCCTTTTCAATCCCCTCCCTCTAATTTCCCCTTTTAATCAATCTCTCTTATATTACTGTTATGAGGAGTTACTTTCAAAATGGTACAGAAATGTCATTGTTGTTTTTGTTGATGTGCAGGTCGTGTGTTCTGTTTATGAGCTTTTTTCGCAAGTTGGAGCAGAGTATTGGTCGCAGCAGCTTTATTTTTGATGATAGTAGATGTGGTTACACCAATTTGGCATTGTGAGTTTGGAGTGTTTTGTAGCAGTGATAACAGGTTATGTAGAGTTGATAACAGGGAACAGCAGGGCACAGTCCACAAGTTTTTTATCATGACTGTACTGATAGCAGCAGGTCTAGTACTTTCAAGCTGCAGGTTGCGTAGAGATAAGATTTTGGCTCTTTTGTGCTCACAACATATGCAGATTTTGTTTTGGTTTGGCAATGCATTCATGTTATGTTACTAGCTGTTGGGGATAACAGTGTTTTGTTTTGTATTGGATTTTGCCATTTTGGTGTAATACCTTTCACAGTAGGTTTATGACTGGTTTTCTTGGAGTCTGTCTTGGATGGTGTGATCCATGGTACAAATAGACATTATGTTTATAGCTCATTGATGTTGTCTGTTTCTTCAAGGCTGCCTTCTTTTTTTCACTTTTTGTTAGTCATAACTTGTAATAGATAGTCAAATCAAAAGAAGTATTGGGCTCTTGAAATTTTGTGTGGGCCTTTTGGATTGTCACAAGAATAATGAATTTTGAATTTGTGCAAATGGACTTTGATCAATTTGTTAATTGCACCTCTTTTTCTTGTAATATTTCCATGAATCTCTTGTAGATTGTTTTGTATAATGATGGATTCCAAATGCTTCCAATTGGATTGGGCCCGACAATATTACTTATTCACACCTCCATCTCACTTAAATATGATGAATGCAGTTATTGATCTTCGACAAAAAAAGTGATAATCAAAACTTGAAGTTTCGATTAAATCCAAAAATCTCATAAACTAAATTCCAAACTTTTGAATAAACTGGAGCCTTCGAAACAAAACAAATTCATTTGAAGTCAACCACTTCCTGAACAAATGATCAAATTCCTTGAATCGAACCTTAAGGAATGCCTCCAGAATGTAAAGATGTCTAAATTGATTTCTGATGAATGACATCATAGTAAGGGAACCGTTTGGAAATGATCTTGACTTGCATATCATGCTTGAATCCTCACTTAAAAGACAAGAACGTGAACCACATTAACAAAATTTCCCAATAACCTGAGGTGCCTCATTGTTTTGATTTTCTTAATAGCATTGCAACAAGATTTCAAAGAACCTGAATTGCCATGAAACCTGGTTTGGTAATTGTTAAGCATAAAGTATAGGTCCATGAAAAAATCCACCCTGAGAATCACAGTCTTTTCTACCAAACTGCTGACAAAGCCCTGAACATACTACATCTTGTGATAATTTAGAGAAACTAGAGTCGTGCCTGATAAACCTCAAATAGGCATTGCTCATGAAAATTGAAAACTCAACACCACTGCCTCAAACTTGAGTACCATAATTGAAAGAAACAACCTTTGAACAGTAGAACTCCAACTCAAGAGAAAACCTCTCGTCCGACCCTAATTCAAACACTTTTGAAGCTTCTGAAGTCCAATACCTGATTCATAAAAGAAATTAAGCAAACAAAGAGTCTAGAAACTCAGTTAATTATGCAATATGACGATTGCCCTACATGATATGCAAAAGAAGTCAAAGAATCTGAGGGTAAAATTTGGGGTATGACAGGTTGGATACGGCAAATTTGGGGCTGATTCTAGATTTGAAGGTTCCTCTGAAGTTCAAAGTCCCGGACTTTGATAAGTATAAGGGGACAACCTGTCCGAGGGTTCATCTTCGTTCTTAATACCGCAAGATGTCCTCCTATTCCGATAATGAGAAGTTGCTTATGCACTTTTTCCAGGACAGTCTTTCTTGTCCGTCTCTGGAATGGTACATGGGGCTAGAGCCAGTTAACATCCGAAGCTGGAGGGATTTAGCTGAGGCGTTCGTTAAGCATTACTAATACAACAGTGATCTAGCACCGAACAGGGTCCAGTTACAGAACTTATCTCATAGGAATAATGAATGCTTCAAAGAGTACGCCCAAAGATGGCATGAATTGGCAGCCAGTGTGTAACGTCCTATGGTGGAGAGGGAGTTGATAGACATGTTTGTTGCCACGCTACCGGGGGTGTATCACGAGAAGTTGATCGACAACATGTCGGGGAGTTTTTCAGATCTAATCATTACAGGAGAAAGAGTTGATAACAAAATTAAATTGGGTAAAATTTAGGCCGGTGAAAGATCCTCAGCTGGAGGAGTTAAGAAAAGTTTTGGCAGCAAAAGGAGAGAAGGGGAAACCAATGCAGTCTCGGATTCCCGACACAGAAATAAGGGTAGAGGACAACAGTACCATCAACAGCAACCTTAGGTTGCTAGCATTACGATTCCTGCAGGACCACAACCATAACAACCACAGCAGCAGCAACAAAATTATGCTCCTCGCAGATTTCAGGATCGGGGCAGAGCAATAAAGAGGCAGTTTGATGCGCCGCCGATGCCATATTCGCAGTTGCTTCAACACTTGATGCAATTACAATTGATTCAGAAAAGGACTCTGGCTCCTTTGACTGGTGCACCACCACCCGAATATGATGCTAATGCTATATGTGATTTTCGTTCCGGTGCTCCTGGATACAACATCGACAATTGTAAAGCATTTAAGCATAAGGTGCAAGACCTTATAGACAACAAAGCCATCAACTTTTCTCATGATGCGCCCAATGTCGTGCAGAATCCCATGCCTAATCATGGGGCAGCTGGGGTTAATGCCATTATTGAGGATGAGGGTTTGAACTTGGTAGCTGATGTTGAAGATTTGAAGACTCCGTTGAGTTTTGTAAAAGACAAACTGCTGAGAGGAGGGGTATTTCCTGGTTGCGACCGAGCATGTGCAGAATGTTTGATCCATCCTGAGGGATGCGAGAAGTTGAACAGTCATTTTCAGAAGCTGATGAATGATGGTATTATACAATTTGACAGAGTGTCAGAGAAGAAATATGAGGAAATAATTGATAAAGAGAAAAATGAAGTTGCGACAATTTTGATTCCTTACAAGAAAATCACTATTTCTGCGCCTCCAAGGCCGCCCACTATCATAATCCCTAAAGATGGACCCATACCCTATGAGAGCACTAAGGCTATTCCATAGAATTACGGAGCCGAGGTCTACTGTAATGGTTAGAAGTAGGAACTGAAAGGTTCACCGTTGGATTCTGTTGACAATCTAGTAGGTGCCGGTGGGATAACCCGAAGTGGAAGAATATTTTCACCTCTCGAAGTGAGGGCTGAGAAAACTGATAAGGGTAAAGGAAAAGTGGTGGTCGAAAAGAGTTCTCAGGCTGGTGAGAAAGAGTCCTTGTTGAAGGAAGCAGAAGAGTTTATGCGGCTGATCAGGAAGAGTGACTACAAGATCGTAGATAACTTACAGAAAACACCGTCAAATATCTCTATTTTGTCATTATTGTTGTGTTCTGAAGCACACAGAAATGCTCTCTTAAGAATCTTGAACACAACATACATGCCACATGAGATATATGTGAATCAACTCAAAGGAGTAGTGGCACACGTTAATGCTGGTAATGGGCTGGGCTTTACTGATCTCGATTTGGTGCCCAAAGGAAGGAATCATAATCTGGCGCTGCATATATCCATTGAATACAGAGGGGCTGTAATGTTGCCCGTGCTGATGGACACTGGGTCATCACTGAATGTGTTACCCAAGAAAGCTTTAATGAAGCTAGGTACCCGAGGGATAATGTGAAGCCCAAGTGACTTGGTGGTTCGAGCTTTTGATGGGAGTAGAAGGTCCGTGTTCGGGGAACTGACTCTGCCAATCCAGGTTGGTCTGGAAGTTTTTGATGTTGTGTTTTATATCATGGATATTCAGCCAGCGTATAGCTATCTATTGGGACGACCCTGGATCCATTCAGCAGGCGTTGTTACGTCAACTCTGCACCAGAAGCTGAAATATATGGTGGGTGGCAGTGTTGTTACTTTTTGTGGGGAGGAAGACATTATGATAAGTCACTCGTCTTTGTTCAAATACGTCGAGGTTGACGGTGAGATCCACGAGAAGTTATGTCAGGCTTTCGAGACTGTACAAATTAGAGAGAAAGCACCGACTGTAGAAAAAGTACCTGAGGTTGCCATGTCATCTTTTAAAGAAGCACATGTAGTGGTGAAATCCGGAGCATCTCAGGATTAGGGCCAAGTTCTGAGCATCCCCAACAAACAAGACAAGTTCGGACTAGGGTACAACCGATCCTCCTCTTCTCCACAGAGTGCGCCGCGCTACAAGGGATCCGTCCAATTCACCAGCGATGGGGTGATATTTGAGCAGATTAATGATGTGTCCGACGAAGAAGGGGATAGCGACTGCGACATGGATTCGTGGATTCGGCCATGTATTCCGGGTTAGAGCCTAAGCAATTGGACTGCCCAGGAAGTCATCCAAGTGATTAAAGAAGAGTAATGAGTTGTTTTCTTGATTATCTGTAGCGCTATGCTCTACCCGGAGCATAGTGGTCTTTGTATGCAGGGCCTAATCTTTTATGTTGAACAATCGTTTTATCAATTAATCAAAGGGCGTTTTTCTTGCATTCAAATATTGTGATCTATGTTTTTCTTGTTTTATTTTTAACAATAAAATGGCAATCTGGTTTGTGCTTGTTTGCATATCATTTTAAGCATTAAATCATCATCATTGCAGGTTTCACATTGCAGATGACACCGCTCCAGAATCGTCTATGACTCACTTTGACTTTGATAATCCGATCTTTCAAGCTGAAGAAGAGATTGAGGAAGATGAAGACCTACCTGAAGAGTTAGCCAGGCTACTGAAACAGGAAGAGAAAGTCATTCTACCTCATCAGGAGGAAATTGAAATCATCAACTTGGGTTGAGGAAGCCAGAAAGGAAGTCAGGATAGGGTCTGCATTGCAAAGTGATGTCAAGCAAAGATTGGTTGAAATGCTCCGAGAGTATAGTGATATCTTTTCTTGGTCATACGAAGATATTTCCCGAGCTTGACACATATATTGTGGTTCATCGCTCGCCTCTCTGTGAAGGGTGTCCACCTGTCAAGCAGAAGCTCAGGAGAACCAGACCAGACATGGCAGTAAAAATCAAAGAAGAAGTCCAAAAGAAGTGGGACGTAGGATTTCTCGCCATGACAAACTACCTTCCGTGGGTCGCTAACATCGTACTTGTACCAAATAAGGAAGGTAAGGTAAGGATGTGTGTTGATTATAGAGACTTGAACAAAGCGAGTCTGAAGGATGATTTCCCGCTCCCCCACATTGACGTACTTGTTGATAATACTGTGCAGTATTCAATGTTTTCCTTCATGGACGGTTTTTTCGGATATAACCAGATCAAGATGGCACCAGAAGATATGGAGAAAACAACTTTTATCACACCGTGGGGGACTTTCTGTTATAAGGTAATACCTTTTGGGTTGAAGAATGCAGGGGCAACCTATCAGCGGGCAATGGTGACGCTCTTTCATGATATGATTCATCATGAGATCAAGGTCTATGTTGATGATACGATTGCAAAGTCACAGATGGAGGAGGAACATCTGGTGAACCTTTTGAAGCTGTTTGAGAGGCTAAGGAAATTTAGACTGAGGTTGAATTCGAACATGTGCACTTTTAGTGTACGGTCGGGAAAGTTGCTGGGGTTTATTGTCAGTGAAAAAGGAATCGAGGTCGATCCTGTAAAAATAAAAGCAATTCAGGAAATGCCAGTGCCGAAAACGGAGAAAGAGGTTCGTGGTTTTGTGGGTAGATTGAACTACATTGCTAGGTTCATATCTCATCTCACAGCCATGTGTGAACCCATGTTCAAATTGTTAAACAAAGATCAGGCGGTCGTCTGGAATGAAAATTGCCAAAGGGCATTTTGAAAAAATAAAAGAGTATTTTCAGGAACCTCTAATATTGATACCTCTAGTAGCTGGAAGACCATTAAAGGTTCTTGAGAACAACATGGGTTGTGTTCTCGGTCAACACGACGAGACTGGAAGAAAAGAGCATGCCATATACTACTTGAGTAAAAAGTTCACAGATTGTGAGTCCAGGTACTCAATGCTGGAAAAGACGTGTTGCGCATTCGCTTGGGCTGCCAAACGCCTAAGGCAATATATGCTAAATTACACAACCATGTTGATTTCGAAGATGGATCCAGTTAAGTACATCTTTGAAAAGCAAGCACTTTCGGGAAGGATTTCCAGGTGGCAGATGGTCTTAACAGAATACGACATTCAATATGTCTCCCAAAAGGCTATTAAGGGGAGTGTTCTGTTAGAGTATCTTGTAGAGCAACCGATTGATGATTATCAATCGATGAAGTTCAAATTTCCTGACGAAGACATCATGTTTCTGAAGATGAAAGACTGCGATGAGCCATTACCTGAGGAAGGTCCTGAGAAAATCTCCTAGTGGCAAATGATCTTTGATGGTGCTGTTAACTCTTACGGTAGCGGAATTAGGGCAATCATCATGACTCCCCATGGTTTTCATATACCATTCACTGCCAGGTTGACATTTCCCTACACCAAAAATAAAGTCGAATACGAAGTATGCATTATGGGGTTGAAAGAAGCCATTGATCTGAGGATCAAGAACCTAGATGTGTATGGCGATTCAACGCTAGTTGTAAATCAAACCAAAGGAGAGTGGGAGAATCGACAGCCTAATCTGGTCCCCTATATGAACTACGCAAGGAGGCTGTTGCCTTTCTTTGATCGGGTGGAGTTTCACCATGTTCCCAGAGCAGAGAATCAGATGGCAGACGCTCTGGCTACTTTATCCTTAATGTATAAAGTGAACTTTTGGAACGATGCTCCGAGAATTGTTATCTCGCGCCTCGATAGGCCGGCATTCATGTTTTGAATAGAGGAAACTTCTGATGGCAAGCCATGGTATTATGACATCCATAATTTTCTCAAGAATCAGGAGTATCCGCCAGGGGCTTCGACCCGGGATAAGAAGACCTTGAGGAGGTTGGCTGGAAATTTTCACCTGAACCAAGATGGAGTACTCTACAGGAGGAATTTTGACTTGGTACTATTGAGATGCGTGGACGAGAAAGAAGCAAGTCTGCTTATGGAAGAGGTCCACGAAGGTGCCTTTGGTACGCACGCTGGTGAGCATGCCATATCTCGAAAACTGTTACAAGCAGGGTATTATTGGTTGACTATGGAGTCTGATTGCTCAAGTATGCAAAGAAATGCCATAAATGCCAGATTTATGCTGATAAGATTCATGTGCCGCCAAGTTCTCTGAACGTCATGGCGTCGCCGCCTTGGCCCTTTTCCACGTGGGGAATTGATATGATAGGCAAGATTGAGCCGACCGCATCCAATGGACATCGCTTCATCTTGGTAGCAATTGACTATTTCACCAAGTGGGTCGAAGCAGCTTCCTATGCGAATGTCACCAAACAAGTTGTAGCCCGGTTTATCAAGAAGGACATCATCTGTCGTTACAGATTTCCTGAGAGAATCATTACTGATAATGGTTCGAACTTGAATAACAAGATGATGAAGGAATTGTGCCAGAGTTTCAAAATTGAGCATCACAACCCTTCTCCCTATCCTCCGAAGATGAACTGCGCTGTTGAGGCGACCAACAAGAATATAAAGAAGATAGTGCAGAAGATGGTTGTAACCTATAAAGATTGGCATGAGATGTTGCCCTTTGCTTTGCATGGATATCGTACTACGGTGCGTACTTCAACTGGGGCAACTTCTTTCTCGCTAGTGTATGGTATGGAAGTTGTCCTACCATTGGAAGTCGAGATTCCTTCTTTGAGAGTTCTGGTCGACGTCAAGCTTGATGAGGCATAATGGTTGAGAAATAGATTGAATCAGCTCAGCCTGATGATGAGAAGAGGTTAGCATGTAACACCCATTTTAATTATCTAGTCTTTTTTGTGTTATTTTATTTTTCGATGTGCCTTTTTGTGTGGGGTGTGGTTGAGTGCGATAGTGAGTGCCCTTAAGTATGGAGATTGGTTACTAAACTTTGGACCATGATATTAATAATATAATTATTAGTGATAATAATTTAATAAATAATGGTAATATTATTATTATTATTAATATTATTATTATTATTAACAAGGGAATAAGAAAATAGTAAGGGGTATTTTTGTGAGTGGGAAAGAAAGAAAGTGAAACACGATCAAGAGGAGAAGAAGAAGAGCAAGGTCAAGTGGAAGAGATAGATTGAAGAGAAGAATCAAGGAGGAGGAAGAAGGCTGAGATCGTCATTCTTCGGATTCTTCAGCAATCTGATCGAGTTGTCGAGGTAAGGGAGGGGGGGGGGGGGGGAGAAACGGGTCGAAATTGGTATGTTGCATGGATTCTAGGTAAGGGGATTTCCCTAACCCCATGGTAGATTGATGAACTTGTTTGATTATGTGTTGAAATTCAGAATTGTTGCTGGTAAGATAGGTTTGTTGCATGTGGTTGTTTGGATGATTTGGGGTTCCGGGCAGTTTGCAATTTTAAGCCGAAAATGAGTTAATCGGTAGAGCTGATGCTTTAGCAGGTGGAAATCTAGAATAGATTATGTAGCTAAGTCGTGGAATGTTGAACTAGTGCTGTGGGAACTGATTTGAGTGAAATTGGGTGATTTCGGAGAGTGTTGCCGATTCTGAACAGTGGGGTTTTTGTGAAATTGCAGACATTCGCCAGCACTTTCGCTAGGCGAGCGAATAGCAAACATTCGCTGATGTTTCGCTAGGAAAACTGGGTAGCGAGTGCTTCCAGTAGCCACTGTTTGCCTTCGCTAGGGAGTTCGCTGGGCGAGCGAATAGCGAGCATTCGCTGATGCTTCGCTAGGCGAGTGAGCCAGCGAGCATGACAATAGTTTATGTTTTTGTGCTGTTCTGTTTTGTTCTCTTTTGTTGTGGGACCCTTGTTGGTCATGATTAAAGATAAGGTTGAGGTTGAACAGTTACGAATGTATGTGTGGTGTTGGAATGTGATTTCCGTGTTATTCGTTTAATTAGAATAATTCAATTGGTGTATGTTATTATGTATGAATATGGTGATGTGTGGAATATGTATGTGCTATGTATAAAATGTGATCAGGAGGATCGTGTGCACCTTGTGTGCTTAGATTGTTGTTGTGCATTAGTGTCGTGCATATCATGATGTCTTAGTGGGGTTGAATCGTTGCTCGGATGGAGTGTATGCGATTCACCCGTACTCATCTGTGGAGAATGGTGGGGTTGAATCGTTGCTCGGATGGAGTGTATGCGATTCACCCGTACTCCTGTGTGGAGAATGGTGGGATGAATTGTTGCTCGGATGGAGTGTATGCGATTCATCTGTGCTCTTGTGTGGAGAATGGTGGGATAGATCATTACCAATGGTGGGTGTATGTGATCTATCCGGTGCTCCCTTGTGGAGGGTTGATGGCCCGGTGTCCATCGGTGTTGTTGAGTCGGTACCGCATATCATGGTGTTGAGTTGCATATTTTACATTGTCTTGTGTGTGGTGTGTTGGTGTTGGACAGTAGGTCCTAGTTGATGTATGTTGAATGATATTCATGTGATTACTGCCTTTTATTCATGTACATCATTACCACTATATTTTTTATCATGATTTCTCACCCCTTTTGTTGTTATTGTGGTCTGTGCTTCTTCGGAAGTACAGATAATCCAGGTGCGTAGCTAGCTTGGATAGTGGCGAGTCGAGTCGTAGGGATGATCTGATATGTAACACGGGGCTTTTGGGAGTTTAATGTCTTTCGGATGATTTTGTTTTACTCCGTGTTGTATTATGTTTTGATGGATCCATTGATGATGTTTTGTATATTTTGGGCGGATGGCCGAATATGATGTATATGATGTATATATGTTAATATGATATTTTCCGCTGTTTACCGTTGAAAACCATTTAATAGAGTATTTTGTTGAGTTTCTATTGTGGTATCCTGCTTGGTGTGGTAACTCTGATAATTGCTTGATTTAATTTCTATTTATTTTATTATTTATTTAATTTTGGGGAGCGGGGTGTTACAAGTTGGTATCAGAGCAGGTCGGCCCGTCCGACCAGTGTAGTAGTTGAGTCTGTCTGTAGGATAGCGTTTGTGTATCTGTTAACCTGGCGTTGTTGTTGTTGTTGTTGAGCAGTATGGCGGGAAGGAATGATACTGTGCTGGCTGCGGCTATGCAAGCGATGGCGCAGGTGGTTGCTAATCAGAACCAAGCTGCGGGTGCGCAATTCAGGGATTTGGCGCAGTTTCAGAGTAACAAGCCGCCGACGTTTCAAGGAAGAATTTTGGATCCCGAAGCCTCTCAAAGGTGGCTGAAGGCGATTGAGAAGATTTTCAGGATGATGGGTTGTAGCGATGAGCAGAAGGTGAGGTTTGGTACCCTCATGCTGGAGGGTGAAGCGGAGGCTTGGTGGGACAACAGTCGCCAAAGATTGGAGGCTGCAGGGACCGCGATTACTTGAGATATGGTTCGAACTGGTTTTCTAGAGAAGTATTTTCTGGAGGATATTCGAAGTGCTAAGGAGATAGAGTTTCTGGAGCTGAAGCAGGGCAATATGACAGTGGCTGAGTATGCTGCTAAGTTTGAAGAGTTGGTGCAGTATTGTCCCCATTACAATACTGATGGGGCGATGACCTCCAAGTGTTTGAAGTTTGAGAATGGGCTGCGTCCGAAAGTTAAGATGGGGATCGCTTGTCAGAAGATCAGGGATTATCCTGAGCTGATAAGCAGGAGCAGGATTTATGATAATGATAACCGGGCTAGGATTGCACATTACAAGGCTGCAAATCACCGTAAGGGTAAGCAGAGGTTTGGTGGTACTCCTTACAGTGTTCCTGCTGATAAGGGGAAGTTTAAGGTTGCTGCTAATAAGAAGCCCAGAGAAAGGAGAGCGTCTGTTGGTGGGAAGTGTTACCGATGCGGTGGCACGGGTCATCGTGCCAATGATTGTTCTCATGAGGTGAAGAAGTGTTTCAAGTGTGGTAAGCCGGGCCATGTGATAGCTGATTGTCGGGCCGCTATACCTACCTGTTATAACTGTGGTGAGAAGGGTCATATCAGTATGCATTGCGAGAAGCCGATGCCGTCTCAGGTGTCTCAGACCAGTGGTAAAGTGTTTGCGGTGGTGGGAACTCAAGCTGCCAGTGAGGAGCGTTCTATCCGAGGTACTTGTTTCATCAATAATGTTCCCTTGTTTGCTATTATTGATACGGGTGCAACCCACTCGTTCATCTCTGTTGATTGTGTGAAGAGGTTAGGTTTGGTGCCGACTACTCTTGAGCGGCGGATGACTATTGAGACTCCCTCTGTTGGTTCAGTGACTACTTCTTTGGTATGTTTGAAGTGTCCGCTGACTATTTTTGGTAGAGATTTTGGAGTGGATCTGATTTGCTTGCCCCTTGGTAAGTTGGATGTTATTCTGGGTATGAACTGGTTGGAGTTCAACCGAGTCTACATCGACTGTTTTCAGAAGGTGTTGTTGTTTCTTACGCCGGAGGAAGAAGCATTGGCGGATTCTTTGTCTAGTAAGGAATTGAGGATCTTGTTGGAGGACGAAGCTAAAATGTTTGCTTTATTTGCATCATTAGCTGTCGACGGGAAATTGTCACTGAAGGAGTTGGCGGTGGTGAATGAGTTTCCTGAAGTGTTCCCTGATGATATTACAGAATTACCTCTGAAGAGAGAAGTTGAGTTTAGCATTGATCTTGGACTTGGTACGAGGCCTATATCTATGGCGCCGTACAGAATGTCGGCAGTGGAATTGGCCGAATTGAATTCTCAAATTGGAGAGTTGTTGGATAGAAAGTTTATCAGGCCGAGTGTGTAACCGTGGGGAGCTCCAGTACTGTTGGTAAAGAAGAAGGATGGTAGTATGCGTTTGTGCATCGATTACCGTCAGTTGAATAAAGTGACCATTAAGAACAAATATCCTCTTCCCAGGATTGATGATTTGATGGATCAGTTGGTGGGAGCTTGGGTGTTCAGTAAGATTTACTTGAGGTCGGGTTACCATCAGATCAGAGTGAAAGAAGGTGATATTCAGAAGACCACATTTAGAACGTGATATGGACATTACGAATATCCGGTAATGCCTTTTGGAGTGTCTAATGCGCCAGGAGTGTTCATGGAGTATATGAAACGAATCTTCCATTCTTATTTGGATCAGTTTATTGTTGTGTTCATTGACGATATACTGATTTATTCTAAGTCTGAGGAAGAACATGCAGGACATTTGAGAATTTCTTTGCAAGTGCTAAAGGATAATAAGCTGTTTGCGAAACTGTCTAAGTGTGAATTCTGGTTGAAGACGGTGAGTTTCTTGGGCCATGTAATATCTGGTGATGGTATATCGGTAGATCCATCAAAGGTGAGTGCGGTGTTGAGTGGGAACCGCCGAAGACAGCAACGGAAGTTAGAAGCTTTTTGGGTTTAGCAGGGTACTATCAAAGGTTTATCGAAGGTTTTTCTACTTTGGCGTTGCCATTGACTCAGTTGACGAGAAAGAACCAAGTTTTTGTGTGGGATGCTGCTTGTGAAGAGAGCTTTATAGAATTGAAGAAGAGATTGACTACGGCACCGGTGTTAGTGTTGCTGACTCTGAGCGAACCGTTTGTGGTTACTGTGATGCGTCTAAGATGGGTTTAAGCGGAGTTCTTATGCAGAATGGTAAGGTGGTGGTGTATGCTTCGCGGCAACTGAGGGTGCATGAACAGAATTACCCTACTCATGATCTTGAATTGGATGCGGTAGTTTGTGTTAAAGATCTGGAGGCACTATTTGTATGGTTCAATGTTTGAGGTGTTCAGCGACCATAAGAGTCTGAAGTATCTGTTTGATCAGAAGGAGCTAAATATGAGACAGAGAAGATGGTTGGAATTCTTGAAGAATTATGATTTCAACTTAAGTTATCATCCAGGAAAGGAAAATGTGGTAGCAGATGCTTTGAGCAGAAAAGCAATTCATGTGTCGACTATGATGGTGAAAGAAATGGAACTTATTGAGCAGTTCAGAGATTTGAGCATGGTTTGTGAGACTAAGGCAGATTGCATGATGTTGGGCAAGTTACAAGTGAACAACGACTTCTTGGATATGATTAGAGAAGGCCAAAAGCTAGATGTGAAGCTAGTGGATTTGATGTTTGGAGTAGGAAGTGACTCCGATGGTGATTTCAAGTTGGATAGTGCAGGTGTGTTGAGATTCCGAGGCAGGATTTGTGTGCCGGATAATGACGAGCTGAAGAAGTCAATTCTGAGTGAAGGACATCGCAGTAGTTTGAGTATTCATCCGGGAGCTACTAAGATGTACCACGATTTAAGGAAGATGTTTTGGTGGTCGGGTATGAAAAAGGATATAGCTCAGTTTGTTTACGCCTGTTTGACGTGCCAGAAATCGAAGGTGGAACATCAGAGACCCTCTGGATTTATGCAACCGTTGGAAATTCCGGTTTGGAAGTGGGATTGTATCACCATGGATTTTGTTATAGGATTGCCGAACACGGCGAGATGATTTGATGCCATTTGGGTAATTGTGGATCGGCTTACGAAGTCTGCACATTTCGTGCCGATTAATATAAGTTTTCCGTTGGAGAAGCTAGCATAGATTTATATTCGGGTGATTGTGAAGCTTCATGGTGTGCCGGCGAGTATTGTGTCGGATAGGGATCCGAGGTTCACTTCAGAATTATGGAAGAGTTTGCAGGAAGCTTTGGGTACTAAGTTGAAGCTGAGTTCAACTTATCATCCACAAACTGATGGACAGTCAGAGAGGACTATTCAAACGTTGGAGGATTTACTGAGGGCTTGTGTGTTGGAGAAAGGTGGTGCGTGGAATACTCATTTACCATTGATCGAGTTCACGTACAACAACAGTTACCATTCTAGTATCGGAATGGCACCTTTTGAGGCTTTATATGGTAGAAGGTGCAGAACTCCTCTGTGTTGGTATGAGACGGGTGAGAGTGTGGTATTGGGACCAGAGATTGTGCAGCAGACTACTGAGACAATTCAGATGATTCGTGAGAAAATGAAAGCATCTCAGGATATGCAGAAGAGTTATCATGATAATCGGAGAAAAGATCTGGAATTCAGTGAAGGTGGTCATGTGTTCCTGAGAGTTAACCTATTGACCGGTGTGGGTCGTGCGTTGAAATCCAAGAAGTTGGATCCGAAGTTTATTGGGCCGTATCAGATTTTGCAGAGAATTGGTGTTGTGGCTTATAGGGTGGCGTTGCCGCCTGAGCTTTCGAATTTGCATGACGTGTTTCATGTGTCGCAACTTCGAAAGTATGTCATGGATCCATCTCATGTGATTCAGAGAGATGAAGTTCAAGTCTAGGAGAATCTTACCGTTGAAACGATGCCGTTGAGAATCGAAGAACGTAAGATGAAGCAACTCCGAGGAAAGGAGATAGCTTTGGTGAAAGTGGTTTGGGGAGGTGTTGCAGGAGGCAGTGTGACCTGGGAATTGGAAAGCAGGATGCGGGATGCGTATCCGGAATTGTTTCCATCAGGTAATTTTCGAGGACAAAAATAATTAAAGTGGGGGAGAGTTGTAACACCCATTTTAATTATCTAGTCTTTTCTGTGTTATTTTATTTTTTGGTGTGCCTTTTTGTGTGGGGAGTGGTTGAGTGCGATAGTGAGTGCCCTTAAATATGGAGATTGGTTACTAAACTTTGGACCATGATATTAATAATATAATTATTAGTGATAATAATTTAATAAATAATGGTAATATTATTAATATTATTATTATTATTATTAATATTATTATTATTATTATTATTATTAAGGGAATAAGAAAATAGTAAGGGGTATTTTTGTGAGTGGGAAAGAAAGGAAGTGAAACACGATCAAGAGGAGAAGAAGAAGAGCAAGGTCAAGTGGAAGAGAGAGATTGAAGAGAAGAATCAAGGAGGAGGAAGAAGGTTGGGATCGTCATTCTTCGGATTCTTCAGCAATCTGATCGAGTTATCGAGGTAAGGGGGGGGGGGGAGGGAGGGAGAAACGGGTCGAAATTGGTATGTTGCATGAATTCTAGGTAGAGGGGATTTCCCTAACCCCATGGTAGATTGATGAACTTGTTTGATTATGTGTTGAAATTCTGAATTGTTGCTGGTAAGATAGGTTTGTTGCATGTGGTTGTTTGGATGATTTGGGGTTCCGGGCAGTTTGCAATTTTAAGCCGAAAATGAGTTAATCGGTAGAGCTGATGCTTTAGCAGGTTGAAATCTAGAATAGATTATGTAGCTAAGTCGTGGAATGTTGAACTAGTGCTGTGGGAACTGATTTGAGTGAAATCGAGTGATTTCGGAGAGTGTTGCCGATTCTGAACAGTGGGGTTTTAGTGAAATCGCAGACATTCGCCAGCACTTTCGCTAGGCAAGCGAATAGCGAACATTAGTTGATGTTTTGCTAGGTGAACTGGGTAGCGAGTGCTTATAGTAGCCACTGTCTGCCTTCGCTAGGGAGTTCACTGGGCGAGCGAATAGCGAGCATTCGTTGATGCTTCAATAGGCGAGTGAGCCAGCGAGCATTCGCTGATGCTTCGCTAGGCGAGTGAGCCAGCGAGCATGACAGTAGTTTGTGTTTTTGTGCTGTTCTATTCTGTTCTCTTGTGTTATGGGACCCTTGTTGGTCATGATTAAAGATAAGGTTGATGTTGAACAGTTATGAGTGTATGTGTGGTGTTGGAATGTGATTTCTGTGTTATTCGTTTAATTAGAATAATTCAATTGGTGTATGTTATTATGTATGAATATGGTGATGTGTGGAATATGTATGTGCGAGGTATAAAATGTGATTAGGAGGATCGTGTGCACCTTGTGTGCTTGGATTGTTGTTGTGCATTAGTGTCCTGCATATCATGATGTCTTGGTGGGGTTGAATCGTTGCTCGGATGGAGTGTATGCGATTCACCCGTACTCCTGTATGGAGAATGGTGGGGTTGAATCGTTGCTCGGATGGAGTGTATGCGATTCATCTGTACTCTTGTGTGGAGAATGGTGGGATAGATCATTGCCATTGGTGGGTGTATGTGATCTATCCGGTGCTATCTTGTGGAGGGTTGATGGCCTGATGTCCATCGGTGTTGTTGAGTCGGTATCGCATATAATGGTGTTGAGTTGCATATTTTGCATTGTCTTGTGTGTGATGTGTTAGTGTTGGACAGTAGGTCCTAGTTGATGTATGTTGAATGATAATCATGTGATTACTGCCTTTTATTCGTGTACATCATTACCGCTATATTTTTGATCATGATTTCTCACCCCTTTTGTTGTTGTTGTGGTTTGTGCTTCTTTGGGAGTACAGATAATCCAGGTGCGTAGCTAGCTTGGATAGTGGCGAGTCGAGTTGTAGGGATGCTCTGATACGTAACACAGGGCTTTTGGGAGTTTAATGTTTTTCTGATGATTTTGTTTTACTCCGTGTCGTATCATGTTTTGATGGATCCATTGATGATGTTTTGTATATTTTGGGCGGATGGCCGAATATGATGTATATGATGTATATATGTATATATGATATTTTCCGCTGTTTACCGTTGAAAACCATTTAATGGAGTATTTTGTTGAGTTTCTATTGTGATATCCCGCTTGGTGTGGTAACTCTGATAATTGCTTGATTTAATTGCTATTTATTTTATTATTTATTTAATTTTGGGGAGCGGGGTGTTACATAACATCCATTGCGTATGGTCGTTTATATTAGAGCAGGATGAAGAAAGCTTTTGATAAGAAGGTGCGTCCTTGGAGCTTTCAGGCAGGCGAGTTATTGTTGAAGAAGATTCTCCCTCCACAAACAGATCACAGGGGCAAATGGACTCCCAACTATGAAGGTCCATATGTTGTGGGAAAGGTTTTCTCTGGAGGAGCCTTGCTGTTATCAACCATGGATGGTGAAGATTTCACATCCCCTGTGAACGCAGACGCAGTTAAAAAATACTTCGCTTAAAGAGACCCGCTGGAATGAAAAAGAATATCCAGGCAAAAATGGGGCATCCCGGCGAACCATAAAAAAATTGGGTTCAGACAAAAGTTAGGGATAACAAGAAAAGATGTAAACCCGCAAATTTGAAAACCTGAAAAGGCGACTTTGGCAAAAATGGGTATCCCGATGAATTGAAAACCCGCAACTGTGATTCAGGAAAAAGTTAGGTATTTTGAAAAGCAAATGACTGCGGTCTGCGTATTTGATCTTTAGAGCCTAGTGGATTAAGGGTGGATCTGAGGGCCGCTCATCCGAATCAATCTCTTCAGAAGATGAAGCATCAGAAAAGCATCGAAGTCATGTGATTCGTAGATGGATCGATACACGGTGTTTGTCTGTGCCACATTGCTGACATTCTGTAATTTTCTCGCAGCTTCCTCTTTTCAGGGGTTGCATCTGTTGTAAAATCTACCTATTTACAGGCCATTTGTCAATAAAACATATACTATTCAGTAAATTGTTGTTCTTGCTTTGGCTTTACTGTTTTGTTTGCGAAAAAACGCCCGATGTTTTGATAAAACTTTACGTACATAAACTTGCAGGCTTTGCCAATAATCATTAAAACTTTGATTTATTTGAACAATGTCACGGATGATCACCGAGATAGTTTCTGTTGTGCAGGATATCTTATTGTTTGTTTATGTGCAGGGCCGTTACCCTTGAGGCAAGTTTTCCAGAGGTGTATCCTCGGTAGGATCATCATCCCCACAAAAAGAAGGTGGGTAGTTGAGACTCGTTCATCCCCAGCAGGAAGAATTTGTGCATCTAGTCTCCAGCAGCGGACCTGGTGCACCTTGTCCCTATCAAAAGTCTACTTCTACAGGAAAGGATATGCAAGTGCGAGGTTGAGTGTATAATTATTCCCAACAACTGTCTGTATGCACTTATTCCTCAGCAGTTCAAGTTTGATTTGTTCGGCAAAATAAAGTCATCCCCAGAGGGTCGAGATTGATATCCCCCATGCAGGTCAAGTGAGTGTGCATATCCCCAACGATTATAAGTACGCACCAACTCCCTAGAGAGTTAAGACTGGATTTCTTTCCACCAGGTAGATGTGGAACTTTTTCCAAGCAGTGGAGCAAAGTTAGAATTTTGTTTCCCCACAGAGGCTAAATATGTTTGACTTTGTATCCCCTCAGAGTTTGATTGCTGACTCAATCCCCATGCAAAGGTTCATGTCATTTCCCTTATTGCTTATTCCTCGGCGAAGTCGGTAGAGTATATCCTTCCTCAGCAGAGTAGGTTCTTCCCCGCAAGTTGGAAGCTTTTATGAGAAAGTTTAGTGGTGCATCCCTAGCAGTTGGGATATATTATGCTGTCGATATCCACTGAGTAGTCCCCGACAGGGTGGATTTGGATCTCCAGTGGAGCGGATTTATCCCCAGATGGTTTCTTTATACCCTAGAAGGTTTCAGTGTTCTAGGAGGCCATTCAGGGCTGCTATCCTCGTCAGAGCGCATGCTAATCTCAATGTTGGTGGTTCCCCTGCAGGGTCGTTGATTGCCCCAGTAGGTGGGTTTTAATTCCAACGGTTGGTTGTTTATCCCCAGCAAGATCGTTTGTTCCCCAGAAGAGTGGTATTCTGGAAGGCCATCCAGGGCGTTTCCCTCAGAAAGAGTTGATTTGATTCCCAACCGAGTGGATTGTGTTCTCGTCAGAATAGTGTTACCCGGTAAAGTTATTTTTCTGGAGGCCATCCAGAGCTTGCTTTTCCCAGCTTAAGTCCAATCGTAATTGGCATATCCCATCTCCCCCCGGTGGAGTTGGTCTTGTCTCTTCAGCATTTATTTTGCTGATTTGGTTCCGTTGCATTTTGCATTCGTGCATAGTATCTTCAGAAACGCGTAGCATTTCCATTTCGTATGGAGCATTGCGCCATTTTCAAACATATGCATTTGAAACATAAGCCAGGTTGTTACTCTTTATTTTCAGGTATATCTTCAGCAAACGGTTGATTTTACTTTACTCGCGTGGTATTCAGACCCCGACAAATGGTGTTACATCCCTTTAGCGTGCGGTATCCAGACCCGACGTATTATCAGTTAATTCCTGAGATTGTGTGGTATCCAGACCATGGAAAAATCTCTTGATGGATGTGTTCATCCTATCGTTCGTTCCCCAACAGAGTTGCTTGTTTAAGTTTCTCTTTCCCCAACGGAGGTTTCTTGTGAGTTGTTGTCATATTCATTTATCAACTTCGTGTTGATCTGGACTTCGGGTTCGATGCTCACTTTTATTTAGCGAATGCCTACTAGTTAGCAGATGTTCTGAACTTCGCGTTGAGCCGGCCTTCGGGTTCGATGCCTGTTTGTTTAACAGATGCCTGACGGCGAGGTCAGATGTTATTCTCAACTTCGCATTGAGCTGGCCTTCGAGTTCGATGCCTGTGTTTATTTAACAGATGCCTGGCAGCGATGTCAGATGTTCTTCTCAGCTGCGTGTTGAGCCGGCCTTCGGGTTCGATGCCTATTTTTATTTAACAGATGCCTGGCGGCGATGTCAGATGTTCTTCTCAGCTTCGTGTTGAGTCGGCCTTCGGGTTCGATGCTCGCTTTTATTTAGCAAATTCCTGCTGGTTAACAGATGTTCTCAACTTCGCGTTGAGCCAGCCTTCGGGTTCGATGCTTGTTTTTATTTAACAGATGCCTGGCAGCGATGTCAGATGTTCTTCTTAGCTGGGTGTTGAACCAACTTGAAGGTTCGATGCTCGCTTTTATTTAGCAAATGCCTGCTTTGAATAACAGATAATCTCAACTGCGTATTGAGCAAGCCTTCGGGTTCGTTGCCTGCGTGTTAGCAGATATTTCTCCCGACTGCATGTCGATGTGTTCTAATCAGTAATGAGTTAGCTCATTATCCTTGCAACTATTAATTTTATTATTTCTGGAGATTTTTGTTCCAGTAATAGTTTGCAGTTCTATTTCTGCGGTTGGCAAATTTCCAGGTTCTTTGGTATTCAACCGTCTTCTACCTTGAATGTTTGAAAGCCGTTTGCTTTTCATCCCTTCAGGTCCAAGTCGTTTGAATAGGGGCAGCTATTGTACCCCAAAATTTGACCAACCATTTCTTGTACTTGGCGTATGTTTTCTTTTCATTTTTCATTTTTTGCATAGCATAACATTTTCTCTTGAGACAGGGGATCAAAGGTTTTTCTATGGATTAGGTTTTTTTAATGCAAGAGACTAAGCAGCGAGCATCAGGAGCTCCGACATTTATTTTGCCAGGCGATCGAGCAGCCGATTTTATTTTTATTTTTATTTTGCAGGATAGTTTTTAGCTCAGGAGGCATTATTCAGGCTATCTCAGGCATTCTCACAGTTTTGATATTCGAAAGCAAGTTTCAAAGGCTGGACAAGACTTATAACGGATGAAAATGGGCATTTGTGAATATTTCCCAACAAAAGGCGCCAAAATTCAAATTTTCAAGGTGTTAACCGATTAACCATAGAAAAATCAGGACAAATTTGAATTTTTAAGGGTGTTAATCGATTAACCCAAATGGTTAACCGATTAACCAAGGCAAATTTTGCTCTGCACGTGAATTTTTAAAGGCAGCCACTTTGGAGTCCATTTTGATCACTTGTGAAGTTGATTTTACACCAGAGGAAAGATCTAGAACAACTTTGAATTTTGATTAGTTTTCAAATTAATTCAAATTCCCTCCAATTTCCCACTTCTAATCTCATTCCAATTTTCATAACCACACTCAAAACCACCATTATACTCCTAACCTAGAGCTTATTTAAATGATTTGCTCCAAACCTCACACAATCAATCCTCATAATTCCATTTTATTTTCAGAATTCAAACTCACTCTTTGAATTTTGCTCTCAGTTTCTCCATCTCCAAAACATCCATTAAAGCTCTTTTCACTTGAATTCCTTGATTCCTCATTGGAATCATTGAATTCTAGAGCTAAACCTTCATCCTTCATCCATATTATCTCCAATTCTCCATCCAATTTTCGTGCTAATGTGGATCTGAATTTGGAAGTGGATATAGAAGAGCTTATTTGGTTTGATTTAGCTTAATTTTGGTGGATCTTCATTTCTACAACAAGAAATTGATTGGATCTTGAAGAATCTCTGGGTTTCTTGCTTGGATCTACTCAATTGAAGTTAAATCAACATTCACCAAAGCAAATCTCCTCTTTTTAGGTTGGAAATTCTAGATCTGATTCTGTTTTTGAGCTTATTTTGCATATTCAATGTGGATCTTCATTTTTGATTGACTTTTGGTTGATTTGATTCATGTGAATTGTGATCTTGCTGCTTAAAGTGTTTACATGTTGATTGGATCACTGTTTTCTGGTTTAATTTTGTGCATAATTGATTATATGATCATTGGAATGATTGCACATTGAATCAATTGATAAAAATGCTTTTGAGTTGCTGATTTTCTACTTCTGGTACAGTGTTAATCAGTTAACTAGTTGCAGTGCAAACTGGTTATTCGATTAACCAGTGCGAATTTTGAAATTTTCAAACATTTTTAACTGGTTAATCGGTTAACCATATGTGTTAACCGATTAACACTGAACCAGAATGTCATATTTGCTGTTTTTCAAGCTTGTTTTGGTAGCTACTCACTTTGAATCTCCATGGATCAGTATGATGCATTTGGAGTGAGTTGTTTTGGATATGTGTTGTTGTTCGTGTTCGACTAATCTTGATTGTTCGACACGCGTGGTTCGATTTCCATTTGAATGCATACTTTTGTAGATGTTGTTCAAGTGATGTTCACTTGTTTGAGTGCTTTTGCTTGCATTCTTCTTTTGTTTTTCATCTCTTTGCTTGCATTCAAGAGGTTGAGATGTGCTTGTGGTTGTTGCTGCCCCACACTTTTTTCCTCCCTCTTTTCTTTGTGTTGCATTTCATGTTTGCATCCCTTTCTTCCTTTTCATTTGTGATTGATTTATCTTGTGTTTTCTTGGTCTTTTTCCATGATCCCTTAGGATTCCTAGTCCCTCAGGAGTAGGAGAGACATTAAGTGTTCAATCCAAGCATGATAATATTAGGATGTTTTCTTCCCTCTTAATCTCAATCATAGTTTCCCCTTAGTTGTGTCTTCTCTCTTCTCATCTCAAAACTTCTTCAAAACATGTAATAAAGGATAATGAGTGTTGTACGCTAGGAACCTTAAGCATTTGGGAAATGATGATTGGGGGGCCTCCTCTCAATTTTCTAGAGTGTTTAGCGTATGCCCTTTGGGCGATATGCGACGCATTCGCTCCTAAGTCATAGTCTTTAGTGCAACATGAATTAAAAACACAATTCAATTCACTTCTTCTTCATAAAAGACTCCAAAACAAACATCAAATCTTTTTTTATCCTTCGGGATTAATTGAAAACCATTTTCAAATAGAGTGTTGTTAACTCTTGGTTCTACTGCAAACAGGTAACGCCTAGGTCTCCAATGGTCGAGCAACAATACACCTAACTGCTAGAACTAAGGTTTAACCCTACTCGGGTAAAACACTTGAATCAATCTGTGGTCGTGTTAGCCCGAACTACATTTGCTCTGATTTCTTGTACCAGACGAGGATACGTAGGCACAAGACAACGATGTCTTGTCGAACAACCTTCCCCACCTTCACCCGTAGTTTTCTGAACTACGTTGACTCTGACTTTCCCATTGCACGAGGGAATACGTAGGCATAGAGCGGCGATGCTCTATCGAGTATCTTTTCTTTTCTTTTGTCCCTTTGGCCTGTAGCTTAGATAGATTAACACCCTTTAGATAGATAACAAGCGTGGATCCCATCGAGTACGACGAACGTGAGGGGTGCTCATACCTTCCCCTTGCATAACCAACTCCCGAACCCAAGATTTGGTTGCGATGACCTGTCTTTTCCCTTTTCCGTAGGTTTTCCCTGGTCGTTTCCTTTCCCTCTCTTTGGGATCAATAACGAACGGTGGCGACTCTTCTGTCCTTGTCGGCCCCTCTTTCGCAGCGATGTGACAATCTCCACCAACTTCTGCATAGAAAAAATGATGTTAATCGGAATAAAATTGGCCGACTTTGTCAGTCTATCTACGATCACCCAAATAGTGTCACGCCCCCCCCCCTCAGAGTATTTGGCAATCCCGTCACAAAATCTATAGAAATATTATCCCATTTCCATTTTGGAATATCCAATGGTTGCATCAACCCTGCAGGTCTCTGATGCTCAACCTTCGACTTCTGGAAATTCAGACAAGCATAAAAAAACTGCACCACATCACACTTCATTCTTGACCACAAGAATATCTTCTTCAGATCTTGGTACATCTTAGTAGCTCCCAGATGAATACTTAAGCTACTCCAATGACCTTCTTCTAAAATCATCTTCTTTAGTTCTGCATTATCGAGATATACTTAAGCTTCACCTTGTTCGTCTACTTTGAAATCATTCTCTGCAGCTTGATCATCTCTAGCCATCAACTCCACCAACTTCACATCTAGTATCTAATTATCCTTAATCCTAGTAAGAAAATAATTCTTGATTGTTAGCATTCCTAACTTCACAATCTGATGTGTTAATTCACAGACTAAACTCATGTCTCTAAACTGTTCCATAAGTTCCAACTCTCTAACCATCATTGCTGACATGTCCAACGACTTCCGACTTAAAGCATTAGCCGTGACATTAGCTTTACCGAGATGATAATTCAAGCCAGAATCACAGTCTTTCACGAACTCCAACCACCTACATTGTCTCATGTTTAGTTCCTTCTGATCAAACAAGTACCCCAGGCTTTTGTGGTCACTGAACACTTCGAACCTAGAACCATACAAATAATGTCTCCAGATTTTCAATACAAACACTACTGCAACCAACTCTTAGTCATGGGTAGGATAGTTCCCTCATGAATTCTCAACTGTCGGGAAGCATAAGCCACAACTTTTCCATCTTGCATTAACACACCTCCTAGATCCATCAGTGACACATCGTAATATACTACAAAAGGTTCATTTGTTTCAGGAAAAACCAAAACCATAGCCGTAGTCAACCTCTTCAACTTTACAAAGCTCTTCTCACAATGAATATCCCATATGAACAGCTTACCCTTGCAGGTCAGCTGAGTTAGTGGAAGTTCAAACTTGGAAAAACCTTTAATGAATCTACGGTAGTAACCAGCCAACCCCAAAAAGCTTTGAATTTTGATAACCGACTTCGGAGTTTCCCATTATAGAACTTCATCTACTTTGGAAGAATCCACTGCGATACCATTACCTGAAATAACATGACCAAGAAAGCTAACCTCCTTCAACTAGAACTCACACTTCGATAGCTTAGCATAAAGCTTCTTCTCCTTCAGAACATGCAACACAATCCTCAAATGTTTCTCATGCTCCTCTTTTAACTTATAATAGATCAGAATGTAATCAATGAACACTATAACAAACTAATATAAGTAGTTATGAAAAATCTGATTCATATACTTCATAAATACATCGGGTGCATTAGAAACGCCAAAAGGCATCACCAAGTATTCACAATGTCCGTAACGAGTCCTGAAAGCGGTCTTCTGAACATCTTCATCTTTTACTTTTATTTGATGATAACCCGACCTTAAGTCTATCTTGCTGAACACATGATCACCCACCAATTGATCCATTAAATCATCTATCCTTGGAAGTGGATACTTGTTTTTAATCATCACTTTGTTCAACTGCCAATAATCTATACACAATCTCATACTACCATCTTTCTTCTTTACCAACAATACCGGAGCTCTTCAAGGTGACACACTTGGTCTTACAAACTTCTTTTCCAACAAGTCTTCCAGTTGTTTCTTCAACTCCACTAATTTTGAAGCTGACATTCTGTATGGTGCCATAGAAATAGGTCTGGTAGCATGGAAAAGATCAATAGTAAATTCCACTTCACTTTCTGGCGGTACATTTGAAATATCCTTCGAAAATACTTTTGGGAACTCTCGTACCACCTGCACTTCATCGATTATAGCTTGGTTGTCAATAGATAGCAATGAAAACATCGCAAACACCTGAGTGTCATCTTCTAAAATCTACTTCAACTCTTGCAGAGATAAGAAACCAGCCCCCTCCTCATCACTAGGAGTAGGAAACTACACCAATTGATTAAAAAAATTAATCTGAACATGGTTAAACATCAACCAATTTATTCCCCAGATAATGTCGAGATTCATCAGCGGAAAGCAAATGAGATCTACGCCAAAATCCCTATCAAAGATTCTTAAAGGACAATTCAAGCAAACAAGATAAGTAGCCACCGATCCCTTAGCATGAGTTTCGATAACCATTTCTCCATTCATCACTGATACACTAAGGCCTAGCCTTTTTACAAAATAATTAGAAATGAAGGAATGAGTAGCATTAGTATCAATAATAGCAATCAAAGGCGTATTATTAATATAACATATACCTATGATCAACCTGTCTTCACTGGAAGTCTGAGTTCCTGACAGAGCGAACACATTGTCTCCAATTGCAGCTTGTTTTAGTTTCTGGCAGTGAGTACTGATATGACAAGGTTCTAGCAGTGAGTACTAATATCACTACCTTCTTAGTGCCTTTAGCGACCAGATGCCTTGTCTTACCACACTCGTAGCACTTCTTCATATTGCTCTTACACTCATTGACGCGATGACCCATCTCACCACATCTATAACACTTAGGAATCGTATGAGCACCTCCCCCACTCTGCTTCTTGCTATCAACATATCTCAATTTACCTTTATCAGTTGGAGCTGCATAAGACTTTCCACGGTTCATCTGTTATTTTCCTTTTCTCTCAGCCAACCCCTTATAGTGAGCCATCGAACCTTGCTATCTTCTTTGTAGATTCAATAACAATCCACCAAATATGGAAATCTCCTGATTCGTTAATACCCAATCACCTATTTGATCTCAGACCTCAACTTGTTCTCAAATTTGATACACTTTGAGAACTCAGCAGTTGCCTCACTGTAGTGAGGGTAAAACTTAGCAAGTTCCACAAATCTGGAAGCATATTCCATAACCGACATGTTACCCTACTTCAACTCCAGAAACTCAATTTCCTTCTTACCTCAGACATCTTTAGGCAAGTATCTCCTCAGGAATTCCCTACTGAACACAACCCAAGTGATAATTTCTCCCGTAGCTCCCAACAATTGACGGGTGCTAACCCACTAGTCATCGGCCTCCTCAGCTAACATGTGAGTACCTAACCGCACCTTCTATGCCTTAGGACAATTCATAACTCGGAAGATCCTCTTGATCTCTCTGAGCCAAGTCTGCGCTCCATCTGGATCGTATCTTCCCTTGAAGGTAGGCGGTTTGTTCTTCCGAAACTCGTCATTTTCACCAGCATTAGGATGATTCTGCACAACTTGATGGTAGTCAAATGTCAAGTCTGCACAACTTGGCTCGATCTCTCTAAGCCAAGTCTGCACTCCATCTGGATCGTATCTTCCCTTGAAGGTAGGCGGTTTGTTCTTTTGAAACTCGTCATTCTCACTAGCATTAAGCTGATTTTGCACAACAATAGCAACATCATTCCTTCCAGTCATTCTCTATTACGCATGAACAACAACATACAATGGTTAAGGAACGACATTGACAGTAGTCAACTGTCAAACAACAATGACACAACAACTTGGCCGGACAGACCGACCTGCTCTGATACCACTATGTAACACCCTAACTAAACCCCCATAATATTCTTAAATAAAACATCAGAGTACTTAAAGAAACACATGAAACTTAGGATGTTACGACAAACATACAAATCCTAAACATTATTTTATTCGCAGCGGAATCATAAACTCATTTATTGTTTCATGCCATGCAAAAGTCAACGTGACATCACATAATCCATTAAAAGTAATTAAACAAGATAAAGGATATATCCAAAATATCAAATAAAATACAAATCATTAAAATGTTCCCACAACTCCCTAGTGTTACAATCAGAGCAGACACCAACTATAAAGAAGAGGTAGAGAGACTCCATCTTCAACTCACACCTGAATCCTACTATGGAGTATCTACACATTGTCCACATGGAGGCAATATTCAAACAGAAGGGGTGAGATATCATGATATTATAAAGGAAAGCATGTTAAATAACATGCATTAAGTTAGCACAACAATAATTCAACTAACATCTCACATCAATCATACAATGATGCCATCACCAATTATTCACCAAATGAACAACAAATCACATGATACAAATCAATTAATCACTCATCACTACATATTTAATAACTTAGAAACATATATGACATATAATGGAATGAGACTCACACCTGACTCAATGTGTATGCATGTGGTACCAATTTTCAAGAACACTCAGGTTCGCCGTTCTGATCCCCACCTCCTAGGATCAAAACCACTAACTGATCCATCACCTTTGAATCAGCTATCGGCCAAATCTACACCATGGGATTTTAGGCTCACTAACAAGAGGCCATTTGTCCATAAATGTATATAATGCAACTATTTATGCATACAACAACACCAACATCATCTTGTACAATAACCCACCACCATGGTTGAAATTCTAGTAACAGACAGTGGATGTTATACTGAATGTTATGACATCCACTATTGAACAGACAATTAAGCTAAGCAGTAAAACACTTAAAGAAAGCAGTAAATAACACAGGGAATTGTTGACCCAGTTCGGTGCTACGAAGCCAGAGAGGAAATCCACTATAAGCAGTGTTAATTCAGAGTCAAACTACCAGTTTGCACTATTCACTTAAGACCTACCAATGCAACTTCAGCCTAACACTAGACCTGAGTACCAACTCACTCCCTCTCAATCACAGCAGTGATATCAACCAATTAATGTTACAGATTAAATGAAGACACACTTCAACCAAGTCTTGATTTTGCTTCACAGCTTCAATCAAGAGACACAGCACTCGTGCTTAAAAGCTTAGAGTGACACAATTAACATACAACTCAAACGCACTAGCCCAATGCAATCATACAACAGATAATTGCTTGGCTCACAAGAAATCCTAAGACACAAAACACACGTGAAGAACAAACATAATTCTTCACTCAAAAACAGCTCACACAACACTCTGTAAAATCTCTCAGTCTCTTTTTTGAATTAGGATTGCCACTTCTGTATTTATAGGCAGCGTAAGATCCTTGGGCCTCAGTGCATCAATTAGGTTTAACCAAGTTAAACCTCTTTTCATAAATCAGGGTTCAGTCAATTAGGTCATAGGCATTTCATGTTATCCTCAACATTGCCTAGCATTTCGCCTGAGATAACTAAGCGACCTACAATGTTTCCTGGAATCAAGCCTGAGCTAGCTCAATCATTATACCAGAAAAACAAACATGCGCACTTGATGTCAGCTACCTGATGTCATAACATTCAGTATGACATCCAATACACTTTGTTCTTAACTAACCAAACTTACCCTGCAGAACACTACACAAGCATGTCATGACATCAATCATGACATCTACACACAACATTGTTTTACCATAAAGTGCAGCCTATCAAGAACATCTACAAACTCCCCCTTTGGCAAATGTTTGGCTAAAATAATCTGTCACCATATCAGAGAACATATGCAGCAGAAAAGTTCACAACTCACATCTAATCATGCAGGATAGCTACTAGCTAATACTACACTTAAACATATGTTGTACTACCAAATTAGATTCAACTACACTACCAATCACACAGACTGTTCTGGATTATGAATGTCCAGACATCTCATATGACATCCTTAAAAACACCTATTCCATAGCACACAAATATCACCTGTTAGTCTAAACTATACATGGCACAACACACACACACACACACACACACCAACAACAACAAACATCAAACACATAGGATCATTATCCTGCTCACACATACAGGATCAACATCATCACATCAGCACACCTATAACACAACTTAGAGCAACAACAACATAACATCAGCACACCTGCAAACCTGCTCAGTGCAAACATGCACAGTAGCAAATCTCATCTTCCACCTGTGAGGGACATCAACTAAACACAACTAAGCCTGTAGCAACAAATCATCAAGCACACCTGCGGATGCACAAACAACTAACCCTACTGTTTCTTTTCTACTACTACTTCTCCCCCTTTTTAGCCACAAAATTAGATCATAACTAATGAATTAGCATTGATCATACATAGTTGGAAACACAAAGTTAAAGGGTTATTACAACACAGGAACATCAAAACTATTCATAAATAACATTTGTTCTGGAGCAATCAAACAATGATCTCTAGTCATCAGACTCAGAGGCAACATCATCACTATCTCCTTCTTCATCAGAGTCTTCCTCAGAACTGGCAACAACTTCTTCTGAGTCAGCTTCCTAGTCATCATCCTCCCCTAAACCATCATCATGTTTATCCTCATTATTTTCAGTAAATTCAGTATCTTCATCTTGCTCAAAAGACCTGATCAACTTTTCCAGATTTTGCTTCCTTGTCTCCAACTCCTTGCATGTTTCTTTGAGCATGGCAATAACCTCAGCTTTCCCTGTCTTTGAACTCCCCTTGGATGTTTTTGCAGATGTCATGACAATGTCAGGAACATGAGTTCCTTGAAACAGCTTGTGGTGGAAAGACAAGGGGCTTTGTCTTTTGCATGCAGAGTCATTCTCTTTGAGGATATTGGGATACTGATTCAAGATGATCCCACAGAGAAGTGATGGAAATGCAACGGGGCCTTTGACACTATAACTGCCTGCATGCTTCATGGTCTGATCAAAGATGTAGGTCCCATAATCAAATTTTTTTTTGGTCCTAACAGCATAAATGAACTTCCCCAGGATAGTTGCAACAGTTGACTTATGATTTGTGGGCACCCAGTTGGCAGCACCAATCTTATGTAGCATGGCATACTTCACACATAGTTTACTGGCAACCAGTTTCCCTTTTGAGGGCCAGCTTTTGACCTGGTTGGCAGTTATAACTTGACATACCGTCTTGTCAGAAGCAGCTAGCTCAGGTTGAGCTTCATCAGATCTCCCCAGATAGTTATTGATGACAGTTGAGGAGAAAGTGACACATTTTCCTCTTACATACACTTTGCCAAGCTCATTTGGTTTTCTATCAGCACATTCTTCTGATAGGTTCACTATGAACTCCTTAACAAGAGTTTCATAGCACTGAGAAAAATGAGTGACAATCCTTATTAAACCAGCATCATGGATAAGATTCATGATCTCCTTACTTTCAAGGGCATTCTGGGCCAGCTCTCTCTCCAATTCCAACCTCTTCTGATACACATATTTCCACCTGTTGACACTTGAGGGATAATGAAATGAGATATTGTCTATAGGAATATCAGGAACACTAGCATAAAGTTTTCTAGTTGTGGGTTCTTCTTTGGTGGGATGTCAGTGACATCATGCAACATCCAAGTCAGAGTCAGATTCAATACTAGTTTGAGCCTTTATCTTCTTTAGAACCACCTCGCTCCAAGCTTTGGTAGGACCAACAAGAGTACTCTTTGTTACAGTTTTCTTCTTAGGAGGACTCTGCACAACTGCCTTCCTGTTGCGGTGAAAATTGGATATCAAGCTATTAAATTAACTTGAATCTTAATTCTTTTACAACCGAACTTTATTTTATCCAAAGGAAAGGTCTAAAGAAAGAAAAACCCTTTTCGCGATGTAACGACAACGCTAAGAGATTCGGGGATCGGGGGTTGGTTATACCTAGGGAAGGTATCAGCACCCTAAGCATCTGTAGTACTCTACAGGAACCTTTTGTTTGATTGCTTGCTAAGTTTGTGAAAATGTGCTATGGATTGGGAAAAGATATGAGTTGAAACTTAAAGTTATATACACTGAGTTTGCTCGCAAAGACATCGCATCTTCTGCCTACGTATCCTAACTAGGATAGAATCAGAGCAATCGTAGTTCACCTCACAAGGGAAGAAGAACACTTGATTATGATCAAGGTTCCAAGGGGAACAAACATGACAATGTTTGTGTTAAGTTTGACAAAACTCCCTAATTTAAATTGTAACACTCAAAAGGGGAAGTAAGAAATCATGACGATGATTCTTGCGTAGAGTTAATAAACTCTATCCTAGGGTTCTAATTGAAGAACACTCCTAGTACAGGTGGGTCTTTTAGACTTAAAGCAAAGTCTAATGGTTTCTAAACTAAGGTTAAAGTGACTTAACAAAGTCAAGGGAATGGGTGAATGAGTTATCCATAACATAAGGGTTAATGGAAAGATTTTTCCTTTGGAAGGAGAGAGGGGAGACAAACTTGGACGAGAGCTAACAAGCTTCATCACTTGGGGAAAAGAAAATTACTTAACAAGGCAAAACCATGGTAAAGATAAAGAGCATGGTGACAACCATTAAATGAACATGTTTAATGTAAAACAAAGATGCAATGATGACAATCAAAGCAAATGAGTAAGCAAGAAGTGTGACGACAAATCGAGCTTAAGGAAATTCAACAGATGAGGTAAAATGAACATGGTAACAACCAAATAAAAATCCTAGCATGTTAACTAACATCTAAGGATATGAGGGCAAGCAAAACATAAGCATATACAATTACAACAAGAGAGAAATTCATCTGCACATGTGAAAACGATCGTAAAACGCACCTAACTTGCAAATAGTCAAAAGGGATGAAAAATTAGGCAAACATGGAATTTGAAACTATGGCATGAAAGTAGACATAAAAACAAACACAATGCAAAAATAATGAGTGAAAAATGATTAAAAATGAGTGAGATATGAATTTTTGAAAATGGGGTGAAAAATAACAAAAATTGGTAAAAGGGTTGCCCTCCTCAGGGGTCGAACCCAGGTTCAGTATGTGCAAGGCGTGTTTTTGGCAATGGTCTTACCACTGGGGTGGCTATACATCCATTTATGAAAACCAGGCTGGGCCGAAACAAAGAACAAAATTCAGTTTTGCATTTTATCCATAACTTCCTCAATTCTTGATGTTTTTTCACAAAATTTTAGTGTAACTTGAGTATTTTTTCATGAGGAACAAGATGACACTTTTATTTTTTTGAAATTCCTCTCCTAACTGAAAACCCGATAGTGCTTGTATTATGATGTTTTGAAATGCAATTTGATATGAATCTCACACACCAGCTAGTTTCAGTTCAAAGTAATCATGCACACATACCACATAAATGA
The DNA here is from genome assembly GCA_963859935.3 of Lathyrus sativus. Taxonomy (NCBI): domain Eukaryota; kingdom Viridiplantae; phylum Streptophyta; class Magnoliopsida; order Fabales; family Fabaceae; genus Lathyrus; species Lathyrus sativus. The sequence goes on from OZ012737.1 coordinate 231,273,702, forward strand.
TAATGAATGAATTCATGCAAGAGTTAGAGTTCAAATCACGCTGTGATGAAAATGGATTGTCAAGTTGCCACTTTGTCATGAATGATATGGAAGCTGATATGCAATTCTATTTCTAGGCATATATTGATCAAACTAAACACATACACACATCAAATACATGATATAGGATGAAGTTGGTCATAAGCTGAGGCTCCAAACAAACTGTGGTGAAACATGATATTCAAAATGCAAGTTTGTGCTTGAGAAGTGCATGAGAATGTGCAATTTCAGTTCCAGACATGTTCAGATTAAACTAATCATACATACATAACACATACATGATTTTGAATGGATTTGATCACAAGATGAGGCTTAAAACAGACTGGTGTGGAAAAATGTGTTCAAAGTGCAAATGTGTATGTGTGAAGATGCATGATGATATGAAATTTAAGTTTTAGGCACAAATTGATCAAACCAAACACTCATACAGTTCACATATATATATTGTCAAGTGAGTTCATGCATAGAAAATGGCTCAAAATCTACTGGTGTGAAAAATGGTGCTTCAAGTGTAGGCTTGTGTTTGTGAAATGCATGAGCATGTTCAAATTCTGTTCCAAACATTTTTAAATCAATTCAAACATATACACATTTCATACACATGGTATTGAGTGGATCCCTACAAGAATTGAGGTCCAAAACAGACTGTCATGGAAAATGACCAACAAGTTGCAATTATGGTATGTTCAAAGCATGAAGACATTCAAATTAAGTTTCAGGTACCTTTTGATCAGCTAGACTTTGCACACACCTCTTAAATATGATAACAAACATGTTTAAGCATGGATTTGGTTTCAAAACAAACTGAGGCAAAAAATGAAGAGCAGGCTGCCACTTTGGTATTTTGCAATGCAGTAGGATTTTCAAAACTAGTTCTATGCACATCTACACCAAATAAATCACTTACACATCTTGCATACATGTAAACAAGTGAGTTCAAACAAAGGAATGGTTCAAAACAGGTCTGTTATGAGAAAATTCTATGCAAGTTGTGATATTGTACTATGTACATTCATGAAAACATTCAAATCAGTTTCTGGTCATGCTTAACCCAAAACAGTTGCATACACAAGTCATAAATGCATAAATGGATGATTCTAAACTCAAACTTAAACCAATTCTAGCCTATAACCAAAACTAGCATGTCTATGGCATTAATATGCAAGATATGGCATTTTGTGAATGAATAAACAAACCAGATGGAAATAGCTCTGAATAACCTTAAATATTCAACATAAACATGATTTCAAAGGTGTTCTAATTCAACAAACAACTGCCTCTTGGTTGTGACAAGATTTGACATATGACATGAAAATGACATTTTTCAATACTACCACAAGCTCAAAAATGCCAAACATGATATTATGAGATCAAGGATGAAGTAAACTATCTTACATACCTCTAGCAGACTGTATTGAGTAGATTAAAACACCAAGAAACCCAGAGGAACTTCAAATGCACCTAGCTTTGGAGATTTCTTCTTCTTGAAGCAAGAATGCAAACTTCAAGACAGTTGGAGAAATAAACTCCACCAATGATCCTCAATGCTTTGGACAGTTGAGAAATGATATATGTGAGGTGTTTGAGTGATTAGAACACCAAGGAAATGTCTAGAACAAGTTTTGACTGATTTTGTGGCTTTTGGTCAAAGTAACTTGGTATGGAAGTTGACTTTTTGAATGATGAGGTATTTGAGTGGTCTAAGGTATTGGACACCTTCTATATCATATTTAGAGATTATGTGGATGATTGTTGGGGAGTTTGAATGTGGAGAAATGATTTTGGCAGCAATTGTACCAAGACAGATTTTAGTGGTTTTTGGTGAGAATGTGGTTTTATGATTTTGAAGCAAAGTGTGCAAGAGCAAAGGCTTGAGCTTTCTCTGGTTTTTTAGAGTGGATGTTGTGTTTCAAATGAAGTGGTGAGGGCCTCTATTTATAGGGAAATGAATGGAGTGGGCAGATTTGGAGGTTTCCTTCATATGAAGGAAAGATTTACCTTTTTGATCAAACCTCCACAAAGAGGTTTCCTTGGCTGATGGGTAAGCTCTAAAGTCAAGCTTCATGATGAGTTTGAAGTGGCTAAATGCAGGCTAGAAGGTGTAGGCTTATGGCTGGTTCAGAATTGCTTTTACACCTCATGCTTGCCATGTTCACTTTAAGTGCAAGTTGCAAGGCAACTTGCAAGCCACTTGCAAGTTTGGCTAATTTCATACTTTCTGCATTACTTTTGTTCTTTCATGCTACAAACCATCTATACATCAGATAAAACATGTTTCACAAGCTGAGATTGGTCAGATTTGAGGAAAGAATGATTTTTGAACATTTGACAATGTGGGACTAAAGTGTGAAACCACCAACTTGCCATAACCATAACTTTCAGCTCACAAATCCTTTTGAGATGTTCTAGTACTCTTTAGAAAGCCCTCAAATATCTATAAAACACTCATGCTTTAATGAGTTTCAAATTCCCAAAGGAACTTGGGCAAAAAGTCTCTCAAAGTTGCTAAAAAATGAGCTTAAAAGTGAAATTTCTCCAAGTCTTTTTCCCTTCTTGAAATGAATTTGATCATAACTCCAAATCTATGCATTTTCTGATCATGGACCACTTAGGGACTTTTGTAGGATTTGTCAAGAGCTTTCAAATGAGCTTTGAACCACTTCATTTGGATGTGTGGTTAAGGAGTTATGGTTTAGCCCCTTTCAAAACTCTAATTTCCCGATTTTTCGATTACTCCTTCATCCTTGATCCAATGGTCATGAAAATTGATAGGAAAGTGCAATATGACATAAGGATCATTTTTGATTCACACTTTGAAGTCCAATTCCTTAAATTTGAGGAGTTGACTTTTTGGTCAACCGTACGATCGATCGGTGACTACCGAGTCGTCTGTTGACACTCTGGACCTCCTGAGACTTTGAAACTTCTTGAATGAACTTTATTAAGCTATATGAACTTAATGGATCAGAACCCCACCATTAAAACACCTTCCAACACCAAAGTCAAACTACAGTTGACTTTTACTAGTCAAAAACCCTAATCGGGTGCCTTGAAATACACTGTTCTTGATTCTGGGGGTAACAACCTCAAATTGGGTACTCAATTGATATCATATAATACCCTTGATCTTGTTTCATGATTGAATTAGCCTAAAACTTTGATTGATCACAAACCCTGAAGCTTCAATTTGACTGTACAAAACCCTGATTCATCTGTAACTTGACAAAGACAAACTTGCATTAGGTTAAGGTTAGATAATTCATGATTATGCTCCTAAAATGATAATGAGAATCTAAGGGGTCAAAATTTGGGGTGCAACACTTCCCTTTCCTAGTCATGAGCCTTTTGGCTATGCTAGGGTTGATCATGGCTATCAGATTATTATCTGAATAATCATCAAGGTTCACTACATTAGCCTCATCCTTCTGGACATCATTATCATCATTGTTATCACCTTGCATATTAATATCATTACATTCAGAAGTTTAACCCTTATCATCATTCTTTTGTGAGGTTGTCCTAATGTTTCAACATCTTGAGTAACATCAGCTTGTTGATCCAGATGGGGAATGGATATCTCTGGCACATCATGTGGCTCATTTGATATCCTAGATACCAAATTAGAAATGGTGTTATGGACATCCCTAGAGCCTTCCTTATTGGTATCCTCAGAAGGGGTGGAGGTTCAAGTGTGAGAAGCCTGACCTGTGACTAGTTCTTTAGGTCTTCTTGCATGCGAAGCCCGTGGTTTCTTCACACTCAGACCTTCAGGGATCACCATACGTAGGGGTGCCACCTCAAGAACCTGGTTAGGGTTGCTAGCACCAGAATCTGGATCAGCGATGGTGGTCATCTTCTTGGTAGGGATAAATTTTGGTTGTTGAGACATTTTAGGAGACTTTGGCCGTGAGAGAGTAGGTTTTCTGTGGTTGTTGAAGGAGGTATGAAAGATGAAGAATTGGTATGGGCACCAAATGAAGCAAGCGTATAGTGTGTGTCGCTACCGCGAAAATAAGGTGCCGGCAAAACAGAAGAGTCGCCACCTTTCGTTATTTATCCCTCAGAACGGGAAAGGAAACGATCGGAAAAACCTAACGAAAAGGTATAAGACAAGGTTATCGCAACCAATGTCTGGGTTCGGGAGTCGGTTACGCAAGGGGAAGGTATTAGCACCCCTCACGTCCATCGTACTCGATGGGATCCACGCTTGTTGTGTTTATCTGACGGGTTGGTTGTATCTATCTACCTATCAAGGCTGGTTTGAAAAGAAAAGAAAATGACTCAGCAAAGCATCGCGCCTTATGCCTATGTATTCCCGTCTGGAACGAGAAATCAGAGTCAACGTAGTTCGGCTAACTACAGGGTACGGGGGAAGGTGGCTCGCCAATACGTCAGTATTATGCCTACGTACTCTCAACAAATATGAGAGATCAGAGCTTACGTAGTTCGGGATAATTCGGATCATGGGGATTCAGATTCATCTGTTTTCGAGTAGGGTTAACAAACAGTTCCAGCAGTTTGGTGTATGCAGCTCGACCCTCAGAGACTTAGGCGTTACATTTTGCGGTAGAACTGAGAGTTAACGACACTATTTTCTTCAAAAAAGCTTCCTTTGAATTATGGGCCCACGGGCAAAAAGGTTTGAAGTTTGTTTTCTATCTTTTACGGAAGAACTGTTTTTTTTATGGATGTTTGCAACCAATATCACACTAGAGACTATGACTTGAGAGTGAATGCGTCGCATGTCACCCTAAGGGTACCATACTAAACATCCAGACTGTTGAAGAGTGACCCTTCAACAACCCTTTCTCAAATAGCTTAAGGCTCGTAACGTATGACGTCAGTTAACCTTTATTACTGTATTTTAACTTGTTTTGAGATGAGAAGAGAGAACAAACAGGTTCAACTAAGGGGGAGACTATCAAGTCCTAATGTTGTCATGCCAAGGATTCATCCTATGATTGAGGCTTGAAACAGGGAACTCCTAGAAGTTATCATGCATAGGTTTCAACCTAAAGTTCTAATCATCACTTCCTTATCAAAGGAAGTGAGATTCCTAGGGGATCATATCAATGATAAACAGAAACAGATAAAACATCAGCTTAAACAGTAATTAGTAAACAGTACAGGAAACAACTGTAAAATGCATGCAATGCAAGTGAGGGAGGAAATGTGTGTGGGGCAGGAGCCTCCACAAGCTCGTCTCAACCTCAAGCCAAGTATGAATAATTGCAAAGATAGAGGAAGAAAGAAATGCAACAAGCAGACCACAAACCACACAGGCAAGGGAGTGAAGCTCTACCAAATACCAGCAAGCAAAGCCACACAGTAAAAATACAAGAAGAGGGAGAAACTCAACCTCTAATGCAATACAAGCAAGGGGAGAAACTCAAACCTTAGGATGCTCTTAGGCTTATTCAACTACATGACCTAATCTAAATGCATCACACCAATCAAGTCACATCAATACAGTTGCACAGGAAGAAAATAGACAGTCAAGAAAGCAAATCAACAGCTTCACAGCAAAGCCACTCTCTGACAGCAATCCAGTCCATAGTCTGTAACTATTCTTCAAGTCCACCATCTTCAATAGAAGGAAAGGGGTACTCCAACTTCATGCTTCTATCTTCAATAGGCTCCACCAAGAATGAAGAGAATCAATAAGATGATTATTTGATAATGGGAAGCAGACAGGAAACCCAAGGAATCCCATCTGAAACTCAACCAGTCATCAGAGAAAGGCATCCTCAAAAGTTCTACTCATTGTAAATGTCACACATCCCTCCTAAGGAGAGATGAGACTTTTACATGAGGACTTTTAATCATAGGATGGGAATGGAAGGTGAATGAAACCAACCATTATTTGAAGAAAAATCTATTTCTAAAGCTCTCTCCTAAAGCCCTAATCTTATAAGCTACTCAAAGCTAACAAAAAGACAAGAAAAGCTCCAATCCAAGCTCCACCAGCCACTCCACACAACTTTCATCATGTCCATGATATCCTCCAATAAGAACCAGAAGCCCACTATGCAAAGAAGCCCAACTTTGAGTCCATTCCAAATCAAACACCAAAATTGAAACACCAAATGAACAACCAACTTGAATATTCTATCTAAAATATCAAAACACATTCTAAAAATCTAATTATTTTTCTATGGGAACATGCATTTGCTAATAACCTACAGTTCCAAAATCAGGACCAAATTCAATCTCTAAGTCCTCCAATAAAATCCTAAGTTGCAAGGTATCACTAAAGAGATCCACCAAAAATCACACCTAAACAACTATACTAAAAGCATATCTAGAATCATCTAAAAATCATGATAAAAATCACAAGGCAACATTAATGTGTACATAAACAGCATACAAAAAATCAAGATCAAATTCAGAACCATGAGAGAGAAAGAAAATGGACAAAATCACAACATCATTATTTCACCATTAAACACATATGAAACTAAAAAATATGCAATAAAATGAAAATGCATGAAAAATGGAAAACAAAAACATGACAAAAATCTAAACACTTTACATTGTATCTACAATTTTTCTCAAGATTTAACATCAATTTTTACTATTTTTTGGGAATTAAAGTCAAACAACATGAAAATAAAAAATTAAAAGAAAACAATTAGAACAAAATAAGAGAAATAAATGGGAGGGTGCAGTCGGCAACAAAATTCAACTGAAGCGCTTGGGCCCAGGGGATGGGGGTGCAGTCAGCAGCCAGGGCGCTAGGCCCATCTGAGTTTCAACTCAGCCAAGAAAAAAAAGCCAGGAGGGGGTGCACTGAGTAACCCTTTCACGTTGTAAATCCACATTGGGCTTGGGGAGAGGGGTGCTGATAGCATACGAGGATGAGTCCCAACGCCACATGAATTCACCAGTTCAACTCAGTTCAAAAATTAAAAGAAAAAAGTGGTACACGCGAGGATTCAAACTCGCTCTTGCTTGGTTCACACAGCGAAGACACAAGGCCTGGGAAATCATTAACCAAAACGGGGCGTTTTAAGGGAGGTGTAAGTGGCGCCATGAGGGCGCTTGGATTGCTTGACCAAGTCAAGTCTTCAACATGAATGGATGGCTAAGATTATCTCTTCCTCATTTTCAAACTTGCAAACATCAAGCCTGCACGCGCGAACCAGTCCGTCGCCGGTGGCTTTTCCGGCCACCCCTGCGCAACCCTAACTTCATCTATAATCAACCATTCTCCACGATTCCTAAATGAAACTTGCCCTAAATTTCACCAAGAACTCAACTATACCATTCATTCATTCTAAAAACGCAACGATCGTGAGATATCAATCTCAACCGAAAATGGTGTCAACCCTAAATTGTCACTAATGTTCAAATTAATTATCCAAAATCCATCTTGATCATAAGAGGAACCTAACCGCATGCTTCTAATTCATTAAAAACACATAAACAGAGAGAAAATTCAAGAAGTTAAAACCTGGCTTTGAACTTTGATTGCAGTGGATTTAGGCTTCAATTCTCTTCCAAATCGTGCAGAAACCTTCAGTGATCAATGGTGAATGATTCTTGATGATCAATTCCTGCTGAAAACTTCTGATTCTCAAAAACGAAATCTCAATTTCAAGCTTGTTTCTTCACTTTGCTTCAATGGCTTCTCCACGAATTTTGGCACTAGAAGCTTCCTAAACTGATCCAAATCATATTTATCTTCTGTTTCAACAAGTTGGAGGCCCAAACCAAGCCCATTTGTGAATTTTGGATATTCATTTTCTTTAAAAAATTCCAATGTTGATATGCACCTTCAAGCCTTGTACATTCTTCAAACTCATTCCAAATCATTCACTTAACCCTTGTGGAGTGTAATGAAATGGTTCTCATCCCTTGATTTCAATCCAGGGAATGTGTTGGATATGTTTCTTACTTGTGAAGAAACCTTCCAAATGGCCATGCTATAGACTTCAAATAAAAAATGTAATAATGCCAATCTCTTTAGAATACCAATTCCATTCAATTTGACCACAAATTTGACTTGATAACATGTTATTTCCAATTACTTTGAATTTTCACCTTTTAATTCATTAAAATAGCTTTTATGTGAATTTTCTTCTACCAATGCTTGATATAATCCATATCAATGGACTCTTGATACTTGGCCAAGCTAAAAACATCATTTTGAGCAACTTTCATGTTGAACAAAAATCCATTTGAGGCTTGCAAGATGGTGAAATGGACTTATGATTCAAAATGACCTGTAATGCCCAAATACCCAAAATACCCTTGACTTGTCAAAGCCATAACTTGAGTTCCACACATCCAATCATGGACTTCTAGTACTCTATGGAAATCTAAGAGGATAAGGAACAACATTCATGTTGACCAAAAGTTCATAGGAATCATCCTTCTAGGGCAAACGTGTCATGCAAGTTGGGTAACTTTCAAGCTCCAAATTCACATGCCTTAGATGACTTGTAACTTGTCTGGCTCATAACTTGAGTTCTATAATCCCTATCAAGGACTTCTAGTACTCAAATTAAAGCTAAGATCATGCTCTACAACAATCATGTTGGGGTCAAGATGATATGACAATCATATCTTGAGTTAAATAGTCTTGAAGTCAGTGGTCAAGTTAGGGGATTTTACACTGTAAAGTCTTAGAAACCCTAGCCTGAAACTTCTCAAACTCTTCAATCATGATGAGTTAACCTTGGAATCATCCTTAGAACATCTTAATGCATCAATCCATGATCACATGGCTCTTGGATTAAGTCTCAACCCCCTTCAAATCATCAGTTGACTTAGGGTTGACCCAGTTAAACCCTAGCTGCACCAATCATGGCTGAGGCTTCTTATTCTTGCACAATGACCTGTCTAGGCCTCAAAGTGATCCTCAACAATTCTCATGAGCTCTCTAAAGACCTCTAGTCCATCCTCATGGCTTCAAAATCATCTGATGGCTTTCCACAACTCTCAAGTTAGGAGACACACACTCTTGGCTTCAACCCTCTCTCTGAGGATCTTTTAACTTCTCTGATAAGGATATCAACCCTTGAACATCTGAATAAACTTCTTAGCTAGCGTCATAGTCTTGTATAAATCTTGATTGGTAATCATACCTCTTGATCTCCTGCATACATGTCAATGAAATGCAAATGATAATGCTAATGTGAATGAAATGAAACATAAGCTAGGTAAAGAAATGTTGGGCAAATTTTGGGGTGCAACAGCTGCCCCTATTCAAACGGCTTGGACCTGACTGGGTGAGAAGCGAACGGCTCTCAAATAATCAAGGTAAAAGACGGTTGAATACCAACAAACCCGAAAATTTGCCAACTGCACAAGTACACAGTACTCTGATGGGGACAAATCTTCGGAAACTGAAATAATAGTTGCACGGGAACTAGCTGGAGAAATACTGATCTGAATCTCCATCAGGATGATTCATTGATTTATCTGATATCATTGCATCCTCAAATTATCAAAGGATCACCGATTACACAGTAACTGATGATTTGCCAACCACGCAGGTAAACGATACTCTGATTGGTAGGCACATCTTCAAAAACTGAGCATGAAAGTTGCACAGCAACTCTGCTGAGGAATTGGTCACACGGGAATTGGTGAAGGGTCGAATCTCCATCGGGACAGTCATCTGATTTTGCTGTAGATTTTCGTTCTCAAGTCATCGAGGGGTCACCGGTTACACGGTAACTGGTAATGGATGGTTGATCATGCCATCAGGCATTCTACGTCATAGCAGAAGAATTCCTTATCGTCGCCTATGGACTCATCATGTCGCTAGGAACGTCGACAACCTCTTTGTCGGAATTCATCAATAAGTCAATAAGGGATCACCGGTTATTCGGTAACTGGTGAATGATGGCTGATTATGCCGTCGGGCATTCTGCGCCACTGCAGAAGAATTCCTTATCGTCACCTATGGACTCATCATCTCGCTAGGCACGTCAACAACATCTTTGTCGGACTTCATCAGTAAGTCAATAAGGGATCGCCGGTTACTCGATAACTGGTAAATGATGGCTGATTATGCCGTCGGGCATTCTGCGCCATTGCAGAGACAATTCCTCATCGTCACCTATGGACTCATCGTGTCGCTAGGAACGTCGATAATATCTTTGTCGGACTTCATCAGTAAGTCAATAAGGGATCACCGGTCATTCAGTAACTGCTGAATAATGGCTGATTCTGCCGTCGGGCATTCTGCGCCACTGCAGAAGAATTCCTTATCGTCACCTATGGACTCATCGTGTCGCTAGGCACGTCGACAACACCTTTGTCGGACTTCATCAGTAAGTCAATAAGGGATCACCGATCATTCAATAACTGGTGAATAATGGCTGATTCTGCTGTCGGGCATTCTGCGCCACTACAGAAGAATTCCTTATCTTCACCTATGGACACATCGTGTCGCTAGGAACGTCAATAACATCTTTGTCGGACTTCATCAGTAAGTCAATAAGGGATCACCGGTCATTCGGTAACTGGGGAATAATGGTTGATTCTGCCGTCGGGCATTCTGCGCCACTGCAGAAGAATTCCTTATCTTCACCTATGGACTCATCGTGTCGCTAGGCACGTCGACAACACCTTTGTCAGACTTCATCAGTAAGTCCATAAGGGATCACCGGTCATTCGGTAACTGGTGAATAATGGCTGATTCGTTTGTCGGGCATTCTGCGCCACTCCAGAAGATTTCCTTATCGTCACCTATGGATTCATCGTGTCGCTAGGAACTTCGACAACATCTTTGTCGGACTTCATCAGTAAGTCAATAAGGGATCACCGGTCATTTGGTAACTGGTGAATGATGGCTAATTATGCCGTCGAGCATTCTGCGCCACTACAGAAGAATTCCTTATCGTCGCCTATGGACTCATCGTGTCGCTAGGCACGTCGACAACATCTTTGTCGGACTTCATCAGTAAGTCAATAAGGGGATCACCGGTCATTCGATAAGTGGTGAATAATGGCTGATTTTGCTGTCGGGCATTCTGCGCCACTGTAGAAGAATTCCTTATCGTCACCTATGGACTCATCGTGTCGCTAGGCACGTCGACAACATGTTCGTCGGAGTTCATCAGTAAGTCAATAAGGGATCACCGGTTATTCGGTAACCGGTGAATGATGGTTGATTTTGCCGTCGGGCATTCTGCGCCACTGCAGAAGAATTCCTTATTGTCGCCTATGGACTCATCGAGTCGCTAGGCACGTCGACAACATCTTTGTCGGACTTCATCAGTAAGTCAATAAGGGGATCACGGTCATTCGGTAACTGGTGAATAATGGCTGATTTTGCTGTCGGGCATTCTGCACCACTGCAGAAGAATTCCTTATCGTCACCTATGGACTCATCGTGTCGCTAGGCACGTCGACAACATATTTGTCGGACTTCATCAGTAAGTCAATAAGGGATCACCGGTCATTCGGTAACTGGTGAATGATGGCTGATTTTGCCGTCGGGCATTCTGCACCACTGCAGAGGAATTCCTTATCGTCACCTATGGACTCATCGTGTCGCTAGGCACGTCGATAACATCTTTGTCGGGTTTCATTAGTAAGTCAATAAGGGATCACCGGTTATTCAGTAACCGACGACACATAGCTGATATTGCCGTCGGGCATTCTGCGACGCGGCAGTAGAAGAAATCCTCGGGACTCGTCAGGTCGTTAGGAACTTTTTTAACAATCAAGTTAATCATGCCGTCGGGCATTCACATAAATTTTCGAGCGTCAGCTGGACTTTGTCATTAAGTCGGGAATAGAATTCTCGGTCAATCATGAACCAAATAGGGATATCCAAACTTCTGCCATCAGACACTCCGCATCAGCTGAGATAAATGCTTCGACACCGCAGTTGGACTTTATCAGTAAGTCTTCAAATGGAATCCTTAATCATTCAGGAACTACTAAGGATATGCATTCTTTTACCGTCAGGCACTCCGCGTCAGTTGGGAGAACTGCTTCGACATCGCGGCTAGACTTCGTCAGTAAGTATGGGGTTTTGGCACCGCTGCCGGACTTCAATCATCAAGTCTTCAAGGAAATTTCAACTCCTCTGTTTAAGACCTGTTGGGGATGACACGTCTCTGCTGGGAATTCTGGAGAACTATCAAGTCTCTGCTTCAGGGATTCAGGAATCATCCTTGATGAATAAACTCTGCTGAGGACTTTAAGAATCATCTTGGACAAATAACTCCGTCGGGGACTTCAAGAATCACCCTGAACCAATAACTCTATTGGAGATTTCAGGAATCGTCCTGAGCAAACACTCTGCCGGGGACTCTAAGCATCAACTTGAGCAACCAACTCTGGCGACTTCACTGGGGATTTTTAAGAATCATCTTAAGCAATCAACTTCGTTGGAGAAATTCAAGAATCATCTTGAGCAAACCATTCTACGGAGGAGCACCTGCAAAACAAGAACGGTAACGACCTAGCTCATGCTTCATATACATATGCTTTGACAATGGCGCAATGCTCCACACGGTGGAAATGCTATGTATTTACGGTAAATGCTATGCAATCATGCAAAATGCTACGACCCCATCAGCAAAATAAATGCTGAAGGGAAAAGCCTCCTGTCAAGGAGAAAGAACCACTCTGGTGGAGGAAGGAATCATCCTGCCGAGGAGAAGAAGTCACACCAATCTCAATTGGATTCTGCCTGGGGAAACGAACTTCAGTCGACTGCTGCAGGGGAACAAAGTTCTACAAGAACCTGAACCCGCTCAACTAGGTATACGAGCCACAACTGTTGAGGAAAATGATGTGAATCGCAGAAATCAACTGCGCGGCCTTCGCGGCTAATCTTCCCTGGAGATAACGACTCCGATGGGGAAATACAACATCAACTATTCAGCACTCTACTAGGGAAAACCAATCATGGCCCGCACGGCTTCCAAGGACTCGACTCTCTTGGGGAACTGCAAACTCGGCTGGGGAGGGTAACCAGACGCTGGAATCAATCCTACCTGCCGGGGAGAGTACAACTCTGTGGGGAATCTCAACTCCGCTAGAGACTTCAGTCTGGACTATCAGAAGCTGCACACTTGCGGATAGTCTTCTACGAGAGAACTGCACATTGACTCAGTGCTGGGGATGGACATATGCTTCAGCGCGTGACTCAGCTGGGGAGATGACGATCCTTCCTCAGGATGCATCTGGTTGGGGAGAATCTATCTCTTCTTGGGGAGACATATCAATGCTCTCGGTCCCATGTTCAGACTCCATGGGGAAACACTGCTAGACTTGTTGGGGAAGAAGGAATCATCCTGATTGGAAAACCTGCCACAAAACGAACTCGAGATGGCTTGCCCCGGAATCTTCTGACAACTTCTGACAAACTCTGACAATTTATGCCAACACGGGGAGGAACGGCTCTTTCGCTTTCAGCTTTTGCCTCAGCCTGTGGGATCTCTTTGGGGATGTTCCTTGAAAGGAAAATCTGCAATCTCTGCACCCTGTTTTGCTTCAGCATTCTGGAACCTCGCAAAGGTGCTTCAAGTTAATAACCTTTAGGCTAAGGATGGCTTTGACGCTCTCGGGGTGACCTGCCCCAGTCTTGTCATGACTTTGCCTCTCATGGGCTGATCTGTGGGAGTAATACCCTTGGCTGCGAGAGATTCATCAAATCTTGACCTGATTGCCCGGGATCAACGATTTCTAGATGGATGCTACCCATATTGTGATCACTTGACATAGCTTTCCCCAGTTCACCAGAATACTCAGGCGCTCTGCATTCTATCCTGATTAGACTTTCCATTGTTGAAACTTCCCTGCTGTCAAGCGCTTACTCGCTAGTAAAACAAGTTGTTCTGCATAAACGACATATCAAATGCAATGCATATGGCAGTTTTCAAAATCCATTCCTGTTCACTAGGAAAAAAAGTTTATGACATAAAATACATGAAACCATTCATTAACATGTCAACATTAATACAACGCTGTAATGGGAATCCTTTCTAGGAGTCAGTTCTGATGCGATCTTTACCGAAGTATGCTTTCGAAACAAACCTATTTCAATTAGGTCTTTTAAAGGTTGTAACATGGTCAGGTTCATGGTTTAAGAAAGAAAGGATAAAGGCTCAAAATTCATTTTAACCCACCCATTCTCCTTGATGTCCTCCGATCCTACATTCAGCTAATTCGACCTTAGCGTTCACCTTTCAAAGGTTATATGACATGAGTGACGGTTCAGGAAACCACAAGTTTTCGGAGTGACAGTCATTCACTTTTCGTCTTTGTTTGGGCACTGGTAGCCATACGATTTCGTTCTTTCTTGAGGATCTTCTTTCGTAATCCTTTTTCGCCTTTTGTTTTTTCGTTTTTCGTTTTTTCGTTTTTCGTTTTTTCGTTTCCCCCTAACTTTTGCCTGGACTAACTCTTTTGAGTTTCTTCAATCTTGAAGTCCAGCGGGGTACCCTAATTTTTGCCTAAGTCGCTTGCTTTCAAGATTTGACTTAGCGGGCTTTTTCTTTTCGATTTTTTCTTTTTCTTTTTTGAACAAGTCGTATGGCATCGGCTCATATGACTTGTTAGAGAGATTGTGACTGTTTCACTCCTGGTCGGCCAGGTTTAACCATCATGGTTTTTTAGGTACGACCTATAGCGGTGTGATTGATCCTCGAATGGACACTCCTTTTGTTATTTGAACGCCTGGTCAAATTAACTGACACCTACCCTTCCCCGGGTTAAGTTTGAGGGTTTTTTATCTTCAGAAAGAAACTTCTACAACTAGGCTCAAAGGGGTTAACAAGGGATTCTCTTCCTTATATCTCCAGTGTTTGGGAATTGAAACAATGACTGTACATCATCAACAGGTTTTTTGTTCAAAAGCATAGCATTGGAAGCTTACGCATCATTGGATTTTCGTCATCCTCCTCGGATTCCACTTAAACAAGCGTTTGAAATAAAAGAAAACAATAGAGTGAACACAAATGGATTAGTTCAAAACATGCATATTTATTTCATTATCAATATCAATTGAAAAACAATCATGCTTTACAAGCGAAATTTGCAATTCTATAGGAAAGAAACTACAAATGTAAAGAAATGACATGATACAATGCAGATTGCCAGCTTTCGGGGAATTGGGCTTTCACACTTATTTGCTGCTGAGGGGAGCTACCCTTGAAGTCTTTAGACTCAATTAGAAGAACGACTGCTGTGAGGTTGACTCTGATTCGGGCTCTGGTAGCTTCGCTGCGACGGAGCGAGAGGTTGCCGATTCTGTATGGCAAAAACAATCCGAAGACGAGGATCCTCTTTGTTCAGGGGCTTTCATCCTGGAGCTCGACCCAGGAACATGAAAAGGTTGCGGGCAAGGCGATTCAGACCTCAAAGACCGTGGGATATACTCCTGATCCTTCTCATCTTCAGATGAGATCATGGGAACACCCATCTCTTTTGCATGATAGGGGATGAATATGCCTGATGCTTTCATGCCGCCTGACACGAATTCAATTGTTCCTGACTCAATCATGTCTTGAACCTTATGCTTAAAAGCTCTACAGTTCAATATATCGTGCCCCGATGCTCCAGAGTGGAATTCGCAATGGGCGTTCATGTCCCAGTCTGGTGGTGGCTGTCCAATCATTGGAGCCAACGTTCGATGTTTAACCAACTGAAGTTGGAGCAGGAGTTGCAACAACTGGTCATAACCCATCGGGTTTGGATCGAGGATTCTGTTAGATAGTCTCCTCTTTTGACCCTGCCTTCTGGGGTTGTCTTGCGGAACCGGACGTGGCTGCTGACGGGAAGCGTTCTGAGCTTCATGCTGAGCAGAGGGTTTTCTAGGCTTATCATGCCTAGGTGCGGGTTCGTCAGATACCCGTGGAGCAAGTAGGTCAGCTGCAGCCTCGGGTCTCTGCTCACATTCTCTTCGGAGTATGTTCTTTAGTACCTCCGCCATCAGGCCCACCTGATTCTTCAGTTGGTCATTCTCCTCTTTAAGCGCCTGCTGGTCCCTCATAACCTGCCTCAGCTGGCCTCGGACCTCTCTCAGCTCTTCTCGTACCCGTTCCATTGCTCGGATCAACCTGAGACAAACCTAAAACAACCTGTATCAACAGGGGGTTAGGAAAATGGTAAGGTACCTGTCATGCAAATGATTCATGCAGATGCAAACGTGTGTCTGTGCCTTAGGGAGATTTCCCCCCCAATTCTAGTGCCAGAGTGCCAATGCTGACAATAAGAAGTCTGGATCCAGTCATGGAAATGACATCTCATATATATATAAAGCCCATCAAGGCAGCATACAATATCATTGAGTACAAGCAGAATCAATAGCACGACCTCGACCAACAAGCCTGGTGATGGTCAGCATACAACAATGATCAAAAACAAAGGATTACAAATATAGTCAAGCACGGCCAAGGGCGCGAAACTCTGCTAACAACCCCTTCGTTTCTGGATGATCAGGCTGAGTGAGTAACCCCTCGACGAGCAACTCCCTCTGCAAAATAGTGCATTGAAGACCTTCAACTGAGTCTTCACATGCTCCTTCGCCGAAACAATCTTCCAACCTCCGCTTCTTGGATTCAAACCTCTGCTTGCGCTCCTTCAAGTTAGCGAGAGCCTTGTGTCGCTTGCGCGAAAATAAGGTGCCGGCAAAACAGAAGAGTCGCCACCTTTCGTTATTTATCCCTCAGAGCGGGAAAGGAAACGATCGGAAAAACCTGACGAAAAAAGGGTAAGACAAGGTCGTCGCAACCGTTGTCTGGATTCGGGAGTCGGTTACGCAAGGGGAAGGTATTAGCACCCCTCACGTCCGTCGTACTCGACGGGATCCTCGCTTGTTTGTTTACTTGGACGGGTTGGTTATAATCTATCTACCTATCAAGGCTGGCTGAAAAAGAAAAGAAAAATGACTCGGCAAAGCATCGCGCTTTATGCCTACGTATTCCCGTCTGGAACGAGAAATCAGAGTCTACGTAGTTCGGCTAACTACGGGTGAAGGTGGGGAAGGTTGCTCGCTAGGATATCGCATCCTATGCCTACGTACTTTCATCTGGTATGAAAGATCAGAGCAAACGTAGTTCGGGAAACTACGGGTTATCTCCTAAAAGAAGTGTTTTTTATTGTGTTTGCGATTTCAACCGCACTAGAGACTATGACCTGAGAGTGAATGCGTCGCATGTCACCCAAAGGGTACCATACTAAACATCCAGACTGTGGAAAAGAAACTCTCCCGCAACCCTTTCTCAGATAGCTTAAGGCTCGTAACGTACGAAAGAAATCATTCATGATTACTGTATCTTAAACTGCTTCGAGATGAGAAGAGAACAGACCCAACTAGGAGGGAGACTATCAAGTCCTACTGTTGTCATGCCATGGATTCATCCTATGGTTGAAGTTTGAACAGGGAACTCCTAGATGTTGTCATGCATAGGTTTCAACCTAAAAGTCTATCATCAAATCCTCATCAGAGGAAATGAGAGTCCTAAGGGATCATGTCAATGATACACCAAAATAGACGAAAGCATCAGCTTTAACAGTAAAATGCATGCAATGCAAGTGAGGGAGGAAATGTGTGTGGGGCTTCATCCTCCACAAGCTCATCTCAACCTCAAGCCAGTCATGAAATAACAGTAATCATACTGAAATAAACAACATGCTATCAAGCAAAAACGGTAAATTGCAATCATACAGATGAAAGAAATGAAATGCTATCAAGCAAAATAAACACATGGGCAAGGGAGCTGGGCTCTACCGAATACCCGCAAGCAAAGCCAGGCAGTAACAATACAATCAGATGCACTCATGCTCTTAGACTGAACTTATTCTAAATGTGCTTATTCTAATGCAGCAGACAAATCAGACAAAACACACAATACATCAAAGAAAACAGAAGAAAGCCTCAGCTCCTCCAGCAGCAACCCAGTCTTCAGACTTCAGAGATCACTTGCTTTCCAGGTATCAAACCTACAGCATGAGTATCAACTCATCTTCTCCCTTGAGCTTCAGCTCCTTTGACCAGCTCCACCTTCAGGCTTTACTATCTCCAGGGATCTTCAGGCATCAACAAAGTCTTCAGACTTCAACAATCTTCAAGGAATCATCCTCTTCAAAGCTTCAGCTTCTATCTTCAATGGCTCAAATACTCCAGCAAACAAGATTCAGTCAATAAGATGAGGTGAGGATGTTGCAGTGCTCACTGACTTCCAAAGGATGCCATTGAGAACTTAACATCAAAGGAAAGGCTCTCTCAAAGTTCTACCTTATAGGGCAAGGTCACTAATCCCTCCAAAGGAGAGAGGTGAATACCCTTAAGGGACTCTATGTCACAGAGAAGAAAGGAGGTGAACAAGACACTCCTTGTTTATTGAACAAAGTATTCTATCTAGGGCTCTGCCTATGCACCTATCAACCTATAAACAAAACAAACAAAAGCTATGCTAAACTCCTCTGCAAGGTCTTCAAAGCTTCCATGATGATCCACAAGGTCTTCAACTCAATCTTCAAATCTCACACACTCAACAGAGAAGGAAAGAAAACACAACAATACAACTTATGCCTTTAAGCAACACACATACTATCCATACATTCAAAAATCAATGAAAAATACTAAAATACCATACAAATTCCTAATATAAATTCTAGGGGATCCTATTTAACTACCTTTAAGTCCCATATATTCCCCATAGGCTAACTTGTCCTAAAAACCCCAAAAATAAAATGTTGAAGTTCAAGTATACTACTTAAAAACCCTAATTAAACTATCCTAAGTTCAATTATCTAAACTAATCAAAATTTATTCTAAAAAATCTAGTAATAAATTCTGGGAATACTACAATTCAATATTAATCACCACAAAAAAGAATGGGCAAAAAATCTATTTCTAAGTGCATGAACAAAAATTTGCAAAATCATGGATGAAATGAATGATTAAAAATGTGCATTTATTTGTAAAATATGAAACAAATGCGAAAAAAATGTAAAATGCAATTTTTATATTTTTTTAATTTTCTAGACATGTTAAGAAAAATGTTAAAAAAAGAATGAGTTAAAAATATGCATTTTCCATTTAGTTATGAATTTTTGAAGATGAATGAAACAAAAAAGAAAATGAATACGAAATAGAAAGAAATAAGTGGAAGGGGTGCAAATAGAAAGAAATGATAGTTGAAATCATTGGGCCTGGAAATGAGGGGGGTGCGAATAGCGCAAAGGCCCAAAGACCTCATTAAAATTCAGATTTAATGCCAGCCGTTAGATGCATTGGATGAGTCAAATATTCAAAGGAAATCAAGGGTGGTGATTATGTCTTCTTCCTAATGCATGCTAGGGTTTCAAAAACAGAATTCATGCAAGCAACTTCCACCCTCTCTAACTCTCTCATTTCTCCACCATTTTTCACGATCCAAAGATGAAAACTCATCTACTCTTCTCCCTCTACACAGCCATGGTACTAGAATTCTCTAACTCTCCCTCAAGAAAGAAATACGAAGGCTACAAGGGGTGGTCACCATTTTCGCACCTTAGTTTGCATGGTAATCAAATGGTCTCATATTAACCTATCATGTACTACATCTTATGGGGATTATCCTAAGCCTAATATCTAAGATTATAGTACACTAAATCGTGAGTTCTTGATCACTAAAGAATTGACACCATGGAAGCAAACCTCACAAACAGCCCTCAAACTCATCATAACACATCCCTAATTGGTCTCTATTGGATTTCTCCTAACAACATGCTTGAACTATGGATAAATAGAGAGATTCATGGTGAAACGCATACCTTGCAAGTGATGATGGTGGTGATGGTTCTCCTCCAATTCAGACCTTGCCAATTGCTTTGTGTGGTCTTTGATGAATGTTGAAGCCTCTGGTTGCAGTAGTTCTTGTTCTATCTTCTTGAATCAACCTATTCAACTCTTCATGCAAGTTGGAGTGAAGTTGAAGATCTCATAATCCAGCCACGAATTCTTGAGCCTTTCCTTTGCCAAATACTCTATGAAGGTTGTAGATGATGATGATAACCAGAGTTGGAATGATGGATGATGATTCAACACACTTTGAAATGAAAATGCACTTTTGGAGTTATGGAACCAAAGTATGCTTGCAAGTCCTCACAATCTCTAACCAATGTATGGACCTTCTCTATTTCTTATATAGATGAGAATAGAATCATCTAGAATGGATGAGAAGCTTCCAAGAGGTTTCTAGAACTTCTCATGCAATGAGAAATTCACTTTTTCTATTTTTAGTAAATATCCCAAATCTCATGAGAAACCATGCAAAATGCCCTCATATGAGATGATAAGGAGAGAACAAGGCATTTCAAGTCATTTTAAGGCTTTGGCAAACATTTCCTTTTGATACCTTAAAGTGCAAGTAACAAATTTACAAAGCAACTCCAATTTTTAAGCCTAAACTCAAAAATGTGGCTAAACCATTGTTCTCAAAATGATGTTTCCAATCAAAATCATCTATCATATGCCCCATTTTGGATTTGTAGATCTCTCAAACCAAAATCCAATTTCAACTTTTTTAACTTATAAGCCTTTTTCAAGTCATTTTGACCATTTTAAAATATCCATGCTCCATGCATTTCCAACAATTCATGACCTTCTTTCTAGACTTAAAATCACATTTTGAACAACTTTCATGTTTTGAGTTTTTCCATTTGAGGCTTGGAAATAGGAGATATGGCATTTGCTTAAAAATGACCTATAACTGACAAATTACCAAAATACCCCTGTCTTGTTCAAACCATAAGTTGAGTTCCACAAATCCTATCAAGGACTTCTACCACTAAAATTAAAGCTAAGAAGATGCCCTTCAACATTAATGTTGACCAAGAAATCATAGGAATCATCCTACTAGGGCAAAAGTTGTCTGCAAGTTGGGTGACTTTCAAGGACCCAGATTCACACACCTCTGCTGACCTGTAATTTGTCAAAACCATAACTTGAGCTCTGTAACTCCTATCAAGGACTTCCACCACTCAAATTAAAGCTAAGAACAAGCTCTACAACATTCATGTTGTGGGGAAGATGAGATATCAATCACATCTAGAGCTAAAACTGCCTGGAAGATAGGGATCAAATTAGGGTTTTTTCACTGACAATCCTTGGAAACCCTGACTTGAAACTTCTCAAACTCCTCAATCATGATGAGTTGGCCTAGGAATCATCTTTATAACATATCCATACATCATTCCCTGATCTCATGGCCCCTGGATTAGGTCTCAACCTTCTCCAAATTTTTAGTTAATCTAGGGTTGACTCAGTCAAAACCCTAATTCCACCATTCATGGTTGAATCTCCTGAATTCTTGCATAATGACCTCTCTGGGCTTCATGATGACTATCAAGACATCTCATAGGATTTCTCAAAACATCTAGTTCATTCTCAAAGTCTCAGAATCATCTGAGGAGCACCCACAACTCTCAAGCTATGAAGCACACAACCCTGGTTTCAACCCACTTCTCTTGAGGATCCCTTGAACTTACTGATGAAGGTATCAACTTTCAAACACTTAATGAGTAAATAATTGTTGGTCAAATTTTGGGGTGCAACAGCTGCCCCTATTCAAACGGCTTGAACCTGACTGGGTGAGAAGCGAACGACTCTCAACCAATCAAGGTGTGAGACGATTGAATACCGGTAAACCCGAAAATTTGCCAACTGCACGAGCACACGGTACTCTGCGGGGAACAAATCTTCGAATATTGCAATGCTAGCTGCACGGCCGCTAGCTGGAGAGATACTGATCTGACATCGCCGTCAATTATCCACATTAAATTCTTCTGACATTGTCTTCGGACAACCACAACACCCAACATTGCCACTGGAGAAACACATCTGACAGAATACCCCGCATCGCCGCTGGAGAAACACATCTGACAGAATACCCCGCATCGCCGCTGGAAAACTGAATCTGACATCGCCGTCGGAAACAAACGTCACTTGGAGACACTGGACGTCGTCGTCGTACAAACATCATCTTTACTGGGGATTTAAAGAGTCTGACCTCGCCGTCAAACAAACATAATTTGACCTCGCCGTCGAATCCAAACGTTCAACCTCGCCGTCGAACAAACATCCAACCTCGCCGCCGGACAAATGATGATCTGACCTCGCCGTCAAATCCAAATGTTCAACCTCGCCGTCGAACAAACATCCAACCTCGCCGCCGGACAACTGATGCAACCCTGAACAATTCTGACCTGGGGTTCACCCCTGGTGAATGGAACAAAAGGTACACTTGCGTATTTGAAACTACTCCGCTGGGACTGAGAGACTTAACCGAGCACACTCTGATCTGGGGGTCACCCTCAGAACCATAACGAACATCGGAATACTGCTGCATGCTGCCCGCCGTAGAACCTCAACATTAAAGATATATGAAACCCTGGCCCCTGGCCACTCCAGATCCGCTGGAAAAAATATTCAAGTATTTCTGAATATGAATGAAACCCTGGCCCCTGGCCACTCCAGATCCGCTGGAGAATCTTCAAGTATTTTTGAATATGAATGAAACCCTGGCCCCTGGCCACTCCAGATCCGCTGGAGAATCTTCAAGTATTTTTGAATATGAATGAAACCCTGGCCCCTGGCCACTCCAGATCCGCTGGAGAATCTTCAAGTATCTTTGAAGATAGATGAAACCCTGCCCGTCGGCTATTTCCAGCTTCAGCTAGAGAAACATCCTTGACCTTCAAGGATGTAAACTTTGCCCGTCGGCAACTCTGCAGGAGGTATCTTCGACTTCAGTCTGAAGAAATGGTCCTTGGCCTTCAAGGATACATGGATCTGCCTTCAGGCAACCCCGCCTCTGCTATAGAGTATCCGTGACTTCAGTCAGGGATATATTTCGGCCTTCAGTCCGAAAAGTGAATCCTAGGTCATTCATGACCTTGGGGATAACCTTGCCCTTAGGCACCTTCGCTTCAGCTTAGGAAATCTGTGACTTCAGTCAGAGAAATGGTATCCTGAGCCATTCATGACTCTACGGGGATTCAAACACTTTGCCTTCAGGCAAAACTCCGCTTCAGCTGGAGAAACATCTTCGATTTTAGTCAGAAGAAACACTATTCACTAGATCGCGATCAATCATCACCTCAGGACAACTGACTTGGTCTTCAGACCAACACGGATCACCTTGGCTGTGTCTACAAGCTTTGGAACCTTGTCTTCAGCCACCCGTTGATTCATCAACCAGGAAATCTGAATTCACAGGAACCTCCGATACCGCCTTCAGGCGCTTACGAAGTCAATCTTTAGACTAGACATTACTGCTGGAGCAGACCTATCACGCTGCTAAGGACTTCAAGAATCATCTTGAACAAGCAAATTCGTCGGGCACCTTCAAGAATCATCCTGAACTGATAACCTTTCTGGAGACTTTATTCTGCGGGGTATTCCAGGAAT
This sequence comes from Lathyrus sativus, assembly GCA_963859935.3. NCBI lineage: Eukaryota > Viridiplantae > Streptophyta > Magnoliopsida > Fabales > Fabaceae > Lathyrus > Lathyrus sativus. Next base: position 231,297,112 of record OZ012737.1, read on the forward strand.
CCTCCTGGGCAACTCTTGCTGGGGACGCTACTGGGGAGCTCAAGAATCATACTAAGCAAACAACTCGGGAAATTGCGCTGAGGCCTTAAGGATCACCTTAAGCAAACGGCCCTGCTGAGGAATTCAAGAGTCGTCTTGCACTGAAGACTTCGCTGGGGATCTCAAAAATCATCTTGAGCGAGCGACTGTGGGGATTACACCGGGGTCTTAAGAATCATCTTAGGAAAACGACCTCGTTGGACAGAATATCAGGAATCATCCTGAGCAACCGGTCTTTTGGTGGATTACCTGTAAGACAAGAATGATAATGACCTGGATCATGTTGATGATGCATATGCTTCTGCGCTATGCCCCACACAGTGGGAATGATATGCGTTTATGCTGAATGCTGTGCAATCATGCACAATGCTATGCAGCGTTAAATGTTATGCAGTGTTGAATGCTATGCAGTGTTAGATGTTATGCAGTGTTAGATGTTATGCAGTGTTAGATGCTATGCAGTCATGCACAATGATGCGATCCCGTCCGCAAAATAACTGCTAGAAGGAGGAGGCCCTTTTGTCAAGGAGACAAGGACTACTCAGGTAGAGGAATCATCCTGCTGAGGAGAACGTGGACACGCTAGTATCAAATGGACTCTGTCTGGGGAATTGATCTTCCGGTTGACTGCTGCAGGGCAAACAACTTCAACTGACTGCTGCAGGGGACGAAGCTCTACGAGAACTTGGACCTGCTGATATCAATCGCGAGAATAAACTGCGTGGCCGTCTCGGCTACTCTTCCGGGGAGGATAACTCTGTGGGGAAACAACTTCAGCTGCTCAACACTCCACTGGGGAAAAACCAATCACGATTTGGTCAACTTCCAAGGACTCGACTCTCTTGGGCATCTGCAAACTCGACTGAGGAAGGAGAAGTCATTCTGCTTCGCTGGAGAGAGTGCGACTCTGGGGAAACACAGCATCAGCTGCCCCACGCTCTACTAGGGAACATCCATTCATGGTCCCAACTGCTTCCAAGGATTCTGCTTTTCTGCGGACTCAGCCGGGGAGAGAAATCATTCTACTTCACTGGAGAGTACAACCCTGATGAGGAGTCTTAATTTTGCTGGGGAAGAAAAAATCACTTGACTTCGGGGGAGAGTACAACTCTGCAGAGGAATACAACATCAGCTGTTCCAATACTCCACTGGGGAAGAGGGAATCATCCAACTTCAGGGGAGAATACGACCCTGGTGGGGAATCTCAATCCCGCTGGAGACTTTACTGGGGAAACACGAGCTTCGGCACCCGAACACTTCTATGAAATCTGCACTTGCGACCCGGTGCTGGGGAAAGACGACATCATTCTTCGGTGCTTGGCTCAGCTGATGGGGTGACGCTCCTTCAGGATGCGTCGGCTTGGGGATGAGAATCCTCTCTGCCTGGGGAGACATATCAATGCTCACTATTTGCGTTCAGATTCTGCGGAGGAGAGACTACTGAACTCTGCTGGAGAAGGAGGGCTCGCCCTGCTTCGGGGATATCGATCCTGGTCTACTGAGGGCAATCTTGACCCTAATCTGATAAGGGGTAAATGCCATCTCAATTTGCTGCAGTCTCAAACTGTACAGGGGGAACAACCTCAAACCGTACATCTCTGCTGAGAAACAATCCTGGTTCAACAGCGTCAACACAGGGAATACAGGCTACCAATCATGGAGTCAAGTAACAGGTTATGCTGTAGGTTAACGACCCAATGACCGCAAGGCTTCTTCAGAAGACTCTGGCTTTGGCAGGGTAATGACACGATTCCCCGATACTCAATTCTTGCTAGGGTGAACAAACTCATTTGAACAACTTGCCCCAGCGCAATTCAACCTGCCCCAATCCGACTCTTGGGAAGATTCATTCTGAACAGAAAACAACTGGCAACAAGACAATCTTCAGAGGGCTTGCCCCAGCATCTGCACAACGGGAGGATTCATCCTCAACTAATCAACTCTCAGCAAGGTCGGCTTCAATATCTCTGAAGTAGTTTGCCCCTGAACGAGCGATGAGCGACTCAACATGCTCTGATCGAACACCGGAGGGATCTGCCCTTAAATTGCAAGAATTCTGGATAACTGCCCCTGATTGGGTCTCGAGAAGACTCACTTCCGATCAACCGCTTCTTGCATAAACCGCCCCATAATCAACTGATGCTCCGGGACTTGTCCTCGAAAAAACCGGTTCCAAACTCACTGGAAGTTGATGCCCCAGATTCACAGGGTTTCACAGCATACCATTCTGACCCAGACCTCTGACGATTCAGTCCTGATTGACTATTCCCTGCTGAAGTTCCTCCGTATCAGCTACTGACCTGCAATTAGAATTGTTTATTCACGAATGGTAATTTTAATGCAGTGTTCATGCAAATTCCGAAAAAAAGTGGTACTGTCACTCATTTACGTGCGTATGATTGTGAGTGACGAATGAAACAAAGTTCAAACGTAGTGCTTACGTGGTCAGTGAAAAATGCAATAAGGATATGATTAGCAAATCATGAAGGAGTCAGGTTACTCAACCTTATCGTAATGCGCTCTCAGAATAAACCCTGCCTCAATTAGGTCTTTTAAGGGTTATATCGTGGTCGGGTTCACGGTTAGTGAAACAAAGGATATTTGGCTCAAATTATGATTTGTACCCACCCCGTCTACGTGATGTTCTCCGATCCTAAAGTCCAGTTAACTTAGCTCGAGCGCTCGCCTCTTCGAGAGGTATGTTGAACATTGGGAACAACTGGTTAAAGAATTCACAAGGTGTTTCGGAGTGACAGTTACTCCTTTTTCGTTTTCGGCGTCTGTGTCTACACGACTTCGTCCTTGTTCGAGGATTTTTCTTTTTTTTTTATAATCCTTTCTTTTTCATTCTTTTGTTTTGATTCCCTAATTTTTGCCTGGACTGACTCCTTTTGAGTTCTTTTCGATTTTTCTTTTGAAGTCCAGCGGGATGCCCTGATTTTTGCCTAAGTATTTGCTTTCTAGCTTTTCTTTTTTACTTAGCGGGCTTTCTTATTCCTTTTTCTTTTGGAACAAGTCGTGAGACACTGGTTGTCTTGATTGCTTCGAAAGGCTTGTAACTGTCTCACTCCTGATTGGTGAGGTTTAACCATTGTGGTTGATGAGGTACGACCTCTAGCGAGGAATATGATGTGATTGGTCCTCGAAGGACAACACTCCTCTATAAGATTTGAACGCTCGATCAAGCTAACTGACAACTACCCTGCCCCGGGTTAAGATGCGAGGGTTCAAAAGCCCGAAAGAAACTCCTACTTCTCGGCTCGGAGTGGTTAACAAGGGATTCTCTTCCTTATCTCTCCGGTGTTTAGGGATTTGAAACAATGCCTTATACGTCATCGGCAAAGTTTTATCTGAAAGCAATACGATCCTTGGCTATGAGTATTCAGTTTCATCATCCTCCCTCCGCTCATTGCTAATCATAGTGATAAAGTGGAGTAAATAAAATGCAAGTGTCAGTGTAATGCAGTAAATGAGTGACAACGACATAACTAATTCAGAAAAAATGCATAGTCACTTTATTAACATCACCATTCGAAACATACAATGTTTAACAGCAAGTAGTAACTAACAGAAAAGAAACTACAAATGCAAATGGTAAAAAGTCCGAGGACTGCCAATGTTGAGGACGTCTGCCTGTCTGGACCACTGGCTTCGGGAAGTAACCCTCTGAATCTGCGAGCTCAAACAGCCGAGAGGTTGTCACGCACAACCAAAACTCCACCTGGAAAGGAAATACACCCTTGGTCGATCAATTGTTGCACTTTCGCCTGGAAAGCCTTGCAATCTTCAGTTGAATGCCCCGGAGATCCACCATGGTAACCGCACTGAACATGAGGATTGTACCCTGGAGGGTAAGGCTCTGGCACGGGCTTGAGAGCTTTCGGTTCCACCAAAGAATTCTGAATCAACTGTGGAAGAATTTGGCTATACGGCACAGGCACCGGATGAACAGGAGCATTCCTTCGTTCCACGTGGTTGCGAGGTCTCTTGTGATCCTGGTGCTGGTATTCCTTCCGCCCAAGAGTAAGAGGTCGTCGTCTCTGCATGGCGATGATCTCTTGTTTAGGCGCTTGCGTCCTTGAACTTGATCCAGGTAGGAACTGCGAGCGAGGCGATGCAGTCACCAAAGGTCGTGGGACGTATTCGAGATCTTTCTCAGCTTCAGGCAAAGGAGTGAAATCATTCACCTCTTCTGCGGGGTACGGGATGAACTTTCCCGATGCTCTCATGCCGCCCGGCGCAAGCCTAATTGTTCTTGAGTCAATAAGGTCTTGAATCTTATTCCGGAGAGCCTTACATGTTTCAACATGGTGCCCCGGTGCTCCTGAGTGGAAATCACAATGTATGTTGAGATCAACGTCTGGTGACCCGTCATCTGGTGGATCCGAGGTCCGAAGCTTGAGAACACGGTTCTGAACCAACAGTGGCAACAGCTGGGCGTAACTCACAGGTAGTGGGTCAACAGCTCTATCAAGTAGCTTCTTCTTTTGATTATAACCTTCAAGGTTATTCTGAGATGCCTGACGCGGCTGCTGACGAGACAGGCCTCGAGCTTCATGCTGTGTAGAGGGTCCATGAGGTCCACTTGGCTTCAGCACAGGCGGCACTGACGGTAACGGAGGAAGCACTTTGGGCTCCACCTTGGGTGCTTGACCACTCTCCTTATTTAGCATACTTCTCACCACTCCCATGAGAAAGCTCAACTGATTCTGCAGCTGCTGATTCTCTTCTCTGAGTACCTGCTGGTCCAGACGCACTGCCTGTATGTCATTCATGACCTGCCCCAGCTGGCTTTGGATTTTCCCCAACTCAGCTTGTATCTGCTCCATCAATCTGAGCTGCTTGACTCTGTGTCAAACCTGCAAACACAAGGGTTAGAAGACAAGCCCCGGCTTCTGTCATGCAAGATGAATTATGGGTGTCTGTACGTTCAGGAGATCACCCCTGATTCTGGTGTCAACGTGCCAACATAGTGTCAATGCAATAATAAGACTGGATCCATTCATGGAAGAAAATATCTCATATTGCTCGGGACACCAGGATCAGGGTACGAAACGCGCCTGCAGCACAGCCACATGCTAATGGAATGCAAACATGAATATGCGAGCTAATGCAAAATGCAGGGATGCAACAATATATCCAGGTGGCTGCTGTGGAGATTTGGTATCAACAGTTACTGATGAGAAGAAAACCCCGGTGTGAGACCACTAATCTGATCTGCTGAGAATAACCATCTGATGGGACCGAGATCAAAATTCTGTTCTGACAAGAGTAAGTGACTGATAATAAGGACCCCGGGTGCAAGATCAAGGAACACCTGTTGAAGTCTTCAGACCCCAAAATCACAATCTGCCCTATCAAGAACAAACACACAGCTGCTGATGAGATCTTCAGACCTCGCTCAAAATCTGCCCTATCAAGAACAAATAACATCTGCCGATGAGGTCTTCAGACCTCACTCAAAATCTGCTCCGTCCAGAACAAACCACTGACGATAATACACTGATCAAAGCCTGCTCTATCAAGAACAGACGAACACCCGATGATAAGATCCTCTGACCAAACTCTTGCTCTATCAAAAACACATCTGTAACTGAGAACCCAACATAACTGATTTGCTGTCAAGAAAACCAGGTAGTCTGAAGGTCTAAGTTTCCTGTAATAAACCCAGTTCCGCTCACAGGTATGGACCTAGACTGACTCAAGGTATGGCATCCTATGCGTTCATCAGCGTCACAGACTTTCAAAATTGATGATACGATTCCCAGAAGGAGTGGCATCATCAAGTCCTGAAGAGGCCTCACTTAGCTGAATCACAAATGATCGGTCCCCAGAGTCGACAATCCACCAAACCAGCAACCGTCTCAACCCAAAGGGTTGAAAGTGAAGCCAACCGGATGAACCTCGTCTGAGCGTGGATTTCATGAGACACTAGTGCCTGCAAAGCAAGCACGCACCCACTAATTTCCACTCTAAGTCTATGGTGCACTCAAGCCTGGGTCTGGCTTCTCACTCAATCAGAACTCCCATTCCACAACAGCACAAATAATCATATTTTACTGAATATAAAATGCGGGAAATAAAGTGCGAGAAGTAAAAATGCGATAAATAAACGCAACCCAACAAGCAAACATACAAACGATAGGATTGACCCGCAGGGAACCGTTGGAGTCCCCAACAGAGTCGCCAGCTGCTGGGGACGGTCCCAGGCAGCTAGGAAGAAAATCCAAGGCGAGACTCGCATAGGGAAACACCTGCCCTCCCCAGCAGAGTCGCCAGCTGTCGCTTGCGCGAAAATAAGGTGCCGGCAAAACAGAAGAGTCGCCACCTTTCGTTATTTATCCCTCAGAGCGGGAAAGGAAACGATCGGAAAAACCTGACGAAAAAAGGGTAAGACAAGGTCGTCGCAACCGTTGTCTGGATTCGGGAGTCGGTTACGCAAGGGGAAGGTATTAGCACCCCTCACGTCCGTCGTACTCGACGGGATCCTCGCTTGTTTGTTTACTTGGACGGGTTGGTTATAATCTATCTACCTATCAAGGCTGGCTGAAAAAGAAAAGAAAAATGACTCGGCAAAGCATCGCGCTTTATGCCTACGTATTCCCGTCTGGAACGAGAAATCAGAGTCTACGTAGTTCGGCTAACTACGGGTGAAGGTGGGGAAGGTTGCTCGCTAGGATATCGCATCCTATGCCTACGTACTTTCATCTGGTATGAAAGATCAGAGCAAACGTAGTTCGGGAAACTACGGGTTATCTCCTAAAAGAAGTGTTTTTTATTGTGTTTGCGATTTCAACCGCACTAGAGACTATGACCTGAGAGTGAATGCGTCGCATGTCACCCAAAGGGTACCATACTAAACATCCAGACTGTGGAAAAGAAACTCTCCCGCAACCCTTTCTCAGATAGCTTAAGGCTCGTAACGTACGAAAGAAATCATTCATGATTACTGTATCTTAAACTGCTTCGAGATGAGAAGAGAACAGACCCAACTAGGAGGGAGACTATCAAGTCCTACTGTTGTCATGCCATGGATTCATCCTATGGTTTAAGTTTGAACAGGGAACTCCTAGATGTTGTCATGCATAGGTTTCAACCTAAAAGTCTATCATCAAATCCTCATCAGAGGAAATGAGAGTCCTAAGGGATCTTGTCAATGATACACCAAAATAGACGAAAGCATCAGCTTTAACAGTAAAATGCATGCAATGCAAGTGAGGGAGGAAATGTGTGTGGGGCTTCAGCCTCCACAAGCTCGTCTCAACCTCAAGCCAGTCATGAAATAACAGTAATCATACTGAAATAAACAACATGCTATCAAGCAAAAACGGTAAATTGCAATCATACAGATGAAAGAAATGAAATGCTATCAAGCAAAATAAACACATGGGCAAGGGAGCTGGGCTCTACCGAATACCCGCAAGCAAAGCCAGGCAGTAACAATACAATCAGATGCACTCATGCTCTTAGACTGAACTTATTCTAAATGTGCTTATTCTAATGCAGCAGACAAATCAGACAAAACACACAATACATCAAAGAAAACAGAATAAAGCCTCAGCTCCTCCAGCAGCAACCCAGTCTTCAGACTTCAGAGATCACTTGCTTTCCAGGTATCAAACCTACAGCATGAGTATCAACTCATCTTCTCCCTTGAGCTTCAGCTCCTTTGACCAGCTCCACCTTCAGGCTTTACTATCTCCAGGGATCTTCAGGCATCAACAAAGTCTTCAGACTTCAACAATCTTCAAGGAATCATCCTCTTCAAAGCTTCAGCTTCTATCTTCAATGGCTCAAATACTCCAGCAAACAAGATTCAGTCAATAAGATGAGGTGAGGATGTTGCAGTGCTCACTGACTTCCAAAGGATGCCATTGAGAACTTAACATCAAAGGAAAGGCTCTCTCAAAGTTCTACCTTATAGGGCAAGGTCACTAATCCCTCCAAAGGAGAGAGGTGAATACCCTTAAGGGACTCTATGTCACAGAGAAGAAAGGAGGTGAACAAGACACTCCTTGTTTATTGAACAAAGTATTCTATCTAGGGCTCTGCCTATGCACCTATCAACCTATAAACAAAACAAACAAAAGCTATGCTAAACTCCTCTGCAAGGTCTTCAAAGCTTCCATGATGATCCACAAGGTCTTCAACTCAATCTTCAAATCTCACACACTCAACAGAGAAGGAAAGAAAACACAACAATACAACTTATGCCTTTAAGCAACACACATACTATCCATACATTCAAAAATCAATGAAAAATACTAAAATACCATACAAATTCCTAATATAAATTCTAGGGGATCCTATTTAACTATCCTTAAGTCCCATATATTCCCCATAGGCTAACTTGTCCTAAAAACCCCAAAAATAAAATGTTGAAGTTCAAGTATACTACTTAAAAACCCTAATTAAACTATCCTAAGTTCAATTATCTAAACTAATCAAAATTTATTCTAAAAAATCTAGTAATAAATTCTGGGAATACTACAATTCAATATTAATCACCACAAAAAAGAATGGGCAAAAAATCTATTTCTAAGTGCATGAACAAAAATTTGCAAAATCATGGATGAAATGAATGATTAAAAATGTGCATTTATTTGTAAAATATGAAACAAATGCGAAAAAAATGTAAAATGCAATTTTTATATTTTTTTAATTTTCTAGACATGTTAAGAAAAATGTTAAAAAAAGAATGAGTTAAAAATATGCATTTTCCATTTAGTTATGAATTTTTGAAGATGAATGAAACAAAAAAGAAAATGAATACGAAATAGAAAGAAATAAGTGGAAGGGGTGCAAATAGAAAGAAATGATAGTTGAAATCATTGGGCCTGGAAATGAGGGGGGTGCGAATAGCGCAAAGGCCCAAAGACCTCATTAAAATTCAGATTTAATGCCAGCCGTTAGATGCATTGGATGAGTCAAATATTCAAAGGAAATCAAGGGTGGTGATTATGTCTTCTTCCTAATGCATGCTAGGGTTTCAAAAACAGAATTCATGCAAGCAACTTCCACCCTCTCTAACTCTCTCATTTCTCCACCATTTTTCACGATCCAAAGATGAAAACTCATCTACTCTTCTCCCTCTACACAGCCATGGTACTAGAATTCTCTAACTCTCCCTCAAGAAAGAAATACGAAGGCTACAAGGGGTGGTCACCATTTTCGCACCTTAGTTTGCATGGTAATCAAATGGTCTCATATTAACCTATCATGTACTACATCTTATGGGGATTATCCTAAGCCTAATATCTAAGATTATAGTACACTAAATCGTGAGTTCTTGATCACTAAAGAATTGACACCATGGAAGCAAACCTCACAAACAGCCCTCAAACTCATCATAACACATCCCTAATTGGTCTCTATTGGATTTCTCCTAACAACATGCTTGAACTATGGATAAATAGAGAGATTCATGGTGAAACGCATACCTTGCAAGTGATGATGGTGGTGATGGTTCTCCTCCAATTCAGACCTTGCCAATTGCTTTGTGTGGTCTTTGATGAATGTTGAAGCCTCTGGTTGCAGTAGTTCTTGTTCTATCTTCTTGAATCAACCTATTCAACTCTTCATGCAAGTTGGAGTGAAGTTGAAGATCTCATAATCCAGCCACGAATTCTTGAGCCTTTCCTTTGCCAAATACTCTATGAAGGTTGTAGATGATGATGATAACCAGAGTTGGAATGATGGATGATGATTCAACACACTTTGAAATGAAAATGCACTTTTGGAGTTATGGAACCAAAGTATGCTTGCAAGTCCTCACAATCTCTAACCAATGTATGGACCTTCTCTATTGCTTATATAGATGAGAATAGAATCATCTAGAATGGATGAGAAGCTTCCAAGAGGTTTCTAGAACTTCTCATGCAATGAGAAATTCACTTTTTCTATTTTTAGTAAATATCCCAAATCTCATGAGAAACCATGCAAAATGCCCTCATATGAGATGATAAGGAGAGAACAAGGCATTTCAAGTCATTTTAAGGCTTTGGCAAACATTTCCTTTTGATACCTTAAAGTGCAAGTAACAAATTTACAAAGCAACTCCAATTTTTAAGCCTAAACTCAAAAATGTGGCTAAACCATTGTTCTCAAAATGATGTTTCCAATCAAAATCATCTATCATATGCCCCATTTTGGATTTGTAGATCTCTCAAACCAAAATCCAATTTCAACTTTTTTAACTTATAAGCCTTTTTCAAGTCATTTTGACCATTTTAAAATATCCATGCTCCATGCATTTCCAACAATTCATGACATTCTTTCTAGACTTAAAATCACATTTTGAACAACTTTCATGTTTTGAGTTTTTCCATTTGAGGCTTGGAAATAGGAGATATGGCATTTGCTTAAAAATGACCTATAACTGACAAATTACCAAAATACCCCTGTCTTGTTCAAACCATAAGTTGAGTTCCACAAATCCTATCAAGGACTTCTACCACTCAAATTAAAGCTAAGAAGATTCCCTTCAACATTCATGTTGACCAAGAAATCATAGGAATCATCCTACTAGGGCAAAAGTTGTCTGCAAGTTGGGTGACTTTCAAGGACCCAGATTCACACACCTCTGCTGACCTGTAATTTGTCAAAACCATAACTTGAGCTCTGTAACTCCTATCAAGGACTTCCACCACTCAAATTAAAGCTAAGAACAAGCTCTACAACATTCATGTTGTGGGGAAGATGAGATATCAATCACATCTAAAGCTAAAACTGCCTGGAAGATAGGGATCAAATTAGGGTTTTTTCACTGACAATCCTTGGAAACCCTGACTTGAAACTTCTCAAACTCCTCAATCATGATGAGTTGGCCTAGGAATCATCTTTATAACATATCCATACATCATTCCCTGATCTCATGGCCCCTGGATTAGGTCTCAACCTTCTCCAAATTTTTAGTTAATCTAGGGTTGACTCAGTCAAAACCCTAATTCCACCATTCATGGTTGAATCTCCTGAATTCTTGCATAATGACCTCTCTGGGCTTCATGATGACTATCAAGACATCTCATAGGATTTCTCAAAACATCTAGTTCATTCTCAAAGTCTCAGAATCATCTGAGGAGCACCCACAACTCTCAAGCTATGAAGCACACAACCCTGGTTTCAACCCACTTCTCTTGAGGATCCCTTGAACTTACTGATGAAGGTATCAACTTTCAAACACTTAATGAGTAAATAATTGTTGGTCAAATTTTGGGGTGCAACACCTTGTTTACCAGATCTTCAGCGGCATATCTGCGAGCAGTTTCTTCATCAAACCTCTTCTCGCTAGCCTTCACCTGAGCTTTCAATTTGGAGATATGATGTTTCAGTTTATCCTCTCGTTCCTTGCCGTTGGCTAGAGTGGAATTCCACTGCTGATTAAACTTGGATATTCTCCAGTACACTTCATCCAAGTGCTGCTTCTTAGTGGCCAGTACGTCATTGACAGATTTGAAGTCCAGACCCAAGCGTTCACGCTCAGCTATCTGTTTAGTCAAGTTTGTACCCAACTTGTTCACCAACTCTGTCTGCCGCTTGAAGGAGTGGACGGCTTCGCTCCTCTCGCTTCTAGCTTGTGCCAACTCTTTCTCCAATTCTTCATTGGCCTTTTTCAACTCTTCCTTTTCAGCCACTACCTGTTCATACTTCAGGATGTCTACAGTGGTTGGCTTCTCATTCATGAGGGGAGCTGGAGGAGCCACTGGAGGGAATGGCATCAAAGACTTTTGTGCTCTATTCTGAACCCAACTTACATAAGGCTCATAAGCCTGGTTGTTGCTCTTACCCAACAACGTCTTTCCTCGTCTGTGGATGTTAGCCCAAGCATGCTCTAGCTTGGTCAGCGTGTCGCTTTCAAGCAACCCGTTGAGGTACAGAGATTCCTGCACCTCCTCATCTTTCGGCGGACCTCTCAATGCATACCCGAACTGTCTGACCAGTAGTGAGGGATTATAGTTGATGCATCCTTTTCTTCCAATCAATGGAACATTAGTAAAACTGCTGCAGCTGTGGATGACTTCAGTACCCAGCATATCCCGGTCGAACCAAACGATACTCTCTGCAAATAAACCCATCAGGCGCTCAGACCACTCAGTTGTGGCTGCAGAAGAAACAAAGGGACCCCTCTTGGGCATGTGACTATCAAACCACCGGTACAACAGAGGAGCGCAACAGGACACCATTTTCCCTCTCATGTTTTCATTCTTGTAGTGGGTAGAATGATATAGGTCACTAAGCAAGGTGGGAACTGGATTCCCTGAGGCGAGCAAGTAGAAAGCGTCAGCATCTAAGAAGTCAGGAAGATTCGGGAACAGCACGATCCCGTATATGCACACAACTAGAGTAGCATTGAACACATCCCAACGATATTTCTTAGCGAAGTTTTGAGCTACTTCCACCATAAACGATATAGGGAAGCCAAACACTTTGTCTCTCCAAGTGAACCCTTTTCTCAATTCAGACTCATCCAAATGCAAGATAAATGCTAGGTCAACCAGCTTAGGTTTAGTGTCAACATGATGAAAAGGAATTTGATCCTTAACAGGAATGCCTATCAAGTCAGCATACTCCTCCAGAGTAGGGGCCAAAACATAGTCGGGAAACAGAAAGCATCTCAGCGGGGCCTCGTAAAACTGTAGCAACGTGTACAGACCACTGATCTCGTGGGCGGAGGGTTTGTAGACATACTTCAGCAATCTCCCATACGTCTGCCTGAATTTTTCCAGAACTGTCTCATCAGCCAGGGTCTTCAAACTCAGGATGACACTGACATCTGGTGTGGGAAATATGTAGGCAATGGTTCTCTTCAGAGTCTCCATGATGGCAAGGGAAGCTAGATCACTAGAATTAGGGATGAAGTATGCACCTGCAACACAGACATACGTTAAGGATATGCCAATGAAAATGCAAGATGCAAGATGCAAGAATGCTAGGACGCTACAGGAGATCAAGGCTGCTGTCGAGGAGACAAGGCTCTGTATCAACAGAACCACAACACTACTCTGGTAACAAAACCCTGAAGAGGACCAATAATTCTGCTCTGTCAAGAACAAACACATCTCTGATGATAAGAACCCCTGATACCAACAAAACTGATTCACTGTCAAGAAAACCAGGTTGTCTGAAGGTTAAAGTTTCCTGCAATAACCCGACCCTGCTCACAGGTATGGACCTAATCACCGACAAGGTTCGGCATCCTATGCGTTCATCAGCGTCACAGACTTTCAAGAAACGATGATACGATACCCAGAAGGTGTGGCATCATCATCTCCTGAAGCAGCCTCTCTTAGCTGAATCACAGATGATCGGTCCCCAGAGTCGACAACCCTCAGATCCAACCTCACGTCGAGCCCTAAGGGCCAGAAGAGAAGTCATCAAAGAGGATCTCGTCTGAGTGTGGATTTCATGGAGACTGGTGCATGCTAAGCATACAGGTCCGTCACTAATCTCCACTCTAATACTAGGTGTATACTCTCAAGCCTGGGTTTTGGCTCATCACTCATCAGAATGTCCCTCCCACAACAGCACAGATAATCATATCATACTGAAAATAAAGTGCGGGAAGTAAAATGCGATAAATAAGCACAACCCAACAGGTAAACACACAAGCGCTAGGATTGACTCTCGCACAAGGGACGTATAAATCCCCAGCAGAGTCGCCAGCAGCTGGGGATGACCCAGACAGCTAGGAAGAAAATCCAAGGCGAGACTCGCATAGGGAACCATCGCAAGTCCCCAGAAGAGTCGCCAGCTGTCACTACCGCGAAAATAAGGTGCCGGCAAAACAGAAGAGTCGCCACCTTTCGTTATTTATCCCTCAGAACGGGAAAGGAAACGATCGGAAAAACCTGACGAAAAGGTATAAGACAAGGTCATCGCAACCAATGTCTGGGTTCGGAAGTCGGTTACGCAAGGGGAAGGTATTATCACCCCTGACTTCCATCGTACTCGATGGGATCCACGCTTGTTGTGTTTATCTGACGAGTTGGGTTTATCTATCTACCTATCAAGGCTGGTTTGAAAAGAAAAGAAAATGACTCGGCAAAGCATCGCGCTTTATGCCTACGTATTCTCGTCTGGAACGAGAAATCAGAGTCAACGTAGTTCGGCTAACTACGGGGTACGGGGGAAGGTGGCTCACCAATACGTCAGTATTATGCCTACGTACTCTCAACAGATATGAGAGATCAGAGCTTACGTAGTTCGGGATAACTCGGATCACGGGGATTCAGATTCATCTGTTTTCGAGTAGGGTTAACAAACAGTTCCAGCAGTTTGGTGTACGCAGCTCGACCCTCAGAGACTTAGGCGTTACCGTTTGCGGTAGAACTAGGAGTTAACGACACTCTTTTCTTCAGAAAAGCTTCCTTTGAATTATGGGCCCACGGGGCAAAAAGGTTTGAAGTTTGTTTTCTGTATTTTACGGAAGAACTGTTTTTTATGGATGTTTGCAACCAATATCGCACTAGAGACTATGACTTGAGAGTGAATGCGTCGCATGTCACCCTAAGGGTACCATACTAAACATCCAGACTGTTGAAGAGTGACCCTTCAACAACCCTTTCTCAAATAGCTTAAGGCTCGTAACGTACGACGTTAGTTAACCTTTATTACTTTATTTTAACTTGTTTTGAGATGAGAAGAGAGAACGAACAGGTTCAACTAAGGGGGAGACTATCAAGTCGTAATGTTGTCATGCCAAGGATTCATCCTACGGTTGAGGCTTGAAACAGGGAACTCCTAGAAGTTATCATGCATAGGTTTCAACCTAAAGTTCTAATCATCACTTCCTTATCAAAGGAAGTGAGATTCCTAGGGGATCATGTCAATGATAAACAGAAACAGATAAAGCATCAGCTTAAACAGTAAACAGTACAGGAAACAACTGTAAAATGCATGCAATGCAAGTGAGGGAGGAAATGTGTGTGGGGCAGGAGCCTCTATAAGCTCGTCTCAACCTCAAGCCAAGTATTAATAATTTCAAAGATAAAGGAAGAAAGAAATGCAACAAGCAAACCACAAACCACATAGGCAAGGGAGCGAAGCTCTACCAAATACCAGCAAGCAAAGCCACACAGTAAAAATACAAGCAGAGGGAGAAACTCAACCTCTAATGCAATACAAGCAAGGGGAGAAAGTCAACCCTTAGGATGCTCTTAGGCTTATTCAACTACATGACCTAATCTAAATGCATCACACCAATCAAGTCACATCAATACAGTTGCACTGGAAGAAAACAGACAGTCAAGAAAGAAAATCAACAGCTTCACAGCAAAGCCACTCTCTGACAGCAATCCAGTCCACAGTCTGTAAATGTTTTTCAAGTACACCACCTTCAATAGAAAGAAAGGGGTACTCCAACTTCATGCTTCAATCTTCAATAGGCTCCACCAAGAATGAAGAGAATCAATAAGATGATTATTTGATAATGGGAAGCAGACAGGAAACCCAAGGAATCCCATCTGACACTCAACCAGTCATTAGAGGAAGGCATACTCAAAAGTTATACTCATTTTAAATGTCACACATCCCTCCTAAGGAGAGATGAGACTTTTACATGAGGACTTTGAATCATAGGATGGGAATGGAAGGTGAATGAAACCAACCATTATTTGAAGAAAAATCAATTTCTAAAGCTCTCTCCTAAAGCCCTAATCTTATAAGCTACTCAAAGCTAACAAAAAGACAAGAAAAGCTCCAATCCAAGCTCCACCAGCCACTCCACACAAGCTTAATCATGTCCATGATATCCTCCAATAAGAACCAGAAGCCCACTATGCAAAGAAGCCCAACTTTGAGTCCATTCCAAATCAAACACCAAAATTGAAACACCAAATGAACAACCAACTTGAATATTCTATCTAAAATATCAAAACACATTCTAAAAATCTAATTATTTTTCTATGCGAACATGCATTTGCTAATAACCTACAGTTTAAAAATCAATACCTAATTCGATCTCTAAGTCCTCCAATAAAATCCTAAGTTGCAAGGTATCACTAAAGAGATCCACCAAAAATCACACCTAAACAACTATACTAAAAGCATATCTAGAATCATCTAAAAGTCATGATAAAAATCATAAGGCAACATCAATGTGTACATAAACAGCATACAAAAAGTCAAGATCAAATTCTGAACCATGAGGGAGAAAGAAAATGGACAAAATCACAACATCATTATTTCACCATTAAACACATATGAAACTAAAAAATATGCAATAAAATGAAAATGCATTAAAAATGGAAAATAAAAACATGACAAAAATCTAAACACTTTAAATTGTATCTACAATTTTTCTCAAGATTTAACATCAATTTTTACTATTTTTTGGGAATTAAAATCAAACAACATGAAAACAAAAAATTAAAAGAAAACAATTAGAACAAAATAAGAGAAATAAATGGGAGGTTGCAGTCAACAACAAAATTCAACTCAAGCGATTGGGCCCAGGGGATGGGGGTGCAGTCAGCAGCCAGGGCGCTAGGCCCATCTGAGTTTCAACTCAGCCAAGAAAAAAAAGCCAGGAGGGGGTGCACTGAGTAACCCTTTCACGTTGTAAATCCACATTGGGCCTGGGGAGAGGGGTGCTGATAGCATACGAGGATGAAGCCCAACGCCACATGAATTCACCAGTTCAACTCAGTTCAAAAATTAAAAGAAAAAAAGTGGTACACGTGAGGATTCGAACTCGTTATTGCTTGGTTCACACAACGAAGACACAAGGCCTGGGAAATCATTAACCAAAACGGGGAGTTTTAAGGGAGGTGTACGTGGCGCCATGAGGGCGCTTGGATTTCTTGACCAAGTTAAGTCTTCAACATGAATGGATGGCTAAGATTATCTCTTCCTCATTTTCAAACCGGCAAACATCAAGCCTGCGCGCGCGAACCAGTCCGTCACCGGTGGCTTTTCTGGCCACCCCTGCGCAACCCTAACTTCATCTATAATCAACCATTCGCCGCGATTTCTAAATGAAACTTGCCCTAAATTTCACCAGGAATTCAACTATACCATTCATTCATTCTAAAAACGCAAGGATCGTGAGATATCAATCTCAACCGAAAATGGTGTCAACCCTAAATTGTCACTAATGTTCAAATTAACTATCCAAAATCCATCTAGATCATAAGAGGAACCTAACCGCATGCTTCTAATTCATTAAAAACACATAAGCAGAGAGAAAATTCAAGAAGTTAAAACCTGGCTTTGAACTTTGATTGCAGTTGATTCAGGCTTCAATTCTCTTCCAAATCGTGCAGAAACCTTCAGTGATCAATGGTGAATGATTCTTGATGATCAATTCCTGCTGAAAACTTCTGATTCTCAAAAACGAAATCTCAATTTCAAGCTTGTTTCTTCACTTTGCTTCAATGGCTTCTCCATGAATTTTGGCACTAGAAGCTTCCTAAACTGATCCAAATCATATTTATCTTCTGTTTCAACAAGTTGGAGGCCCAAACCAAGCCCATTTGTGAATTTTGGATTTTCATTTTCTTTCAAAAATTCCAATGTTGATATGCACCTTCAAGCCTTGTACATTCTTCAAACTCATTCCAAATCAATCAATTAACCTTTTGTGGAGTGTAATGAAATGGTTCTCATCCCTTGATTTCAACCCATGGAATGTGTTGGATATGTTTCTTACTTGTGAAGAAACCTTCCAAATGGCCATGCTATGGACTTCAAATAAAAAATGTAATAATGCCAATCTCTTTAGAATATCAATTCCATTCAATTTGACCACAAATTTGACTTGAAAACATGTTATTTCCAATTACTTTGAATTTTCACCTTTTAATTCATTAAAATGGCTTTTATGTGAATTTTCTTCTACCAATGCTTGATATAATCAATATCAATTGACTCTTGATACTTGGCCAAGCTAAAAACATCATTTTGAGCAACTTTCATGTTGAACAAAAATCCATCTGAGGCTTGCAAGATGGTGAAATGGACTTATGATTCAAAATGACTTGTAATGCCCAAATATCCAAAATATCCTTGACTTGTTAAAGCCATAACTTGAGTTTCACACATCCAATCATGGACTTCTAGTACTCTATGGAAATCTAAGAGGATAAGGAACAACATTCATGTTGACCAAAAGTTCATAGGAATCATCCTTCTAGGGCAAAAGTGTCATGCAAGTTGGGTAACTTTCAAGCTCCAAATTCACATGCCTCAGATGACTTGTAACTTGTCTGGCTCATAACTTGAGTTCTATAATCCCTATCAAGGACTTCTAGTACTCAAATTAAATCTAAGATCATGCTATACAACAAACATTTTGGGGTCAAGATGAGATGACAATCATATCTTGAGTTAAATAGTCTTGAAGTCAGGGGTCAAGTTAGGGGATTTTACACTATCTAGTCTTAGAAACCCTAGCCTGAAACTTCTGAAACTCTTCAATCATGATGAGTTAACCTTGGAATCATCCTTATAACATCTTAATGCATCAATCCATGATCACATGGCTCTTGTATTAAGTCTCAACCCCCTTCAAATCATCAGTTGACTTAGGGTTGACCCAATCAAACCCTAGCTTCACCAATCATGGATGAGGCTTCTTATTCTTGCACAATGACCTGTCTAGGCCTCAAAGTGATCCTCAACACTTCTCATGAGCTCTCTCAAGACCTCCAGTCCATCCTCATGGCTTCAGAATCATCTGATGGCTTTCCACAACTCTCAAGTTAGGAGACACACACTCTTGGCTTCAACCCTCTCTCTGAGGATCTTTTAACTTCTCTGACAAGGATATCAACCCTTGAACATCTGAATAAAATTCTTAGCTAGCCTCACAGTCTTGTATAGCTCTTGATTGGTAATCATACCTCTTGATCTCCTACATACATTTCAATGAAATGCAAATGACAATGCTAATGTGAATGAAATGAAACATAAGCTAGGTAAAGAAATGTTGGGCAAATTTTGGGGTGCAACAGTGTGTAGGGGCTAGAGGGGTATGATTTCAAAATAGGTGGGAACTCAATATTTTGACCAATCAGCAAATGATTAATTTTCAAAATACAATTCCCAATTATCATTAATTGCTATAATTCCTTATAAAGACACATTCCCAACTTGCTTCTTAAATTTTCAATTTGAGTAGTCTCGAGATCTCTTGTAAAAATGTTATCACTTTGTAGGTCAGAGTTCTCAAGCTTCACACAATCTTCTCTAGAGTGATGTCTGTTATCACTATACATGGCTCTATTAAGCTGAATTGGGTTCATATTGATGGCACTAAGATTGTCACAATATAATGTCATGACATCCTGAGTGACATTGCTCCCTTTATGCTGGTCATCTTTCATGGACTCCATTAACTTCCAGTGTAACAGATCTAGATTTTTATGATGTCCATTCTTTGGATGTGCTATCTTGGCTTGCCTACCAATCTGACATTTACCACAGACTGTTCTTTCATCTGGGTTTGAGTTTGGAGTTCCACTTACTGCTTCCTTGGATATGGTCTTTTTTATCCCTTGAAGATGTCTCCCTTTTTTTGCCACAATTGATCCTCCTTTTCTTCTTTGGTTATCGTACAGACATTGAAGATACTTTTAGGCTCCAATAAGTAACAATTATTCTTAGCTCTAGATCCACTCATTGCTTCCTCATCTTCTCCATTGGTGACAACACATTCACCCTTAGTGAATTTAACATTGAGTCCTTGGTCACAGAGCTGACTGGTACTGATAAGATTTACAGTCAGTCCTTTAACCAACATGACATTATCCAGTTCTGGAACACCAGTACAGTCTAGTTTTCCAATACCTTTGATTTCTCCTCTAGCTCCATCACCAAAGGTTACATGACTCGTGGAATAAGGTTTAATGTCCACCAAGAGGTTCGTTATTCCAGTCATAAGATTAGAACATCCACTATCAAAATACCATTCTTCTTTGGTAGGCACCTTTAGAGAGGTATGAGCTACTAGAGCAACCTCATTGGCAACCCATTGTTGTTTCTTGATAGGAGCATCCTTTTTGGGTCTAACTTGATGTTGTTTCTTGACATGGGCACCCTGTTTGGGTTTGACTTGATAAGGGTGGCTAGGAAATCCATGTAACCTAAAGCAGAAAGGTTTTATGTGTCCAAATCTTCCACAGTAGTGACACCTCCACCTTTGGAACTTTCTCTTGGTCTGGTTCATGCTTATGTTCCCCTGATGTTGAGACATTGGTCGTGACATCCGATTTGACCTATGATTTTCAGGATTTGTCCTCTTGAACCCCAAGATGGGTCCTTGTTCACCAACAAATCCTATTCCAGACATGTCTCCTGCTTTCTGACCACTTTGTAGAATTTCTTCTAGAGTGTCAGTCCCCTTGTTTAACATCCTGATTGATTTTGACATTTGATCAAGTTTAGAATTCAACAAACTGACCTCACTGTTGAGTGAGTCTATTGTTGCCAGATCCTCCTTCTTCTCAGCCTCCAACTCCTTTACAATTTTCTTTTTCTTCTCCCCTTGTTGACACACTTCTGCACTTCTGATACACAACTATTTATATGAAGCTGCAACTTCATCAAAAGTCAGCTCATCTTCACTAGAATCATCATCAGAAACACATACACTAGTTAGTACAGTGACATGTTTTGCAGATTCTTCTTTTGATCCACTCTCAGAATCTCCATCTGACCAAGTGACATTTAGACTTTCTTTTGCTTTTTGAGGTAAGTAGGACATTCAGCTCTAATGTGACCATATCCTTCACATTCATGGCACTAAATTCCTTTTCCTTGGTTAGCCTTCTCTTTATATTTACCTCTTCTGCTGATGTCAGAGGGAATGTTCTTGACATTAGGTCTAGTCTTCTGATCTATTCTTTTGATCAGTTTGTTAAATTGTCTTCCAAGCATAGCTATAACTTCTGATAGATTCTCCTCACTTCCACTATTGTCTTCATCTGAGTCCTCTGCAGTATTTGATACAAAATCTATGCTTTTGTTCTTCTTCTCAGCATGATCACACATTCCCATCTCAAAGGTTTAGAGAGAACCAATTAGTTCATCCACCTTCATGTTGCTTATATCTTGAGCCTCTTCAATAGCAGTAACCTTCATGGCAAATCTCTTGGGCAATGATCTGAGTATCTTTCTTGCAAGCTTTTCTTCATACATTTTTTTATCCTAAAGCTCTGAAGTATTGGCAATCTCCAGAATATTCATGTAGAATTCATGAATAGTCTCATCCTCCTTCATTTTCAGATTCTCAAACTTAGTTGTCAGCATCTGTAATCTAGACATCATGACCTTAAAGGTACCTTCATGAGTTGTTTTGAGAGTATCCCAAACCTTTTTGGCCAGTTCATAGTGATGCACAAGTCTGAGTTGGTTCTTATCTATCCCATTGAATAAAGCATTCAAGGCCTTAGAATTCCCAAGATCCAAGGCATCTTGCTCTTTGCTTCACTCTTCTTCAAGTATTAGCACAGTTGCTCCATCTTTATCTGTTTTCATTGGATGTTCCCATCCTGAGTTAGCAGCTCTCCAGGCCTTGCTATTTAGAGACTTAAAGAAAGCTATCATACGAGGTTTCCAGTAGTCATAGTTAGAGCCATCCAGAATTGGTGGTCTATTTATGAATCCTACATCCTTGTCCATAGTACCAGAATTTATCTTCCCTAGATCTCACCCAGAAAATAACAGGCAGGGTGCCTGCTTTGATGCCAATTGAAATTCTAGTAACAGACAATGGATGTTATACTGGATGTTATGACATCCACCATTAAACAGACAATTAAGCTAAGCAGTAAAACACTTAAAGAAAGCAGTAAATAACACAGGGAATTGTTGACCCAGTTCGGTGCAACATCACCTATATCTGGAGGCTACCAAGCCAGGGAGGAAATCCACTATAAGCAGTATTAATTCAGAGTCAAACTACCAGTTTGCACTCTTCACTTAAGACCTACCCAATGCAACTTCAGCCTAACACTAGACCTGAGTACCAACTCACTCCCCTTCAATCACAGCAGTGATATCAACCAATTAAAGTTACAGGTTAAATGAAGACACACCTCAACCAAATCTTGATCTTGCTTCACAGCTTCAATCAAGAGACACAACACTCGTGCTTAAAAGCTTAGAGTGACACAATTAACATACAGCTCAAACGCACTAGTCCAATGCAATCATACAACAGATAATTACTTGGCTCACAAGAAATCCTAAGACACAAAACACACGTGAAGAACAAACAAAATTCTTCACTCACAAATATCTCACACAACACTCTGTAAAATCTCCCAGTCTCTTTTTTGAATTAGGCTTGCTACTTCTGTATTTATAGGCAGCGTAAGATCCTTGGGCCTCAGTGCAGCAATTAGGTTTAACCAAGTTAAACCTCTTTTCATAAATCAGGGTTCTGTCAATTAGGTCATAGGCATTTCATGTTATCCTCAGCATTTCCTAGCATTTCTCCTGAGATAACTAAGCGCCCTACAATGTTTCCTGGAATCTAGCCTGAGCTAGCTCAATCACTATACCAGAAAAATAAACACGCGCTCTTGATGTCAGCTACCTGATGTCATAACATTCAGTATGACATCCAATGCACTTTGTTCTTAGCTAACCAAACTTACCCTGCAGAACACTACACAAGCATGTCATGACATCAATCATGACATCTACACACAACATTGTTTTACCATAAAATGCAGCCAATCAAGAACATCTACAATGGTTATTGTACAACGCTCAAATTGGCCAACAAGCATAAAAATGTATCTCATACAGTATAGACATACATATATCTATTATGAAATCATAATGACATCATCAAACATGCTCATTGTACACCAATAACACCACATAAATGTCTTTATAACTACATTCAAGTTTTGCCACTTACAACGGGATTTCTTTACATGCACAACAAGTAATAGTCGTAATATTCAACATATTAAGACATAAAAATATCAAAAAATGGTTCATCTAATTATACCATGTTAAAGTTCTGCTCATTAGCTTTCCAATTCTTCGAATGATTCTTCATTTGGATTAACGGTTAAAAATTTATGACCGATACCGTTTCTGGCGTTTTTCTGCCTATGAGTCGACCCAAAGGTCGACGCATAGGGTATTTAGGTCGACGGAAGGGCTATGAGTCGAATCATACTATTCAAATTTCCACAATTTTACATTCGGGTGACCTCAGGTCGACCCAGGGGTTCTAGCGGTCGACTCACACTGTTTCGAACCTCAAAATTCACTTTTTTAAAAGCACTTTCACCATAGATTATAACTCCAAAGTCTATACCACTAACCCCCATCACCCCAGACCCAATTTTTTAATCAAAATAACATCCTAAAACTTAATTAGGCTATGTTTTACTCATGAATTAACAACAAATTATCACCAATTTCATACTTACGACTCTAAAGCTCCAAAACTCAACAATGGAGGCACTTTCAACAATTTTCAAAACATAATTACTACACACATATATGTATAAAACTCATCACATATCAGTTATAAAAACATCATTTATCACACAATCAACTAACAATTTAATCATTGATCATGTATTCGTAGTAGTCATAACATAAAACAACATTCCACCCACAAAACAAAACTTAACTTTTACCCACCATCCAACATATTAACCCTTAAAAAACTAGAACCCCGCCCTTACCTCGAAATCAAGCTTTCTAGACTTTCACAGATGGTGGTTCCTTTTCTTCTCCTCTAGCCCTAGCCTTTCTCACTGTCAGTTCCAAAACACGTACGATCAGGAACTGATTCCCATCTTTCAATTCCCTTATAACCCCCTCAACTATGGTTTGCCTCTTATGCCCTTACTTATTCCTCTAACTCTCTCTAATTCCCCCAACATTCTCCCAAATGCCAATTATTCCTCTCCTTCTCATTTTCAACTTAATATTCTTATATTTACTATAATAATTATTATTCCAATATTAATATTACCCATTATTTTATAACTAAAATAATAATAACATTATCTATGACAATTAAATTATTAATATTACTCATTAATCATTCTTACCATACCACAAATTCTACAAAATTAGCCACACACCCCTCACTCTCGAGGTCATTAACATTAAGGTCACTACCCCCAACCACAAGGTACACCAAACACACTCAAGCACACATAATCACATTTATACACATAACTTCACAAAATTAAATAACGAAAAATAATTTAAATTAAAAGGGATGTTACATCATTTGCATTTCATACCATAAGCAAGATCACAAGTTTTGATTTTCTTGCCTTCCTCTATAAGTTTTATTTTAAGGGAGATCGCTAGACACCCTTATTTTCTTATATGCTTAATATTTTATTATGCTTATGTTTAGTAACCCTTAATCAAAATACCAAAAGTATGTTTGTTTTTCCTTTACTAAATTTTCTAGGAAGAATTTGGATCAAGAATATCAAATATCAGTTCCTCAGCCTGAACGAATTTCATCTTAATAAAGTCAAAGTTGATCTGCAAGTAATTCAAAATCATTTGATCAAGAGTTTCCCAATATTTGATTGACTATTATTCAAGAGACTTCAAGGTTCATGTGTTTATTTGCATGCCATATTTAACAAGCAAAAAGAATCGAGTCAGAGCCAAGACAACACAACAAAAAGGTAAATTTTCACAATTTATGATGTGTTAATCGAGTAACAAGTGCATTTTTTGTGAAAATGAGGTAAATTCAAATTCTGCAGCATTTTGGCACAAATTTTCAAATATTTCATCATGAGAATATTCAAGATCACTTCATTTTAAATTTCCCTACCTCATCATAATTGATTCCCACCATACACCTTCACTAATCACCATTTGATCTTGATTTTCCCTCCAAATTCAAATTTCAAGCCTAATTTTGGTTCCAAACCAAATTTCAAACTAGCAAAATTTCTAAGCCTAAATTCTATAAACAGAGGCATCATTTCATTCACTCTTCAAGCTTTCATAGTCAAATTCACCTTGCTAAAATTTCTCTCAATTCCCTTCAACTACTAAATTCACCAAAGCTCTTTCTTCCTTTGAAAGTTAGTAAGTTCTTCATTGGAACTTACTAATCTTTGAGCTAAGACCTTCATCCAATCACTTTTTCATCATCAATTTCAGTAGATCAAGGCTTTGGAGTGTGGTTCTTGAAGTTGATTTGAAGCATTTTTAGATTTGAAGTGGTAAATCCTTATTCCACCATTGTTGTGTTTAATCCACTTCCACAATGGATCTATTGTTGATTCTTGTTGCTTGATCTTTGGATCTTGTAAAATGTGTTTTATTAGTGTTATTTTATTGTTGTTTTACTTGAACTTTCGTGCTAATTCTCATTCATGATCATGAGGTGTTTGAAGAAATGATTGGATCATGAATGCTGAATTTTTTTCAAATTTTTGTTGTTGTTCTGTCAAGGTTAATCGATTAACCAAATGCAATTCAATTTGGTTAATCAGTTAACCAGTAGCAGAATTGTGTTTTTGGTTCTGTTTTAGGATTGTTTTGGTTCTTTTTTCTTCGTCTTCCATTTTCTTTTAATTTTTGCCTTGGTTTGTACTTTTAAAGGTCCTATTCCTCTTTAAATTCAATGGACTTAAGGTGTAGTTGAAGTTGGATAAACATTCACTAACTCAAATCTATCTTTAAAGTTAATTGTTCAATTCATTTTAGGTGCTTTGAGTTAATGATATGTTTAGTGCTTTAATCCACCAAGATGAGTGGTTGAACTTAAAGATGGAAGGATTTTAGGATTTTGATTCAATTTGGATTTCCCCCTCTTCTTCTTTTTGTTTTAATCGATGAAAATCTTCGAAATCAGTGGAACTTATTTTAAGTTCTTAATGAAGATGAGATCAATACGTTTTTTCTTTTTATGCGGTATTGCTTTCGGAGCGTGATCTACATATCACTTCTCTAGCATGCATTAACACTAACATTTTTATTGACCGGCCTCAAGTAGTAGTGGCTTCTATATAAGTCCGATTGCGATTGCTTAACATAGCGCTAAATTGTCCTGAAATTGAAAAAAATCATTGTGATTTGTAAACGAATTATCAGTCTCCTATCCTTCCATGGTGTAGTTTGAAATAGATTGGATTTCTCTTGTTACTCGTGGGGATCAGTTGGCATACTCGTTGATTTTATCCTAGTTGGAGCCCTCCCCATGGTAATGTATGAGACCATGTTTTCATTCTCATGGATGTTTAGTCGAGCATTTCCAAAAACACAACAAAACTTGTTCTCTTGTTTTGGATCATTATTGCTCTATATTGTATATCAATTGTGCTATGTTTATGCTTCTTTCTCGCTCTCTGTCTCTCTTTACTTTTTATGCTTTATGTTATCATATCATATCATATTATTGTTTATGTTTCCGTCATTTTTCTTTTGACCACTTGGACCCTTTGTATATGCTTATGTTTTTCTTTATTTGTTCATTTGGACCAAAAATATTAACAAAGGCTTAAACTCCTAAAAAAATTGTTCTCTTAATGGTGGACTATGGCTAATATTCTTTGTGTTGGACATGGAATTTTGGACCTAGAACTAGGATCTTAACCTATGCTTGGAAGTTTGTGATGGTAAAATTTGGATGTTTGGGTACTTGAAGTTCTCTTTTGAAGACCTATCTCGATCAAGACCTAATCTAAAGGAAAGGATGCTTATATTGTGAAACTTGCTTGTGTGGTTAGATCGTTCACATCCTTAGCTTTTATCTTTATGCAATAGGATAGTCCCTTCTTCTCCACCCCTTCTTTAATTTTCAAAATCTTCTCCCCTTTTCAAAACTTTCTTGTTTTCAAAATCAAACCGCTTTCATAATAAAACCTTGACTTTGGTCAAGTGATTTTTTAAAAATTGTTTTCTTTAAGAAATGTCAATCAATGTTAATCATACTTTGACCTTTTTAAAAAGACATAAAAAATACAAAAACTCATCCAAACCTTTTTTTTTCCTTTGTGCACTTTTTCTTTTAAACCGTTTTCATAAGTTTAGACACGAGTCATCTCTTTAAGCGAAATTATTTGCTTGGAAATGAAAACTTGTCTTTACATTTAAAATCAATCATAATAAACAATTTTTTTGTTATTTGTACCATGAACTACGAGGTTTTGATTCTATATTGCACTTTGTGGGTACATAGGCATGAGGCGATAAGTCTATCCAAACACAAAAATCTTAAAAAAATACTTCACTTCTCATTTCCTCACTCTCATTCAAACAAACCTTTTCAAGCTAAAAAGCGTAGACATTTGAAAGGGTTCCTATAGAGTACTATAGACGTTTTGGGCGCTAACACATTCCCTTAGCATAACCATCCCCCTTACCCATTCTCTGTTTGTTCTTGTTTTAGAACTCTTTACTTTTTGTTCGCTATTTTTCCTTTTCTTTTTGGATAAAATAAAAGTATGGTGGTGACTCTAGAATTTTTTAATTAAGTTAATCAATAGCTTACACTCACAAATTTCCCCGCTACAGAAAAGTGGCGACTCTGTTGGGGACTCCGGTTCTTAGTGGGTTTAGCCTTCTTTTGTTTGTTTATGCTTTATCTGTTTGATTTATTTGTTATTCGTTGTTCTGTTTGGGTGATATTGAGCGGTGAGATAGATTCTATACCTGGATCTGAGAGCTCTTATGGTAGAAGTATGATAAAATCAAATACGCTTCTAAAGTGTAATCCTGAACAAGCTGAATTGAGAATCCATTCGCTCAGTCGAGGCTTCCTCGGAATTAATGATGTCTAGCGAGTAATCGCGTAAAACATTACTTTTCCGACCTCAGGCCAATGACACTGAGGACATTAGTATCCCTTTCACCCCCACTTGGCCTATTAGGACGTAGTGTGGTGGCTATGAAAGTGTAAACCTGACATAGTTGATACGCGATACTACACTCAGACGAGGTTCCCTTGAGAATATTACCGATTCTCGAGTAATCGGCGTGCT
This sequence comes from Lathyrus sativus, assembly GCA_963859935.3. Lineage (NCBI taxonomy): Eukaryota > Viridiplantae > Streptophyta > Magnoliopsida > Fabales > Fabaceae > Lathyrus > Lathyrus sativus. The sequence goes on from OZ012737.1 coordinate 231,325,086, forward strand.
AGTAATATCTGAAAGAGGATTGAGGATTCTGGGAACTTTTTAGAACCCGTCCTATAGGTAATGATATAACCTTAGTACACACCATTGGGGGTTGTTTCTTGTCCCTTGGCTTTATGCTCGCGTCGAACCTTTGAACTCGTTTGCTTTGTGTGATCTTGCTTGTGGCTGTTGCATCGATAATTCATACATTCATAAAAATCATTTTGCCAAGTCTTCAAGGAACTTAAAGATGTTTGTTGAAAACATTGTAGGATTTTTCACCATGGATTTTGGAAGAAGGAAAACTCAAAAGTACACTTTCAAGAGTCCTAAGTTGGAAGGTCTACGAGAGTTAGTGTCTTTGGTTGTTGATCCTGAGGCTTTCAAAGAATGATATGGTAGCTTGTTGTCCCTTCTAAAGATCGATATGGTAAATGGAATTCTGGCTACTTTGATTCAATTCTATGATCCAGTGTACCATTGTTTTACGTTCCCTAATTACCAACTCATTCCCACACTTGAGGAGTATTCTGGTCTACTTGGGTTGCATATCTCCGACTGAGTCCCATTTTCTGGTTTGGAAGAGACTCCTAAGTATCAAGATATTGCTGAAGCTACTCATTTGAAGGTATCTAAGATTAAAGCTTACATGGCTACCAAGGGATGCATTCTTTGGTTACCTACTAGATTTTTGATGGATAAAGCCCGTTATTTCACTAACATGATGAGTATGGGCGCCTTCGAGGCTATCTTCACCTTACTTGTTTATGGATTGCTCCTTTTTCCTAATGTTGATGGCTTTGTTAACATTAATGCTATCAGGATCTTCTTGATTGGAAACTCAGTTCCTACTCTGCTTGCTGATGCCTATCACTCTGTTCATCTCAGGAATTCTTATCATGGAGGGATGATTACTTGTTGTGTACTATTGTTATACAAGTGGTTTATTTCTCACTTGCCTCGGCCTATTGCTCTTTGGGACCTCAAGGATTGTCTATTATGGTTGTAGAAAATCATGTCGCTTATTCATTCAGACATTGTTTGGTATAATCGCGATTATGATGAAGTGAAGATCGTTAATTGTTGTGGTGGATTTCCTAATGTACCTCTTCTTGGTGCAAAAGGAGGTATTAGCTATAACCCAGTTTTGGCCCATCGTCAATTGAGGTATCCTATGAAAGACAAACCATGTAATATCTATTTGGAGGGTTTCTTCTTCAAAGAGGGTGAAGACAACAAAGCATTCAAGGAGAAGATTGTGCAAGCTTGGCGTCACATCCATAGAAAATGAAGGGAAGCTTTGGGAAAGCCAAATTGTGTTTCGTTGGAACCTTATCTTCAATGGGTACAAGCTAGGCCTATAATATTGAAGATTCCTTATCCACGTCAAGAACCTTTACCTCTAGCTGCTATAACACCCGATCTTATTTTCATGAATGATGCAAAGAAACTTCATATTTCTTTGAATGAGGTATGATAAGAGAGGGATGCTTTAAGGAACAAGTATCAGATTGTTGACATGAAGAATACAAAAATTCAAAAGTAGTTAAAGCAAAGAAATGAAGAAATGTCCAACAAGAAGAGAAAAATTCAAAAGGATTTATTTTCCTCTAGCATTCAGAGTTCAAAAATGGCCAACACTTATGGATAATATCATAGGTTTTATCATGGACTTTGGGAAACAAAATACCAAGAAGTAAAACTTCAGGGATCCTGATACAACAAAATTAAGAATGTTAGGTCGTCTAATTTCTTATCTAGGGTATTTCAGAAGAAGCTACAAAGGGCTCTTGGGTATTCTAAAGACCAGTGTTGAAGAAGGAATTCTTGACACCCTTGTACAGTTCTATGATCCTCTCTACCACAGTTTCACATTTCCAGACTACCAACTAACACCTACTTTAGAAGAGTATTCCTATTGGATTGGTTTACCAGTACCAAAAAAAACTCCTTTCAATGGCTCAGCTAAGTACTCAGTCATTGCAAAGGCCTTTTATTTGGAAACTTCGGATGTGAAAAACAACTTCACCTCCAAGGGAGGAATTAGAGGGTTAACTTCCAAGTTCCTGATAGAGAAAGCTGCAAAAATGGCTAAAACCAATACTACAAGTGCTTTTGAAGTTGTCTTTGCACTACTCGTATATGGACTTGTGATATTTCCAAACATCAACCACTATGTTGATCTCAGTGCCATCCAAATATTTTTAAGTGGTAACCCAGCGCCTACTTTACTTGGATACAAATACCATTCAATTCATCATGGGACTATGAAGGGTAGTGGAACAATCATGTGTTGTACACATTTGTTTTATAGATGGTTCAAGTCACATTTGCCAAGGACCAGACTCTTTGTTGAAAACCCTGAAAACTCAGATGGTCTCGGAGGTTTACGTCTCTTACTCATACTAATATGAATTGGTATGACCCAACTTATGACAAAGGAGTTATCATTAATAGTTGCGGAGAATTCCCCAATGTACCTCTTCTTGGTATACATAGAGGGATTAACTGTTAGACGATGATGCAAATCTAAAAGGGGGATCGAATACATCACTTGTTAGAAACAGAGTCAACGCTACCAATATTTAGTTTTAAAAATGTTTTAGGCGGAATCGGCCGAGGAACTATATTCGTCTAAAAAGAACCTTTATCAAAAAACCGGATATGGGCAAAGCCTATGGAATTTGATAAAACCGAGATTTAAGAATCACTAATTTGAACACTCTTCAATCAGATTTTATTCACTATAAGGTTTAACTATTTCCAATGCTTTAAAAATATAGTCAATTTGAAAAGAGACCACATTTGTTTGTTCTTCACACAATTGGTCAAACACTTGGAGTGCAAGACACCACAAGTGAATTCTAATATGAGAGTAAAGTGATCAAGTGTTGAATTACAATCAAGGATTGTAATAAGCTTAAAAAATGGTTCAGCACTACTCACATCAGAATTTTGATTAACACAATTATTTGAACTCAAACTTAGAATTTAAGCAATTTAAAAGTAAAGAAAGAACACCGATTTGTTGAGGCATTTTGTTGTACCCCAAAATTTGACCAACCTTTTCTTGTAACTTGGCTTATGCTTCATTTCTAGCATTTGCATTTGCATAGCATTGTTCTTAACAGGGGATCAAGAGTTTTGTTGTGCCATTCAAGACGAGAGTCTCTTTGGTTTAAATTTCAAGCAAGGGCATTTGTGTAAGTCATTAGGGTTTCATTACCATCAGGATTGTCTTTCAAAGCTCCTTGGGGGAGAGGTTTATGTATTTGTATTACCTCTTATCTTGAGGATCATCAGAGGGTCAACAGAGGATCATGGGGTTACTTACTTGGATAAAACATGGTTTAAAAGCTCATTGTGTACCTTGAGGGGTCATTGTGGAGCTTGTGTAGTAATTCAATTCATCTGCAAAGGGCATAGTCAAAAGACATGGAATTAGGGTTTCATCTGGTCAACCCAAAGTCAATTGTGGACTTGAGAGGGTTCAAGACTTGATTCTAAGTCACATAAGTCATGGGAAGTATTATTGAAGCATCTAGGATGTCACGTTGATAGCAAATCAAGAAGAATCAAGAGTTCAATAAGTTACTAAATTAGGGTTTCAGATGATTTCAATGTAAAATCCCCTTATTTAGTGCCTAACTTCAAAGACAATTTACATTATGATGTAAGCTCAATCTCCTCTCCATGAAAACATGAGACTTGTTGGGCATGTTCCAAGATTTATTTTGAGTACAATAACTCATACATTGAGTTTGTACATCTCAAGTTATGATGCCAACAAGTTAGGGTCCTCAGATGAAGAGAGTATTGGTCAACTTAAAGTCAAGTCACTTCCAAGGCATTTTTTTACCTAGAATCATGTTTCCCCTCAACTTTAAGTGAACATGAAACTTGTCCCTTATGATCTTAGATTTCCAAAAAGTCCTAGAAGTCCTTTTTATCATGTCTACATCTCATGTTTTGGATCTCACAAGGCAAGGGTATTTTTGGAAAGTTCATTATAGGTCATTTGTTTCAATGGTCATTTTCATGAACTTATGGACCTCAAATGAATTTCAAACCAACATGAAACTTGTGCCTAATGGTCTTAACTCCACATTAAACTCAAAACTCATGAATATTGGTAATTTATATGGCCATGTGAACAATTTTAAGATGGAAAAATGGATTTTTGGTCATGACTTGAATGCCTTACATTACAAGTCACATTTTGCTTCATTTTGGAATTGCTTCATACCATAACATGACACAAAAAAAGTTTACCACATTTGGACCAACATGTTTAAGTCATCATGTGCCATTTTTTTCTCAAAATCACTTAAAAAGTAATGAATTCAAACTTGGTGTGAAGGCTTCATACATAACCAAAAAAACCATCCAATCCACTCCTACACCCCACACTTGATGGTTCGCTGACCCTAAATGGCATGTATGTGGCCAATTTGTGATAGGGCATGGAGTGGAAGTTTGAAAAGAAAATTTGGAAATAACATGAGAATGGTGTTATAGGCCTGCATGGTTATCAAAGACCCATCATATATAAATCATAGACTTGCCCTAATGGCTAGGGTGGTCATTGGCTGCGTGAGAAAGAAGAAAAAGCTCTCAAAATTTCATAAAATCCCCTTCTTCGAAGTTATCTGTTTTGAAGAGATTCCTACAATTTTTTTTTGTCAATTATCATCAGTAAACTTCAAGGAGAAGATTAGAAGTGTAAGATTGAAGTTCAGCTGAGATTTCAAGGGCCAATGGAGCAGCTCCGTGTAAGATACTTCACTTTTGTTCTTCCATTCTAGACATGTTTTAGGATCATTTTGGACTGCATCTGAAGCCCTATGTATCATAGGCAATGTTTGATGCATTTTCATGGCTGTTTGTTGAAATTTCAGTGAGTGTGTTAAAAATTCTTGTCGTGATTTCATATGGTTCTAAGTACCTTTTTGGAAAATGGAGCTTAGATTCATGATCCTTATGAGGATAGCTTTCGATTGGTACCAATTTCTGCAGTTTTTATTGAGTCTTTGCACAGCTCCGGCGACCCATTGGCCGAAAAAGACAACCGGAGCCCTAGCTCCGGCGTCTGGTGCATTCTCTGATCAGAGCTGAGTTGGCTTGCTTTGAATTTTTTACTGCCTGAGTTGTTCATTTCCTATTGGATTGACCTTACCTTGTTAGAGCATGGACCGTGACTGGATAAATGAAACGGTGCGTTTCATTTAGCCATGTCTGAGTTTAAGACTTGGGCCTTACAATTGATATTGGCACCCTCCTAATTCAGAGCCCAACGCGCTTTACAAGCTTTTCAGTTCACTTGGTTTATTGCTAATTCACCTCCCCTTTGGTTCATTTATTTATTTTATTTATTTTAAGTTTCTGTTTTCATTTTCGCCTATTAAAAATACTTCCAAATATCAAAAAATTCCACAAAATTTTTTTTCTCATATTTTAGAGTGTTATTTAATTTCCTAAATTTTGTTTTATGATTTTATTGTATTTTTCTATTTTATATTAATTTTGCAATTAATTTAATTTTTTGGTGTTTACCCTACAGTCTTGATTGTTTGGACCTCAATTCTTTATCTCCTATGACCATGGCCTCTCCCTCACCTAGATAAGGGATTGAGGTATTCTTGATGATGATTTTGAGTAACCAACTATCATTTTTCATTTGACTTTGAGTTGACTTTTAATGTCCCTCGATTTATGCTCGATAAGGTGGAACACCCTTAATAATTGAATTATTTGGTGATGCCTTGAGTTGAATTTTACTATGAGACTTTGGTTTTTGTTTTTCATTTGAGATAGATATCTTTTGCTTTTTATTTGGAATTTATTTAACAATTTTCCTATTTTTGATGAAGCTTGCTAGTCAAGTCATCTTAGGAAGTGTTCATACAAACTAGTTTGACCTAGTTCCTTTGGGAAATGACTTCTATGGATCCCGTATGCACCTTATGAGATTTGATGCTTGTTTATAACATGATTAAGGTGTTGGTCCTTTAATTTTAGGTCATACACTTGTGTAATTTGTTTTGCAAGTTACTTAGAAGATAGGCATTTCCACTTGTTTTCAAGTGTTGAATTAGTGATTGAACCTTGTTTCTTTAACTTGCCATGACTTGATTCTTGATTGTGCTTTGTTTCCAATATTGTTTTGAGCTTTCCTTTTATTGATACATCTCTGCCCCATGTGCTTTCATCCTCATTCAAGATTGATTTGGTGTTCATGTTTCTGTTTAGAGCTTGTCTTGGATGATGGATCACTTCTTGCACTTGTTTGCCATTTTCTTCTTCATGATCAATGTGAGATGTTGGTTGAGATAATTTACATTGTGCTTGCTTCCCAAGCTTCTTTCTCCCATCTTCTCTTTGATCATGGCCCTTTACCCTTGCTTTGTGTTTAGTATTTGTTTGAGTGATGGATGTTTGAATGGTTGTAGGAGTTGTTACTTCTCCCATTTCATCTCACTATTCTTGACTTTTTAAAGTCAACTTGTTTGTGTTTGAGTCTTCGTTGCATCATTTGAATCTTACATCTCATATTTGCATCTTTGTATATCATATTTGCATTACTTTTGACTTGTTTAAGTTAACTTCTTCTTATTCTTCATTTCATCTATGATTGAATTATCTGTTGTTTACTTGGTTTTTGTCATGATCCCTTAGGATTCCTAGTCCCTCTGTTTAAGATGGGAGTAGGAGAGACATTAGGTGTTCAATCCTTTGCATGATAACATTAGGATAAATTTTTCCTTTTCAATCCCAACTTTAGGATCATATTGCATGATAACATTAGGGTTGATTAGTTTCCCCTTAGAGTTTGTGTCTTCTCTTCTCATCTTATAACTTCATAAAACACTTAATAAAGGTTAAAAAAATTTGTACGCTACGAGCCTTAAGTACTTGAGGAATGATAGTTGGGGGGCCTCCTCTCACATTGTCTAGAGTGTTTAGCGTATGCCCTTTGGGTGATATGCGACGCATTCGCTCTCAAGTCATAGTCTTTAGTGCAACATGAGTTACAAACTTAACTCAATTCACTTCTTCTCATAAAAAACACAAAACAAAACATCAAACCTTTTTATCCTTCGGGATTGTTTGAAACTCATTTTCAGAAAGAGTGTGTTAAGTCTTGGTTCTACTGCAAACAGATGTCGTCCCTAACTCCTAGAACAATTATTTAACCCTCTCAGTTAAAACACTTGAACCAACCTGTGGTCTTTGTTAGCCCGAACTACGTTTGCTCTGATTTCTCATACCAGATGAGGATACGTAGGCACAAGATGGAGATGTCTTAGCGAGCAACCTCCCCCCATCACCCGTAGTTTTCCGAACTACGTTGACTCTGACTTTCCCATTGCATGAGGGAGTACGTAGGCATAGAGCGGCGATGCTTTATCGAGTCTCTTTTCTTTTCTTTTGTCCTTTTTTCCAGCTTTAGATATTTTAACACCCTTTTAGATAGACAACAAGCGTGGATCCCGTTGAGTACAACGGACGTGAGGGGTGCTCATACCTTCCCCTTGCGTAACCGACTCCCGAACCCAAGATTTGGTTGCGATGATCTGTCTTTTCCCTTTTTCGTAGGTTTTCTCTAATCGTTTCCTTTCTTCTCTTTGGGATAAATAACAAACAGTGGTGACTCTTCTGTCTTTGTCAGCCCCTCTTCGCAGCGATGCGACAGCTGACGACTCTGTTGCGGACTACTCCCATCCCTTATGCGAGTCAATCCTAGCGCTTGTGTGTTTTATCTTTGGGTGTGTATATGTACTGCATTTGTACAGTACTGCATTTGCATTTTACTTTCAGTATTTATATCATTATCATATTACTGTGCTATTGGGTGGGACTATTCCATTGAGTGATAAGCCAAAACCCAGGCTTGAGGATATACATAGCATTAGAGTGGAAAGTAATGAGGACCTGTATGGCAGCATGCACTAGTCCTCACGAAATTCGCGTTCAGACGAGGTTTTCTTTGAAGATGTCCCATCCCGTACATTGGTCAGGAGGGGGATGTTGGATCTGAAAACTGTCGACCCTGGAGACCGATCATTTGGGAGTCAGATAAGTAAGTTCGCTTTGTTTGACTATGATGCCAAACTAGAAATGGTGAACGTATCATCGTCTCTCGAAAGTATGTGACGCTGACGACCGCATAGGATGCCGAACCTTGTCAGATATTAGGTTCATACCTTGTGAGTGGAAGGGTTATGCAGGAAACTTGACCTCCAACCTACCCGAATTTCTTATGAGTGCAGAACTTTGATCTCTGATGTTATGAGGTTCCTATACTTTGGTCTTTTGGTGTTCCGGTATTTTCTCGCCAAAGCGAAGCTCTGGTTCAACTCTGTCCGCAACACAACAATCTTGATCCCCTGTTTGCATTTGCATATTCATTTGGATTTTAACATTTGCATGTATTTGTGTTTTAGGTGTATATTTTCCTCTTGATTCTAGTAATCTAATCCACCATCATCATGGAGCCTGGTCTCAAGAAAGTCGTCGCTTACAAGTTCCCGGTACCAGATGTAGGATCTCTGGTTGGCCTTATTTCTTTGGTCAAGCGTGGGGTTATGGAAGACTTCAAAAAAGAGTATGGGAGGCTTCTGAGTTTTTCCTGCAAGGTCTCCAAGTATGAGCTGGATGGTGTAACACCCTTCGAAACCCCACGGAAAATATATGAATAATCAGAGTAAATAATCATGCATTCATAAAAGGGCGTCCCACATAACTTTCAAACATCAAAAACCACCTGTAATGTCATTAACACTTCAATAAATAATCATGCTTTTCAAAGTTTCATCTTGCATGTAGCAGCGGATTCAATTTATATCATAATTCTCTTAACAGAATAATCATGCTCATCATATAATTCAACATTTCTTAGGCACTAAGGCCAACATCACAATATTCCAATGAATATAAAAACATAACATAGAATACATAATGTATCTCTAAAATGTAAACCAAACGATACCAGTGTTACATGACCAGAGCATGACTCGACCCAGTATAACTAAATTACTAAATGGCTACACCAACAACGACCACGCAACTACGAGCAACTCTATTCTCGATACCTGCACGATGTCAGATAGGACATCATTCCAGCAGAAGGGTGAGAAATATTATCATAATAACAATGCATATAATCATATATGTATACACAAGCATAGAATACACATATTCCACATTTTTCTCACCACAATTCATTATGATCATCATATACTTCACAATGTTTATATAAACCAATATGGATAATCATCAAGTGTGTTCATCATACACACATCCATAATTCTCATCATTCCACATCAACATGCTCATATTATGTTTATTCACCAATTCACAGTTACACATTCACAATACAGATATAGACAGATATGGATAATTACCAAGCATATTTCATCATGCCTACATACAAAATTCTTAATCCAACAATTCACGCACATATACATGCTTTTATACAACAATCACATATTCATCATTCTCAATTACACAAGTCATGTACATACACATATGCATAACTTCATACAACAATCATATATTTATGCCATGAGACTCAATGCAACTCAATGCAACTCATGCCATGTGGTACCAACACTTGTTATCATTTTTTCGGTTTTTACATTTAAACCGGGTCCGTCCTCTAGACCGATAACAACAAAAGCCCGTCCTCTAAGCTTTCAAACCCACTCTTCTAGGCTTGGGACAAGTCACTAGCCTCCACGAAACTAGAAAGCATTTCCTCTTGACCAAATGATGCATATGCAATCAACAATCATATGCACTTAAGACCGTTCTCACATCTTAATCTCATGCATACTCAAATAATTCATCACACAAGAATTATATCATGATTGCACACTCACACATCATATCAAAGTATTCATACTTTCAACATCATCACATTTATCAAGCAATGCACACATATTCACAATATGTTCTCATGCATTATTCACAATATTTCATACAATCAATATGCATTCACAATTCAATACCACCACCACATTTTTCAAGAAATGCACACATATTCACAATATGTTCTCATGCATTATTCACAATAACGTGCCGAACGACAACGAACCTCATCATAAATCATCATGCATTTTTAATCAATTTAAACAATGCATATATTGGTCAAAGGACCGCATTCCACAATCTAGGATTCACGCCATACGGCTACCCACAACATATCACACAACAACACATAAACTATTCATTTCCGACAAGGATTGAACACAATCGAACCAAACAATCAACATTGGATGGAAACACAAGGAAATGAAAATGTTGTCACACTCGCTAGCTTGCTCGCCTAGCAAGTTTCTAGCGAACACTCGCTACCTGTTCGCCTAGCGAATAAGCTCGCAAAGGCAAGCAGAAGCTACTGTAAGGCTTCGCTACCTACTCGCTGGGGCTTCGCCTTGCGAACCCCTCGCTACCTCGCTCGCTACCAGCGAAGAGGGTCAATTACATTTTGTCCAAGTCTGGGACCATTCGCTACTAGCTCGCTACAGCGAACACTCGCGACCTGCTCGCCTAATGAAGGTGCTAGCGAACGTCTGCGATGTTCAAAATCCCAACTGTCCAAAATCATCAAATCATCACAAGATCAATCGATTCAATTCCAACGAATTCCAGTAGTCTTAGCCTAACATTTCTCGACTAATCTACACCATTTATTCCAGATTTTAACCGTTCAAACATCGACTCTATCGATTAAATCCATTTCTGCCCTAGAATGGGAAAAAGATGGGAAACTTCTAACAAATCCAAGCACACACATACATAATCATATACATTGGTAAGATAACAACATTTCACACCCTTACCTTGATTAATCGGAAGCTAGAAGTCGTTCTGATGATTCCAAGCTTTTCCTCTATTTTCTCCTCTTCTCTCTTCTTCCTTCTTTCTTTCTCTTCTTCTTCCTTTCTCTCTATTTCTACCTTTTTCTTTCCACTTTCTCTTATATATCCTTCTCTTTTATTTCTCCTCAATATATCTCATCTTATCATTAATTAGAGAAGATCTAGTAAATTCACCTTATTCTACCAAATAGAATAAATCAGTTAAATCCATTAACTCATATAAATTAAATAGATCCAATAATTCATTAAATCAATTAATTAGTACAAATAATCAATTATTGAAAATTGGGCTATTACAGATGGTATTCATACACTGCTGCAATTTTATGATCCTCAGTTGCGTTGGTTTACATTCCCCGAGTATGTTTTGTTGCCAACTTTGGAAGAGTTTGCTCAGTTGTTGAGGATTCCTGTATTGGAAGAAGTGCCTTTCATGCATTCTGAAAAGGAGCCTGATTTGATTAAGCTAGCCAATGCTCTTCATTTGGATGTTGCTGAATTGGATGGAAAGATGGTATGGAGAAATGGAGTTCCTGGATTTCCCCTATTATTTTTGGTGAATAAAGCTCAACACTTCGCAAAAGAGGGATGTTGAGTCGTTTTCAATGCCATTTTGGCTCTCTGCATCTATGGCATAGTACTGCTCCCCTGTATACCTGACTTCGTTGATTTGGACGCTTTCCATATTTTCGCTTCTAAGAATCATGTGCCAACACTCTTAGGCAATGTCTACCATTCTATCCGCTATAAGAATGAAAATAGAAGAGGGAGGAATGTCTCTTGTTGTGCGCCACTACTGTATAGATGGTTTATTTCACATCTGCCCAAGTATGGTCCCGTTATTGATATGGAAAATACAGTTGAGTGGTCTGAGAGACTCATGGGCTTAACATTGAAGAAAATTGTATGGTTCAATAGAGATCTTCTTGGAAGTGAAATTATCTTCAGTTGTGGAATCTTCCCCAACATTCCTTTGATTGGGCGCAAATGTGGCATCAATTATAATCATGCTCTCGCCATTAGACAGTTTGGCAATGCTCTGAGAGAACCCCCGAGGGAGGAGGAAGTACAAGAGTCTCTGTATTTCACAGGGCTAGCTAATGGTGACATTCTGACTAGTCTGCAACAAGCTTGGAGTAATGTTCAACGCAAAGGAAAGATTGCTTTAGGAAAAGGTGATAGCAGAGCTTATAGGCCATATGTTGAGTGGATAAAAGAGAGGGTTGAAAGGTTGTTGCTACCATTTCCAATCAGGGAGCCTTTGTATCCTCTAGTAGTTGAAGAACTAACGACAGTTGATATCTAGAAGTACAATCAATTGTGGGCTGAAAAGGAAGAACTACACAGAGTGAATGAAGAGTTGGAGAAGGAGGTCATTCAGCTTAGAAGTGAGAAAAATCAAGTCACTCACCTATCCAAGAAGCAGACAAATACTCTGAACAAGATGGGTAGGGAATTTACTTAAGAAATTCGCATCAGAGAATGTCTTGGTCAGGATATGAGGAGCTTGGGTAATGCTCTTAAAGGGAAGAAGAAAGAGTTAGAGAAAGCTCACATGGAAATATCAAAGTTCAATGCTCAGTGGAATGCCGTCTTGACTAACAACAAAAAAAGAGAAGATTGGCTTCGTCAACAGATTGACAGGTTGAAGACTCAACTCTAAATCAAAGATGAAAAAGCTCCTGGAGAATCTGCTCGTCATTACGAAAGCGACCGCAAACTACGAGAAGCTCTTGCAACGTTGGAATATTACAAGTTAAAAGTAGACCTGAAAAAGTCCAGACTTGAGGATGCATTTGGGGAGGATGCTTGGGAAGACTATGCTCAAGGCTTGCAAGCTACCATCAGCAGGAGAGAGTTGCTTATTCGAGGGTTAATTGCCAGACCTGATCATCCTGATACAAATGAGTTATTCGAAGAATTCCATACTCGTTGTCATTCTTGATGTAGTTTTCTCTGTTGTTTTTCTTTGAGTTGTTGTGTTCTGGCCATCACCAGGATTGTTGGATGAGGTTATGTTGACTCAGTTATATTTATTGTTGATGTGCTATGTATTGACTCTGTTTCTCATTTTATTTATGAGGGAGGTTTTGTGGCTCCATCTGTTGGCTCTCCATTCTCCTTTTTGTTTCCGTGGAACTAGAATCAAGGGGAAGATTTCCCTAAACCATGCTTACATGTCGGCATTTTGCATCATCTTTCATATTGCATTGCAGGTGTTCCGGGTTCTATTGATCTTATTTCTTTCTGTGGTTTTCTCAGCAGTGTTTCAGGATTGAAGACCGAACAATTCACCGCTATTCAACTAGGGGAAATCATCAAAAGGCTATAGACCAGATTCAACTTGAGTTACAAGAGTTCCAAGACCTCATGGCGCAATTCATGGATCTTATGCAGGGGGTCGCTAACGTCCAAGAACGGTTGAGAACACTTGTTCAACCTCTGATTGTTAGGGTTGATGGAAGTGGAGTGTTGCATGGCGGGACCATTGCAGTTCCTCCTCTAGCTGACAATGGCACTCCCCATGCCGATGTTATCCCAACAGTTGTTATTCCTCCTGGCGGAGGTAATCAAGTTGGAATTCATATGACAGGTGCAGCGGGCGCTGTACATGGAAATGTAGGTCCTCAGTGGGAGGAGGACGAACAAGAGGATATTTTTTCCAGGGGAGATCTGGGAGCAAGTTTGCAGTCTGATGCAGACAGGAAGTTCAAATTAATAGAAGAAAAGATGAGGAACTTGGAGAATCAAAATTCTCTTGGTCTGGATATGTCTAACTTAGGGCTGATCCAAGGTCTAAGGATTCCACCGAAGTTCAAGGTACCTGACTTTGACAAGTACAAGGAGATGACCTGTCCAAGGGTACACCTCAGGTCATACTACAGAAAAATGTCTACGTATTCTGATGATGAGAAGCTGCTAATGCACTTCTTTCAAGATAGTCTATCTGGACCATCTTTGGAGTGGTACATGGGTTTGGAACTAACCAATATTAGAAGCTGGAGAGACCTGGCAGAAGCCTTCGTCCGACACTATCAATACAATAGTGATTTGGCGCCCAACCGTGTGCAGTTGCAGAATCTGTCGCAATAGAGTAATGAGGGATTTAAAGAGTACGCCCAGAGGTGGCGCGAACTTGCCGCAAGGGTTCAACCTCCAATGGTGGAGAGAGAACTCATTGATATGTTTGTAGCTACATTTCCTGGTGTGTACTATGAAAAGTTGATAGGGAATATGTCTGGTAGCTTCTTGGATTTAATTATTACTGGCGAAAGAGTCGAGAATGGTATTAAGTTGGGAAAAATCCAAGCGGGAGAGAGATCCTCATCGGGAGGAGGAAGAAAGAATTTTGGTAACAAGAAGATGGAAGGAGAAACGAACATGGTTTCAGGATACATAAATAATAACAGAAATAGAAACAGAAATCAACAATATCATTAGCAACAGCCATAGGTTGCGAGTATTGCAATTCCAGCTATACAACCTCAACAACAACAACGTCCACAACAACAACAACAAAATTATGCACCATGACAGTTTCAAGACCGTGGGAGGGTAATGAATAGACAGTTTAACGCACCACTGATGTCGTACTCACTGCTCTTACAACATTTGTTGCAGCTTCAATTGATTCAGAAACGGACACTGGCACCTTTAACTGGTGCGCCACCCCCAGGGTATGACGCAAACGCCAGATGTGAGTTCCATTCGGGCGCCCCTGGTCATCATATAGACAACTGTAAGGCTTTTAAACATAAGGTGCAGGACCTTATTAATAGCAAAGCAATCAATTTTACAAATGACACGCCTAATGTTGTTAAAAACCCTATGCCCAACCATGGAGTGGCCAATGTCAATGCTATTGTTGAAGAAGAGAATCTGAATTTAGTGACTAACGTTGAAGAATTGAGAACTCCTCTGAGTTTTGTCAAGAGTATGCTGTTGAAGGGTGGAGTGTTTTCGAGCTGTGGAGAAGACTGTGAAGGTTGTTTGGTTCATCCCGAAGGATGCGAAGATTTGAAAAATCATGTGCAGAGTTTAATGAATGAAGGCGTGCTACAATTTGACAAAATTGGTGAAGAGAAAAATGAGAAGGTGATTGGTCAAGAGCGGGATGAGGTTGCCACAATCTCAATTCCTTTTAGAACAAGTAACATATCTGCGTCGTCGAGGCTAGGAACCGTTATAATCACCAAGGCAGGACCGGTGCCTTATGAAAGTACTAAAGCAATCCCGTGGAACTATGGGGCTGAGATCTTTTGTAATGGCCAAAAACAAGAATTGAGGGGGACGTTGTCAGATAGTTCATCCATTGATAATTTGGTTAGAACCAGTGGAATGACAAGAAGTGGGAGAGTGTTTTCACCTCCAGAAGCTAATGTTGAGAAGCCAGATAAAGGGAAGGGAAAGGTTGTTGTAGAGGAAAGTTCTCAACAAGGTGAGAAAGATGCTCTATTAAAAGACGCTGAGGAGTTCATGCGTCTGATTAGAAAGAGCGATTACAAAATTGTTGATCACCTACAATAAACCCCATCCAAAACATCCATTCTATCTCTACTACTGTGCTCCGAGGCACACCGGAATTCCCTTTTGAGGATTCTGAATACAACATATGTGCCGCAAGAGATTTCAGTGAACCAGCACGAGGGAGTTGTGGCCCATGTAAATGCTGGAAATGGATTGGGATTTACAGATTTGGACCTGACACCTAAAGGAAGAAATCACAATCATGCCTTACACATTTCCATTGAGTGTAGATAAGCTGTATTATCACATGTTCTGGTGGACATTGGGTCTTCACTCAACGTGTTGCCCAAAAAGGCTTTGATGAAGTTAGATACCCAGGGCGTGATGTCCACTCCTAGTGATCTGATTGTGCGAGCGTTCGATGGAACGAGGAGGTCCGTTTTTGGTGAAGTTACTCTCCCTATACAAGTTGGTCCGAAGATTTTCGACGCTTTCTTTTACATAATGGATATCCAACTTACATACAGTTGTTTGTTAGGTCGAACTTGGATCCACTCTGCAGGGGCAGTGGCGTTGACCTTACATCAGAAGTTAAAGTACATGGTTGGGGGTAACATTGTCACCGTCTATGGTGAAGAGAACATAATGATCAGCCATTTATCCTCGTTCAAGTATGTTGAAGTTGATGGGGAAATACATGAGACTCTATGCCAAGAATTTGAAACTGTTCAGGTCAGAGAAAAGGTTCCAGTCGTAGACAGAACTCCTGAGGTTTCCACGTCTTCTTTCAAGGAAGCGCGTGCAGTGGTGGAGTCAGGTTCATCTCAAGGATGGGGGCAGGTGTTGAGTATCCCCAATAAGCAAGATAAGTTTGGACTGGGATACAACCTGTCGTCTTCCTCCTCCCAGAACGCTCCATGTTACAGAGGACCCATTTAGTTTACAAGTGGTGGGGTGATCTTCGACCGAATCAACGCTGTGTCTGATGATGAAGGGGATAATGATTGTGATATGGATGCATCGATCCAACCATGTATTCTCAGCTAAAATCTAAGCAACTGGATTATTAAAGAAGGTGTCCAAGTGACCCGTGAAGAGTAATTATCTTGTTTTCTGATTATGTGCAGCCCTATGTTCTACCCGGAGCATAGTGGTCTTTGTTTGTAGGGCCTTATCTTGTTTATGTTTTGAACAATTGCTTTGTCATTAATCAAAAGGCGTTTTTTCATTCAAATATTGTGATCCTTGTTTTTCTTGTTTTATTTTTTAACAATAAAATGGCAATGTGGTTTGTGCTTGTTTGCATATCATTTTAAGCATCAAATCATCATCATGCAGGTTTCACATCGTAGATGCCACCGATTCAGACTCGTCTATGACTCGGTATGACTTTGATAATCCAATCTTTCATGCTGAAGAAGAGATTAAAGAAAGCGAAGACCTGCCTAAAGAGCTCGCCAGGTTGTTGAGACAAGAAGAGAAGGTTAGTATGCTTCATCAGGAGGAGATCGAAGTTGTCAACCTGGGTACAGAGGAAGATAGAAAGGAGGTCAGAATAGGGGCTGCTTTAGAGGATGACGTCAAACAAAGACTGGTCGATATGCTCCGATAGTATAAAGATGTCTTTGCTTGGTCATATGAAGATATTCCCGGACTTGATACAAATATTGTGGTTCATCGCTTGCCTCTTTGAGAAGAGTGTCCACCTGTGAAACAGAAGTTGAGGAGAACCATACTGGACATGGAAGTTAAGATCAAAGAAGAGGTCTAGAAGCAGTTGGACGCCAGATTTCTTGCCTTGACGAATTACCCTCCGTGGGTCGCCAACATTGTGCCTGTACCAAAGAAAGATGGTAAGGTCAGGATGTGTGTAGATTACCGTGATCTAAATAGAGTGAGCCCGAAAGACGATTTCCCGCTCCCCCACATTGATGTGCTAGTAGATGATACGGCCCAATATTCAGTGTTTTCCTTCATGGATGGTTTCTCCGGGTATAACCAGATCAAGATGGCCCCAGAGGATATAGAGAAAACGACCTTTATCACACCGTGGGGGACTTTTTGCTATAAGGTAATGCCCTTTGGATTGAAGAACGCAGGGGAAACCTATCAGCGGGCGATGGTGACTTTGTTTCATGATATGATTCATCATGAGATTGAGGTCTATGTTGATGACATGGTTGCAAAGTCACAAACGAAGAAAGGACATTTGGTGAATCTGTTGAAGTTGTTTGAGAGGTTAAGGAAATTCAGACTAAGGTTAAATTCGAACAAGTGTACTTTCTGTGTACAGTCGGGAAAGCTATTGGGGTTTATAGCCAATGAAAAAGGAATCGAGGTCGATCCTGCAAAAATAAAAGCTATACAGGAAATGCCAGCACCGAAAACAGAGAAAGAGGTTCGTTGTTTTCTAGGTAGATTGAACTATATTGCAAGGTTCATATCTCACCTGACAGCCACTTGTGAACCATTGTTTAAGCTGTTAAAGAAAGATCAAGCGGTGGTCTGGCATGAAAATTGCCAAAGGGCATTTGAAAAAATAAAAGAATATTTGCAGGAGCCTATAATACTGATGCCCCTAGTGGCCGGAAGGCCATTGATAATGTACTTGACGGTTCTTGAGAACTCCATGGGTTGTGTTCTCGGTCAACATGACGAGACAGGAAGGAAAGAACATGCCATCTATTATTTGAGTAAGAAATTCACAGATTGTGAGTCCAGATACTCAATGTTAGAGAAGACGTGTTGTGCGCTTGCTTGGGCCGCCAAACGCCTAAGGCAATATATGTTGAATCACACAACCATGTTGATTTTGAAGATGGATCCGATTAAGTACGTGTTCAAGAAGCAAGCACTTTCAGGAAGGATTTCTAGGTGGCAGATGGTTTTGACAGAATACGATATTCAATACGTCTCCCAAAAGGCCATTAAGGGAAGTGTTCTGTCAGAGTATCTCGCAGAGCAACCAATTGATGACTATCAGCCGATGAAGTTTAAATTTCCTGATGAGGATATCATGTTCTTGAAGAAGAAAGATTGCGATGAGCCGCTACCTGATGAAGGTCCTGAGCTAGGTTTCCAGTGGCAGATGATTTTTAACAGTGTTGTTAACTCCTATGGTAGTGGAATTGGGGCAATCATTACAACTCCCCATGGTTCGCACATACCATTTATTGCTAGGTTAACATTTCCTTGCACCAACAACAAAGCTGAGTATGAAGCATGTATCATGGGTATTAAAGAAGCGATTGATTTGAGAATCAAGAACCTTGATATTTATGGTGATTCAGCTTTGGTAGTCAATCAAATCAAAGGAGAGTGGGAGACTCATCAGCCTAATCTGATACCGTATATGAACTATGCAAGGAGGTTGTTAACTTTCTTCGACAGGGTAGAATTCCATCATGTACCAAGAGCTGAGAATCAGATGGCAGATGCCTTGGCTACTTTATCCTCGATGTACAAGGTAAATTATTGGAACGACGCTTCGAGAATTGTCATCTCCCGCCTCGATAGGCCAGCGTTCGTATTTGCAATAGAGGAAGCATCAGATGGGAAGCCATGGTATTATGATATCTGAAATTTTCTCAAGAATCAGGAATATCCGCCTGGGGCATCGAGCCGGGATAAGAAGACCTTGAGAAGATTATCTGGAAACTTCTATCTGAACAAGGATGATGTACTCTACCGAAGAAACTTTGACTTGGTTCTGTTGAGATGCGTGGACAAAACGAAGCAGGTTTGCTTATGGAGGCAGTCCACGAGGGTGCTTTTGGTACGCATGCAGGCGAACATGCAATGTCTCGGAAACTGTTGAGGGTAGGCTACTATTGGTTGACTATGGAGTCTGATTGTTTCAAATACGCCAAGAAATGCCATAAATTCATGATTTATACCGATAAGATGCATGTGCCGCCGAGTCCTTTGAACGTCATGGCGTCTCCTTGGCCCTTTTCCATGTGGGGCATTGATATGATTGGTAAAATTGAACCGACCGCATCCAACGGACACCGCTTCATCTTAGTGGCAATTGATTATTTCACTAAGTGGGTTGAAGAAGCTTCTTTCGCCAACGTCACCAGACAGGTTATGGCCCGATTCATTAAGAAGGACATTTTCTGTCGTTATGGAGTACCCGAGAGAATCATTACTGATAATGGTTTGAATTTGAATAACAAGATGATGAGGGAACTGTGCCAGAGTTTCAAGATTGAACATCACAACTCTTCTCCCTATCGCCCGAAGATGAATGGCGCTGTTGAGGCAGCTAACAAGAACATCAAGAAGATTGTGCAGAAGATGGTTGTGACCTATAAGGATTGGAACGAGATATTGCCCTTTGTGTTACACGGATATTGTACTTCGGTACGTACCTCGACCGGGGCAACCCCTTTCTCGTTAGTGTGTGGTATGGAGGTTGTCCTACCATTGGAAGTCGAGATTCCTTCTTTGAGAGTGTTGGCTGACGCCAAACTTGATGAGGCGGAATGGGTGAGGGCCAGATTGAATCAACTCAGCTTGATGGACGAGAAAATATTGGCATCCATTGCATACGGCCGTTTGTATCAAAGTAGGATGAAGTCAGGCAGGGGACTTAGTGTTGAAGCGAATTCTCCCTCCATAGACAAATCACAGGGGCAAGTGGACCCCAAACTATGAAGAACCATATGTTGTAAGGAAAGTCTTCTCCGGAGGAGCCTTATTACTCTCAATTATGGACAGCGAAGATTTCATGTCCCCTGTGAACGCTGACGTAGTTAAAAAATACTTTGCTTGAAATAGACCCGCTGGAAAGAAAAAGAAAATCCAGGAAAAAATGGGGCATACTGGCGAACCATAAAAGAATGGGTTTGGGAAAAAATTAGGGATAAAAAGAAAATATGTAAACCCGTGAAGTTGAAAACCTGAAAAGGTGACTTTGGCAAAAACGGGTATCCCGGTGAATCGAAAACCCGAAAGGGCGGTTCAGGCAAAAGTTAGGGATTTTAAAAGCAAACGACTGCGGTCTGCGTCTGATCCTATGAGCACAGTGGATTCTGGAAGGACCCGAGGGTTAACAAGTTAGTCTTTTTAGAGGAAAAAGCATTGGAGAAGTCATCGAAGTCATGCGAGTCATAGTCGAATAGACACATGGTGGTTGTCTGTACCACATTGCTGACATTTTGTATTTATTGCATTTCTGTACTTTTTGCGCAACTTCCTCTTTTCAGGAGTTGCATCTGTTGTAAATCAGCCTATTTATATTCATCAATGAAATATACTATTGAAAAAGCTTTTGTTCTTATTTTTTTTAGCTTTTACTGTTTTGTGTGCAAAAGACGCCTGATGTTTTTGATTGAACTTTGCATACATAAACTTGTGGGCTCTGTTAATCATGATTAAAACATTGATTTGCTTGAACGATGTCATGGATGATAACCGTGATAGCTCTGTTTGTATACAGGATACTTTGTTTGTATTTGTTGCAGGGCTTTCATTCTTGAGGCTATTCTAGAGATGCATCCCCAGTAAGGTCACCATATCTTTGCCCCTACAAGAGGGAGATGTGCAGTTTGAGACTAGTGCTTCCCCAGTAGGCTGAGATTACATGTGATCAAGGTTATCCTCAGCAGGATGAGATTGATATCCCCGGTAGAGTAGAGATATCCCCAGCAGGTGGAGCGTGCACACCTATTCTCAACAGTTCAAAAGCATATATCTTATCCCCATCGAAGTTAGCAGAGTAGTTTGTTTCCCTGCAGAATGGGATAGACCTAGTTTTTGTTATTCTCCATCTTCAGTAGAGAAGGAACTTGGGATAATCTCCTTGTAAATCTTATTCATTATCCCTAGCAGGTAGCAGATTCAATCTTCAGTAGAGCGGAATCCCCGACAGAGTGGAGTTTATTCCTCAGTAGTTTGCTATGTATCCTAAAAGAGTTCTTTTTTTGTAGGAGGCCATCCAGGGCTATTTCCCCAGTAAGGTGGATTCGTTTTCCCCAGCCGAGACGTTTGTTCCCCAGAAGAATTGTATTCTGGTAGGCCATCCAGGGCCGCTTTCCTCAGTAGAGTTGATTTGATCCTCAGTGGAGTGGATGTGTTTCTCAGCAGAGCAGTTATACTCAGGAGAATTCTTTTCCAGGAAGCCATCCAGGGCTTGTTTCCCCCAGCAAAAGTCCAATCGTACTTGGCATCCGGTCGTCCTCAACGGAGTTGGCTTCGTCTCTTCAGAATTTATTTTGCTGGAGTGGTTCCATTGCATTTTGCATTGTGCATAGCATCCTCCCAAACGCGTAGCATTTCCATTTCGTATGGAGCATTACGCCATTTTTAAACATGCGCATTTGAAACATAAGACAGGTTGTTACCTATTGTTTTCAGGTGTATCTCCAACAGATTATGATTTATTTCTTTAGCCCGTGCGGTATCCAGACCTCGACTGACACCGGTATATTTCTTTAGCCTGTGCGGTATCCAGACCCCGGCTGATATCGGTATTTCTCTTGAGCCTACGTGGTATCCAAACCCCGACAAGAATTATTGACAGATGTGTTCATCTTACTGATAATAGTGTTTCCTTGGAGCCCGTGCGGTATCCAGACCCCCGCAAATATTGGTGTATTTCTTTAGTCCGTGCGGTATCCAGACCCTGGAAAATATTGGTGTATTTCTTTAGCCCGTGTGGTATCCAGATCCCAACAAATGTTGGTTTATTTCATGAGCCTGTGCGGTATCTAGACCCCGACTGGTGTTGGTTTATTTCATGAGCCTGTGCGGTATCCAGACCCTGGCGATTGTTGGTTTATTTCATGATCCTGTGTAGTATCCAGACCCCGACAAGAATTTGTGATGGATGTGTTCATCTTGTCACATTCTCCCTAATAGAGTTTACTTATTCAAGTTTATCATTCCCCAGCGGAATTCTTCTTTCAGATTGTGAATCGAAGAATTCTCTTCTCAACTTCGCGTTGAGCCGACCTTCGGGTTCGATGCTCGCTTTAATTAGCGGATGCCTGCTTGGATTAGCAGATGTTCTCAACTTTGTGTTGAGCCCGCCTTCGGTTTTAATGCCTGCTTGGATTAGCAGATGTTCTCAACTTCGTGTTGAGCCGACATTCGGGTTCGATGCTCGCTTTAATTACTGGATGCCTGCTTGGATTAGCAGATGTTCTCAACTTCGTGTTGAGCCAGCCTTCGGGTTCGATGCCTGCTTAGATTCGCAGATGTTCTCAACTTCGTGTTGAGCTGGCCTTCGGGTTTGATGCTCGTTTTAATTAACAGATGCCTACTTTGAATAGCATTTGTTATAGACTTCGTGTTGAGCCGGCCTTCGGGTTCGATGCCTGCTTAGAATAGCAGATATTATCAACTTCGTGTTGAGTCGGCCTTCGGGTTCGATGCTCGTTTTAATTAACGGATTCCTGCTTGGATTAGAAGATGTTCTCAACTTCGTGTTGAGCCGGCCTTCGGGTTCAATGCCTACTTGGATTAGCAGATGTTCTCAACTTCGTGTTGAGCCGACCTTCGGGTTCTATGCTCGCTTTAATTAGTGGATGCCTGCTTGGATTAGAAGATGTTCTCAACTTCGTGTTGAGCCGGCCTTCAGGTTCGATGCCTTCTTGGATTAGCAGATGTTCTCAACTTCGTGTTGAGTTGGCCTTCGGGTTCGATGCTCGTTTTAATTAACAGATGCCTACTTTGAATAGCAGATGTTCTGGACTTCGTGTTGAGTCGGACTTCGGGTTCGATGCCTGTTTGGAATAGAAGATATTCTCAACTTCATGTTGAGCTGGCCTTCGAGTTCGATGCTCGTTTTAATTAACGGATGCTTTCTTGGAATAGCAGATGTTCTTAACTTCGTGTTGAGCCGGCCTTCGGGTTCGATGTTCGTTTTAATTAACAGATGTCTGCTTGGATTAGCAGATGTGCTCAACTTCGTGTTGTGCCGGCCTTCAGGTTCGATACCTATTTAATTAACAGATGCCTATGTGTTAGCAGATGTTTCTTCTGACTGCGTGTCAATGTTTTCTTATTGGCGATGAGTCAACTCATTCTCTTACAACTATCAGATATAGTTTCTCTGGTAATCCTATTTCCACTCAGATGGATGATTCTACAGTTCTATGTTGTGGTTGGCAAATTTCTAGGTTCTTTTGTATTCAACTGACTTTTACCTTGAATGTTTGAAAGCGGTTTCTATTCATCCCTTCAGGTCCAAGCCGTTTGAATAGGGGCAACTGTTGTACCCCGAAATTTGACCAACCTTTTCTTATAACTTGCTTCATTTCATTTCTAGCATTTGCATAGCATTGTTCTTAGTAGGGGATCAAGAGTTTTGTTGTGCCATTCAAGAGGAGAGTCTCTTTGGTTTCAAGCTCAATCAAGGGCATTTGTGCAATTCATCAGGGTTTCATTACCATCAGGATTGTGTTTCAAAGCTCCTTGAGGGGAGAGGTTTGTGTATTTGTATCACCTCCTATCTTAAGGATAATCAGAGGGTCAGCAGAGGACCATGGGGTTACTTACTTGGATAACACATGGTTTAAAACCTCATTGTGTACCTTAAGGGGTCATTGTGGAGCTTGTGTAGTCATTCAATTCATCTGCAAAGGGCATAGTCAAAAGACATTGAATTAGGGTTTCATCTGGTCAACCCAAAGTCAATTATGGACTTGAGAGAGTTCAAGACTTGATTCTAAGTCACATAAGTCATGGGAAGTCTTATTGAAGCATTTAGGATGTCATGTTGAGAGAAAATCAAGAGTTCAAGAAGTTACTAAATTAGGCTTTCAGATGATTTCAGTGTAAAATCCCCTTCTTTAGTGCCTAACTTCAAAGACAATTTACCTTATGATGCAAACTCAATCTCCTGCCTATGAAAAAATGAAACTTGTTGGGCATGTTCCAAGATTTCTTTTGAGTACAAGAACTCATCCATTGAGTTTGTACATCTCAATTTATGATGCCAACAAGTTAGGGTCCTCAGATGAAGAGAGTATTGGTCAACTTAAAGTCAACTCTCTTCCAAGGCATTTTTGACCTAGAATCATGTTTCCCCTCAACTTCAAGTGAACATGAAACTTGTTCCTTATGATCTTAGATTTACAAAAAGTCCTAGAAGTCCTTTTTATCATGTGTGGATCTCAAGTTATGGATCTCACAAGGCAAGGGTATTTTTGGAAAGTTCATTATAGGTCATTTGTTTCAATGGTCATTTTCATGAACTTATGGACCTCAAATGCATTTCCAACCAACATGAAACTTGTGCCTAATGGTCTTAACTCCACATTAAACTCAAAACTCATGAATATTGGTGGATTATATGGCCATGTGAACCATTTTAAGATGGAAAATTGGATTTTTGGTCATGACTTGAATGCCTTACATTACAAGTCACATTTTGCTTCATTTTGGAATTGTTTCATACCATAACATGACACAAAAGAAGTTTACCACATTTGGACCAGCATGTTTAAGTCATCATGTGCCACTTTTTTCTCAAAATCACTTAAAAAATAATGAATTCAAACTTGGTGTGAAGGCTTCATACATAACCAGAAAACCATCCAATCCACTCCTACACCCCAAACTTGATGGTTTGCTGACCCTAAATGGCATGTATGTGGCCAATTTGGGAGAGGGCATGAAGTGGAAGTTTGAAAAGAAAATTTGGAAATAACATGAGAATGGTGTTATGGGCTTGCATGGTTATCAAAGACCCATCATATATAAATCATAAACTTGCCCTAATGGCTAGGAGGGTCATTGGCTGCGTGAGAAAGAAGAAAAAGCTCTCAAAATTTCATAAAATTCCCTTCTTTGAATCTGATTGTTTTGAAGAGATTCCTACAAATTTTGTTGTCAATCATCATCAGTAAACTTCAAGGAGAAGATTAGAAGTGTAAGATTGAAGTTCAGCTGAGATTTCAAGGGCCAACAGAGCAGCTCCGTTTGGTAAGATTCTTCACTTTTGTTCTCCCATTCTAGACATGTTTTAGGATCATTTTGGACTGCATCTGAAGCCCTATGTATCATAGGCAATGTTTGATGCATTTTCATGGCTGTTTGTTGAAATTTCAGTGACTGTGTTCAAAAATCTTGTCGTGATTTCATATGGTTCTAAGTACCTTTTTGGAAAATAGAGGTTAGATTCATGATCCTTATGAGGATAGCTTTCGATTGGTACCAATTTCTGCAGTTTTTATTGAGTTTTTGCACAGCTTCGGCGACCCATTAGCCAGAGAAGACGACCTGAGCCCTAGCTCCGGCGGTGCATTCTCTGATCAGAGCTGAGTTGGATGGCTTTGAATTTTTGACTGCTTGAGTTGTTCATTTCCTATTGGATTGACCTTGCCTTGTTGGAGCATGGACCGTGACTGGATATATGGAACGGTGCGTTTCATTTAGCCAAGTCTGAGTTTAAGACTTGGGCCTCACAATTGATATTGGCACCCTCCTAATTCAGAGCCCAATGCGCTTTACAAGCTTTTCAGTTCACTTGGTTTATTGCTAATGCACCTCCCCCTTGGTTCATTTATTTTTTTTTATTTTAAGTTTCTGTTTTCATTTTAGCCTATTAAAAATACTTCCAATTATCAAAAAATTCCACAAATTTTGTTTCTGATTTTATTGTATTTTGCTATTATATTTTAATTTTGCAATTAATTGACTTTTTAGGTGTTTACCCTACATAGTCTTGATTGTTTGGACCTTAATTCTTCATCTCTTATGACCATGGACTCCCCCTCACCTAGATAAGGGATTGAGGTATTCTTGATGATGATTTTGAGTGACCAACTATCATTTTTCATTTGACTTTGAGTTAACTTTTAATGTCCCCCGACTTATGCTTGATAAGGTTGAACACCCTTAATAATTGAATTATTTGGTGATGCCTTGAGTTTAATTTGACCATGAGAATTTGGTTTTTGTTTTTCATTTGACATAGCTACCTTGTGCTTTTTATTTGGAATTTATTGAACATATTTCCTATTTTTGATGAAGCTTGCAAGTCAAGTCATCTTAGGAAGTGTTCATACAAACTAGTTTGACCTAGTTCCTTTGGGAAATGACTTCTATGGATCCCATATGCACCTTATGAGCTTTGATGCTTGTTTATAACATTATTAAGGTGCTTTTCCTTTAATTTTAGGTAATACACATGTGTAATTTGTTTTGCAAGTTACTTAGAAGTTAGGCATTTCCACTTGTTTTCAAGTGTTGAATTAGTGATTGAACATCGTTTCTTCCACTTGCCATGACTTGATTCTTGATTGTGCTTTGTTTCCAATCTTGTTTTGATATTTCCTCTTATTGATACATCTCTTCCCCATGTGCTTTGATCCTTATTCAAGATTGATTTGGTGTTCATGTTTATGTTTTGAGCTTGTCTTGGATGATGGATCACTTCTTACACTTGTTTGCCCTTTTCTTCTTCATGATCAATGTGAGATGTTGGTTGAGATAATTTACATTGTGCTTGCTGCCCAAGCTTCTTTCTCCCATCTTCTCTTTGATCATGGCCCTTTTCCCTTGCTTTGTGTTTAGCATTTGTTTGAGTGATAGACGTTTGAATGGTTGTAGTAGTTGATACTTCTCCCATTTCATCTCACTATTCTTGACTTGTTTACGTTAACTTGTTTGTGTTTGAGTATTCATTGCATCATTTGAATCTTACATCTCATCTTTGCATCTTTGCATTACTTTTGACTTGTTTAAGTCAACTTCTTCTTATTCTCCATTTCATCTATGATTGAATTATCTGTTGTTTACTTGGTTTTTGCCATGATCCCTTAGGATTCCTAGTCCCTCTGTTTAAGATGGGAGTAGGAAAGACATTTGGTGTTCAATCCTTTGCATGATAACATTAGGATAAATTTTCCCTTTTCAATCCCAACTTTAGGATCACATTGCATGATAACATTAGGGTTGATTAGTTTCCCCTTAGAGTTTGTGTCTTCTCTTCTCATCTCATAACTTCATAAAACACTTTATAAAGGTTAACATTTTTTGTACGCTACGAACCTTAAGTACTTGAGGAATGATAGTTGGGGGGCCTCCTCTCACACTGTCTAGAGTGTTTAGCGTATGCCCTTTGGGAGATATGCGACGCATTCGCTCTCAAGTCATAGTCTTTAGTACAACATGAATTACAAACTTAACTCAATTCACTTCTTCTCATAAAAAACACAAAAGAAAACATCAAACTTTTTTATCCTTCAGGATTTTTTGAAACTCATTTTCAGAAAGAGTGTGTTAAGTCTTGGTTCTACCGCAAACAGGCGTCGTCTCTAACAACTAGAACAATTATTTAACCCTACTCAGTTAAAACACTTGAACCAACCAGTGGTCTTTGTTATCCCGAACTAAGTTTGCTTTGATTTCTCATACCAGATGAGGATACGTAGGCACAAGACAGATATGTCTTGGCGAGCAACCTCCCCCCAGCACCCGTAGTTTTCCGAACTACATTGACTCTGACTTTCCCATTGCACGAGGGATTACGTAGGCATAGAGCAGTGATGCTCTATTGAGTCTCTTTTCTTTTCTTTTGTCCCTGCTTTCCAGCTTTAGATAGTTTAACACCCTTTTAGATAGACAACAAGCGTGGATCTTGTTGAGTACAACGGACGTGAGGGGTGCTCATACCTTCCCCTTGCGTAACCGACTCCCGAACCCAAGATTTGGTTGCGATGGCCTGTCTTTTCCCTTTTTCGTAGGTTTTTTTTTTATCGTTTCCTTTCCATCTCTTTAGGATAAATAACGAACGGTGGCGACTCTTCTGTCTTTGCCAACCCCTCTTCGCAGCGATGCGACACATTTCCCCCGTCGTCCTCGCTCGGGGTACGTCTGCCCTCAATTCTAAAAATAAAATTGCGACCTGTATATAGATATAACCTGTTGTTCAATTTTTACACGAGAAGAAAATAGAAACCAAACAATCAAAGACAATTATTGATGCAGAGCCTATTTCTTCTCTTCCCTTGATTCAAGCTGAATCAAGTCCTTCGAATGCGGTGAATAAACCTCCGACTACGGCACGCCCTTTGTACAACCCCACGGTCTTCAAATCTTGCATGGATGATTTCAATCACCAACACTTCGAGCCCGAATCATCCTCTCATAATCCTCTGGTTATCGCTATTAAACCGACAGAACAACCCATTCTTCAATTACCTTCGCTCGGCTGAATCTATGATGGACCGATTCATGCAAAAAACCCCAAAATCCAAGATTCTTGGAGGAAAAAATCCTAACGGTTTTATTCAAGAAAAACCTACTGATTTCTCAACCTAAACCCAATTACACCAATCCTATGTTTAGATGTTATCACCTCTAAAATGCAGAATGCACAACAAAAATGATTATGTGTAGTTGTTGAGAAAATGCAAGGAAGAGGATGAAGATGATGAGAACAATCAGTATCTTATTTTCACTTTTCTTGTTTTTCATGTGTTTATGAAAGGAAGAGCAAAACTCACTTTATATGCAAGAAAAAACTGATTAACAAACATAACAAACACAAAGACAATTTCACATAACATATTTTTAACTGAACATACGCGAGTGGTCGACCTATGCAGAAATGAGGGTCGACTTGAGCTTACCCGAATTCTTGATTGTGCAAAAAATTGAACTTCGAGTCGACCAGAGCAGGTCATGCATCGACACAAAGCATGAAGATTTAGACAAATAGAAATCGACACGGTATCAATCTAAGTTTTAACATCATTGAAACAAATGTAGCTACCTATGAGGATTGCCCTCACATTAACTACAACCCTGCTCTTGCGAGGTGCCAGTTTGGGTACCCCATGAAATACAGGCCTAACAGTCTCTTGGTGTCAGGTTTCTTCTACCTTAATGAGGGTGGAAATCTGGATTTGAAAAAGACAGTCATAAAGGCTTGGCGCACCATTCATAAAAAGAGTAAAGATCAGCTGGAAAATAAAAATTGTGTTGCTTTCGAGTCCTACACTTAGTGGGTCAGTACCAGAGCTTGTGAACTCAAGATGCCTTATCCTCTTGAAAAACCTTCACAACCTTTCATTGATTTATCAATTCCCATTAACAGTAAGGAGGAATCTCAAAAACTCTTAACTAGGATGAAGCTGGAAAGAGACACTTGGGAAGTCAAATTTCACACTACAAGGGCTAAGAGAAGAAAATTGAAAAGACAACTAAAAGAAAAAGACGACTTGATAGAAATCTTGGAGCAACATGTTATGGAAAGACAAGAAGAACAAGAAAATTCATTTTTCTCTAGTCATATTCCTCCCACCTAAGGCGCTTGGAAGAAGATCGTCAATCAGCTTACAATGGAAAAAGAAACTGTGGGAATAGATGAAAGGTGGGATGAATTCCAAGATAGGTTCTCAAATATGAAGAAAGAGATAAAAGCTCTTAAAGGGAAAGACTTATTTGAAAAGAATGCAGATGACCTATGCCTAGTTCCAAATGTCAAAATATCACCCACATTCAAAATACCCGACTTTGAAAAGTGCAAGGGAAATTCTTTCCCTCAGAGTAATTTGGTTATGTATGCGCGAAAGCTGTTTACACGAACAGACAATTAACAACGGTTGATCCATTAATTTCAAGAAAGTCTGACCGGTACTGCACTCAAGTGGTATATCGGTTTGGATAGTGCGAAGATTCAGACTTTTGGTGATCTTGGTGAAGCCTTCGTGAAACAATACAAATATAACCTGGATATGGATTCTGACCGAGATCAACTCAGAGCCATGTCTCAAAGGTAAAAAGAAACTTTCAAAAATATGCTCAAAGATGGCGAGAAGTAGCTGCCCAAATATGTCCTCCTATCAAAAAAATGGAAATGGAAAAATTATATTTGAAAACTCTGAATCCCTTTTACTATGACCGTATGATTGCCAGTGCACCTAATGATTTTACTGAAATGGTGAACATGGGAGTACGATTGGAGGAAGCAGTCTGAGAGGGACGGTTGACCAAAGAGGCAGAATCATCTAAAAGACATGGAAGTGGGTTCCAGAAGAAAAAGGAATAAGATTTCAGCACTGTGTTACAAAGCCTATCAAGACGAAGATATCAACAAAAATAGGTAGCAACTATATCTCATGTTATCGATTCAGCATCAGCTCCTGCCTACCAATAAGAGAATTCTCAAAATCAAAATCATCAACATCAGCAACAACAACCATAGTATCAACAAAGGCAATAACAACCTCTACAACAAACTCACCCGCAATATAACAACAATAATCATGTTTAGAGGTCCCCTGGATTCGATCCTATACCAATGATGTACACCGAGTTGTTTCCAGCACTATTAGCCAAGGGCCATGTTCAAACAAAATCTCTTCCTGTTATCCTAAAAGATCCTCCTTATTGGTTCAATGTTGACCAGTGTGCCCCTATCATTAAGGAGCACCTAGTCATGGGATCGAGAATTGTTTTAGGTTCATGGCTGATGTTCAAAGGCTTATCAAAAATGAAATTTTGTCTTTAAAAGACTCTAATACAAATGTTCAAACGAACCTTCTACCTCAATATAGAGAAGCTTCTGTCAACATGGACTATGGATGCCCGGGCAGCTATAAGATCTATGATGTCTGCTTATTCAGGAGGAACTTGGTAAAAATGCATGCAGGATATAACATATGGGGTCTTGTAGATCCTCATGATTATGCCATGTGCAGAGTTTATTCTATAAACAATCAAGGATGCTACTTTGTACAAGTAGCTCTGCAAGAACAAATGAACCATGGTTGGATCCAGGAATACCGAATGAGGCCATACCAACCAATTAACATGGTGCAAGGTTATCCAGGAAAAGGTTCAAGAGGTGATCAACAATGAGGTGGTGACCTTTAAGGGAGGAATCTCATTTGTGAACAGAACACCTTTACGCTGATAAATATAAAGAATCAAGAGAGTCCTTTTGGAGCAGGTTCCTCTGCACACATGTTTGTTTGACGCTTTGGAATTAAGAATGTTCTTTAAGCATATGTATTTTCATGATGTTTAGTTCATTTACTGCTTTTCGTATGTAACTTTCTTTGTTTGTCAATGAATTTGCTTTTGCATGTAGAAATTTGTTTGTTTTGAATGAATAGAGGCAATGAATATGTTTGTCTTGAAGTAATCCATTTGTATTCACACATAAAATGCTTTTTCAACTTTATAATGCCAATGTTGTCCAAACTCTTGCCTAGGCAGAGAACCGGAAGAAGGATGATGAAATTAAAATGCAAGATCTTTGGTTGTATGCTTTTGAATAAGACCCTGCTGGTGATGTAAGGAATTGTTTCAAATTCTCAAACACCGGAGATATAAGGAAGATAATCCCTTGTTAACCCCTTTTGAGCCTTGAAGTATGAGTTTCTTTTTTTAAATAACCCTAAATTTTAACCTCGGGCAGGGTAGTTTTCATGTGTGAGGATTCACCATACATATCCCTCACACATGAGGAGGCTAGGAGTCAAATTCATAACAATTATCCCTCAACCAACTAAGGAATGAGGCAGTCACAATCCTTTCGAAAAATCAAAAGGACTCAGAGTCACACGATTTGTTCATAAATGAAAAATGAAAAAAAGGAAAGTCCCTCTAAGTTGAAAACTTGAAACCAAGTGACTTAGGCAAAAATTAGGACATCCCGCTGGACTTCAAGGTCAAATCCAAAAGACTCAGTCTAAGAAAAAGTTAGGGAAAAAATAAAAATCCTGAGAACAAAGTCCTCGGTAAAGGATCACAAAAAGAAAGGATTACAAAGAAAAATCTTCATCAAAAGAACAAATTTGTATGACTACAAACACAAAATACAAAAAGGGTGACTGTTATTCCCAAAGAATCCTCATTGGTTCTTAAATCATTAGTTTCATTGGTTCCTCAAACATCGCAAACTCCTTTTGAAAGATGAGTGCTCGCATGAAATTAGATGAACATAGGATTGGAGAACATCACGAAGAATGGGTGGGTACAAATAAAATTTGAGTCTTATATTCTTTGTTTCATAAACCATGAATCAGACCACATTACAACCCTCAAAATTCCTAATTGAAGCAGAGTTTATTTCAAAAGCATACTCAATGAGATAATGTTTCCTAACTCTTACGAGCTATGCTCAAAATTTGTGTTGGCTCTGTAAAATAAAATCAAATGTCGTATCTTAACTAGTGATTCGGTCACAGGTTATTGTGATATCTTTTTTTTTTTTCAATTAAGAACTTCAAGAATAACACATGTGTTGCATTAAGAGTCTCAGAATTAACATTTTTTTTGCTTGCTAATATTGCTTGATATCATGGAAGCTTACATATGAGCATTAGTAATGATTTTAACCTTTTGAGGCCTGAAACTCTGATGAGTAATTGGCAAATCATTTTTAAAAAAATGATCATATCCAAGGGCATGTTGCTTGAAGACTTTGCTAAATAGGGGAAAGTTGTTTCTCGGTTGTTGCTTGCACGGTCTAGTCATCCCTAAGGGGTATGTTTGAAGACTTAGTTGCGCCAACTACAGTTAACCTGGGGAAGTTACGTCCAGATTTGACAAATCTCTCCAAGAGTTTGAAGATGCTGGGGCATTTTGGATGCCAAGTTTTTCTATAAAATCATTTTGAGATGATTTCTTCTTATAAACCATGTAATGTGGGACATTTGAGATTTGAAGCTTATTGTTATCCATTCACAAGAACTATTGTGATGATCATCATGGAGTTCATCAGTGCTTAAGTTATGTGTTCTTCTAAGAAGAGTCTTCTTGTGATCTACCTTGCAAGTATATTCAAATGGTAATGGCTTTACTCCAAGTTGCTATGATGTGTTGGGAGTATGATCCGGTGTCCCCCAGTTGAATTTTTAACTTAAATGTTCTCTAGTGATGAACTGAACCTAGTATCCCCAGCTAATTTTGGATTGCAAGCTGAATGTGCTTCTCTCCCCCCAATAGAGTACATATTACTTTATCCCTAGCCAGACGGAGTTCGTATGGCTATCTCTTTGACATATTAATGTTATTATAAGAGTGCTTGGATTTTACTCCCCAAGTAAAGTATCTTCTTCTCCCCAAAGAGACTTAAGCCAAAATTAGGACTTCGTTCCATCGATGGCTCTCTTTAGTTTCTCTAGTGATATTTCCAAGAGACTGGTTGAGTACCCGCTCACATTGTGATGTTTATTTCATCGCCAGTATATCTCTTTCGCATGTTTTGTCAGCATAAAAACATAACATGCATCCATATCATACATATATCATGCATATTTGAATTCATATTCATATCCATATGCATATTGCATTTATTGATAATGTTTATTGTGTTTATCCCCGAGTGGTATGTCTCCTCCCCACAATAGAGTGGTCAGCCGTAGGCAGAAAGTATATATCCTTTCTAACTCCCTATTGAGTTTAATCCTCATGGAAGTTTTGATTTAGTTCTCCTTTCCATACTTGGATAGGATAAATCCCCCGTTCGAGCTCATTCCTCACTAGTTAGCATCCTATTTGACGGTACCTCTCTAGCTTATTCCTGTATTAAGTTGGTCTTTTGATCATTTTGATAACTTGAGCCTTTGAATTAAAAGGGCATTTATTTTGAGCCTTTTAAGTGGTTTACATCCCCACAAAGGATCTGTTGAAGGTTCCCCAACAAGATAAATTTATTCCTCCTTGGAATCCACACTTGACAGAAAGTGGCAATCACTTTATTTGAGAAGCTTGTTTTTATCCTTAAATTTCCTAGTGAACCGGCAAATGGCAGTCTCTTTCTGAGCAGTTTGTCTATCTCCGTTGAAGTTATCAACATATCAAATTTTCTTTCATCTTATGGCATCTCTCCGGGGAAGTTTGTTGTGAATCCTTATTTTTATCAAATGGCATCTCTTTGTACAATTCCCAAAGAGAAGTTTGATTATTGAAACCTCATTTTTACATTACATGGCATCTCTCCGAAGAAGTCTTGAAGAGAAGTATGATGAAGTTTATTTTCCATCAAATAGCATCTCCCCATTAAATCCAGGTGGGAAATTTGACGAAGACCCTTACAAGAAGTTTTTCTGTTTATTTGAGATATCTGTTTTGCAAAATTAACTGACCCGCATCTCTTTGAAAATTCCCAGTGAAGTAATAAACTCAGCGAGCGATCACCTTTTTAGGAGTTTGTCTGTCGACCCTTTTTCAAGAAAAGACTTGATAAAGAAGAAACTGAGACTAGTTTCGTGGCTTATGTCCAGAAACGAGGGGAAGTTTATTTCATAAATTTGAGACCAGTTTCATGGATTATGTCCAGAAGTGAGAGGAAGTTTATTTCATGAAAAACCAATACCAGTTTTGTGGCTTATGTGCAGAAGCATATGGAAGTTTATTTTACCCTTTCTATGTAATGTTACTTAGTCAAAGAAGATTCCAAATCATTTTCCAATGTTAGAAAGTCAATTGTCAAAACTATAATCCTATCCCATGTGGAGTTGTATCCTTTTCCCCAGTGGAGCTGTTCATGTCTTCCCGATAGAGTTACAACAGTTTCCTCAATTCTTTTCCCGGTGGGTAATCCTTTTGTTATTTCCCCCCACTGGTTTGGTCTATTCTCGGTGTCCTGTGGCATCATTTCCCATAGGTCTCATTTTTTTG
The DNA here is from genome assembly GCA_963859935.3 of Lathyrus sativus. NCBI lineage: Eukaryota > Viridiplantae > Streptophyta > Magnoliopsida > Fabales > Fabaceae > Lathyrus > Lathyrus sativus. Next base: position 231,360,005 of record OZ012737.1, read on the forward strand.
CATTCATAAGTGCATTCATATCATATTACCTTTTGTGCCCCCTATCTGGTCGAGACTAAGATGTCAATATTCATCTCTCCGAATAGGAGAAACTTAAATCGGGGCATCTATCATACACTAATTTTTCATCCCTAAGATGCCACTATCTTCACCGCATTTACATAACATATGTGTGTGTTTTATGCATCACTAACCCATTACAATACAAGATGTGTGTGCTTGCTTGCTTTACAGGTAAGGCGATCCCTCTAGGGTTCAAGCAGATGGTTTATCAAAGGATGGGCATCATATTCAACATATCAAGTCCAATAATAATTTATAAGAATCAAGAGCTTTCGTTCATCCATAATCAAGTGCAAATTTTCATCATAATAAGCTTTTTAAACATCAAGGTCCTCAGTGCACCAAAATTAGGGTTTTGACCTAATTTAGTCCTTGGATTTATTTTGGATTAATGCATGATCCAAAACCTCAAGATATATTTCAAGGACCTCAAATGACTCATATTAGTCCATTATTATATTTGGATTGATCCAAAGAACTTGTTTCATAAGCAATGCAAGGATTCAAATTCATCTGGATCACAAACTAGGGTTTTTGGTGAAAAGTTAATTGTACCTTTGACTTTTGACCAAGACATGTTCTCAAACCTTGGGACATGATTCAAGAAACTAAAAAGAACCTTGGGATAACATCCATAGTGTTCAAATAGGCCAAGGGTTTTATTTTAATAAAAGATCACAAAATTCAAGTTCATGTGATACAAAAGTCAACTGTGGTCAAAATCAAGTTTGACTTTTGAATTTTTTGGTCAACCATGGTTTCTTCAAGTCAAGAATGATGATAATATGTGACTTTGATCATGATTGATCAAAGAAAATCAATAAAATTGAGGTTACTTGCCAAAAGGGCAACCATGAAGAAATGAAATGTTTTCTATGTTTTGAGAAAAACCTAATTTGGTGTTAACTTGCCAAGGACATAACTTCCAATCGAAACAACCATTTTCTTTAATCCAAAGATTAAATTGAAGAGCTTGTTACATACTACAACTTTGTCCTTGAAAATGAAATCTCACAAAATGCCTAGATTAAGAAATATAAGTCCATGAAGTTAGAGGACCATGTTTTTTAACCTAGAACACTTAGTGAAATTTTAAGACAGAATCTGTCTTATGATTAAGCCAACTTTAGGGCTATTTTTCACTATGATCCACATTAATTCAAGACAAACTTTGAACATCAAAGTTGAATTATGATATCTCAGCTTTCCAAAATGACCAAGAACACACATTTACCCAATTTGAGTAAGGAGATATGAATCTCACAACATGCCTTGCTACAACTGATTTCAAGATAGAATTGATAAACCTCCTTGTGCCACACGACTTGGATAAGCTTTGAAAGCCTGAAATCTTCACAAGATCAACTCCAAACTGATCATGCAGCATGTGCTCTGTAAAGCAACTGAATTTTTAAAGTTTTATCACTTGGCATGTGAAAAAATCATTTCAAAAGCTAGGAAGTGAAGTTTTGTCCTCTAGCATTAAAGTGGAATAGTGATTTTGAGCAAAAACCCTCAAATATGTTAGAACTTGATCAGAGCATCAAGGTATAAGATGAAACCATGAGGAACCAAGCTCAAAAGATCAGAACTTGAGCCACGTGAAGAATAGCCCATGTGTGCCTTGGCTTTCAAGTTATAGGTGTCGTACCTAAAAAAAGCACGATCCTTCGCGAATGGTCGCAGAAAACATAGAGTCGCCACTGAACTTTATTTATCCCAAAGAGGGACAGGAAAATATCGATAAAACCTTTAGGAGAAGAACATGGTCATCGCAACCAAGTTCTAGGTTCGGGAGTCGGTTACGCGAGGGGAAGGTATTAGCACCCCTCACGTCCGTTGTACTCAACGGGAACCTCTTGATTCGAATCATAAGTAATGTTAGCCTAGTTTATTTGTGTTCTGCCAATATAAAAGGTGAAAATGTAATGGTAAAAGTATTTAGACTATCAAGGAGAAATGGGTGGTTTTAGATTAAAGTGCTCGCCAAGGATTAAGGCTCTTGTGCCTACGTATTTTAACTTGAAAGAAGTGAAGAATCAGAGCATCTGTAGTTCGTGGGACTACAGGAGAAAGGAAAAGGTTGTGCTCGCCAAGATCATCGTAATTTGGTGCCTACGTATTCTCGTTAACAGACGAGAAATCAGAGCGTCCGTAGTTCGGACTACGGAAGAAAGGAAAAGGTTGTGCTCACCAAGATCATCGCAATCTTGTGCCTACGTATTCTCATTAACAGACGAGAAATCAGAGCGTCCGTAGTTCGGACTACAGATAAAGGGGTCTCGATCGCACTGGGGCGAGAGGAAAGGTTTTGAATAACAGGTTAGTCTCAACTGCACAGGGGCAAGAGAAAGGGGGAAGTTATTTGTTAGTGTGCTTGTCAAGGATAGGGATCCTCGTGCCTACGTATCTTACATTCAAAAGAGAATGAAGAATCAGAGCAGCCGTAGTTCGGCCTACGGTTGCCGGTTTGACATAACGAAAGATACTTAGTCGTATTCGACATAAAATATTGATTTATCTAAACTAGTGAGGAGAGGACGCTTGCACCGCTTTATATGGATTTCCATATATCAACATTCATGGGGAACACGCCACTTATGTCGACTCAAGTAGGTTACGTACGGAGCAATATTTTGCGTCGTTCTCAAGACACCATATCTCTCGTTTAGGAAAAGGTTTAACGGTTCGCACGACGACGAGAAATAGAATTAAATGTTTATGTTTTGGTTTGGAAAATAGAATGTATTTGAATAAGTTAAGGTTTTGATCACACGAGGGCGAGGTTTGATGAGGTTTAATGTAGTTGACATTTAGCTAGAGGTGACGATTACCTGAAGCTTAAGAAAGGCTTCTCGGGCCCAAGTAATCGGGAAAGTTAGTCAAAGGCTTGACTCCCTCTCTTTTTCAACCTCAATTGCGAAAGGAAGGATGCGGTTCGAGTAGATGGATCAGATGATGATTACTCGAAGCTTAAGAAAGACTTCTCGGTCCCAAGTAATCGAGAAAGCGAGTCAAAGGCTTGACCTCTCTCTTTTTCATCCTTAATGGAAAAGGAATGGATATGGTTCGAGTAAGTGGATCAGATGACGATTACTCGAATCTTAAGAAAGGCTTCTCGGGCACAAGTAATCGGGAAAGCGAGTCAAAGGCTTGGCTCTCTCTCTTTTTCAGCGTCAATTATGAAGGAAGGGAATTGTCTCGAGTAGGTTAATCGGATGACAATTACTCGAAGCTTAAGAAAGGCTTCTCGGGCCCAAGTAATCGAGAAAGCGAGTCAAAGGCTTGACTCTCTCTCTTTTTCACCCTTAAGAGACTGAGTAGGAAAAGCATTGAACAATGGAAGATGGTTGAAGTATTTTAAACGGATGAGGATTACTTGAAGCTTAAGAAAGGCTCCTCGGGCCCAAGTAATCCAGAAGGTGAGTCAAAGGCTTGACTCCCTCTCTTTTTCATCTTATATTAATAAATAGTTTTGATATAATTAACGTGGCTTATGAATGACGATTACTCGAGGCTTAGGAAAAGGCTTCTCGGGCCCAAGTAATCGGGAGAGTGAGCCAAAGGCTTGACCCTCTCTCGTTTTCATCTAAGTGTTCGAGAAAATAGATTTTTGAGTTTGTTGTATTGTATATCTTTTAAAGAAGACAATTGTTTGGACTTAAGAAAGGCTCCTCGGGCCCAAACAATCGAGAAGAGAAATCAAAGGCTCGATTCCAACTCTCTTTTCATCTTTATCGAAAATGTGCTTTAAATACGATTAAGTATATTAATTTAATTTGAGAAAAATACCTGATGTGGATCGATGTTTGAAATTATGTATGAAACGAAAGCGGTCGAACTAGAGGATAGAAGATCCTAAGGATCTAGGATATGGTCGATGGCGAGGCATAGGCACTCGACTTACAAGGGTGAAAGTGGCTCGACATTGGATGGAGATTTTTTTTTATCTTGAATGGGTATGTAAGAACTTATAAAACAAACAGTGATCATAATGAATGATAGGAATTATACAATTTTAAATTGAACTATCACACACCAAAATATTAAATAAAAGATAAATGAAAGGAGAGAAAATTAATAAAATTAAATAATTAATATTAACTAATCATATTTAATCACAATTAAATAAAATCATATATGTGTGTTTTTCTACCAATTATACTAACAATTTTTAATTATTTAGTTAATTACAAATAATTTCTACAAGATAAATAATTATTTAGTCAATTTTTATATATACATGTCTCTTTAAATAATAATAAATAAAAAAATAATGAATTGAACATAAACTTTAAAATAATTAACAAAATAATTTTCTATATACATATTTTCCTACAACATAATAATTATTATAATATAGAGTTAAGAATAAATAAAATAAAATAAAATATTTATATACATGTTTTCCTACAAAATAATAATAATACTAATATTATAGACTTAAAGTAAATAATAAAAAAAATTTATACACAAAATAATAATATTAAGAAACAAAATGGGCTGATAAAAACTAAAGCTGAGGTGCATTCAGCACTACCCCAGGCCCACTGTACGATGGACCCTCGGCTAACCTCAACCTTCAGATCGAAACTGGGCACTAGATCCAAGGGTTGGAAACACGATGGCGCATGATATGGAGCCAAGAGGTAGCACACAGGATTAAAAGGGGAAAATCGGTGATGCGCTATGATGATGACACGTGTCATCATCCAAAAATCAATGTCACTGCATGATGACACGCGGGCAGCATTTTACAATGATCAATAAACCCATAGACATTTGAGAACTATCTCTCTCTCTTCTTCACTTCTCAGACCCACACACCATATCCTCTTCCAAAACAACAAAAACCTCACCTGCCTCTCTCTCTTAAACGCATGGCGACGGCGCCGCCGCCTTCTCCGGCGTTCCAACACCACAAGACCCCCCAAACCAAACATGAACCTGGCCTAAAATCCTATCCAAAGTAAGAATCTGAAGACGATTTCAACAAAACCTTAAACCAAAAGCCCAAATCGGGCAATCCCTTTATCAAACCCTAATCCCCCAAACCAAAGAAAAAAGGCAACAGAAGCAAAAATGGAAAGTAAAGCAACAACATATGCAGAGGTAGTAGGTTTAAGACGAAAAGACTCACCCTTGAAGACTCCAAAGCGCAGGTAATGGCTTCTTCTCTATTTGTTCTTGCTGTGTTTTTTTTTGCAACCGCCGCTTGGGGTTTCTTTTTGTGTGTATTATGTAAAAATTAGGGTTTTCAGTTTGAACAGTGGCCTCCATTTCAGAATGAAACGTGGAGTATATATATAGGATTCAATTAGGGTTTTGATTTACAACTGGTTGAAGCATCTTTGGTTTTGGGATGTCTGCCATGCCTTTTTTGATTCCAAACAATGTTTTCCTATTTTCGTGAATTTTTCCTGCTGCCACATTCTAATTTTTGTGTTTTTTGTTGGTTTATGACATTTGAAATTGGTGGTCCCATGTTATGTCTGATTTTCCTTCTTTTCTTATCACAACCTTAAAAACATATATTGTTCGCTGGTATTTTGAATTTTTACTTCTGTAATAATTTGAGGTTTTGGACTGATGCAGAAAAACTTTATTTACAGCAGGGACATCATTCTTCAATAGATTATTCCATGTATCTAATCCACAGGAATTTCTGCAGCTCAACTGGTTTTTGTGCATTAGTCAAATCTGGGAGCTTTGGCCTCACAAATTAAGAATTTATTTCAGTAACAAAATAAAGATAAGTGTGAAATTCCTTGAGTTCTAAACATAATGCCATCAAGTTTGGATTTGTTCCTGCTTCTGCTTTTAGTTTAATACGAGTTGTGTCAGATTCACTTGTTATCGTTACGGTATATCACTAACTATTGATATAATGTTCATGCCTCACATCAGTAACTCTTTAATGTATTTTGTTTAACAGATTTGGCTATCCAGGATTTAAATTCCGACTGACATCCCAAAAAAAGATAACGGCCACAAATGATTATAGGCTTACATCGGCTTACACCGTTAGTGAAAATCACAGCAGATGGCAATCCGGACATATTTGGAGCTTAGGAAAGCTTTTGCGGTTACATCCATCGTTTTTGTTGATTCCTCATCAGACAAAGAGACTTGTCCATAATCCATAACTTCCATCCTTGAATCTGAAGTTGCTGAACACGAGTGCAAACGGTAGATTAAACCATATTTTTCGCATGCTTTATAATTTTGTCAGTTGCTTTTCCATTTTATCTTGATTGAGAGCTACAAAAGAATTTCAAGATTTCGGTCAACATATTGTTCAATGCTGAAGACATACTTTTTCTTGGGCAGGTTATGGTGAACTAACATTTTGTGGAAGACCGCCGACACAAGTTATGGTTTACAGCGTGAAAATCTTGATAGCAGGTGTTGTGATGGTGTTTAATGGTGGTATCGTCGAAATGTCGCCTCGGGCAACATGCTCACAAGTTGTCGACAAAGCTGGTCTTTTCTCAAAAAAGATATAGATTCAAAGCCTCCAAACTTTTAACAACTTCGATGAATGATGTTGATTCCTTGTACTACTTTGATTTGGTAAGTCGTCAAGTTGTTGGCATTCACTACTTTGAAAAACTGAATGTGAGATTTGAATGATAGAAATATGTAATTTTGTTAAACTTGCCTATGTTGATGTGTTCCGAACTTGAATAACAATGTCGTGAATGAAGTTGTTGTATGGTGTGTCAACGAGGTTGATCGTGAACCGTGGCGGCGAAGTTAATTGTTATTTTTGGTTATGCTGTTTAACAGTGAGGTTTAGTATTTTGGAAAGATCGAACATGGCGGAAGTTTGAAGGTGTGGTGCGGTTGTTGTTTCTCATAGTTGTAAATGTGAATTTGACAGAAGACTTGCTTGGTCACATTCCTGCTATTAAATGCTTACCAGTTTTGTGGATTCTTCATTATTCATATTCGTGCTTCCTGTACCTAAAGAATGTTCTTTGGTTCTCACTTATTGCTACAAATCCCTTTTAACTCCTTTTTCTTTTCGTGCTTCCTAACAGGCCTTGGTATGAGGGTGATAGAATCTGAAATGAAGGAAAAAGACTTGCCACATGAAGCTCGCCTTGATGAATAGTCGATAATGACGGCAACTCGGACTAGTTACGGATTGTCACAAGACTTGGGGCAATTTGACGAGATCCTTTTAAGAATTGTAGCATGGGTGATAGCATGAACTTCTGAAATGGTGTAATTGTATCATGAATTGAATCATGGTTTTATGATTTGGCCGTGTAGAAGCTTGTAACTTGTATCTTAGCAGTAGCTTGTAAATTTGGAATTTAGATAATGACTTTTGATTTCTCTTGTAATTGGGTTCCCATGGAAACAGTCAACTTCACATTTGCCAATTGTACTTTTGTACCAAATGTCCTTGTCTTGAAACATGCTGGAAACAAACCTATCCAAGGCCCCCTTAAGACAAAAATTACTTGCGGCGCAGCTTGGAAAAAGTATAATCACTTGAACAATTAAAGTAATTCTTGCAAGTATGTTTTGAACAAAATGAATCTAAGCTGGCTTAATTTGATCACGCCTTGAAATTAAAAGGTACAATCCAATTTTTCCACCAAATGGTCTTAAGGCTAAACATAGCTTGAAATCTTAAACAAACTACAAGCATAACTTGAAGATAAATATTATGCCACCAAACATGATCAATCATCACTTGGGCATTTTAAATATCATTGTAAATAGTTTTGAAACCAGTTTGACATAGAAATATCAAGTCCTGACTATGATAGTGAGGTGACCCCTTCCTATCTCCACTTGAATTTAACACAATTGCAAGAGATTATAGTTACAATGAACACACATAGCGCCCTTATAGACAACAACCCTAAAGGATCGTGGCCATAGGCCAAAATGATCACTTAGAGAGAGAGTATGAATCCCTTAGATGCTTATCATGAGATGATAGGACAAATGGGGGTACGACAATACTGTGCAAAATTTCACACCACATCGCACACATACTAGTCTTGATAACCTGGCCTAATCCATGATTCAATACTTCAATACTTGAGCTTAAACAACACAAAACAAAAGGTACAAATCTACATGCACAATGGTAGACGACATGAATACTAGACATGATGCTTAAATGATGAAAATGCCATGATATGTATGGCTGGAAATTCAGGGTCAAAATTAGGGTATAACAGTTGCCCCTATTTAAATATCTTCAACTAGAGAGTATGAAGAAGGTCATTCTTCATATGATCATAGTGGGAGATAGTTAAATATCAAAAAGACCCGAATTTTGATCCTGAATGAATATGAGATGTTATGATATGAAAAAAGGAGAAAATATGTTATGCAAGTGCAATTCAAATGCGATGAATATTTTCATGATGATAATGATGGGATGATAAATGCAAAAACACAGACAAAGAAAGAAAACACACGGGGAAAAACACAACAAGCAGCAAACTTGTTGGGGATGACCAAACATAGGTCAAAAGAAAACAATTGGGAAATCTAAAAAACGACTGGATAAGCTTCTCGAAAGAGAGATGCCACTTATCGAAAATAAAGGTGGATAAGCTTCTCGAAAGAGAGATGTCACTTATCGAAAATAAAGGTGGATAAGCTTCTCGAAAGAGAGATGCCACTTATTGAAAATAAAGGTGGATAAGCTTCTCGAAAGAGACATGCCACCTATCAAAAATAAAGGTGGATAAGCTTCTCGAAAGAGAGATGCCACTTATCGAAAATAAAGGTGGATAAGCTTCTCTAAAGAGAGATGCCACTTATCGAAAATAAAGATGGATAAGCTTCTCGAAAGAGAGATGATACTTATCGAAAATAAAGGGGGATAAGCTTCTCGAAAGAGAGATGCCACTTATCAAAAATAATGGCGAATAAGCTTCTCGAAAGAGAGATGCCACTTATCAAAAATAAAGATGGATAAGCTTCTCGAAAGAGAGATGCCACTTATCGAAAATAAAGATGACGAATCCTAAATCAACAGGATCACGCAGGCAAAACAAACTTCTTGAAATTCCTTAAGTGAAGAGATCAAACTGTATCTTCAGGAAACATCAAGAAAGATACAGAGTATTTAAACTCTTCTGTATGCCAAAATAATTGGACTTCAATGGGAAACGCCTTTTGGATAAGCTTCTCAAAAGAGAGAGCCACTTATCGAAAAAGCAAAACAAGCTTCCCCAAAGGGGACTGCCACTTGTTAATAAAAAAGAGAGATAAGCTTCTTGAAACGGAGATGCCACTTATCAAAAAAACGAAACAAGCTTCCCAAAGGGGACTGCCACTTGTTGATAAAAAGAGAGATAAGCTTCTCAAAGGAGATAGCCACTTATCTGCAATGGGGATTTGTAAAAGTTTCTCGTTGCAAGATGTAATGCAAAATAAATGCACGTTTAGACTAGGTTCAGGGACCTAACCAACGCAACACTTGCCAGGGACCAAAGTTCAATCTAGGAACAAGCTAGAAAGAGACGGTCAAAAAGACTCCAACCATTGAGGAATGAACTCAAATGGGATTTATCTTATCTAAACATGGAAAAGATAACAGAAGCAACCATCATCCACGTGGATCGAACTCTGTGGGGAATTTAGAAATGATGCGCACTTTATTCCTAAAGCTAACAACTCTACTTGGAAAGAGACGACAAACCCGACCACCTGGGGAATAAACGCCAAAGTGAATAACTGGTATATGATCTGGAAAAACTTCTGATTGACGAAAGAGATAAACTTTGACAAATATGTGTTTGAGTGAGTGCCAACAAAGTTGGACTTTGAATATGTCCTTGATCACTGGATTATGATTTAAGGATACATAAGACCAAATGGATGAACTGGTCTTGGATGAAAGATTACCAGGACGGAACTGGTGTTAAAGCTGACTGGATTTCAAAAGGTTTGCCAGACGAAGATTGGCTTTGAAATTGGTTTATCTCATGCTGCGGGCATGTGCTCAATGAGATGATATGCGTGGTCTAACGCTAGAGCGAAGCGACATAATCAACGCATGAGAATGATTTATGCAAAGATTACAGGTTCCAAAGATGCCCCAGACATGGGTAACTGATGGAAAAGTCTTGGAAACAAAGCTTCTGGTCTGTTAGAAAACACAAGGTCATTTGGTGAGGGTGACAATATGATTCCCCGACACTCGTTTTAAACTCAAAAGTTGTTGACGTATGACTTGGTTGCTTGAGCAGCTTGAAAACATGGAGGTGATTTGCACCTTTGTAGCACACCTTGCCCTAGTTTGTGACTCATCTTGCCCCAGCCTGTTGGGTATCTGAAAGTGATATCCTTGAAAGGATGTTGGAAGCAGCTAGCCATGCCAATGGTCTTAGGTGACTTGCCCTAATGCCTTGAACTTCGAAACAGTCTACGTCTGAATATCCAATTCTCGGGATGGTAGACTTATGGTTGAACGCTTTTTAAGGTTTGGACTCCATCTGCCCCAGTCTGATTCTTGAATCAATTCCTCTCGGTTACTCAACTTTTGGGGATATTAACCTCTGTGCACTCTTAAGGTAGCTTGCCCTAATATGAGCGTTGAAGCGACTTAACTTATACTGATTGAGCACTAAAGGGATTTTCTCTTAATAAAAAGAGCCTCTGGGTGGCCTGTCCATAGTCGATAGATTCTTGAGGTGACCTACTCTGATCAAACGATTCTTGAACGATTTTCCCCTTAATCAACTGATGTTTGAGGGCTTACTCTAGATTGACTGATTTCATAGCCAATGGATGCCAATGCCTCTGACCCATAGGGGTGTGATATGATCTTTGATTCTGGTCAACTTCGCTAGAAGACCAAATCCTCTTAGATTGCATTTTGATAGAATTTTCCCTGATGTCAGGTACTGACTTGCAGTCAAAATTGCTCATTCACAAATGGTAATTTTAATGCGATAATCATGCAAGTTTGAAAAAATCAATCATTATTGAAATGATGTGATAGTGTGTAACGAATGGATCATTAGTCCCAACGTAGTGATGATTTAGCTGGTGTAGAAGATACAACAAGAAAATATTAGAAAATCTTGTAGGAGTCAGTTTACGCAACCTTGCTGTAGTATGCTTTCAGAATAAACTCTGCCTCATTAGGTCTTTTAAGGGTTGTAACATGGTCTAGTTCACGGTTATAGAAGCAAAGGATTTAAGGCTCAAAGCTTGTTTTAACCCACCTCTTCATCACGATGAACTCCAGTCCTACGTTTAGTTAACTCTGCACACGTTTATCTTCCAAAAGAGTTGACGGTGTAAAGTGATGATTCAAAGTAAGCTTGACATGGCAGTCACCTTATTTTTACTTTGATGGATGTCAGTGACCCTTTAATTTTGACATAGTGGTCACTGAGTCTTATTTTGTTTTTGTTGAGGATTTGAGAACCTCTTTTGATTTTGTTTTTGATCCCTAACTTTTGCATGGATTGATTTTCTTTTCAAGTCCATCGGGATAGCCTTGATTTTTGCTTAAGTCTCCTCTTGGGGTGTTCGACTTAGCAGGCTTTTATTTTTTTTTAATTTTGATTTCATTTGAGGGTTGTGACTGCCAAGTCACTGGTCATTGAAGAACAACCGTCATAACTTTTGGATTTTGCATGATTCTTTCGACACTTCAGGACGTGTGTGAAGAATATCTTGTGGTTAATCCTCATACGAGAAGTTTCATCTTGATAATTCAAATTAACTGAACACTACCCATGCCCCAGGTTAAGTTTAAGGGTTTAGAAAATCCGAAGGAAACTCCTACTTCTAGGCTCAAAGTGGTTAACTAGGGACTAACTCCTTATCTTTCCAGTGTTTGGGGATTTGAAATAATACCTGTACATCATTAGCAGGATCTTATCTGAAAAAATACCAACAACAGTTATGGCTATTCAGTTTTTGTCACCCTCCCTCCAAGTCTTTGCTAAAACAAAAGTTTGATAAAGAAAGTGGATGAGAGGTAAATGGATTCACATTTTTTGTTTTTGTTTTATATAAGTGAAGAAAAATGAGCGAACGCAACGTGATTTATTCAAAAAAAGCATGATCACTTCATTAATATTACCATTCAAAACAATAATATTTAAAGCAAGTAGCTTTTAATAGGAAATAAACTACAAATGAAAAAAAAATAAGATATGATCCACTGATCGTCAATGCTCGAGGATGTCTTCCTTTCTGGTCCACTGGCTTGAGGAGATACCTTTTGAAGTCTTCAAACTTATTTGGGCGGGAAATTGACGTGTACAACCAATCTTCCTTCTGGAAAGGATATGTACCCTCTGTCAATCAACTGCTGCACCTTGGCTTGGAAGGCTTTGCAATCTTCAGCTAAGTGACTCATTGATCCAACATGATATCCACATTGCACGTAGGGATCATACCCATGCAGGTCTGGCCTTGGAGCAAACTTTAGAGGCTTGGGGACCACCAACGAGCTTTGAATCAGAGGCTGTAAAAGTTGAGTGCAGGACATGGGAATTGGATCGCGATGATCATTCCTTCTTTCCAGATTGTCGTAAAACCTATGCTGGCTCTGTTGCTGATGTTGATATCCTCGTCCATAGACTTGATGATTTGCATGAGGAGCCATCCAGGGTTTCTGGTATAATGCTTTAGGAATTGTTGGCTATCTGTAAGGATAGTGTGGCACTGAAAATGGTGAGTGCTGAAGAGATGAGGGATCAGAAGGTTCTGCTGGTGCACCATGAGAATGCTTGACACCTGTCATGACTGCATTAATTTCGTCCTCTTCTTCTTTGCTTGCACTTGCATGGACTTTAGTATCACAGCTTTATGGCGCTATTTCAGTGCTCTTGCATGGGTGTCGCAAAATCTTGCTACGTCTACAGTCTCTTCCTTGTGATACAAGATCTTGAGAGGTTTCAAAGAGCACATGATTTAGGAATTAGGATATTTGTATTAGGGTCTTCTTCCTTGAGTGTAGATGATCCTTCCTGTATCAAATTTTGCACCTTGAGCCTACAACTCTTGCATTCTTCAACAAAGTGTCCAACTGCTCCAGTGTAGTACTCATATTTCACCTCTGGATGGTCCTCTTCGAAGATTAATTTCCTGTTGTTGACCAACCGCCCGACTCTAGATTGCAGTGCAGGACAAGTATCCAAGTCGTGTCCTATTGCCCCTTCGTGATATTCACATGTCAGATTTGGATCATATTCTATAGGATAAGGGGGTTGGCATAGACTCAATGGGCCGAGGAGTTACCAACGAATTCTGAACCAACTGTGGGTAGATTTTATTGTATGGTACATGACTCAAGTTAAAGTGATTTTTGTTCCTTCTATTTTAATCCTGACCCTGCCCTTGGTTTTGACTTTGATGTCCTTGGGGGAAGATAGCAAATGGAGGTCGGTCCACTGATCTAGCGGTCAAAGGCTGAAGATGACATCTTGAAAAAGGGCCATGGATTGGTAAATGAGGATTTTCCATACGGAATGGCTCTTGACTCAGAGTAACACCAGATGAAAACATAGAATTATCTCCCTTTACTGCATCAATCTGCATGGAGTGACCCTCTTTTCTCAACAAAGCTTGCAAAGTTTCCAAGACCCAGTTCATTTGGCTCTTCAAAAGATTGATCTCCTCCTTCAAAGCTTCTTGTCCTCTCACTATCTCATCCATCATTTCTTGAGACATGGTTCTTCGTTCTAAACGAGTGTCAGGAATCACCTTGCTGGTCATGGACAAAGGACGCAAAGAGTTTCTGGTTTGGGAGAAGGATATGCAATGCAGATGAGATGCATATGCAATGCAATGATATGCCAATGCAAACGAAGCAAAGCTCGGGATCACAGGTATCACGTTCTCAGGTCAAGCAATGACAGTGGATAAGTAGCTGATATTTCTGATCACAGGAATCCCACGGGTAGGCTCTACGCGGGTGGGTGCCTAAAGTCGTGGATTTTTTCAAAGATATTATCGCCATGACAAAGGCTCATCTGACAATAATACCCTCGAAGGATCTCCTCTAGGTGAGTTTCTCGCGTCGTCCCACGAGAAAGGCTCCTCGCGAGTCTTCACTACACAACCATCGATTCCAAGGTTTCTAAAGGGACCTCAGAGTCATAGATCGAGGTTGAAAATATCATTGTCAGAATAACGATACGTTCAAGGGATCTCATCTGATTGGGGCGTTCGTAATCAACCCAACAAGGAGTGACCCTCATGAGCTAACACTGCCAACCACCATGGAAAAGGGTAAAAGGTCCTTAGAGTTATAGATTCCAACCCATTGAGTTTGTACATCTCACGTTATGATGCAAACAAGTTAGGGTCCTCAGATGAAGAGAATTTTGGTCAACTTGAAGTCAACCCGCTTCCAAGGCATTTTTGACCTAAAAGCAAGTTTCTCCTCAACTTAAAGTGAACATGAAAGTTCTTCCTCATTGTCTTAGTTTTTCAAAATGTTCTATAAGTCCTCTTTCTCATGTGTGGAACTCAAGTTATGGTCTTAACAAGTCAAGGGTATTTTTGGAAAGTTCATTATAGGTCATTTGTTTCAATGGTCATTTTCATGAACTTTAAGGTCTCAAATCCAATTTTGACCAACATGAAACTTGTGGTTAAGGGTCTTAACTTCCCAATGGACTCAAAATCCATGGATTTTAGTGCATTATGTGATCATGTGGATCACTTTGAAGGTGAAATGTTGACTTTTGGTCATGGTTCAAGTCTCCTACATTATAAGTCACTTTTTGACCTCATTTTTGAATTATATTGTACCATTACATGACACCAAAGAAGCTTACCTCATTTGTGCCAACATGAAGAGCCATCATATGCCACTTTTTTCTCAAAATCACTCAAAAACGTCATGCACCAAAACTTGGTACAAAGGCATTTGCAATTCACCAAGCCAATATAATTCACTCATACACCCTTCAAATGACCTTTTGCTGACCATAAAACACAAGAGTTGAAGGTTGTACCCGTGTGTGTGTGAAGGAAGTTTTTGGCATTTTTCTCGGAACCACTTGAAAGAGCCATTATGAGCCTGCATGACTATCACAAACCCACCATATTTAAGCTCCAAATATTGCCCTAATCATCAGAATGACTTGCAGCTGCTTGAGAGAGAGGATAGAACTTGAAATTTTCACAAGAATTCCATCCTTCAAATTTGTTTTGTCACTGAGATTTACTTCAAACAAGTTCTCATTTCCTCTTCACAAGAACCTAAGAAGCATATTAGAAGCATTAGATCAAAGCTTGCGTGCGTTTGAAGGATCAACGAAATCTCTCCGTTAGATAATTTTCAGTCACTTACAACTCTCATTCTATGCATCATTTTAGCTTCATATTGGGTGCATCTGAAGCCCTACCTATGGTAGGCAATGTTTGAACCATTTGTTTGAATGTATGTTGTAATTTCAGAATGTGTCATCATTTTTTCTTACTTTCGACTCTCATTATTCATGAAACTTTTTGCATTTTGGATGATGGATTATTGATCCTTATGGAAAGCCCTTCAATTTGGTGTCAGAATTTGCCATTTTTATGGTTGTTTCATGACTGAGCTCTGGCGAGCACGCCTGAGAAGACGTCCGGAGCCCTAGCTCCGACGTCTGGTTATTTTTCTGGCCAGTCTGATGTGGCTTGGGTTTGAAAGGTTGACCATGTGAGTTATCAATCTCTAATTTGCTTGACCGTGCGTGTGTGGCTTGTTGACTCCACATCAGTTTAATGAAACACAACGTTTCATTAAACTCTGAATCCTTGGGTCATTTGGGCTTGATCTACTAATCACACCCCCGGTGTTTTGAGGCCCAATGTGCACTTAACTGTTTCCAATTCTTTTCCAGTTTACTGATTGCACCTCCCTTGGTTTCTTCATTTATTTTATTTCATTTTCTTTCTAGTTTTCATTTTAATTGTTTAAAAATACTTTTAATGATCAAAAAATTCTCAAAAAATATTTTCTTATACTTTGGAGTCTTATTTAATTTTCCATAATTTTTAATTCTGATTTTATTTTTATTTGCCATTTTATTTTAATTTTGCATGTAAAAGTGTTTTTTGGTGTTGTCTTCATTTGATCATGATTGTTTGGACTTCAAATCTTTATCCCCTATGATCATGGCTTCTCCCTTACTTAGGTGAGGGATTGAGGCATCTTTGAGGGTGATTTTCAATGGCCATTGATCATTTTTATGTTGACTTTGATTTGACTTTTAGTGCCCCTCTTCGCAGTGATGCGACAGCTGGAGACTATGCTAAGGACTTTTCCCATCCCCTATGCGAGTCAATCCTAACGCTTGTGTGTTTTATCTTTGGGTGTGTACATATGTGTATATGTGTTTTGTCTTTATTGCATTTTGTATGTTACTTTCCGCACATTATTATCATATTGCTGTGCTGTTGAGTGGGACTGTTCCATTGAGAGATAAGCCAAAACCCAGGCTTGAGTATATACATAACATTAGAGTGGAAAGTAGTGAGTACCTTCACGTTAGGCGCATACTAGTCCTCATGAAATTTACGTTCAGACGAGGTTTTCTTTGAAGACATCATATCCTGTGCATTGGTCAGGAGGGGGTGTTGGATTTGGAAACTGTCGACTCTAGAGACCAATCATTTGGGAGTCAGCTAAGTGAGGTCGCTTCGCTAGACTATGATGCCAAACCAGAAATGGTGAACGTATCATCGTTTCTCGAAAGTCGGTGACGCTGACGACCGCATAGGATGTCAAACCTTATCAGAGATAGGTTCATACCTGTGAGTGGGAGGGTTGTGCAGGAAACCTTGACCTTCAACCTACCTAGTTTTCTCGTCGGTGTGAACTTTTGATCCTTGATACAATGGGTTCCTTATATCAGTGCTGTGTTATTTTCTCGCCAAAGCAAAGCTCTGGTTCAACTCAATCAACAGCACATCAATCTTGATCCCCTGTTGCATTTGCATACTCATTTTCATCCTAACATTTGCATGTATCTGTGTTTCAGGTGTATATTTTCTCCTTGATTCTAGTAATCTAATCCACTGTCATCATGGAGCGTGGTTTCAAGAAAGTTATTATTTACAAGTTCCCAATACCAGACGTAGGACCTTTGGTGGGATCCATTTCTGTGGTTGAGCGTGGAGTTATGGAGGATTTCAAAAAGGAATATGGGAGGATTTTAAGCCTTGTCTACAAGATCTCTAAATATGAGTTGGAAGGTATCCACACATTGCTGTAATTTTATGATCCTCAACTGTGTTGTTTCACATTCCCCGGATATATTCTGTTGCCCACCTCGGAAGAATTTGCTCAGTTATTGGGAATCCCAGTCTTAGAAGAGATGCCTTTTGTGCATTCTGAAGAAGAGCCTAACCTATCCAAGCTAGCCAATTCTCTTCACTTGGATGTTTCTGAGCTAGAGGGAAAGATGGTACGAAGGAGTGAGGTGTCTGGTTTCCCATTGCCATTCTTAATAAGTAGGGCTCAGCACTTTGCAAAGGAATGATGTTGGGTTGTCTTTAATGCAGTCTTAGCGCTCTGCATCTATGGGATAGTGTTGTTCCCTAATATACCTTATTTTGTTGACTTATATGCTTTCCACATCTTTGCTTCCAAGAATCCTGTGCCAACTCTTTTAGGTGATGTCTATCATTCTATGCATTACAAGAATGAGAACAGGCAAGGGAAGAACGTCTCCTGTTGCGCTCCACTACTTTACAGATGGTTTATTTCGCATCTGCCCAAGTTTGGACCTTTTATTGATACAGCTAATACAGTTGGTTGGCCAGAGAGCCTCATGGGCTTGACCTCGGAGGATATTGTGTGGTTTAGCATAGACCTTTTGGGTATGGAGATTGTTTAGAGCTGTGGGGATTTCCCCAATGTCCCTTTGATTGGAAGAAAAGGTGGCATTAATTACAACTCAGCTCTCACCGTTAAACAATTTGGCTATGCTTTAAGAGAATCTCCGAAGGAGGAGGAAGTACAGGAATCTCTGTATTTCACAGGTTTAGCTGATGTTGTTACTCTGACTAGTTTGCAACAGGCTTGGAATAGCATTCATCGGAGGGGAAAGCTTTATTTGGGCAAAAGCGATTGCAGAGCCTATGGACCATATATGGAATGGATCCAGGAGAGAGTTGAGAGACTGTTGCTACCCTTCTAGTCAGAGAACCTTTGTATCCCTGGGTAGTTGAAGAACCAACGATAGTTGACATCCAGAAGTACAATCAATTGTAGGCTGAAAAGGAAGAACTACGTCGGGTGAACGAAGTGTTGGAGAAGGAGTTCATTCAGCTTAGGAGTGAGAAGAATCAAGCCACTCATCTATCCAAGAAGCAGACATATACCCTGAATAAGATGGGGAGGGAACTGACTGAAGAAATTCGCGTCATAGAACGTCTTGGTCAAGACATGAGAAGCTTGGGTAATTCCCTCAAGGGAAAGAAGAAAGAATTAAAGAAAGTACACCTTGAAATATCAAATTTCAACGCTTAACGGAATGCTATCTTGACCAACAAAAAAGAAAGAGAAGATGGACTTCGTCAACAGATTGACAGGTTGAAGACTTAACTCCGAATCAAAAATGAAAAAGTTCCTGGAGATTTTGCTCATCAGTACGAAAGCAACCGCAAACTGCGAGAAGCTCTTGCAACATTGGAAGAGTACAAGCTGAAAGCAGATCTAAAAAATCCCAGACTTAAGGATGCATTTGGGGAGGATGCATGGGAAGATTATGTTCAAGGCTTGCAAGCTACCATCAGCAGGAGGGAGTTGCTTATCCATGGATTAATTGCTAGGCCTGATCACCCTGATACGAAGGAATTATTGGAGGAGTTTCAGACTCGCTATCGCACTTGATGCATTTTCTCTTTTGTATGTTGTTATTTCGTACACCGACAATCACCAGGATTGTTGGATGAGGTCATGTTGACTAAGTTATATTTTCCTTGGTGATGCGTTGTGTATTGATACTATGTTCCTCAATTTATTTATGAGATAAGTTGTGTGGCTCCATTTGTTGGCTCTTCATTCTCCTACTGTTCCCGTGGAACTAGAATCAAGGGGAAGATTTCCCTGAACCATATTTACATCTCTGCATTTTGCATCATTTTTCATATTGCATTGCAGGTGTTTCAAGTTCTGTTGACCTTATTTCTTTCTGTGGTTTTCTCAGCACTGTTTCAAGATTGAAGATCGCACCATTCACCGCTATTCAACAAGAGGGAGTCAACAAAAGACCATGGACCAAATTCAGCCTGAGCTACAGGAGTTTCGTGACCGCATGGCGCAATTCATGGACCTGATCCAAGGTGTCACCAACGGTCCAGAATAGCTGAGAATACTCATTTAACCTCTGATTGCTAGGGTTGACGGAAGTGGAGTTCTGCATGGTGGGACCGCTGTTGTTCCTCCAGCTGACAATGGAACTCCTCATGCCACTGGCATCCAAACAGTTGTTATTCCTCCAGGCGGAGGTAATCAGACTGGAGTCCATGTTGAAATTCTGGTATGCAGATTTTAGATGTCCCAGACATATGTAAGGACATTGATCTCTGCTAAAACAGAATAAGGACAGAACATGACCATTTTAAATTCCTTTAAAAATTAACAATGTCATGACATCTGTTGTAACATCTACAGACTGACAGAACTATTTATCTAACCATTTAAATTGTTCAGAATTGTAAATGCTGAAAAATAAATAACATAATGAATTGTTAACCCAGTTCGCTGCAACATCACCTACATCTGGGGGCTACCAAGCCAGGAAGGAAATCCACTATTAGTAGAATTAATTCAGAGCTAAACTCCCAGTTTACAACTCCTCACTTAATCTCTACCCAATGCAATTTTTGCCTAGAACACACTAGACAAGAAACACGTCCCACTCCCCACAACCACAGCAGTGATAAATAATTCAATACAAAAAGAAAAGACTTTCAAAGACACTCTTCCAAGTCATAATACTTGATTTTGCTTAACATCTTCAATCAAGAACAATACACTCTTGCTTACAAGCTTTGAGTGAACAATTAACAATTTACAAATAACAACTAACAACCTAAACAGGTCTACCACGATGCATCCAAAGATACAAAGGGTGACTTACAAAGTCACACACACAAGAGACTCTCAAAACACTAAAATCTTATTTGCACTCAAGATCTTCTTGTTGTGAATGTCCGCTTTTCCTTGCTCCTGCGCCTCCTTAAATAGTAATGCAGACTGGGTTTAGGCTGGTCAAAAATAACGGCCGGAAGAGAAGATTTCAATCTTCATAAATAGCAGCAGAAATTAGGTTTAACCAAGTTAAAACCAATCTTCACTATTCAATCTACTAACAAATAGGTCATAGGCGTTTCATGTTATACTCAGCACTGCCTAGAATCTCGCCTGAGATAACTAAGCAATCATAGCAGGTTTCCTGAATTCTAGCCTGAGATAAATCAGGAACCATAACAGGAAAAACAAACAACGCCCTTGCTGGCAGCTACCTGATGTCAAAACATTCAGCATGACATCCAATACACAATGTTATTAGCTAACCAAACTTACCCTGCAGTACACTCCTGCAAAATCTTCTTCATAACAGTAGAAACAAATATATTATAGTTTCCTAAAAAGTCCCAAAGATCCTTTTTATGAACACCAATTAAATCTGCACTTTGTTCCTAATAAATATCTTTGACCTGCACAAACTGACGAGATATATCCAATAGGATCTCATCAAACTAAACCACCTCTGTCAAGATATATAAAATAGCAGCTCCTGCTGTACTAGACAAAGATGTCATGACATCTGTCTTGACATCTTAATTAAAACACATGACAGTAATTCTGTCACCACAGCAGATGGATGTCACGACATCTTCTTGACATATTGATTCAAACATATGACAACAGTACTGTCATAACAGTAGATGAAGATGTCATGACATCTTGCTTAACATCAGTGCAGAATCATGTTTTTCCAAAATTTAGCCAATCATAGAACCATGGACAATCATAGAATCATGGAACTAACAATCTCCCCCTTTGGCAAATTTTTGCTAAAACAACCAAGCAAACTTATCCGGGACAACAGATAACATTAACACTTTACTCCCCCTTGGTTTTGCCCAAAATTGACAAAAATTGGAGTAAATGTACACACATATAAACTCAGATGCACACATCAAACAGAGCCAAACCCATAAACTGAACCATAACCACCATGCTTCAAAGCAGGACTCAGCTGACAAACTGCACATGATCTCCAAAACTCCATTCATTTCACAATCTCCCAAGAGATACACGAGCTGCTTGATCTCTAATCAATATACAGACTGCACCACTGCAGCAACAATCCAGCAACAATCGATGCCTTAAACACAGTAAAATCAATCACACACAATCATACAGTCTGTTCTGGAATATGGATGTCAAGACATCTAGGATGACATCCTAAAAAATACCTGTTCCACAACATAAAATATCACCTGCTAGTCTAGACTACAGATGTCACAACATTTTGTGGAACATCCTGTGATACTCCCCCTCAACTGATGCACAGCCAAACACAATCTACAAGCAACCTGCATAAACACACACTACTACCAGCAACTAGGATACTACTAAGTTCCAACCAGGAACACACACACACACTCAACAGCAATAGCCAAACACACACAAGGTCATCATCCTGCTCACAACCAGGAGATCAACTCCAGCACAAAAGCACACCTGCAAACCTACTAAGTGCAAATATGCACAGCAGCAAAACTCATCTTCCACCTGTGAGGGACAACCACTAAACACAACTAAGCCTGTAGCAATAAATCATCAGCACACCTGCTGAGGCACAAACCACTAACCCTGCTGTTTCTACTACTACTTCTCCCCTTTTTTAGCCACAAAATTAGATCATAACTAATGAATTAGCATTGATCATACATAGTTGGAAACACATATGGTAAAGGATATGGAGACCCCAAAATTACTAGACAAAGCTCATGAAGAGCAACACAAATATCCCATTCTATCAAGGCAGATACCAAAAGCAAAAATCTAACCAAAAGGGAAAACTAGCCAATCCAACCGACCATCAGCACCAACACGATGTCAAGACAAGTAATGCAGTTACACATCAAACAGGTACATAGTTCCTCCTGACATGCATAATCAGTACTCCCCCTAAAAGGGAGGACCCAAACACATGAAGAGTCACCTCATCATCTTCATATCACACACTGGTAACTCATGCAACTTTACACCCCTTGATTTATAAATCACACTAGAACAAATAGCAGAAGTAGTTGCAGGATAGACAACTATCTGTAAGTTCACTCAGATTCATCTTAGAAAAAACTCCAAACTGTCAGGGTGAGTTTTCCTTGACTTTCATATACAAAAAATCAGAGCTGATGATGTCTTGATCTTCATCTTCACCAGTCAAACAAGACAACTCACTTGGATAGAGGCCCAAAAACCTGATTTGATCCATTGATACCCAATGACAGAACCAAAAAAAAATACACTTTCAGGTTCACTATGAGCTAGAGCAGTAACATAATGTCACAACATCTTGTCTGGCATTCCATCCTCCTAGAGACATAAAATCATAAACTGCTTGAAACCACAAACAATCTTGAGAAATAATTGTACTATTGCAGCAACAGATCCTAGATAGAAGTATAACTCCCCCTATCTTTTATAAAAGATGCTCCAAGATCACCACATTATCTCAAGACCAACCTCATGCTCATACAGCGAGGAGGTGCCAAACTGCTCCACTTCTTACTAGAGTTACCACTTCTCCAAAAGACTTCTGGCCTGAGTCAGAGACCAAGATAGACACCCCATAATCCAAGACATTCTTTCTTCATCGTTCTCCCATATGATAAGTTAGAAAACTTCTGATTTAACTGGTGAATCTTAATTTCCATATAACACATCAGAATCCAGACTTTCATGCAATCAACCAATGATCCACTCCAGTCTTGTACAATCCCTTCACATCATCCAAGACAATCTTTTTACCTCATCATTCTCCCGTATGACAAGATAGAGTACTTCTTAGTCAAGATGTGAATCACAAATTCCACAACAAACTAGATGATGTTCTAACATTAGTTAGGACATCCTTCACATATCACAGACACAACATCCAATGGTTCTTGATATGCCCGCAACTGGACTTACTACTGCCTAGTAATCCAAATGAAGATCTTCAGAGAATACAACTCCACCAGCTTGATCAAATACAGCTCCAAAAGAGGGTAATCTTCCATACGCAACTTAGGGCTTCTACCACAAGCTCCAATATATGAACAGAACCAGAACCTTCTTTGATCTTCAACCAACTACCCTTCTGCACAAGAGTAATTAGTTCCAAGTTCACTGCTTGGAATCACATTAGAGACCAACCAAATGCCACTGTTTGGTTAACTCAGCTTTTTTCAGAGCTCTAGAAAATCTAAGCAAACTTGATCTTCATATCCTACATGCTCCAAGGCAACTTAGATACACCATGACTTGACCTGTAACATCTACTCCTTCGTTATGTCCTTTAGAAGAACCTCATCAAGAGTTCCATGTTCACATAGACTTGATTACTGATAGCAAGTTTGAGTAGACAACCTGTATGCCGCTTCACAACAAATCCCTTGAAATGTATTTTATTTAGAAACTCCTCTTTTAGAGAACCCAAACATGCCAAAGATTGATTCTTCAGAGAGGAAGGGTCACAAAAAATATTTACAAAAGGACTCCCACTTTCCTTGAGTAGATACTTCTTCAGGAAGTTAAAGATAACTGTCACTTATCCTTGACACCTACTGCACTTCAATACTCCTAGATTAGAAATAAACAGATCCAAGAAAAAAATCTTCATCCTCACTTCAATCAACACTATATTCTAGCCTTAGTTTCTTGCTAAGAACCTTACTAGAATAAGGACAGATCCAACTACATCTCCTTTGATCTAGTGATTCACTCCTTGAATCAACAGAATTTTGCACAATCTCTACTGATGGAATGTCTCCACATCTGGTTGAACATCAGATCCTTGAAGTAGACCAAACAACTCAGGGTCCTGACACTTGTGCAACAACTGATGAGACCACTTGATCATCAACTAAGGATAATCCATTAAATATTTGAGAATATCTCAAATAGCAATGAATCTTAAATCCTTATAATAAATCCTTCTCTGAACTTCAGCAATCTTGAACTTCATGGATAACCAATTAAATACGTGTGTAGTCCACAAATAGCAATTAATCTTAAATCCACACAACTTGTCGAGAAGACCATCTGATAGATATTTACACTTCAGTAATACCAATACTATTCTTTAGTATAAGTATCTCTAATGTTGAAACATCAAGGCTGACACCCTTGACTCAACTTGCCTATGACTTCCTCTTGCTAATAGATCTCTTGTAAAACATGAATGATGAAAATAAATCACCTCCCACTATATCATCTATCAGCACCAGGGATCTTCAGAAATCCATTTTCAGCATGAGAACCAGATTATCTCCCTGAAAGAGATCTTCTCTTCAAATTGACTTCAAGGTATATGATAAATCCAAACTTCCAAGTACAAAGTCAACAATGACATATATCAACAAACAACTCTCTTCATTCCATTGCACCCGATGTTGGAATGATTAGAGTTTTCAGAAACGTTGATATCTTCAAGAATAACAGGTCTATCAGAGTTCTTCCATCAGAAAAATATGCAGCGGAACCACTAAAAGAACATCTTCAACATGCCCCAAATAAGATGTCATAACATCTTATAGGACATCATATAGAAGAAACAACCAATCCTCTTGCAGTTGTTGTAGGCACTCATATATCAAAGAGCACATCAGCAGATATAGAGAATCCTTCAAAAACAGGAGTAAGCACACAGTCCCCCTTAACTCCATAAGCAGCAGTTCAAACATTTGGCAAGATCAGCAAATCAGCTACCACTTCTCGTTGTTCAAAAACACCAAAAAGTATGTCCCCAGATCTCATCCAGAACAGACAAGATGCCTGCTCTAATACCAATTGAAATTCTGGTATGCAGATTTCTGATGTCCCAGACATATGTAAGGACATCGATCTCTGCTAAAACAGAACAAGGACAGAATATGACCATTTTAAATTCCTTTAAAAATTAACAATGTCATGACATCTGTTGTATCATCTACAGACTAACAAAACTATTTATCTAACCATTTAAATTGTTCAGAATTGTAAATGCTAAAAGATAAATAACACAATGAATTTTTAACCCAGTTCGGTGCAACTTCACCTACATCTGGGGGCTACCAAGCTAGGAAGGAAATCCACTATTAGTAGAATTAATTCAGAGCTAAACTCCCAGTTTACAACTCCTCACTTAATCTCTACCCAATGCAATTTATGCCTAGAACACACTAGATAAGAGATACCTCTCACTCCCCACAATCACAGCAGTGATAAACAATTCAATACAAAAAGAAAAGACTTTCGAAGACACCTTGAAAGTCACAATACTTGATTTTGCATAAAAGCTTCAATCAAGAACAATACACTCTTGTTTACAAGCTTTGAGTGAACAATTAACAATTTACAAATAACAACTAACAGCCTAAACAGGTCTACCACGATGCATCCAGAGATACAAAGGGTGACTTACAAAGTCACACACACAAGAGACTCTTAAAACACTAAACCCTTATTTGCACTAAAGATCTTCTTGTTGTGTATGCCCGCTTTTCCTTGTTTCTGCGCCTCCTTAAATAGTAATGCAGACTGGGTTTGGGCTGGTCAAAAATAACAGCCGGAAGAGAAGATTTCAATCTTCATAAATAACAAAAGAAATTAGGTTGAACCAAGTTAAAACCAATCTTCACTATTCAATCTGCTAACAAATAGGTCATAGGCGTTTGATGTTATGCTCAGCACTGCCTAGAATCTCGCCTGAGATAACTAAGGAATCACAATAGGTTTCCTGAATTCTAGCCTGAGATAAATCAGGAACCATAACAGAAAAAAAAAAGCAGCGCCCTTGCTGGCAGCTACTTGATGTCATAACATTCAGCATGACATCCAATACACTATGTTATTAGCTAACCAAACTTACCCTGCAGTACACTCCTGCAGAATCTTCTTCATAACAGTAGAAATAAATATATTATAGTTTCCTAAAAAGTCTCAAAGATCCTTTTTATGAAAACCAACTAAATTTGCACTTTGTTCCTAATAAATCTCTTTGACCTGCACACACTGATGAGATATATTCAATAGGATCTCATCAAACCAAACCACCTCTATCATGATATATAAAATAGCAGCTCCTGTTGTACCAGGCAAAGATGTCATGACATCTATCTTGACATCTTGATTAAAACACATGATAGCAATTCTGTCACCATAGCAGATGGATGTCACGACATCTGTCTTGACATCTTAATTAAACACATGACAGCAGTACTGTCATAATAGTAGATGAAGATGTTATGACATCTTGCTTAACATCAGTGCAGAATCATGTTTTATCAAAATTTAGCCAATCATAGAACCATGGACAATCATAAAATCATGGAACTAACACATGTTCCTGGGGATACATTCGCAGTACATGGAAATGCTAGTCCTCAGATGAAGGAGGACGAACAAGACGATATTTTCTCCATGGGAGATCTGGGAGCAGGTTTGCAGTCTCATGCAGACAGGAGGTTTAAATTGATAGAAGAGAAGATGAGGAACCTTGAAAATCAGAA
The DNA here is from genome assembly GCA_963859935.3 of Lathyrus sativus. Taxonomy (NCBI): domain Eukaryota; kingdom Viridiplantae; phylum Streptophyta; class Magnoliopsida; order Fabales; family Fabaceae; genus Lathyrus; species Lathyrus sativus. Next base: position 231,386,786 of record OZ012737.1, read on the forward strand.
TTCTCTCGGTCTGGACATGTCAAACTTGGGGCTGATCCCAGGTTTAAGGATCCCACAGAAGTTCAAGGTCCCGACTTTGACAAATTCAAGGGGACGACTTGTCCCAGGGTGCATTTTCCTTCATACTACAGAAACATGTATGCGTACTCTGATGACGAGAAGTTGCTGATTCATTTCTTTAAGGATAGCCTGTCTGGTCCGTCCTTGGAGTGGTATATGGGTTTGGAGCCAGTCAATATTAGAAGCTGGAGAGATTTGGCAGAGGCTTTCGTCAGACACTATCAATATAATAGTGATCTGGCGCCTAACCGTGTGCAGTTGTAGAATCTGTCACAATAGAGTAATGAGGGATTTAAAGAGTACGCCCAGAGGTGGCGCGAACTTGCTGCAAGGGTTCAACCTCCAATGGTGGAGAGGGAACTCATTGATCTGTTTGTAGCTACATTGCCCGGTAGTGTTGCACCCCAAATTTTGACCCCTTAGATCCTCATCATCATTGTAGGATAGTATTTTTTTGACTAACTAACCTTAACCCATTTCAAGTTTATCTTTGTTAAGATGCAAATGAATTAGGGTTTCGTACCGTCAAAATCAAGATTTCGGTGGTCTGATCAATCAATGTTTTGGATTGATTCAACTTCAAATAGGTCTCCACATCATCAATAATACAACATTAGATCAAGTATGGATTCAATTTGAGGTGGTCGCCCGGAGATTGAGAACAGTGCAATTTGAGATACCCGATTAGGGTTTTCGATTAGAAAAAGTCAACTGTAGTTTGACTTTTGATTCAAAGAGTATTTCAATGGTGGGATCAAGGTCCATTAAGCTCCTATGGCTTAGTAAAGTCCATCCAAAGAGTTTCAAGTCCTCAGGATGTCCGGATCACCAACGGGCGACTCGGTAGACACCGATCGCTCGAACGGTTGACTGAAAAGTCAACTCTCCAACAATAAGGAATTTGACTTCAAGGTGTGAATAAAAAATGTTCCTTATATCATATTACACCTCCCCATAAAATTTCATGACCATTGGATCAAGGTTTGAGAAGTAATTGCAAAAATCGGGAATTAGGGTTTCGAAAGGGGCGAGACTATAACTCCTCAACCACACATCCAATTGAAGTGGTTCAAAGCTCATTAGAAATCTCTTGACAAGTCCTACAAAAGCCTCAAAGTGGTCCATGATCAAAAAATTCATAGAATTGGAGTTATAGCAAAATTCATTTTTGAAGGGTAAATAACTTAGAAAGATTTTAAGTTATTTAACACTTGTAAGTGATTTTTTTCCAGAACTTTGAAGGGTTTTTCAACCTATTTCCATCAAGAATTTCGAAATTCCCAAAACATGAAAGTTGTAGAGCTACCTAAGGGCTTTCCAAATTGTGGTAGAACTCCTCAATAGCATGTTTGAGCAAGAAGTTATGCACCATAGAAGTTGGGCCTGTCAACACTTGAAACCACACTCCAACACTTCCCAAAAATCAGTTTTTCACAACTTGGACTATCCTCAACCCTTGGATTGTAATTCAAACTGATAATGTGAGGTGTGGATGAGGAGAAAACCAGATAATGAGTTGGTTTGATGAGCATTGCAAGTTGATAACAAGTGGATATTAAAATAATCATTAAAACCATGAAAGAGAAACTTTTCAAGCAAGTTGGGCAGTTGCAGTCCCCTACCTTCATAGCCATCCCATCCTTCCCATCTCAACTGATATTGGCTCAGCATTGGTCCATGGAGCTGATGTGTTGGAGCTGCCACAAAGATTTTGGAAGATTCACTTGAAAAATCTCAAATCTCCCTCCAAAAATTGAAAAAACCAAATCAGCCCTCACCCTCATTTCTCCTATAAATAGAGGCCTCCTCTATGAACTCAAACACACCAAAGCAATATCATAACACCATAGCTCTCACTCTCCTCTCATTCCTCAAGAATTCCAAAATCTTCAAAAACCTCCATTTTTACAAAAAACTGTCTTGAGCAAAACTCTGCTCAAGACCAGTTCCATCCCTTCCAAACCTCTAAACACCATCCATACAATCTTTAAATGTCATATAGAAGGTGTCCATACATTTAAATCTTCAAAAATTATCAAATTGCCAAAAGTCAACTTTCACACTAAGAAAGTTTGACCACAACCCTCAAAACTTGCCAAATCTTGGTCTAAGCTTTTTCTTGTTGATCTAATCATCCATACACCTCCCATACATCATATTATAATTGTCTAAGGCATTAAAAACCAGCGGAAGACCATTAACTCCAACTGCCTTGAAGAGTCGTTTGTTACTTCAAGAGGAAGCAAGCTTCAAATCCTTGGCAAAGAAGAAGATCTCTGGGTTTCTTAGCTCCTTAGCTTACTCAAGACTTGTCTACAAGAGGTATGTGATGTTTAAAATCTTCATTTATCATACATTGTCATGTTTATCATTTTTTGAGATGATTGTTATGAAATATACCATTGTTGTCCCATACTAGTTCTTAGTCAAGAACTTAGGTTTTGTGGTTATGTTACTTGCTTGTGTTAATGTCTTTTCATTTGTCAATGATATATTGGTGATGTGTTACAAAGATTGTACTTAGATATCATGCTTAACTTGTTTTTTGAAGTCTTTGGTTTATATGGTAGTTTTTAAGTATCCAACATTGAAATGTAAGGTGCTTGCCCTAAATGCTTTAGCTTTGGTCCACTAATGAAATTTGAATGATTTGTAAGTTGTTCATGACATCCCCCTGCCTTAGATCATGTTTGAATCTAATTTAGCTCTTGTTTTCACATTTGTGTCATTTTGTGCCATTTAGCTTTACCATTACCATGAATTGCGTGTTGGTCTGTTTTGTGTTTGTTATTTTGTATCTCAAATGTTCTAAATCATTGTTTAAAGGTCTATGTGGTCTTACTTGATGTTTGATTTGGGTGAAATATTGAAAACATGAGTTTTGAACTTTGAGGCCTGTTATGAGATTATGTTGTTTTAGCTGCCAATGTCTTGAACCAATGTATCCTATTTTGTTTCAACTAAGTTTTGCCTTGTCCATGAGTATAAAATCACTAGCCTACATATTTTGAACTTGTGTGTGATATTCAATTACCTCAATCTGTCATGGGCTGGCCTGTTGCCCTAATGTTGTTTGTTTGTGCATTTCATAAATCTCAATATTGCCATATGTTATTTGATGTTGATCTGGTGTGACTTTAAGGCATGAGCATGTCCTTTTGCATATTTATGGTATGTGCATAACTTTTGTTTCATCAAAAACTCATTGTCTTAAAAAATGCCTTGATGTACCAAAACCTGTTTCAAAACAACTTTTCCTTTCAACCAACATGTCAATTTCTGTGCCAGCCACAAAAAGCTTGATTTATATGCATGAACTCATTCCTTATCGTATTTTTGATGTGTGCATTTAATTAATTTGGTCTGTTCTTGCCTGTTTCACAAATTTCACTTCTAAATTGCACTTTCAAACCAAAATCTGCCATGAATACATCAAATTCTTTTCTGCTTGTTCAATGCTGGTTTTCTAAGTTGAAACTCATTTGTCTTCACATTTATGATGTAGTTATGCTATGTTTGTCAACATGAGGCTACTTGTTTATATTTTGACCAGTTTGTACTACATTGCTGCCCAAAACAGTTTTTGAAACCACAGCCACACACACTTCTTCTTTTTTCTGTTTGAATTGAGATAGCTCATGAGCATATGGCTTCTAGACAATGTGTGTTGGTATGTGTACATGTTTTAAATATCTTTGTGAATGAGAAGTTTTGTTTTGCTTGACTGCCCATCTTCCATTGTACGTTTACAATTGCAACTTGAGAGCTTTTTTTTGCTGTATGCATTTCATGGTCAATTTTAAGTGCTAATCTCATCCATTGATATATTTAAGACTTGTGTATAATGCTTATTCTGTCTCAAATCTGTTCCAATCAAGTTTTGGTTTCAATTATGCAATTTGGTATGTGTTTGAGCAGCTGATATGTGATCTTCAATTTTGTTGGGTTTGAGGTAAGTCTTGAAGTGTGGAAACACTCAAGATGATGTTTATGGTTTGTATGCCAGGTCTGTCCAGCCTGATTGAGTCTATCTCTTGAGTTTGGTTTTCAAATTGCACTTTCTTTCTATTTCACTTGGCAACACATAGCAGTTGTGTTTTTGTGTTTGAGTTTGACTTTGTGACTGTTACATGTGTGTTTCTCATTGCATTTCAAGTATGTTGGTAGATACCTCATGATCTTCTTGTTTTGTTTGATCAAGTTTTAACATATGCACCCATGTTTGGGCTGCTACTTTAGTTTTCAAATTGCTGTCATGCCTGCATCTTGCTGATTTCCTCTGCCTGTGCATTGTTGTTTGGTTTGTAAACTTAAAAAAAAAAACATTAATTGATACGTTTAGGATTCATAGGCCATATGTATGAACTGAGCATTTTCATCTTCCATTCTGTTTTGACAGTTTGTCTCATTCTCACACCATATTTGCAATTCATGTACCTTTTTCCATTCTACTGACTTATACTTGAGCCATAAGGGTACAATGCTTCTTTTATGACATATATGTGTTGTGTGCAATGCCCTTTGATGCATATGAACTCAGATTTGAGAAGTGGTTTTCCAAATGCAACTCACATCATCAAACTTGCAACTTACAAGTCATTTCTATTTCAACTTATTTTGTAGTTGGCCTTTTAGTGTAGAATGTTTAATTGATATATTGGAAGATTGTGTGTTGATTTGTTTCACTCAAATGTGCATAGAACATGAATTGAATGTCATCATGCATCTCAAAACATCCCTTTGCAAGTTCAATCAAATTTTTATTTGTGAACATGATTTTAAAACAACAACTGCACCATCATGATCCTTGTTCAATTCTACCCAAGATTGACCTAAAGTTTGCTAGAATTGGTTAAGAATTGAACAAGTTGACATCAAAACGTATTTTGAGAAATTGCTTTGTTTTTGCCTCAAGCCTGCCCAGAAATTTTGCCAATCATGCCATATATGTTTATGGGGGTGGCTACATCAACAGATGTAGAGCCACCCCAGTGGTAAGAACTTTTTCACCTAAGCGCCTTTCATCTGTATCTCCTGGGTTCGATCCGGGTGGAGGTCGAACCCTTTTGTTTTTTTCTAATTTCCTTGTTTGATTTATCTTTCTTTTTTCTCTTCCATTTCCTACCAGCGTGCGCGTGTATGGCTTATTGGTTGTTGTTGTGTGCTGTTACCTAAAGGGCCTGGGTTCAACTCCCAGCTTAGCCCCTTTTTCATTTTTATTTTGTTTTATTTGTTTTATTTGTTTTATTGTTATAATTAATCAAAATTTCAAATATTTGTAACTTGTTCATATTTTATCATTTTTGGTCCATTCTTTTTGCAATATGTTTGTTATAATGTCTACTTTTGTATGATGTGAAAATATTACTTGTTGTCATAATTTGTGATGTACTTTGCCCATATTGAAAGTTGTTCAGTTATTGTAATTAGTGACCTGACTTACGGTTGGATTCCTCTGAGCATGATTGAACTTCTTGTAAGATGTTTATTCCCCTTGTTAGTTAACAAGTTAGGATACCCCCTTTGGATGTCACCGTAATCCTGTCTCATCCATCCCTCCTAAATTATGAGGTTTAAACTGATTTAACGGTGTTTGATTATCATCTATGCATTGTTGTTACATTTGCTATGCTTTGAATTTGTGACTTGCCTATCTTCAAATTGTGATTTGTTTATGTGGTAATTACCTTCATCATGTTCCAATCTTTGTCAAGATAGGCCCTCAATCTTTGTTAAGATGATTTATTTGTTGTAAGCACTGATATCATTTGAAGTATATGCTTATTGTAATTTGCATATTCACTTGTCTTATTCCATCTTTCTTATTTACTTTGTTAAGTATTTATTCCCCAAGTGATGGAACTTTTTAGTTCTCATCCAAGTTGTCTCTCTCTCTCTCTCTCTCTCTCTCTCTCTCTCTCTCTCTCTCTCTCTCTCTCCTTCCAAAGGAAAAGTCTCTCCCTTGACCCTTATGTCATTGGATAGCTCATTTACCCCTCCCTTGACTTTGTGAAGTCATCTTCAACCATAACTTAGTTAGAACATTCAAACCATTAGACTTTTCTTTAAGTGTAGAAAACCTACCTATACTAGGAGTGCTCCATCAATTAGAACCCTAGGATAGAGTTTGTAAACTCTATGTAAGAATCATAGCAATGATTACTTACTCCCCTTTTGAGTGTTCAACATAGATCTAGAGAGTTTTGTGAAACTCTATACAAACATTGTTATGTTTGTTCCCCTTTGAACCTTGATCATAATCAAGTGTTCTTCAACCCTAGTGAGGTGAACTACGATTGCTCTGACTCTATCGTAGTGAGGATACGTAGGCAGAGGACGCGATGTCTTTGCGAGCAAACTTAGAAACTATCTTTAGGTTTTAACCTATACCCTTTACCCAACCCAATCCTTAGCAAACATTTACCAACTTAGCATACAAATAAACAAAAGGTTCCTGTAGAGTACTACAGATGTTTAGGATGTGAAATACCTACCCTATGCATAACCAACCCCCGATCCCCGAATCTCTTAGCGTTGTTGTAACATCGCGCAAAAGGTTCTTTCTTTCTTTAGACCTTTCCTTTGGATAAATTAAAGTCAGGTTGTAATCTAAGAATTAAAGATTCAAGTTAAATCAATAGCTTGGTATCACGATTCTCACCGCAACAGAAATGGCGACTTCACTGGGGATGCTTAAACTTGAGGGTTTAGCCTATTTTGTTTAATTGTATGCTATATTTGTGAATATTTGCTTAACATGTATATTTGTCAATATATTTGTTTGTGTGTTGGGTATTGGGTGTTTTGAGTGGTGAGACGGTCCTATACCCGGACTTGAGTGGAATTATGATAGGATGGTGGTATATTCAAGAAGGCTTATAGGGAGTTGATTCCCGACCAAGCTAACTTGAGAAACCACCGCTCAGTGTAGGCCCTCTTGAGAGTTTAGTATTGTTGATCGAGTATTCGTGAAAACAATGCTACTTTCAACGAAGGAGCCCATGACACTGTGGACTTTTAGAATACACTTTACCCCACTTTGGCCTTATTAGGACGTAGTGCGATGACTATAAGGAAGTATTTCCGAAGTAGTTGATACGCGATACTACACTCAAACGAGATTCTCTTGAGAATATTATCGATTACCAAGTAATTTGGGAAGTTGATAATATCTGAAAGATGGGTTGATGACTCTGGGAACTTTGTAGAACCCGTTCGGCAGGTACAATCAATCCATAGTACAAATCTTTGGGGATGGTTAGACCTTTGGACTCATGCTTGTCCTTAACCCTAAGTTTGTGTTGTGTGCATATGCATTTGCTTGTGTTTGTGCATCTTGCATTCATATCCTCATATCATCATATCATCATCAAATGGTTTCATGGAACTCAGACTTTGTTGTTTGTAAACATCAGAGGTCGTCATGAACAGTGAAAGAAAGAAAACTTTGAAGTACACTTACAAGGGTTTTAATCTAGATGACTTGAAAAGGTTGAGCACCTTAGTGACAGATCCAGAGGGATTTCAAAGCCGATATGGGAAGTTGTTGCTACTCTTGAAGATAAAGATGGATAGTGGACTTCTTTCTACTCTCCTCCAGTTTTATGACCCGCTCTACCACTGTTTCACATTCCCTGATTATCAGCTAGTGCCCACACTAGAAGAATATTCTCAGTTAATTGGATGCCATTCTTGAAGATTCTCCTTTTCCAATTGTGGAGAAGGACCCTAAAGAGCAAGATATTGCCGAAGCTACACGTTTGGGAGTGGTTGATATAAAAAAGAATCTGATTACAAAAGGAGGAGTCTTTGGGTTAAAAGCAGAATTCTTGGTTGAGAAAGCTCAGTATTATGCAGATCACTTAAGCATGGATGCATTCGAGGCTATTCTTGCCTTGCTCATCTGTGGTATATTCTTGTTTCCGAGCTTCGAGAATTTTGTGGACCTCAACGCCATCAAAATCTTCTTGAAAAAGAATCCTGTGCCTACCTTGTTAGCAAACACATACCATTCTGTTCATCTGAGGAACTTTCACAATAGAGGAATGATCACTTGTTGCGCTCTTTTATTGTACAAATGGTTCACTTCACACTTGCCCAAAGCCAACACTTTTTGGGACCCAAAGAAAGGATGTTGGTCGCAAAAGATCATGGCTCTTACCCATTCTGATATTGATTGGTATAGTCGTGATTATGATGGGACAATGATTATTGACAATTGTGGGGAATTCAGCAATGTACCTCTCCTCAGCATAAATGGAGGGATCAGCTACAACCTAATACTCGCCCACCGACAATTGGGATGCCCTCTAAAGGACAAACCCAATAGTGTTCAAGTGGAAAATATTTTCTTCAAAGAAGGGGAAGACAGTCAAGGACTAAAGGAGAAGATTTTAGAGGCTTGGAAGCATCTAGACAAGAAAGGGAAGAAGGATCTTGGAAGACTCAACTGTGTCTCCTTGGAACCTTACCTCCAATGGGTTCAAAAAAGAGCTGTCACACTAAGGATGCCATATCCTAAGCAAGAGCCTATGGCTTTGAAGGAAGAACGCCCGTTGGTCTTCATGTATGAAGAAGAAAAGTTGAAAATTGCTTTGGTTAAAGCACAACAAATTGAAGAAGCTTGGAAGCACAAATATCAAATAGTCGTCGAAGAAAATGCGGAGCTCCAAAGACAACTCCAGTTGAAAGATGAAGAAATCCTCTCTTGTAAGAAGAGGAAAGCACTAGAAGAACCTTACGAGCCTCAGTCTAATCCATGGAAAATAATTGTGGATAGACTCATCTTTGAGAAGACTCAGATGGAAAGAAAGATCGAGAAGCTCAATTTAAGGCTGCTCGGGGAACCTTGATAGGATTCATTTAGCTGTTGTTTAAAACTCTTGTAAGGGGAAACAATGTTTTGTAATCTGTTTTGTTAATCAATGAAATGGCGACTTCTGATGTTCGAAAATATCTGAGTTCCATGACAACCATTTGCATTTGCATTTGCATTTGCACTTCTTCTAACCATTCAAGGAAATTCATTTTTTCTTTTTGCAGACAACAACATGGTAAGGAGAGACATGCTTCGGGTTCCAGATCTGAGGTTGGGCCGTCTAAGGATGTTAACAAGACTTGTCCGAAATCCTGCTGCTTTCATAGTCAAATATGGGGATCTATTGCCATTGATAAGTGCTCCGATCAACGAGCCCATGTTGCAAGCCCGGTTGAATTCTATCATGCAACCTACCACTGCTTTGTGTTTCCAGACTTTCAGTTACTCCCGACCCTCGAAGAGTATAATGCTTACTTAAAGATTCCATGGACGTTTACGCTCCCTTATGGAAAACCAAAGAAGAGGGACTTAGCTAAAGCCCTGCATATCAAGCTGGAAGACTTACCACCGATGAGAGCGAAAGGAGGGTGGTATGGAATGGATGCCAGACCTCTAATGGAGATGGCTGAGTATCATTACGAAAGCAGAAACCTAGGAATTTTTTAGGCGATTCTGGAATTACTAATATATGGACTGTATCTTTTTCCAAGTAGTTACGATTTAATCAGCGAAGAGGCGATCCGCCTCTTCATCATCAAAAATCCGGTCAACACAATACTGGCTGACACTTACGTAGTCATCCACCGTTTCATCTTGTATGATTGTGGGCAATTCTCATGTTGTCTTGCACTACTCGACCGATGGTTTACTTCTCACCTGCCAAGGACTCATATCCTTTGGAGGCTTCCTACCAAAAGCGCGTGGGTTTCTAAACTCGTCATGCTCAGACACCATGATATCACATGGTATGACACCAGCATCGGTGACCAAGTCATGATTCCTAGCCACAGAGATTTCCCCAATGTGCCTCTCATTGGGATAGAAGGGGTGATCACCTATAATACTATTCTCGCTCGGCGGCAACATTGGTATCCTACCGGACCAGAGCCCGAATCAGAACTGTTGAGGCCTTGCTTCTGTGAGATAGGTTGCAACCAAGAACTAGAAGAAAATGCTCAATACGCTCAAAGAGATCCACACCTCTTAGGCATAACTCCAATGGAGAATGCAAGCTGTTTAACCACCAGGGGGTATCTGCTATGGTCAAAAGAAATTGCCTTAAACATGTTCTACACTCATGACTATGAGATAACCATGGAGCCTGAGGTCCCCGCAACTAGGGAAGAGATAAGGTATGCTTTGACCAAGGCGCAAAGAGAGAACGAAGACCTGTGGGAGATTATCCGCCAGGACCAAGTTCATGTTAGAGTCCAAGAAGGAGAAGGATCATCTTGTTAGATTGATCTTTGTTTCACCATTTCCCTGCTTTCCCTAAAAAAGGATTGAAATCCTGTTTGTTGCATATACTTTCATTTTTCTTGTAAGAAAGGTCTTGCTCTTTAGCAAGGGACACTCTATTGTAATAGATTTCCAGCTATCAAATGAAAAACGCTTTTTAAGCATGTCGTTACATGTTGTTCTAAACTTTTTGTTTGTAAACAAAAAAAGAATTGAATTTCCTTGAATGGCTTATGCATCCGCATTTGCATTTGCATGTCATCCTGCATCAGTCCTGCATTTGGGTTCCGCAGCTCATCCTTTGTTCTTGTCCAGAAGGAGATAAGGAGTCACGCTGAGTACCCACAGATACAACACACGGTCCAAAGCTCAAAAGAAGATGGAAGATAACGACCAAAGGTTCGATCAAATGGATAATGACATTGAAGGGATCAAAGGGGACGTCAGCCAGATCATGGAAGTCCTCAACATAATCAAAGCAAAAATGGATACGCAACCTACTGTGATCTCCAAAGTTGCCACAGCAGCGGCCAGTGTCACAATAGCTCCTGTTACTTCAGCAGAGTTTCCCTACGGCATGTCCCGGGATTTTGTGCCGCCATTCAACAATATGCAGTCTCCAAGTCTCAATCCCCTATTTGACTCAACAATCAGAAACCCTATTTTCACTCAAGCAGGTGGGCCTACCACAGTACGACCAGTTTTCGCCAATCAACAACCAATCTTTGAAGCTGAGGACGAAAAACACGAAAAATTAAGAGTGGAGATGGACATCATGGCCAAAAGGATGAGGGCCATTGAAGGAAATCATGTCTTTGGATCTAATGCCAAGGATCTATGTCTGGTATCTGGATTGGTGTTTCCTCAGAAGTTTAAAATGCCAATCTTCGACGAATATGAGGGGACCACTTGTCCTAAAGTGCACCTAATCATGTACTGTAGGCGGATGGCTCCGCATATTGAAAATGATAAACTGTTAGTACACTGCTTCCAAGATAGTCTTAAAGGGGTTTGGCTAAGTGGTATCTCGGTTTAGATCAAGCTAAAATCCACAGTTTCCAAGATCTTTTAGATGCTTTTATTCAACAGTACAAGTACAACATGGACCTAGCTCCCGACCGCCGTCAGCTTCTCAGCATGATGCAAAAAAATACTGAAACCTTTAAGGAGTATGCGCAAAGATGGCGCGGAACTGCAGCACAAGTAGAGCATCCCCTTACTGAGAAGGAGTTGGCATACTGGTTTGTGGATACAGTTCGACCAAAATTCTATGAACGTTTGATCAGCAGTGTTACAACAAATGTCTCTGATATTGTGGCAGTGGGAGTCATGGTGGAATCAGGTTTAAAGAGTGGAAAAGTGACCACTCCAAATATTACCTCAAGCGCCAACACAACAAAGAAGCCAGTAGACACTTTCCACAAAAAGAAAGAGGGAGAGGTGAGTGCAATCACATATGGAAAGAAAGCACAGAGCTCACGAAGCCACCACCAACAGTACCAACCATCATATGTGGCGGCAGTGACCCCGGTTTTTCAACCTTCTTCACAGCATGGTCCCCAACCTGGGGCATCCAGCAATCAGCACCAGTATCAGCCTGGCAATCAGCAACATTACCGCGCCAATAATCAGCAACAATACCAGCAGCCGCAGGGTCAACAACCTCAGAACAGAGCCCCTAGGGTAAATTATCAAGCAAATAGGCCAAAGATACAGCCTATTCCAATGAGTTACACCGACCTGTTTCCCATGCTAATAGAAAGAGGTTTGGTTAAAACAAGAAAATTAGGCGCTCCACCTAATCCACTCCCGTTCTATTACAATGCAAATGCTCGTTGCCCCTTTCATGAGAACGCTCCAGGCCACGATCTCGAAGGTTGCTTCGCCCTCCAGCATCTAGTTCGTGAGCTAATAGAAAAAATAATTATATCCTTCGAAGATAATCACCCCAACGTTAAGAGCAACCCTCTTCCAAATCATGGTGGACTCAACGCCATTACTGAAGAAGGGGAGGGGTCAGAAGACAAGAAAGTTACTACTGTTGGTGAGATTAAAGTGCCATTAGCAGACCTACACAAACGCCTCGCTCAGGCATGGTCACTCAAGACATCTCACGAAGATTGCAAAGAATGTATGCTAAATCCTGAGGGTTGTGACGCTGTGAAAAAGGACATTCGAGCTATGATTGAACAGGGAATGATAGAAATCGCTCACCGAAAAAAGGAAGAAGATGTGGCAGTCATCGAACCTGTGTTTAACATACCAGGAGAGCCCAACAAAAGAGCCGTATTCAGAGATGATAACAGTAACAAAAACTACAAGAACGTCCGGCCAGTATTTCGCGATAATGCACCCCCGAAATTCGGGAGGGGACAGACTAGGTTTAAGCCGAGGGGAGGATCCAAGCCTCACCCAAGAGCCGTAACACCAAAACAAGACTATTCATGGTGTGAGGGGATTTTCAAAGAAAAGAAACCAGCAAGTGTGGCCAACATTGCTAGTGGAAGCAAAATGACCCGGAGTGGTCGCATCTACCAATCTCGAACATATAACGAGACTCCTCCATCAGCAGTTTCTGTTCAGAAAACTCCTGTTCCTCAGAAGCTTGTTCCAGAGGCAGTCACCGCCAAAGAACCTTTAGTTAGAGGAAAAGAAAGTCTCAAGAACGATGAAGAAGAATTCTTGAGAATCATTCAACGAAGTGATTACAGGGTAGTGGACCAACTAAACCAAACACCCTCCAAGATCTCGGTCATGGCTTTGCTTTTAAGCTCTCCGGCACACCGCCAGGCATTGCTCAAAATCCTGACACAGGCCCACGTCACTAAAGATATTACAGTGGGGCAGTTTGACTCTGTTGTAGCAAATATCACTGCCTGCAACACTTTGAGCTTTGATGATAATGATCTGACAGTTGAGAAGCGTAAGCACAATCGTGCTTTACATGTGTCGGTCAAATGTGAAGAAGATACAATGTCCAGAGTTCTTGTCGACACAGGATCAGCACTCAATGTAATGCCTAAAAGGACTTTGGCCAAGCTGGCATATCAAGGTGCTACCATGAGACCAACTTCTCTTATAGTCAAGGCATTTGACGGATCCAGGAGAACCGTGATAGAAGAAGTTGATCTTCCTATCCTAATTGGACCATAAATCTTTGAAGTCACCTTCCAGGTGATGGACATAAATCCGGTCTACAGTTGTCTATTGGGAAGACCATGGATTCACACAGCTGGTGCTGTCACTTCTACTCTCCACCAAAAAATGAAGTTTGTTGTGAATGACCAGCTGGTCATTGTCCATGGAGAAGAAGACTTAATGGTGAGCAACTTGTCATCATTCCGGTATATTGAGGTTGATTAAGATTCCCTCCAGACGGCCTTCCAAGCACTAGAAATAGCTCACGCTGTTCTAGTTGATAAATCAGACATAACCCGTGGGCCATCATTAACCTCTGCTCAAAGTATTAAGGCAGCACTGAAAGCTGGAGTCCCATTGGGATGGGGAGATGTCATCGAAGTCAATGCTCGATCCAAAAATGATCGACAAGGGTTGGGTTACAAAACAACTCCAGAAGGCGAGCCAGAAGAAAGCTCCATGAAGAAGAAGTCTTTGAAAGAGATATTCACCAGTGGCGGCGTGCAAGTCAATGCCATTATTGCTGAAGATGAAGATGGTAATCTGGATCATCTAATAACTAGAGGAGGAGCAGTGTTGCGCAATTGGGAGGCTTTGGAAGTTCCCATCTTTTTACCTTTAGAGTAATTCACTCTGCTTGTTAGCTTTGTGTTTTTCTTTAAAAATTCCTGGTCTTGCCCAAGGCCCGCGAATTATTTTGTATTGGGCCACTTTGCAAAATTTGAAAATCATTAATGAAAAAGTGTTTTTGTTAAAACTCTTGCTATTTGTGTTGCGCATCATTTTCACCCTTTTTGTTAAAAGAAAAATGGCGATTTTTTTTCTTGAAAAAAAGTAAAAACAACCCTTCATCTGCATGTTTGTGTGTGTGTTCCTAATTGTTCCAAAATAAAACGTGCAGAATACCTCCATCAACCACAGAATCCTATGATCCTTCGGTTCCTTCTACTAGCGATTCATTCGTCTTTCAAGCTGAAGAAGAGAATGACGAAGAGTTAAAAGTCCCAGAAGAGTTGAAGAGAATGGTTGAATACGAAGATGTTTATCTCCAACCCCACAAAGAGCAGACTGAAACCATCAACTTGGGGTCAGAGGAAGACAAAAGAGAAGTCAAGATCGGGGCATCATTAAGTCCAGAAATCAAAGACAAGCTGATAACAATCCTCAAAGATTTTGTTGACGTATTTGCTTGGTCCTACCAAGATATGCCAGGGTTGGATACCGACATTGTCATGCACAAGCTCCCCCTGAAGCCAGAATGTCCTCCGGTCAAACAAAAGCTTCGCAGGTCAAGACCAGACATGGCGCTTAAAATCTGAGATGAGGTCAAAAAACAAATTGATGTCGGCTTTTTAGCAGTATCCAAGTATCCAGAATGGGTGGCAAACATTGCACCAGTCCCGAAGAAGGGTGGCAAGGTCAGGATGTGTGTCGACTATAGGGATTTAAACAAAGCGAGTCCAAAGGACGACTTCCCTCTACCACACATTGATACTTTGGTGGATAACACAGCAAGCTTTGTAGTATTCTCATTCATGGACGGATTTTCTGGTTATAACCAGATAAAAATGGATCCAGATGACATGGAGAAAACAACCTTCATCATACCATGGGGCACCTATTGTTATAAGGTCATGCCTTTTGGTTTAAAGAACACAGGGGCAACGTATCAGAGAGCTATGGTCACACTCTTTCATGATATGATGCACAAAGAAATCGAAGTGTACATGGATGATATGATCGCAAAATCCCAAAGTGAAGAAGACCACTTGGATCATTTGTTGAAGCTGTTCGAGAGACTCCGAAAGTATCAACTGAGATTAAATCCATCAAAATGCACCTTCGGAGTTCGCTCAGGCAAGTTACTTGGTTTCATCGTTAGTCAGCGAGGAATTGAAGTAGACCCCGACAAGGTTAAAGCAATCCAGGAGATGCCTGCTCCCAAAACTGAGAAACAGGTCAGAGGCTTCCTCGGACGTCTGAATTACATCTCTAGGTTCATCTCTAATCTAACCCCTACCTGCACGCCAATCTTCAAGTTGTTACGAAAAGATCATCAGTGGTATGGGATGAAAACTGTCAGGCCGCATTTGAGAAAATCAAGCAGTACTTGCAAGAACCTCTAGTGTTGATTCCTCCGGTACCCGGAAGGCCTTTGTTCATGTATATGACAGTATTAGAAGATTCAATGGGCTGCGTCTTGGGCCAGATTGATGAGTTAGGAAAGAAAGAACACGCAATCTATCATCTAAGCAAGAAGTTCACTGATTGCGAGAGTCGTTACTCTCCCCTTGAAAAAGCTTGTTGTACGTTAGCATGGGCCGCCAAGCGTCTGAGGCAATACATGATTTGTCACACTACAATGCTGATTTCTAAGATGGACCCCATCAAGTACATCTTTGAAAAGCCAGCTCAAACAGTAAGATTAGCCCGATGGCATATGCTCTTATCATAGTATGATATCCAATATGTTGCTCAAAAATCTATCAAAGGAAGTGTCTTGACAGAACATCTCGCAGAGCATCCTATGGAGGATTATCAACCACTCAAGTTTGGTTTTCCTGATGAAGATGTAATTTATATTCAGTGCACGAAACCAGAGTCTGGTCCAGAAGAAAGTCTCGAGCCTGGATCCCGCTGGGAGATGATGTTCGACGGAGCGTCAAACAAAAATGGACATGGCATTGGAGCGGTTCTGAAAAATCCAACTGGAGGGTACACTGCGGTCAGAGCCCGACTTTATTTCTCATGTACAAACAACATAGCCGAGTATGAAGCCTGCATCTTAGGGTTGGAAGCTTCCATTGATCTCCGCATCAAAATCTTGGAAGTAATTGGTGATTCTGCCTTGGTGATATACCAACTCAAAGGAGAATGGGAAACCAGGGATAAAAAATTGATCCCTTATAAGACCCACATCTTAGAGATGGCCGAATATTTCGATGAAATTACCTTCAAACATGTACCAAGGGTAGAAAATCATATTGCCGATGCGCTAGCCATGATGGCATCAATGTGGAAGGTCCAGTTTGTCAACGAGGCACCTCTGATCCGCATCGAAAGAAGGACAGTTTCCGCATACGTCATGGCAATAGACGAAGAATCTGATGAGAAGCCATGGTTTCATGATATCAAGAATTTCCTCCAAAATCAAGAGTATCCCGCTGACACGTCCACAATCGACAAAAGAGCAATACGAAGGTTGTCATCTAAATTCTTCATCAGTAATGGTACCTTGTACAAGAGAAATCATGACATGGTTTTACTCTGATGCGTCGATGAAAACGAGGTGAATCTCATAATGACCGAAGTACACGAAGGTACCTTCGGCACCCATGCGAATGGCCACGCCATGACTAAGAAAATCTTAAGAGCAGGCTACTTCTGGTTAACTTTGGAGACAGACTGCATACTCTTCGTTCGTAAGTGTCATAAATGTCAAGTTTATGCCGATAAAGTGCATGTCCCTCCACATCCTCTCAATGTGATGACATCACCTTGGCCTTTTGTAATGTGGGGCATAGATATGATTGGAGCAATAGAGCCAAAAGCTTCCAACGGACATCGCTTCATACTTGTCGCAATCGATTATTTCACCAAATGGGTGGAAGCAGCGTCGTATGCAAACGTGACAAAGCAAGTGGTTGCTCGCTTCATCAAAAAGGAGATCGTCTGCCGATATGGTATCCCTAACCAGATCATCACTGACAACGGGTCGAATCTGAACAACAAAACGATGAAGGAACTTTGTGACGATTTCAAGATCAAACATCATAATTCGTCTCCTTACAGACCTAAGATGAATGGTGCAGTTGAAGTTGCAAACAAAAACATCAAAAAGATAATACAAAAGATGGTCGTAACTTACAAAGATTGGCACGAAATGCTACCATTTGCTTTGCACGGATACCGAACATTGGTGCGTACTTCGACAGGGGCAACTCCTTTTTCCTTAGTGTATGGAATAGACGTTGTGCTACCCATTGAAGTCAAAATACCTTCCTTGAAGATCTTGGCGGAAGCAAAGCTTGATAAATACGAATGGATAAAAGAAAGATTCGACTCGTTGAACCTCATTGACGAAAAAAGAATGACGGCCATGTGTCACAGTCAGATCTATCAACAAAGGATGATCAGAGCGTTCAACAAAAAGGTTCGTCCCAAAGAGTATAGGGAAGGAGAGCTCGTGCTTAGAAAAATCCTACCAACTCAAAAGGATATGCATGGCAAGTGGATGCCCAACTATGACGGCCCTTTCGTTGTAAATATTGTCTTCTCCGGAGGATCTCTGATTCTCAAAACTATGGATGGCGAACAACTCAAGTATCCCATCAACTCAGACGCAGTGAGAAAATACTACGCCTGAAACAAAATACCTAGAAAGGAGATTTCAGTGCTTCATCAAGATGAAAGCCCAATGTTTGAAAGCTGGAAGACGCTGGGGCAGAGTCCTGTGCAGAATATTAGAAGAAATGTCAACGCCTGTTATTCTCGTCAGAAGCAGCGAAGCAAGTGAACTGGCAGTCGGAGGGACCGGATTATTATGGGATTCTGTAACCTTTTCTGTTGCCATTTTTCAAACTTATAAAATTCCCAAGGCTTTGCCTTTTGTAAAGTTCTTGTCTATCAATAAAATCATATTTTTGGCCAAATCATTGTTATGATCCGCTATTTTTGTTATGCAATTTCTCTTATTTGTTAATAAGAATTTTCATGAAAGCAAAGTGTTTTGAAAAACTTAAAGTCTTGTTTTAAAAAAGGAAGCACGATTTGACAAAATGATTGAAAAATTCTAGAGGTAATATGATGATATTACACAGTTCTCAAAGTTGTGGAAGTTGTTGTTACCTTTGATCAAGCTAGATGTGTCCGACAGCAATTCTAGCTCTTAAGCTAAGACTTCTTCTCTGCAGAATTACGAAGATATTATTGAGAAAAGATCGTTATCTACACCAAAGAAGGAAGTGTCGCCTGACTTAAGGCATTTTGAAACTCAGCGTGACGAGTTCTCTCTTTATTTTGTTTTCCTTTGTTCCTACGGGTCGGTCTGCATCTTACATACAGCATCATGCCAGCATACGCGTTTGTTTGCATTTCTGGTTTTGTTTTTTTGCCTGCTTAGGCTGTTGCCTTTGAGACCCTTTGGTCGTTACCTTTTATCTTTGATTTGTTGTTACAAAGTTCGCTTCAAAGTTGACATCCTGGGGTTTCTTTACTTTCTCTGGGAAGCTAATGGTGACTAGCAATATCCAATTTACACCAATAGGGGGGTTGTTACCAAAGTTTCATCTTCGGTCTGGTCGTCACCAACAAACTTTGAAAGACTAGTGGTCACTAGTACACGTTCAGAACTAATTACGTCTGGTACCGTGATTCAGTCGTCACCAACCATTTTCCAAACCCAGCTGTTACTGATTCTGTTATAAAGCAAACCAATTGTTATTGGAGTCCCCTTGATTCGGTTTTCACCAATCTGATTAAAAACCTAGTCGTTACTAGTATTACCTGCAAATCTAATGGTTATTGGTACCTTTTGATTCGGTTATTACCAATCTTCTTGAATCTAGTGGTTACTAGTATTACCTGCAAATCCAATGGTTATCGGTACCTTTTGATTCGGTTATTACCAATCTTCTTGAATCTAGTGGTTACTAGTATTACCTTCAGATCCAATTGTTATTGGTGCTTCTTAATTCGGTTAGTACCAATCTTTCTAAGCCTAGTGGTCACTAGCCTTGTTTGGGAAATCTAGTGGTTACTAGCATTATCCAGAACCAATCGTCATTGGTATACCTGAGCTGGTCATCACCATTTAGTCTAAGTCCAATGATTATTGGCATCGCTTATAGCAGATTGTTATCATCACTCTGGTCTGGTCGTTACCAAACTCTTTGAAAATCCGATGGTCATTGGTCTCCCTGGACTCGGTCATCACCAAAATTCTTAGTTAAGCCTAGTGGTTGCTAGCATTATCCAGAACCAATTGTTATTGGTATATCCTGATTTGGTCATCACCAGTCTCCTCTAAGTCCAGTGGTTAATGGCGTTGCTTGAAAACTAATCGTTATTAGCACCGAAAGTTGATTGTTACCAACTTCCCCAGCCAGAGTCCTGTTGTTTTAACAACATTGTTGGAATTCCCAATTGTAATTGGAACTTTGATTTGGTCGTTACCATATCCCCAGGAAGTCTGGTACTGTTTAGCACTTCTTGGAAACCGTTATTGATTTGGTCGTCACCATATCCCCAGTAAGTCTAGTGGAAACTAGCATCGTTCGAAGCCATTCTGGTCATCACCAGTCTCCCCAATTGAAGCTTTTGCTTTCCCAGTCAAGTCTCGGAGAATTAGTGGATACTAACTTCCCCGACACGCCCGGTCTTGTTTCTAACCTTTTCCTGAAGATCCCGTTTGAACTCTTCGTTATAGGAAATTTTCTCATATGATTGTCCCCAGTGAGATTCGTGTCTTCGTTCCGTCTTTTTCCCCGGTGAAGCTTTGCTTCCCCAATGGATTTATTTCCCCGGCAAAGTTTCTTCTCAGTGGGTCCTTTCCCCAGTGAGGTTTGTGTTTCTTTTCTTTCGTTTCCCTAGTGAAGAATTGTCATCTTTCTCGGTGGGCTTTCTCATCTGGTTATTCCCAGCGAGGTTCGTATCTCCCTTCCCCAATGAAGATGTGTCTTCCCTGGTGGAATTTGTGTCCCCTGCGTGAAATATTTCCTTGAACAAGCATCTTCAGTCATGTCTGAACTATCTGGCTTACTTGATCTTGAATCTTTCCCCAGTGTATTGGGTCCCCATGAGTGGTTACTTGTTGTATTGTCGTTCTTTTATATTTGCTCGTGCGTCTGCATCTGTCTTGCATTCAAGCATCATATAACATCCTTTAGATTCATGGCATATTTGCATTTGTCCTTTTGAATACCATCGGATCTAAGGGACAAAATTTCTGGTTTGCTATATTTAAATACCTTTCACTACGATTTTGTGAGGATTGTCATCTCTCATTATCATCTAATGAAGATATTTAAATAGGGGCATCTGTTGCACCCCAAATTTTGACCCCTTAGATCCTCATCATCATTGTAGGATCGTATTTGTTTGATTAACTAACCTTAACCCATATCAAGTTTATCTTTGTTAAGATGCAGATGAATTAGGGTTCCGTACCGTCAAAATCAAGATTTCGGTGGTCTGATCAATCAATGTTTTGGATTGATTCAACTTCAAATAGGTCTCCACATCATCAATAATACAAAATTGGATCAAGTATGGATTCAATTTGAGGTGGTCGCCCAGAGATTGAGAACAGTGCAATTTGAGATACCCGATTAAGGTTTTCGATTAGAAAAAGTCAACTGTAGTTTGACTTTTGATTCAAAGAGTATTTCAATGGTGGGATCAAGGTCCATTAAGCTCCTATGGATTAGTAAAGTCCATCCAAAGAGTTTCAAGTCCTCAGGATGTCCGGATCACCAACGGGCGACTCGGTAGACACCGATCGATCGAACGGTTGACCGAAAAGTCAACTCTCCAACAATAAGGAATTTGACTTCAAAGTGTGAATAAAAAATGTTCCTTATATCATATTACACCTCCCCATAAAATTTCATGACCATTGGATCAAGGGTTGAGAAGTAATTGCAAAAATCGGGAATTAGGGTTTCAAAAGGGGCAAGACCATAACTCCTCAACCACACATCCAATTGAAGTGGTTCAAAGCTCATTAGAAAGCTCTTGACAAATCCTACAAAAGCCTCAAAGTGGTCCATGATAAAAAAATGCATAGAATTGGATTTATAGCAAAATTCATTTTTGAAGGGTAAATAACTTAGAAAGATTCTAAGTTATTTAACACTTGTAAGTGGTTTTTTTTCAGAACTTTGAAGGGGTTTTCAACCTAGTTCCATCAAGAATTTGGAAATTCCCAAAACATTAAAGTTGTAGAGCTACTTAAGGGCTTTCCAAATTGTGGTAGAACTCCTCAATAGCATGTTTGAGCAGGAAGTTATGCACCATAGAAGTTGGGCCTGTCAACACTTGAAACCACACTCCAACACTTCCCAAAAATCAGTTTTTCACAACTTGGACTATCCTCAACCTTTGGATTGTAATTCAAACTGATAATGTGAGGTGTGGATGAGGAGAAAACCAGAAAGTGAGTTGGTTTGATGAGCATTGCAAGTTGATAACAAGTGGATATTAAAATAATCATTAAAACCATGAAAGAGAAACTTTTCAAGCAAGTTGGGCAGCTGCAGTCCCCTACCTTCATATCCATCCCATCCTTCCCATCTCAACTGATATTGGCTCAGCATTGGTCCATGGAGCTGATGTGTTGGAGCTGCCACAAAGATTTTGGAAGATTCACTTGAAAAATCTCAAATCTCCCTCCAAAAATGGAAAAAACCAAATCAGCCCTCACCCTCATTTCTCCTATAAATAGAGGCCTCCTCTATGAACTCAAACACACCAGAGCAATATCATAACACCACAGCTCTCACTCTCCTCTCATTCCTCAAGAATTCCAAAATCTTCAAAAACCTCTATTTTTACAAAAAACTGTCTTGAGCAAAACTCTGCTCAAGACCAGTTCCATCCCTTCCAAACCTCTAAAAACCACCCATACAATCTTTAAATGTCATATAGAAGGTGTCCATACCTTTAAATCTTCAAAAATTATTAAATTTCCAAAAGTCAACTTTCACACTAAGAAAGTTTGACCACAACCCTCAAAACTTGCCAAATCTTGGTCTAAGTTTTTTCTTGTTGATCTAATCATCCATACACCTCCCATACATCATATTATAACTGTCTAAGGCATTAAAAACCAGCTGGAAGACCATTAACTCCAACTGTCTTGAAGAGTGGTTTGTTACTTCACGAGGAAGCAAGCTTCAAATCCTTGGCAAAGAAGAAGATCTCTGGATTTCTTAGCTCCTTAGCTTACTCAAGACTTGTCTACAAGAGGTATGTGATGTTTAAAATCTTCATTTATTATATATTGTCATGTTTATCATTTTTTGAGATGATTGTTATGAAATATACCATTGTTGTCCCATACTAGTTCTTAGTCAAGAACTTAGGTTTTGTGGTTATGTTACTTGCTTGTGTTAATGTATTTTCATTTGTCAATGATATATTGGTGACGTGTTACAAAGATTGTACTTAGATATCATGCTTAACTTGTTTTTTGAAGTCTTTGGTTTATATGGTAGTTTTTAAGTATCCAACATTGAAATGTAAGGTGCTTGCCCTAGATGCTTTAGATTTGGTCCACTAATGAAATTTGAATGATTTGTAAGTTGTTCATGACATCCCCCTGCCTTAGATCATGTTTGAATCTAATGTAGCTCTTGTTTTCACATTTGTGTCATTTTGTGCCATTTAGCTTTACCATTACCATGAATTGTGTGTTGGACTGTTTTGTGTTTGTTACTTTGTATCTCAAATGTTCTAAATCATTGTTTAAATGTCTATGTGGTCTTACTTGATGTTTGATTTGGGTGAAATATTGAAAACATGAGTTTTGAACTTTGAGGCCTGTTATGAGATTATGTTGTTTTAGCTGCCAATGTCTTAAACCAATGTATCCTATTTTGTTTCAACTAAGTTTTGCCTTGTCCATGAGTATAAAATCACTAGCCTACATATTTTGAACTTGTGTGTGATATTCAATTACCTCAATCTGTCATGGGCTGGCCTGCTGCCCTAATGTTGTTTGTTTGTGCATTTCATAAATCTCAATATTGCCATATGTTATTTGATGTTGATCTGGTGTGACTTTAAGGCATGAGCATGTCCTTTTGCATATTTATGGTATGTACATAACTTTTGTTTCATAAAAAACTCATTGTCTTAAAAAATGCCTTGATGTACCAAAACCTGTTTCAAAACAACTTTTCCTTTCAACCAACATGTCAATTTCTGTGCCAGCCACAAAAAGCTTGATTTATATGCATGAACTCATTCCTTATCATATTTTTTTGATGTGTGCATTTAATTAATTTGGTCTGTTCTTGCCTGTTTCACAAATTTCACTTCTAAATTGCACTTTCAAACCAAAATCTGCCATGAATACATCAAATTCTTTTCTGCTTGTTCAATGCTGGTTTTCTGAGTTGAAACTCATTTGTCTTCACATTTATGATGTAGTTATGCTATGTTTGTCAACATGAGGCTACTTATTTATATTTTGACCAGTTTGTACTACATTGCTGCCCAAAACAGTTTTTGAAACCACAACCACACACACTTCTTCTTTTTTCTGTTTGAATTGAGATAGCTCATGAGCATATGGCTTCTAGACAATGTGTGTTGGTATGTGTACATGTTTTAAATATCTTTGTGAATGAGAAGTTTTGTTTTGCTTGACATCCCACCTTCCATTGTACATTTACAATTGCAACTTGAGAGCTTTTTTTTGCTGTATGCATTTCATGGTCAATTTTAAGTGCTAATCTCATCCATTGATATATTTAAGACTTGTGTATGATGCTTATTCTGTCTCAAATCTGTTCCAATCAAGTTTTGGTTTCAATTATGCAATTTGGTATGTGTTTGAGCAGCTGATATGTGATCTTCAATTTTGTTGGGTTTGAGGTAAGTCTTGAAGTGTGGAAACACTCAAGATGATGTTTATGGTTTGTATGCCACGTCTGTCCAGCCTGGTTGAGTCTATCTCTTGACTTTGGTTTTCAAATTGCACTTTCTTTCTATTTCACTTGGCAACACATAGCAGTTGTGTTTTTGTGTTTGAGTTTGACTTTGTGACTGTTACATGTGTGTTTCTCATTGCATTTCAAGTATGTTGGTAGATACCTCATGATCTTCTTGTTTTGTTTGATCAAGTTTTAACATATGCACCCATGTTTGGCCTGCTACTCTAGTTTTCAAATTGTTGTCATGCCTGCATCTTGCTGATTTCCTCTGCCTGTGCATTGTTGTTTGGTTTGTAAACTTAAAAAAAAATATCAATTGATACGTTTAGGATTCATAGGCCATATGTATGAACTGAACATTTTCATCTTCCATTCTGTTTTGACAGTTTGTCTCATTCTCACACCACATTTGCAATTCATGTACCTTTTTCCATTCTAGTGACTTATACATGAGGGTACAATGCTTCTGTTATGACATATATGTGTTGTGTGCAATGCCCTTTGATGCGTATGAACTCAGATTTGAGAAGTGGTTTTCCAAATGCAACTCACATCACCAAACTTGCAACTTACAAGTCATTTCTATTTCAACTTATTTTGTAGTTGTCCTTTTAGTGTAGAATGTTTAATTGATATATTGGAAGATTGTGTGTTGATTTGTTTCACTCAAATTTGCACAGAACATGAATTAAATGTCATCATGCATCTCAAAACATCCCTTTGCAAGTTCAATCGAATTTTTATTTGTGAACATGATTTTAAAAAAACAACTGCACCATCATGATCCTTGTTCAATTCTACCCAAGATTGACCTAAAGTTTGCTAGAATTGGTAAAGAATTGAACAAGTTGACATCAAAACGTATTTTGAGAAATTGCTTTGTTTTTGCCTCAAGCCTGCCCAGAAATCTTGCCAATCATGCCATATATGTTTATGGGGGTGGCTACATCAACGGATGTATATCCACCTCAGTGGTAAGAACTTTGTCACCTAAGCGCCTTTCATCTGCATGTCCTGGGTTCGATCCGGGTGGAGGTCGAACCCTTTTGTTTTTTTCTAATTTCCTTGTTTGATTTATCTTTCTTTTTTCTCTTCCATTTCCTACCAGCGCGCGCGTGTATGGCTTATTGGTTGTTGTTGTATGCTGTTACCTAAAGGGCCTGGGTTCAACTCCCAGCTTGGCCCCTTTTTCATTTTTATTTTGTTTTATTTGTTTTATTGTTATAATTCATCAAAATTACAAATATTTGTAACTTGTTCATATTTTATCATTTTTGGTCCATTCTTTTCGCAAT
This sequence comes from Lathyrus sativus, assembly GCA_963859935.3. Lineage (NCBI taxonomy): Eukaryota > Viridiplantae > Streptophyta > Magnoliopsida > Fabales > Fabaceae > Lathyrus > Lathyrus sativus. The sequence continues at coordinate 231,412,213 of OZ012737.1, forward strand.
ATGTTTGTTATAATGTCTACTTTTGTATGATTTGAAATTATTACTTGTTGTCATAATTTGTGATGTACTTTGCCCATATTGAAAATTGTTCAGTTATTGTAATTAGTGACCTAACTTACGGTTGGATTCCTCTGAGCATGATTGAACTTCATGTAAGATGTTTATTCCCCTTGTTAATTAACATGTTAGGATACCCCCTTTGGATGTCACCATAATCTTGTCTCATCCATCCCTCCTAAATTATGAGGTTTAAACTGATTTAACGGTGTTTGATTATCATCTAGCATTGTTGTTACATTTGCTATGCTTTGAATTTGTGACTTGCCTATCTTCAAATTGTGATTTGTTTATGTGGTAATTACCTTCATCATGTTCCAATCTTTGTCAAGATAGGCCCTCAATCTTTGTTAAGATGATTTATTTGTTGTAAGCACTGATATCATTTGAAGTATATGCTTATTGTAATTTGCATATTCACTTGTCTTATTCCATCTTTCTTATTTACTTTGTTAAGTACTTATTCCCCAAGTGATGGAACTTTTTAGTTCTCATCCAAGTTGTCTCTCTCTCTGTCTCCTTCCAAAGGAAAAGTCATCTTCAACCATAACTTAGTTAGAACATTCAAACCATTAGACTTTGCTTTAAGTCTAGAAAACCTACCTATACTAGGAGTGCTCCATCAATTAGAACCCTAGGATATAGTATGTAAACTCTATGTAAGAATCATAGCAATGATTACTTACTCCCCTTTTGAGTGTTCAACATAGATCTAGAGAGTTTTGTGAAACTCTATACAAACATTGTTATGTTTGTTCCCCTTTGAACCTTGATCATAATCAAGTGTTCTTCAACCCTAGTGAGGTGAACTACGATTGCTCTGATTCTATCCTAGTTAGGATACGTAGGCAGAGGACGCGATGTCTTTGCGAGAAAACTTAGAAACTATCTTTAGGTTTTAACCTATACCCTTTACCCAACCCAATCCTTAGCAAACATTTACCAAATTAGCATGCAAATAAACAAAAGGTTCTTGTAGAGTACTACAGATGTTTAGTATGTGAAATACCTACCCTATGCATAACCAACCCCCGATCCCCGAATCTCTTAGCGTTGTTGTAACATCGCGCAAAAGGTTCTTTCTTTCTTTAGACCTTTCCTTTGGATAAATTAAAGTCCGGTTGTAATCTAAGAATTAAAGATTCAAGTTAAATCAATAGCTTGGTATCACGATTCTCACTGTAACAGGTAGCTTTTTAGATTTAATCATCATTGGTGAACAAGTTGAAAATGGGATCAAATTGGGAAAGATCCAAGCTGGAGATGGATCCTCATCTGGAGGAGGAAGGAAGAATTTTGATAACAAGAAGAGGGAAGGAGAGACGAACCCGATCTCAACAGAAATCAACAATATCATCAACAACAACCTCAGATTGCGAGTATTGCTATTCCAACAATACAGCCTCAACAACATCCACAACAACAGCAACAACAACAAAGTTACGCTCCACGGAAGTTCCAAGATCGCAGAAGGACTATGAATAGACATTTTGACGCACCACCAATGCCGTACTCACAATTGTTACAACATTTGATGCAGCTGCAGTTGGTTCAGAAGAGGACGCTGGCACCTCTGACTGGCGCGCCACCCCTAGGGTATGACGCAAACGCCAGATGTGACTTTGACTCAGGCATTCCCAGCCATCATATAGACAATTGTAAGGCCTTCAAGCATAAGGTTCAAGACCTTATTGATAGTAAGGCAATCAATTTTACAAATGATGCGCCCAATGTTGTTCAAAATCCTATGCCTAACCTTGGAGCGGCCGGCGTGAATGCTATTGCGGGAGAAGAGGATTTGAATTTGGTGATCAATGTTGAAGAGCTGAAAACTCCTTGGAGTGTTGTTAAGAGTAGGTTGTTGAAGGGTGGGGTGTTTCCAAACTGTATGGAAAACTGTGAAGGTTGTTTGGCTCATCTTGAGGGATGTGAGGACTTGAAAAATCATGTGCAGAGATTAATGAATGAAGGAGTGCTACAATTTGACAGAATTGGTGAAGAGAAAGATGAGAAGGTGATTGGTCAAGAGCAGGATGAGGTTGCCACAATCTCAATTCCTTTTAGAACCATTAACATATTTGCACCGCCGAGGCCAACTACTTATAATCACCAAGGCAGGGCATGTGCCTTACGAAAGCACTAAAGCGATCCCGTGGAATTATGGGGCTGAACTCTTTTATAATGGTAAAAAATAAGAGCTGAAGGGAACGACGTCTGATTCGATGGATAATTTGGTGGGAACAGGCGGAATGACGAGAAGCGGGAGGATGTTCGCACCTCTAGAGGCTAATGTTGAAAGATCAGATAAAGGAATGGGGAAAGCTGCTATTGTTGAAAGTTCTCAAAGGGGTGAGAAGGATTCTTTGTTAAAAGACACTGAGGAATTCATGCGTCTAATTAGAAAAAGTGACTACAAGATTGTGTACCATCTACAACAAACCCCGTCAAAAATATCAATCTTATCATTATTATTATTATGCTCTGAGGCACATCGGAATGCCCTTCTGAGGATTCTAAACACTGCGTATGTGCCACAAGAGATATCAGTGAACCAACTGGAAGAAGTGGTGGCGCATGTGAATTCTGGAAATGGATTAGAATTTACTGATCTGGACTTGACACCTAAAGGGAAAAACCACAATCACACCCTGCACATTTCCACTGAGTGCAGAGGATCTGTATTATCTCATGTTTTGGTGGACACTGGGTCTTCATTAATGCGTTGCCCAAAAAGGCTTTGATGAAGCTTGACACCCAAAGAGTAATATGCACTCCCAGCGATCTGATTGTGCGGGCATTTGATGGGACAAGAAGGTCTGTGTTCGGAGAAGTAACTCTTCCTATCTAAGTTGGCCCAGAGGTTTTTGACGTTGTCTTCTACATAATGGATATCCAACCAGTATACAGTTGCTTGTTAGGTCGGCCCTGGATTCACTCGACAGGGGCAGTGGCGTCGACCTTGCATCAGAAGTTAAAGTATATGGTGGGGGGTAACATTGTCACCGTCTGTGGTGAGGAGGACATCATGATCAGCCATTTATCCTCGTTCAAGTATGTGGAAGTTGATGGGGAGATACATGAGACCCTGTGTCAAGCGTTTGAGACAGTCCACATCAGAGAAAAGGCGCCAGTTGTGAGCAGAACTCTTGAGGTTGCTATGTTATCATTCAAAGAAGCACAAGCTGTGGTAAAGTCTGGATCATCTCAAGGTTGGGGGCAGGTGTTGAGTATCCCCAATAAGCAAGATAAGTTTGGGTCGGGGTACAATCTGTCGCCTTCTGATTCTAAAATGCTCCACGCTACAGAGGACCGGTCCATTTTACAAGTGGCAGAGTAATATTTGACTGAATCAACATTGTGTCCGAGGATGAAGGTGATAGTGATTGTGATATGGATGCATGGATCTAGCCATGTGTGCCCGGCCGAAGCCTGAGCAACTAGACTATTGAAGAAGTTGTCCAAGTGACCCGTGAAGAGTAATTATCTCATTTTATGATTATGTGTAGCCCTATGTTCTAACCGGAGCATAGTCGTCTTTGTCTGTAGGGCCTTATCCTTGTTTATGTTTCGAACAATTGTTTTATCATTAATCAGAGGGCGTTTTTGCATTCAAATATTGTGATCCTTGTTTTTCTTGTTTTTATTTTTAAAAATAAAATGGCAATGTGGTTTGTATTGTTTGTATATCATTTTAAGCATCAAATCATCATCATTGAAGGTTTCACATAGCAGATGTCATCGATTCAGACTCGTCTATGACTCGGTATGACTTTGATAATCCAATCTTTCAACCTGAAGAAGAGATTGAAGAAGACGAATACCTGCCTGAAGAGCTTGCCAGGTTGTTGAGACAAGAACAGAAGGTTATTCTGCCTCATTAGGAGGAGATTGAAGTCGTCAACCTGGGTACATAGGAAGGCAGAAAAGAAATCAGGATAGGGGCTGCTTTAGAGGATGATGTCAAACAAAGATCGGTAGAAATGATCCGAGAGTATAGAGATGTCTTTGCTTGGTCATATAAAGATATGCCCGGACTTGATACGGATATTGTGGTCCATCGCTTGCCTTTTCGAGAAGAGTGCCCACTCGTGAAGCAGAAGCTAAGAAGAACCAGACCGGACATGGCAGTTAAGATCAAAGTGTTAGAACACAGATTGGTTCTTAGTTATATCTCTATGTTTTGATGATAACACTAATGAAATTTTGTATTAATAAATTATATACTCTAAATTTGTTCAAGTATTTTTGTTGTAGATATTAAATTTAATATCTTTCTGAAAGCAAAAATGAATCTGAACATTGAACTATGCAAGGCTCTGAACGTCAGAAGCATCTCGTCTGAGCGCTGCCTACAGAAGACTCTAAAGCAGAAGCTACAGAAGCATCTGAAGTGTAGACTGAAGACTTTGTATGAAGAGTTTCAAGCACTGTTTTTTAGAAGACTCTGATAAGTACTGTTGTAATACCCCAAATTTTGCCCTAAGATTTGTCGTCGCATTTCATTGCATTTAATCAATTACTAACAAATTTGTGTAGTCGTTTGACTTTTTGCAGGTAAATATCATATGGCATGTATTTTTTTCTAAAAAGTAAAAATGACACAACTGGCAAGAGGACATGTGTAAGGAGTTGTGAGTGTGAGAGGTTGAGAGTTTGAATCTCACCTTAGTCACTTTTTGTTTTTTATTATTTTTACTCTAAATTTTTCTATCTTTCATTAAAAAATAACAAAAATAGTTTTTTATTATTATTTAATTATTATTTTCGTATTTTAATTAAATCATTTTTTTAAATATTATTTTTTTCACTTTTTTCTAAATTATTCATAAAAATATCCAAAAAATCATAAAATAAAAAATATTGGAAAAAATTTTGTTCTTTTTTATAATATTTTTGATTTTAGGAATCAATAGGATTATTAGTTTTTATTTTTTTTTATTATTTAAATTTTATTTTTTCTTAACTAATTATTTAGTTTGGGCTTTAAAATGGGCTTTAGGGACATTATTCACAATTTGGTGTTAACCCTAATTTGCTCCCTATATATACATGTGTTGCCTTGTTGAAAAAAGAGGAGAATGAATAAAACCTAAGAGGAGTGAGTGCCGTTTACCGTTATTTCTTTTCCTTCATCTATTACTGTTGTTTCTTTTTTTTCATCGTTTACCGTTATTTCTTTTCCTTCATCTATTACTATTGTTTCTTTTTCTTCATCTTTTACCGTTATTTTTTTCTTCATCTATTACCGTTATTTCTTTTTCTTTATCTATTACTGTTACGTTTATATATTTATAATTTTTAAATTGTTAGAGTTTATATATAAAATTAATTTTTGATCGAATTATATCGATACGATGTTTGCACATTTGTGTGCATGACGCGTGACATTTGTGTTAGTTCGATCTGGTTGCGATAATCGCATTTTTGCGTGAGCAATAATACTGTTTTTTTTGCTTAATTTCTTTTTCTTTGCGATAAATTTTGTTTCGTCCGATTTAGATCTGGTTGCGCTGAGCGCATTTCTGCGTTAGCAACATTGTTGGGTTATTTGGCACATTTAAAATTCATTATTACTTTATTATTATTATTATTATTATTAGTATTATTATTATCATTATTTATTATTATTATTATTATTATTAGTATTATTATTATTATCATTATTTATTATTATTATCATTATTATTATTATTACTATTATTATTATTATTATTATCATTAATTTATTAAAACTTGTTATAATATAAAAATCTGTTTTTTAAAATAAATAACATTAACATCTTTTCCAAATTAATATGAAAACCTACTATTTTTAAGAAAAACTTTTTTTTAGATAAATTTAAAATAATAACTAAAATCTTTTTTTAAAATAATAACTAGAACCGTTTTTTTTAAAAAATATATAATAATAACATTAAACCTTTTTTTTTTTATAAATAAAACCTTTTTGTTAGATAATTAAATTAAGCCTATTTTTGAAAAGTTTTTTTTAATAATATTAAAACCTCTTTTTTAACTTAAATCAAAAGCTTTTTTATATATCACAAATAAACAACAAAGAATATCTATAACTTTCGCACTTCCGTTTCATAACTCGTCTGATTACTGTCTGACTCTGTCTACTAACGTTGTGCATTCAATGTGCAGCTTGTTACGTTGCTATTAGCTATTTTAATGTGTTTTTCAATTCAAGTTGTATTATAATTGTATCTGTTTCTCATTTGTAACTTCGCGAACAAATTATCGCGTTTACCTTTCCGCACTTTAATTTCTGTTGTTTGTATGGTTTAAATTCGCGCATTTGCATCGTTAATTTGTCCCATTGCATTCCTCCGAAGGATTAGGTCTAGCCGTTTGACCGCCACGCCAATAGTCCTCCAAACTTCAAACCCTTACAAACCCTAACTTTTCACAAATGTCTCGCCGTGGACAAAATTACAAAACTACCCCTAGCTTTAGGTCAAATAGTCGCCGCACTCATTTTAGGGTTTCCCGCCGCGGAATCCCTAACCTAACCCTAATGCACTTAACAATTTATAACATAGAGATCGGATTTTAAGACTCCATGTAAGCATGTCCTTAAGATGCGTTTATTCCCCTTGAGACCTTGACCACAGTCAAGAAGTCTCTAACCTCCCTTTTGAGGGGAACTACAGTTACTCTGATTCCATTCCCGTAAGGATATGTAGTCACAAGATGCGATGTCTTGCCGAGTAAACTTAGAATTAACCCCTAGGTCTTTTTTAATTTTCAATCCTTTGTATATACCCTAAAGCAAAATAATTAATGAAATAAATAAAAAAAAAATAAACAAAAGGTTCCCGTAGAGTACTACGGAAGTTTAGGGTGCTAATACCTTCCCTAAATTTAACCAACCCCCGAACCTTAGATCTCTCCCTTTTAGGTTTTTCCTTTCTTTAACCTTTCATTCAGATAAATCAAAGACCGGTTGTAAATGAATTAAGATTCAAGTTAATCAATAGCTTGACATCCAAATTTCACCGCAACAGAAAATGGCGACTTCACTGGGGAGTCCTAACTTTTGAGGGTTATCCCCATTTTGTTTATTTTTCATTATATATTTGTTTCATTAATATTTTTGCTCATTTGTATATATATTGTTCAGGGGTACCTTGCTTGGGAATTACTGTGTTGTGAGATAAGTCCTACACCCGGACTTGAGTGACATTATTATAGGATGGCGATATATTCGACGAGGCTTATAGGGAGTGAGTCCCGACTAAGCTAAATCGAGAATCACCGCTCAGTTGAGACCCTTTTGAAAATGGTTCAGTTGATCGAGTGTAGTCATGAAAACTTTTACCATTATCGATTGGAGTCTGTGATACTGGGAACCGTAGTACCTTTACACCATCTTGGCCTTATCTAGGACGTAGTGTGGGAACTATGTGGGAGTAGTCCTACAATAGTTGCTACGCGATACTACACTCGAACGAGGTTCTCTTGAGAATATTATCGACCCTTGAGTCAATCGAGAAGTTGATAATATCCAAAAGATGGGCTGATGACTTTGGGCACTTTTTAGAACCCTTGTTCTGCAGGTACAATTAATCTATAGTACACACCACTTTGGGAAGGGTAGACCTTGACTCCATTCATTGTTCCTCTAAAATTAGGACCTTTGTTTGCTTATGTGCGTTTGTGCTTCGCATCCATAAAGCATCATATCATTTCTAGTTTCAAGGAATTCAAAAGTCCTTTGCAAATTCAAGAAGTCCTACATTTTAAAGTCTAACAACTTTTCTCGCTTTCCTAAAAGGGAATGTTTGCAATCGACCGTTGAAATTCTTGAGACCATTGCATGGCATTAGCATCACATTTTTGCATTGCATTTATCCCTCAGTTTCTCCTTCTTGGTCCTATCGTCTTCTAGTGTACCTTTGAGTCGTCAAGCTGATTCCTCGACACAGATATCAGACCAGAAACGGAACAGGAGTCACTTTGATCCTATTCTCATGACTTACACAGAGCTATATCCTGACTTAGTCCGGCAAGGACTGATTACTACAAAGGCTTTACCACCTCTTCTTAATCCTCCGGCTGGATTTAGGGCTGATCTCCATTGTGCTTCCCATGAGGGTGCCCCAGGCCATGACTTGGAGCATTGTTTTGCATTGAAGGCTAGAGTATGTGAATTGGTTAGAACTGGAATACTTGATTTTACAGACAGTCATCCGGATGTTCAGACAAATCCCTTGCCAGTACATCAGAAATGAAGTTTTGTCACTAGGCCTTTTGTTTCTCGTTGTTTGCACTTTCCTTATTTTGTTTAAGTTGTTTGCTTTTAATTATGTTTGTACTTTCATTAATGAAATAAGCATTGCGACTTTTGATTCAATTCATTTCCGTCCATTTATTTGCATCTTTATGCTTTATTTTTCAAATGTTTACTTCTTGTCCAAAATTTTGATATGCTAAGATTGGAGGGAGGATGATTGAAAACGTTATACCCATAATTGCTGTCAGTATGCTTTCAATCAAACCTTGTTGATGATGTAAGGCATTGTTTCAATTCCCAAACACTGGAGAAATAAGGAAGTTAATCCCTTGTTACCCCCTTCGAGCCTAGAAGTTGGAGTTTCTTTTGTTACAAAAAACCCACAATTTTAACCTTGGGATGGGTAGTTCTCAGTTAACTTGGATGTGTGTTCATACGATACACCTTTCATTAACAAATTTTCCTTCGCACACGTCAAACAAGTGTCGAAGATGTTTTCTAATCAAAAGGTCGATGATGGTTCACCGTAATCATTAAAATCAAAGAGTCACCTTCCTTCACACAAAAAAATAATATAAAAAAATAAAAGAAGCCCACTAAGTCAAAACCTATGAAGGAGACTTAGGCAAAACTGGGGCATCCCGCTGACTGTAAACTCTAAAATAAACAGTTCAGGCAAAATTTAGGAATAATACAAAGAGATTTTTAAATCCTTATCTTGAAAATCCTCAATGTCAAAACAATCAAATGTTATAGGGGAGTAGTGGCTGCCTTTTCATAGGTCCCTTTGACTTCTGAATCATCACTGCTACGATCAATGAAATCCCTAACTTATGGGAACCTGAATGCATAGTATGAGTTAACTGAGCATAGGACTGAAGATCATAACGTAGATTGGGTGGGTACAAATAAATTTTGAGCCTTTATCTTTTGTTTCATAAACCGTGAACCAGGCCACGTTACAACCCTCAAAAGACCTAACTGAAACAGGGTTATTTAGAAAGTATACTACAACAAGGTTGCGTAACCTGACTCCAAAAGATCCTTGCGAATCATTTATTTTGGCAATACACTTTTATTTTAAACTTTGAGTGTCTTGAACCGCCTTGTTCTGACTAACGACTCATGTATTTTCCATCATTCAAAAATAATTTTTCAAAAATCACATGAACTTTGCATTACCATGTTTGTATGAATATTTTTGTTTGCAAACTGGCTTTCCTCTAAGGAATTTTCAAACAATGAGAAACTTGGTCAAGTGATCTTATCAGGGGCAAGTTCCTTTTACATCCTGTCAAAGAATTAGTTCAAGATTTGTTCAAGGCAATATCTTCTCAGATTTGGTTTATCCAGAGAATTGTTCAAGACCCAGACTGGGGCAAGCCCTCCGAGGATACAACAAAACAGTCGATTCCATGAATTAGACAGCTGAAGCAATTATCAGTTCATTTGACCTGGGGCAGTTTACTTGCATAATCCCTAAGCAGTTATTCATCATTCCTACAGTGACTATCAACTTGATACAGTTTAACAGAATGACAGTGATCTCCGTGTTGAGGAATCAGTCCTCCAGTTTTGTCATCTCACCGAAAGAGTCGAGCCTTGTCGTCGATGTCTGCATTTGCATTTGATCATATCTCATAGCATAATTCCTATACATGTGCATATCTTAGGTGCTTTATTCCCCATTTACATTTCTATCTTGGGTGCTTTACTCCCCATTTACATTTCTATCTTGGGTGATTTATTCCCCATTTACCTCTCTATCTTGGGTGCTTTATTCCCCATTTACCTCTCTATCTTAGGTGCTTTACTCCCCATTTACATTTCTATCTTGGGTGCTTTACTCCCCATTTACATTTTTATCTTGGGTGCTTTACTCCCCATTTACATTTCTATCTTGGGTGCTTTATTCCCCATTTACCTCTCTATCTTGGGTGCTTTACTCCCTATTTACATTTCTAGCTTGGGTGCTTTACTCCCCATTTACATTTCTATCTTGGGTGCTTTACTCCCCATTTACATTTTTATCTTGGGTGCTTTACTCCCCATTTACATTTTTATCTTGGGTGCTTTACTCCCCATTTACATTTTTATCTTGGGTGTTTTACTCCCCATTTACATTTCTATCCTGGGTGCTTTACTCCCCATTTACATGTCTATCTTGGGTGCTTTACTCCCCATTTACCTTCTATCCTTGGGTGTTTTATCCCCCATGTACCTTTATCCCGGGTGTTTTATTCCCCGTTTACCAGATATTCCTGGGTTTACCTAACATCATGGTGTTTTACCCCCATTTGCTTTTTTTTCTCCCTGAGGTCGTGTTCTACTCGTGTCTTACCTTGTGGGCAAAATTTATTTACTTGGCGTCATGGGTGTTTTATCCCCATTTGCGTTTTTCTCCTGAGCTCGTGTTTTACTTGCGTCTTACCTTGCGGACAATTTCTAATTTACTTGGCACCTATCAACAATTCTGTGTCGTGTCTACCCGACGTTCTTCCAGATATGACATGTCTTCTTCCCTAGTGCAATTCCTCGGTGGGTCGTCCCCTGTGACGTTGTTTCGTCTGTATCCGTGCATTTGTCATTTTCATCATACGCATCATATCAGATTCATATTATTTAGCATTATAGTTCGTTTCGTTTTGTCCATATCATTGCATAGCACTGCGTCTAAAGGCAAAATTTTCGGTTATCTGTATTTAAATCCCTCCACCGTGGTTTCTCGAGTCTCCGTTGCTCAAATCACCCGGTGAAGTTATTTAAATAGGGGCAACTGTAATACCCCAAATTTTGCCCTAAGATTTGTCGTCGCATTTCATTGCATTTAATCAATTACTAACAAATTTGTGTAGTCGTTTGACTTTTTGCAGGTAAATATCATATGGCATGTATTTTTTTCTAAAAAGTAAAAATGGCACAACTGGCAAGAGGACATGTGTAAGGAGTTGTGAGTGTGAGAGGTTGAGAGTTTGAATCTCACCTTAGTCACTTTTTGTTTTTTATTATTTTTACTCTAAATTTTTCTATCTTTCATTAAAAAATAACAAAAATAGTTTTTTATTATTATTTAATTATTATTTTCGTATATTAATTAAATCATTTTTTAAAATATTACTTTTTTCACTTTTTTCTAAATTATTCATAAAAATATCCAAAAAATCATAAAATAAAAAATATTGGAAAAAATTTTATTCTTTTTTATAATATTTTTGATTTTAGGAATCAATAGGATTATTAGTTTTTATTTTTTTTTATTATTTAAATTTTATTTTTTCTTAACTAATTATTTAGTTTGGGCTTTAAAATGGGCTTTAGGGACATTATTGACAATTTGGTGTTAATCCTAATTTGCTCCCTATATATACATGTGCCGTTTACCGTTATTTCTTTTCCTTCATCTATTACTGTTGTTTCTTTTTTTTCATCGTTTACCGTTATTTCTTTTCCTTCATCTATTACTATTGTTTCTTTTTCTTCATCTTTTACCGTTATTTTTTTTCTTCATCTATTACCGTTATTTCTTTTTCTTTATCTATTACTGTTACGTTTATATATTTATAATTTTTAAATTGTTAGAGTTTATATATAAGATTAATTTTTGATCGAATTATATCGATACGATGTTTGCACATTTGTGTGCATGACGCGTGACATTTGTGTTAGTTCGATCTGGTTGCGATGATCGCATTTTTGCGTGAGCAATAATACTGTTTTTTTTGCTTAATTTCTTTTTCTTTGCGATAAATTTTGTTTCGTCCGATTTAGATCTGGTTGCGCTGAGCGCATTTCTGCGTTAGCAACATTGTTGGGTTATTTGGCACATTTAAAATTCATTATTGCTTTATTATTATTATTATTATTATTATTATTATTATTATTATTAGTATTATCATTATTTATTATTATTATTATTATTATTAGTATTATTATTATCATTATTTATTATTATTATCATTATTATTATTATTATTACTATTATTATTATTATTATTATCATTAATTTATTAAAACTTGTTATAATATAAAAATCTGTTTTTTAAAATAAATAACATTAACATCTTTTCCAAATTAATATGAAAACCTATTATTTTTAAGAAAAACTTTTTTTTAGATAAATTTAAAATAATAACTAAAATCTTTTTTTAAAATAATAACTAGAACCGTTTTTTAAAAAAAATATATAATAATAACATTAAACCTTTTTTTTATAAATAAAACCTTTTTGTTAGATAATTAAATTAAGACTATTTTTGAAAAGTTTTTTTTTAATAATATTAAAACCTCTTTTTTAACTTAAATCAAAAGTTTTTTTATATATCACAAATAAATAACAAAGAATATCTATAACTTTCGCACTTCCGTTTCATAACTCGTCTGATTACTGTCTGACTCTGTCTACTAACGTTGTGTATTCAATGTGCAGCTTGTTACGTTGCTATTAGCTATTTTAATGTGTTTTTCAATTCAAGTTGTATTATAATTGTATCTGTTTCTCATTTGTAACTTCGCGAACAAATTATCGCGTTTACCTTTCCGCACTTTAATTTCTGCTGTTTGTATGGTTTAAATTCGCGCATTTGCATCGTTAATTTGTCCCATTGCATTCCTCCGAAGGATTAGGTCTAGCCGTTTGGCCGCCACGCCAATAGTCCTCAAAACTTCAAACCCTTACAAACCCTAACTTTTCACAAATGTCTCGCCGTGGACAAAATTACAAAACTACCCCTAGCTTTAGGTCAAAGAGTCGCCGCACTCATTTTAGGGTTTCCCGCCGCGGAATCCCTAACCTAACCCTAATGCACTTAACAATTTATAACATAGAGATCGGATTTTAAGACTCCATGTAAGCGTGTCCTTAAGATGCGTTTATTCCCCTTGAGACCTTGACCACAGTCAAGAAGTCTCTAACCTCCCTTTTGAGGGGAACTACAGTTACTCTGATTCCATTCCCGTAAGGATATGTAGTCACAAGATGCGATGTCTTGCCGAGTAAACTTAGAATTAACCCCTAGGTCTTTTTTAATTTTCAATCCTTTGTATATACCCTAAAGCAAAATAATTAATGAAATAAATAAAAAAAAATAAACAAAAGGTTCCCGTAGAGTACTACGGAAGTTTAGGGTGCTAATACCTTCCCTAAATTTAACCAACCCCCGAACCTTAGATCTCTCCCTTTTAGGTTTTTCCTTTCTTTAACCTTTCCTTCGGATAAATCAAAGACCGGTTGTAAATGAATTAAGATTCATGTTAATCAATAGCTTGACATCCAAATTTCACCGTAACAACTGTTCACTGCAACTACTGAGGATCTGATCTCCAAACTCTGCTCTGATCATCATTCAAGCTGAAGCACACTCTTGCTGCAACACTCTGATACAGCAAACTCTGAGAACATCAAGACTCTGATCACTCAAGGCTCTGATGATTTATTGCTGTGAGATAGAAACTTGTTGAAGAAAATTATTCAAAGTTATATCTGTTGGTTATGCCAAACGACTCTTTCCTCTTTTATGCTAGACACAAGAACTCAGGCAAAAAGGATTTCTCTGAACGTTCTAATTCTGGGAAAGGTCAAGTCATATTAAGACAAAAGGTTACAGCTACTTTGCAGTACACGGTCTTCAAGCTTGCAACGTCTTGGACTTCTAAGTCTATAAAAGCAAGTCTTCAACAACTTTCTATAGTTGACGAAAATTAACAAAATCCATTGAAAACTCTCTCAAAGCTCTTATACAAATTATTATTCTTTATTGAATAGTTTCATACGTTCTTAAACTTAAGTGTAAATCACTATTGTGATATAGCTTTCATAGAAGCATTTAAACACTTGTTTTAGTTTACATTTGATTGTAAAAAGTTCCTTAAGAAGACCAAGTTGTGGTTAGTAGTTCTTGAGAAGACTAAGACAGTTGTTCTTAGTGGTTGATATTGTAATCAGTTTGATTATAGTGGATTAAGTCCTTGTGTAGAAAGGCAAATCACTCTTGATAGGGTGGACTGGATTAGTTGAGTTCAACAAACCAGGATAAAAATCTTTGTCTTTTTATTGCCATAATATTTTCTAAATCATTATTCAACCCCCCCCCCCCTTCTAAGTATTTTCTCACCTTCAGTTGGCATCAGAGCTCCAGTTTTGTGTGTGCTATCACTTCACCGTGAACAGAAAAGATCCAGTTGAGAAAACTCTTGATATATATTCTTGGTTGATATTATGGTTGAAGCTTCAACATCCAACAACAACAGATATGAAGAAAGGGATAGAATCAGCATAAAACCCCCTATGTTTGATGGGGAGAAGTTTGACTATTGGAAGGACATAATAGAGAGTTTCTTCCTTGGTTATGATGCTGATCTTTGGGACTTAGTCATTAATGGTTATGTTCACCCCACTGATGGGGATGGCAAGAATCTAAATCTATAAAAGCTATGTTCTCTAGATTCCAGATCCTCATAGCTGGATTAAAAGTGCTGGACAAAGGCTATTCAACTGCTGATCATGTGAAGAAGATCATCAGAAGTTTGCCCATCAGATGGAGACCAATGGTCACTGCTCTGAAGCTAGCTAAGGATCTAAACAATATCACATTGGAGGAACTAATCAGCTCTCTGAGGAGCCATGAGATTGAACTTGAAGAAGACGAGCCTCGAAAGAAAGGTAAGTCAATTGCTTTAAAATCTAACAAATCTGTTAAAGCATTGCAGGTGTTAGAAGAAAGTTCTGAAAAGTCTTCTTCTGAAGAAGAAGATGAACTGTCCTTGTTGTCCAGAAGGATCAACAAACTCTAGAAGCATAAACAGAGGAAGTTCAAGAACTTCAAGAAGCCAGATCAACGCAAAGAGTCCTCTGGACACAAAAGATCTGGAAAGAAGGAGGTTGTTTGCTATGAATGCAAGGAACCTGGGCACTACAAGAATGAATGCCCAAAGCTTCAGAAGGAGAAGCCAAGAAGGAAGCCTGAGCATAAAAAGAAAGTTCTGGTGGCTACATGGGATGATTCAGATGCATCTGAATCTTCATCAGAGTCAGAAGAAGAATGTGCCAACATGGCACTGATGGCTGGCGTAAAAGAACAGGATGAAGGATCATCTGATTCTGAATCTTACTCAGAAGAGGTACTTTCTGATCTCTCTAGGGAAGAACTTATTAAGGTTTTATCAGAAGTCCTGAGAAACTATAACCAGATTAAGCTCAAATGCAAGAAGCTTAAATGCAATCTTGAATCTGAGAATAATCTGTTAAAGTCAAAAGTTGATGAACTCAAAGAAAACAATTTGAAAATGAAAAACAATTTAGAAAAAGCTCAACAAGACTCTGAATATGAAACTAAGTCAAAATGAAAAATATTTTAGAAGAATATGACTATAGTTTTCAGAAGTTTCTGGCTAAAAGCATAGATAGAAGCAAGATAGCTTCAATGATCTATGGAGTTAGCAGAAACAACAGGAAAGGAATTGGATATGAATCTTCCTCATGAAAGGATTAAAATATAATGCCAGTTGATAAACTTATCATTAAGAAGACTCCTTTATATTCGCATTTTAAGTTTGGTCATCTGAATGATATTAAACACACACGTTCTGATCAGAATGTTCCTGTGTTTAAACCGAAAGTTAGTCAGAACAAGTTGTCGCTTCCGCGAAAATAAGGTGTCGGCAAAACAGAAGAGTCGCCACCTTTCGTAATTTATCCCTCAGGACGGGAAAGGAAAAAATCAGAAAAACCTGACGAAAAGGTATAAGACAAGGTCATCGCAACCATTGTCTGGGTTCGGGAGTCGGTTACGCAAGGGGAAGGTATTAGCACCCCTCACGTCCATCGTACTCGATGGGATCCACGGTTGTTGTGTTTATCTAACGGGTTGTTTTATCTATCTACCTATCAAGGCTGGTCTGAAAAGAAAAGAAAATGACTCGGCAAAGCGTCGCGCTTTATGCCTACGTATTCTCATCAGAGAATGAGAAATCAGAGTCAACGTAGTTCGCCTAACTACGGGTTACGGGGAAGCTGGCTTGCCAATACATCAATATTGTGCCTACGTACTCTCAACAGGTATGAGAGATCAGAGCTTACGTAGTTCGGGATAATACGGCTTACGGGGATTCAGATTCATCTGTTTTTATCGAGTAGGGTTAACAAACAGTTCCAGCAGTTTGGTGTACGCAGCTCGACCCTTGGAGACTTAAGCGTTACCGTTTGCGGTAGAACTGGGAGTTAACGACACTCTTTTCTTCAGAAAAGCTTCGTTTGAATTATGGACCCACGTGGAAAAAGGTTTGAAGTTTGTTTTTTGTCTTTTACGAAAGAACTGTTTTTTATGGATGTTTGCAACCAATATCGCACTAGAGACTATGACTTGAAAATGAATGCGTCGCATGTCACCCAAAGGGTGCCATACTAAACATCCAAGCTGTCGAAAAGAAACTCTTCGACAACCCTTTCTCAGATAGCTTAAGGCTCGTAACGTACGACATCAGTTAACCTTGATTACTGTATTTTAATTTGTTTTGAGATGAGAAGAGAGACCAGGCTCAACTAGGGGGAGACTATCAAGTCCTACTGTTGTCATGCCAAGGATTCATCCTATGGTTGAGGTTTGAAACAGGGAACTCCTAGAAGTTATCATGCATAGGTTTCAACCTAAAGTTCTATCATCACTTCCTTATCAAAGGAAGTGAGATTCCTAGGGGATCATGTCAATGATGAACAGAAACAGATAAAGCATCAGCTTAAACAGTAAACAGTAAACGACTGAAAATGCATGCAATGCAAGTGAGGGAGGAAATATGTGTGGGGCATCAGCCTCCACAAGCTCGTCTCAACCTCAAGCCAGATATGAATAACTATAATCATACAGAAGAAATAACATGCTATCAAGCAAAATATAATAACTACAATCATACAGGGGAAATAACATGCTACCAAGCAGACACACCAGACCACATAGGCAAGGGAGCAGGGCTCTACCGAATACTCGCAAGCAAAGCCATAGAGTAAAAATACAAGCAGAAGGAGCAACTCAAACTCTAGTGCAATCATGCTCCTAGCTTAAAACAATCTAAATATGAACTTATTCCAATGCATCAAGCAAATCACACAAGGCACATCAATACAGTTGCACCGAAAGAAAACAGATAGGAAAGAAAGCAAATCAACAGCTTCCACAGCTTCACAGCAAAGCAATCCTCTGACAGCAACTCAGTCTTCAGTCTGTAACTGCCCTTCAAGGCTATCATCTTCCATAGCAAGTTTCAACTTGCTTCTCCAAGCTTTTAACACATCATACATAAGTATCAACATATTCTCTCTTCTTCAAGCCTTAGCTCTTCAGTCAATTCCACCTTCAGGCTTCACTCCTAATATCAAGTATCAACTTGTTTCTTTAGGCTCTCAAAGTATCAAACACAAGTATAAACTTGTTTCCTCAAGCTTCAGCCCTTTCTTCAATCTCAATTTGATCTTCTTCACATGTATCAACTTGGTCTTCAAGCTTCAACTCTCTCCTCTTTACCAGTATCCATTTGCTCTTCTTCATCTACAAGCTTCAGCCTCTAAGGGTAATCTTTAAACACAAAGAAGTATCAACTCCTAGCATTCAATCTTCTTAAATCAAAGAACTCCATCCTCTAGTAAGGGAGAAAGATTCATCTAACAAGAGCAAAGTTTGGATGATTGGTAGCAGAGTGAAGACCAAAGGTCACCACTAAGCATCCTATCATCAGAGAAAGGGACCCTCAAAGGTTCTACCAACTTGTAAAGAGCCACACATCCTACCAAAGGAGGTATGAGGCCTTTACAAGGGGACCTTACATCATAGGGAAGAATGGAAGTGATCAACATCTTCCATGTTTATGAAGGAAGAGAATCTATCTAGAAGCTCTGCCTACAAAACCCTAATCTTATCACCTACTCAACACTACACCAAAAGAAGGGAAGATCTTCACATCCAAGCTTCTTCAAGCAATCCATTACATATTCAACTTGCCTTCAACCTCATCCAAGAGCAAGAGAAACAAAATCCTAATCTAAGGGAACTAAAGAAGTCATTCTAGTTGAATTAGTGCCTTAGAATCATCTAAAGTTAGCACCTAAACTAAAATCAAACAAAAATAGTAAACTACATTGTAAATTCCTACAAAACTTCCTAAGGGATCCTAGTTCAATCATGAATCTACCATACAAAAGTCAGAGGTTGAACCATCCACCAAGCTCTAAAAATAAAATCTAAATCACAAGGTATCAACCATAAACCCTAAAAATGGAGCTTCTAAAGTTTCACCATAAAACTACCACTTACATTCATCACAAAAATGTGAGAAAAATCTAGGGGGAACATGCATATCTATGCTAGCTACTCACAAAAAATCAAGGCCAAAATCATCATCACATGATAAAACCAAATTCAACAAGATCAAGCATCAACCATGACTATTTTAATGTCAATTAAAATGTAAAAAATCCCATAAAATCAGAAAATGCATGGAATATTAATATTTTTTATCTAAACAATACTATATTCAACCATGAATCCATGGCAAAAAGAATGGGATTAATTGAGTTATTTTTCCATTTTTTATGAATTTTCCAATAACCATGAATAAAATGAAAAATAAAATGAAAATCAAAATAAAATAAGAGGCGCGTGGTGTGGATAGCAAATGAATTCAGTTCATTTCAGGGTTGGGCCCAAAAAGGGGGTGTGAGTATCAATCTGCACTAAGCTCACCCAGATTACATTAATGAAATGCTGCGTTTTACATAACTCAGAAATCCTTCACAAACTTTCTTTCACGCGTGGCCGTTGGATGAGGTCTTCAGTCAAAGTCCACCTAGGATCTAATGGCTATCCAGTCATCTTCAACCTTTTGAATTTCTGAGTTTCCTCCCTCTGCGCGCGCTAGAGTCACCGCCGGTGACTTCTCCGATCAACATTCCACAACCCTAACTCTCTATAGAATCCACCATTGGCCACGATTCCTTGATGAATCTTGTCCCAAATTTCCTCAGGAATCCATTCATGCCCTTAATTCATTCTAAAAACTCAAGATTCGCAAGAACACAATCTCAACCAAAAATTGTAACAACCCTAATTGGTCACTAATCTCCAAATTGATGATCCAAAAACCTTCCTACATCAATCTACAATGCATCTAACACCATAATTCCCTTTGATTCTACCTAATTTGAGCCATGGGATAAGAACTGCATACCTGGTAAACTTGAGCAAACAGAGTGGTTGAATCTTCAAATCAACCCTCAAGAACTTGCAGAATCCTTCACTAGCCTCTAACAAACCTTCTGTATGCAAAGAAAAGAGTTGAAATACCCTAGATTCTTGAAACCGATTCTGAGTTGCAAGCTTCCAACTCCAATGGCTACTTCACGATTCCTCCACCACTTGGCCTTGAATTTGATCTGGGATCAATCACCAACCTCAGAGCAAGCTATTGAGATCAATTTCTTGGACTGAAATGGCCTCTAACCTTGTAACAGATTTGGATTTGCAATGGGAAATTTCAAAGTGCAATCTCACTCTCCTCTCTCAATTCTCACCAACCTTCACTCTGAACCACTTCTAAATCATATATAGAACATGGATGAATGATCTAGAAAGTTCTAGATCACTCTAATGAGAAATTCAATATCTCACTTCACTTGAAAATCCAATCTCATGGTATACTCAAGACAGTCCTTGCATCAGCTTGTATTCATCATGCTTTTCATCCAAATTCTCTCCAAATGAGATTATGAAAGTGTTTGGATTGAAAGGAGCCTTGGTTATGCCTTGCATATTGGTTTGGCAATTGTTACTTATGATGTAAGTAACCATTTTTCAAAGCAAGTCCTCAAATTAACCCTCCATTCAAAATTGTGGCAATGTCAATGTTCTTAAAATGTGTTTTACAATCAAATTGGTATGTCATATGGCTTGGTTTGGACATGTAGATCAAAAATCCCAATTTCCATCTTTGGTTCATTTGAAATTCATTCTTATTTTAGGCAATTTTTGTGACTTTGTGAAGCAAGCTATTCCAAGCTCTCATGACCTCTTGGCTAGCCTTAAAACCTCATTTTGAACAAGTTTTATGTTGAACATTTTCCCATTTGAAGCTTGCAAATAGGAGTTATGGCCTTATGATTGAAATGACCTATAATCTCCAAATGACCAAAATACCCTTGACTTGTCAAAGCCATAACTTGAGTTCTACAAATCCTATAAAGGACTTCTAGTACTCTCTAGAAAGCTAAGAGGATAAGGAACAACATTCATGTTGACCAAAAGTTCATAGGAATCATCCCTTTAGGGCAAAGGTTTCATGCAAGTTGGACAACTTTCAAGCTCCAAATTCACATACCTCAGATGACCTGTAACTTGTCAAAGTCATAACTTGAGTTCTACAAATCCTATCAAGGACTTCTAGAACTCAAATTAAATCTAAGATCATGCTCTACAACATTCATGTTGGAGGCAAGATGAGATGACAATCACATCTTGAGTTAAATTGCCTTGAAGATATGGGTCAAACTAGGGGATTTTACACTGTCAAGCCTTAGAAACCCTAGCTTGAAACTTCTCAAACTCTTCAATCATGATGAGTTGACCTTGGAATCATCCTTATAACATCTCAATGTAGAAATCCATGATCACATGGCTCTTGAATTAGGTCTCAACCTCCTTCAAATCCTCAGTTGACTTAGGGTTGACCCAGTCAAACCCTAGCTGCACCAATCATGGCCGAGGCTTCTTATTCTTGCACAATAACCTGTCTAGGCCTCAAAGTGATCTTCAACACTTCTCATGAGCTCTCTCAAGACCTAAAGTCTAACTTCATGGCTTCAGAATCATCTGATGACTTCCCACAACTCTCAAGTTAGGAGACACACCCTCTTGGCTTCAATCACTCTCTCTGAGGATCTTTTAACTTCTCTGACAAGGATATCAACCCTTGAGCACCTGAATAACCTTATTAGCTAGCTTCATAGTCTTGTATAGCTCTTGACTGGTAATCATACCTCTTGATCTCCTGCATACATGTCAATGAAATGCAAATGATAATGCTAATGTGAATGAAATGAAACACAAGCTAGGTAAAGAAAAGTTGGGCAAATTTTGGGGTGCAACAGCTGCCCCTATTCAAACGGCTTGGACCTGACTGGGTGAGAAGCGAACGGCTCTCAAACAATCAAGGTAAAAGGCGGTTGAATACCAACAAACCCGGAAATTTTCCAACTGCACAAGTACACGGTACTCTGATGGGGACAAATCTTCGGAAACTGAAACAGTAGCTGCACGACAACTAGCTGGAGAAATACTGATCTGAATCCCCGTCAGGATGATTCTCTGATTTATCTAATATCATTGCCTCCTCAAATCATCGAGGGGTCACTGGTTACACGGTAACGGGTGATTTTCCAACCGCACAGGTAAACGATACTTGGATTGGTAGGAACATCTTCAAAACTGAGCATGCCAGTTGCACGGCAACTTGCTAGGGAATTGGTCACATGGTAACCGGTGAAACACGGTTGACCATGCCGTCAGGCATCAGAATTCCTCGGGATTCATCAGATCAACAATTAAGTTACTCATGCCATCGGGCATTCAAAGAAGTTTTTGGGCATCAGCCGAACTTCGTCAGTAAGTCGGGAATAGAATTCTCGGTCAATCATGAACCAAATAGGAGTATCTAAGCCATTGCCATCAGGCATTCCGCGTTGGCGGGGAGGACTGCTTTGACCTTGTAGTTAGAGTTCATCAGTAAGTCAGGGGTTTTGGCACTACTGCCAGACTTCAATCGTCAAGTCTTCAAGGGAAGTTTCAAATTCGCTGTTCGGAAACCTGCTAGGGATGACGCATCTCCGCTGGGGATTCTGGAGAACTATCAAGTAACTCTGCTTCGGGGCTCCAGAAATCATTATGGGTGAATCAGCTCTGCTGAGGACTTCAAGAATCATCTTGGGCAAATAACTCCGCCAGAGACTTCAAGAATCATCCTGAGCCAATAACTCTGCTGGAGATTTCAGGAATCATCCTGAGCAAACACTCTGCTGGGGACTCTAAGCATCAACTTGAGCAACCGACTCTAGCGACTTCACTGGGGATTTTAAGAATCATCTTAAGCACACAACTTCGCTGGGGAATTCAAGAATCATCTTGAGCAAACCATTCTGCGCAGGAACACCTGCAAAACAAGAACGGTAACGACCTAGCTCATGTTTCATATGCATATGATCGACAATGGCGTAATGCTCCACACGGTGGAAATGTTACGCATTTAGGGTAAATGCTATGCAATCATGCAAAATGCTATGACCCCATCAGCAAAATAAATGCTGAAGGGAGAATCCTCCTGTCAAGGAGAAGGAACCACTCTGGTGGAGGAAGAAATCATCCTGCCGAGGAGAAAAAGTCACACCAATCTCAATTGGACTCCGCCTGGGGAAACGAACTTCAGTCGACTGCTGCAGGGGAATAAAGCTCTACGAGAACCTGAACCCGCTCAGCTGGGCATACGAACCACAACTGCTGAGGAAAACGATGTCAATCGCAGAAATAAACTGCACGGCTTTCACGACAAAACTTTCCTGAAGATAACGACTCCGATGGGGAAATACAGCATCAGTTATTCAACACTCTACTGGGGAAAACCAATCATGGCCCCCACGGCTTCCAAGGACTCGGCTCTCTCGGGGAACTTCCAGCTCGGCTGGGGAGGAAGGAATCGTCCTGCTTATCGGGGAGAATACGACTCTGTGGGGAATTTCAATTCTCCTGGAGACTTCAGTCTGGAACTATCAATTGTTGCACACTTCAGTATATGACTCAGCTGGGGAGACGACGATCCTTCAGGGTACATCTGGTTGGGGAGAGAATCTTCTCTGCCTGGGGAGACACATATCAATGCCCACGATCCCATGTTCAAACTCCACGGGGAGATGCTACCGAACTTGCTGAAGAGGAAGGAATCATCCTGCTTGGGGACGCATACGGCGTACTGCCTGGAATATGCTACCTGCAACAACACAAACAAACAGACAAGATACCCTTCTCAAAGGGACCTATCAAGGTTATCATCTTATGGCAATGTTCAAGTAATTCATTGTTTCAACAATCAGTGGCCTAGGCCAGTAAGCTTATGTATGCGCATTTTATCAAAAACATCGGCGTTCTCTTTCGCAAACAAAACAGATAGATGCTAAACAGGCAAACAGAATTGCTGAATAGTATACATTTTATTGATAACGAACCCCTGAATGGGTAAAAATGTTTTACAACAGATGCAAGCTCCTGGAATGAGGAAGTTGCGCAAAAATAAAAACATAAATATACATCAGTATATACACAAATGTCGGCAATGCGGCGTAGACGAACACCATGAGTTGATCCCTCTATGACCCACTCGACCTCGATACTTCTCCGACGCTTCAGCTTCAGAAGAGATTGATTCGGATAAACGGCCCTCAGGTCTTCCAAACCACTAAACAAATACAGTCCACACGCGGAACGCAGTCATTTGCTTTTTTTCAAATCCCTAACTTTTGCCTGAATCGCCCTTTCGGGTTTTCGATTCACCGCGATACCCTTTTTTGCCAAAGTCGCCCTTCCAGGTTTTCAACTTTGTGGGTGTACATTTTTCTTTTATATCCCTAATTTTTGCCCGAACCTTTTTCCTTTTTTATGGTTCGCCGGGATGCCCCATTTTTGCCTGGATATTCTTTTTCTTTCCAGCGGGTCATTCTTTAAGCAAAGTATTTTTTAACTGCGTCCGCGTTCACCGGGGATGCAAAATCTTCGCCATCCATCGTGGATAACAACAAAGCTCCTCCAGAGAAGACCTTGCTGACGATGTACGGACCTTCGTAATTGGGAGTCCACTTGCCCCTGTGATCGGAGTGTGGAGGAAGAATTTTCTTCAGGACGAGATTACCCGTCTGAAAGCTTCTGGGACGCACCTTCTTATCATAAGCTTTCTTCATTCGGCTTTGGTATAGGCGACCATATGCAATCGATGCTAACCTCTTCTCGTCCATCAGGCTGAGTTGGTTTAGTCGGTTATTAATCCATTCTGCCTCATCGAGTTTCACGTCAACCAAAACTCGCAAAGAAGGAATCTCAACTTCTAACGGTAGGACAACTTCCATACCGTACACCAGTGAGAAAAGAGTTGCCCCGGTTGATGTACGTACCGTCGTACGATAACCGTGCAGTGCAAATGGCAACATCTCGTGCCAATCCTTGTAGGTCACAACCATCTTCTGGACAATCTTCTTGATGTTTTTATTGGCCGCTTCAACGGCGCCATTCATCTTCGGCCGGTAAGGAGACGAGTTGTGGTGTTCAATCTTGAAGTTCTGGCACAGCTCCTTCATCATCTTGTTATTCAGATTCGAACCATTATCAGTAATGATCCACTCGGGAATTCCGTAATGACAGATGATGTCCCTCTTTAGGAATTTAGCCACCACCTGCTTGGTCACATTAGCATATGAGGCTGCCTCCACCCACTTGGTAAAGTAGTTGATAGCTACTAGAATGAAGCGATGACCGTTAGATGCAGTGGGCTCGATCTTGCCTATCATATTGATGCCCCACATGGAGAACGGCCACGGGGAGGACATGACATTTAACGGGCACGGCGGCACGTGAATCTTGTCAGCATAAATCTGGCATTTATGACATCTCTTCGCGAACTTAAAGCAATCCGATTCCATCGTCAGCCAGTAATATCCTGCTCTCAGGATCTTTCTTGTCATAGCATGCCCGCCGGCGTGCGTACCAAATGTGCCTTCATGGACTTCTTCCATGAGCATACTCGCTTCTTTCTCATCTACGCATCTGAGTAGCACGAGATCGTGGTTTCTTTTATACAAAACTCCATCAGGATTGAGATAGAAATTTCCAGACAACCTCCTCAGAGTCTTCTTATCCTGGGTTGACGCTCCCGCAGGATACTCCTTAGTCATAAGGAAGGTTTGGATGTCATGGAACCATGGCTTGCCGTCGAAGGCTTCCTCGATCGCAAAGACAAAGGCAAGTCTATCAATACGAGAAAGGACAATTCTTGGAGCTTCATTCCAAAAATTGACTTTATACATTGAAGCCAAAGTAGCTATGGCATCAGCCATCTGGTTTTCTGCTCTGGGCACATGATGGAGTTCCACTCCATCAAAGAACGGGAGCAGCCTTCTGGCATAGTTCATGTACGACACCAAATTTGATTGATGAGTCTCCCACTCCCCTTTAATCTAGTTAATCACAAGTGTCGAATCACCATATACGTCTAGGTTCTTGATTCTCAAATCAATTGTTTCTTCTAGACCCATGATGCATGCTTCGTACTCCGCTTCGTTATTGGTGACTGGAAACGTCAGTCTCGCAGTGAACGGGATATGGGATCCGTGGGGAGTCGTGATGATCGCCCCAATGCCACTTCCATAAGAATTAACCGCCCCGTCAAATATCAATTTCCACTGGGATTTCCGGTCTGGACCCTCGTCGGGCAACGGTTCATCGCAATCTTTTGCTTTGAGAAACATGATATCCTCATCAGGGAATTCAAATTTCATCGGCTGATAATCCTCGATTAGCTGTTCGGCAAGGTACTCCGACAATACGCTTCCCTTGATGGCCTTCTGGGAAACGTACTGAATGTCATATTCCGTCAACACCATTTGCCATCTGGCAATCCTGCCCGAAAGCGCTTGCTTCTCGAAGACGTACTTGATCGGATCCATCTTCGAAATTAGCATGGTAGTGTGATTGAGCATGTACTGTCGTAAACGTTTGGCAGCCCAGGCTAGCGCACAACACGTTTTCTCCAACATCGAGTAACGAGATTCACAGTCTATGAATTTTTTACTCAAGTAGTAAATGGCATGCTCCTTTCTGCCCGTCTCGTCGTGCTGACTGAGAACACACCCCATACTATTCTCAAGAACTGTCAAGTACATGATTAGAGGTCTTCTGGCCACTGGGGGTATCAAGATTGGAGGTTCATGTAGATACTGTTTTATCTTATCAAATGTCTTCTGGCAATCCTCGCTCCAGATAATCGCCTGATCTCTCTTTAGCAGTTTGAACATCGGTTCACACGTGGCAGTGAGCTGAGAGATAAACCTTGCAATATAGTTTATTCTGCCCAGGAAACCACGAACTTATTTTTTTGTTTTTGGCGCTGGCATTTCTTGTATTGCTTTTATCTTCGCAGGATCAACCTCAATGCCTCTTTCACTCACGATAAACCCCAGTAGTTTTCCGGATCGTACTCCGAAAGTACACTTGTTAGGATTCAGCCTCAATCTGAACTTCCTAAGCCTCTCAAAAAGCTTCAGCAAATTGACCAGATGTCCTTCCTTCGTTTGGGACTTCGCAATCATGTCATCAACATAGACTTCAATCTCGTGATGAATCATATCATGAAACAAAGTGACCATTGCTCGTTGGTAAGTGGCCCCTGCGTTCTTCAGACCGAAAGGCATTACCTTGTAGCAAAATGTTCCCCAAGGTGTGATAAACGTAGTTTTCTCCATGTCCTCCGGTGCCATCTTGATCTGATTGTAGCCGGAGAAGCCATCCATGAACGAAAATACGGAGAACTGAGTTGTATTGTCGACCAACACATCAATATGAGGGAGCGGGAAGTCATCCTTAGGGCTCGCCCTGTTCAAATCCTGATAATCGACGCACATTCGCACCTTACCGTCCTTCTTCGGTACAGGTACTATGTTGGCGACCCACGGAGGGTAAGTAGTGACCGCTAAGAAGCCAGCATCAAGTTGTTTCTGCACCTCTTCTTTGATCTTAACGGCCATATCTGGTCGCGTCCTCCTAAGCTTCTGCTTAACGGGATGACAGTCTTCTCGCAGCGGCAAGTGATGGACCACGATGTCAGTGTCAAGTCCGGGCATATCTCCATATGACCAAGCGAAGATGTCACTATACTCTCTCAGCATCTCGACCAATCTCTGCTTGACATCACTCTGCAATGCGGCCCCTATCTTGACGTTCCTGACCAGTTCTTCAGAACCCAGATTCACAATCTCCATCTCTTCTTCGTGAGGCATAATAAATTTCTCTTCTTGTTTCAACAAGCGGGCCAACTCTTCGGGAAGGTCTTCGTCTTCATCAATCTCTTCTTTGGCTTGACAGATCGGGCAATCGAAGTCGAAGTGAGTCGTAGAAGGTCCAGAGTCGATGTCATCTGTTATGTGGATCCTGCAATAACAAGGGTTAAGCTTAAAACAAGGATATGCAGGTTAACACAAACCCCATTGCCATTTTATTGTTTTTCAAAACAAATATAAAACAGGAATAACAGAGATCACAACATTTGAATACGAAGAAAAACGCCTTTTGATTTATTGGTAAAATGCATGTATATAATTAAACAAGACCCGGATAATAAAACCTCTATGCCCCGGGTAGGACGTAAGGTTGTACAATGATTGAAAAAAAGTAAATCATTACTCTTTGCCTGTCACTTGGATGATGTCCCTGATGGACCAGTTGTTGAGGCTCTCGCCTGGCTTGCTTGGCTGGATCCAAGAGTCTAGGTCACAATCGCTGTCTTCGCCGTCTTCAGACACTGCGTTGACACTTTCAAATATCACTCCACCACTGGTAAACTGGATCGGCCCTTTACCTCGCGACGCACTGTGAGAAGAGGAGGCTTCAGCCGCAGGAGAGTATCCCAACCCAAACTTGTCCTGCTTGTTAGGTATCTCTAGAATTCGCCCCCAACCTGGGGTGGATCCAGCTTGGACAACGGCCCGGGCTTCCTTGAAGGAAGAGAGAGTCATCTCTGGCTTCTCAGTGATTACAGGAGCTATGTTCTTGATTTTAACAGCTTCGAACACCTGACATAGGGTTTCGTGGATTTCCCCATCCATCTCAACATATTTGAAGGACGACAAATGGCTCACCATTATGTCTTCCTCGCCACAAACAGTCACGATGCTGCCCCCGACGGCATACTTGAGTTTCTGGTGCAACGTGGAGGTCACGGCACCCGCATAATGGATACATGGCCGGCCTAGTAGACAGCTGTAGGCGGGCATGATGTCCATAATGTAGAAGACTGCGTCGAATGTTTCCGGCCCAACTTGGATCGGTAGCGTCACCTCCCCGAAAACATGACGTTTGGTTCCATCGAACGCCTTCACAACCAGATCACTGGGTGTGCAAATCAATCCCCGAGTATCTAACTTCATCAATGCTTTCTTCGGAAGAACATTGAGTGACGACCCTGTGTCCATCAACACATGGGACATAATCGTTCCCCTACACTCTATCGAGATGTGCAGAACACTATTGTGATTCCTTCCCTTCGGCGTCAGCTCCAGGTCAGTGAACCCTAACTCGTTTCCAGCATTCATGTGGGCTACGACCCCTTCCAACTGGTTGACCGATATTTCCTGCGGTACATACGTGGCATTCAACACCTTCAGCAGCGCGTTGCGATGTGCCTCAGGACATAGCAACAAATTCAGGATGAAAATTTTCGAGGGTGTTTGATGGAGATGATCCACGATCTTGTAGTCACTCTTTTTAATCAACCTCATAAACTCTTCGGCGTCTTTAACAAGTAAGTCTTTTTCTACCCCACGAGGGGTCTCTTCAACGACTTTACTCTTTCCCTTATCAGTTACTTCAGCTTTGTCCGCTTTGTCTACCACAACCTCAGGTGGAGCGAACACTCTTCCGCTGCGAGTGATTACGCCAATTCCCACTAGGTTATCCACACATGACCCTGATGGTTCCAATTCCAACTTCTGTCCGTTGCAGTAGACATCTTCCCCATAATGCCATGGGACAACATTGGTGCTTTCAAAAGGTATCGACCCAGCTTTGGTGATGGTAATCGTGGGCAGCCTAGGTGCAGAGATAGTTATCGTCCGACGAGGGATGGTGATGGTGGCAACCTCATCATCTTGCTTCAGCATTACCTCTCCCGATCCACTTTTGGCCCTTCGGCTAAACTATAAGATTCCCTCGGTCATCAGACTCTGGATCCCCTCTATCAACTGTTCGCATCCATCAGGACTAGTCGCACAGCCCATACACAGTTCTCCACAGCCCGGGAAGTAGCCTCTTTTCATTAGCTTGGTTTTAACGAAGCTAAGCGGTGTCTTCAGATCTTTGACATCAGTCAACAAATCCAAGCTCTCGTCTTCAATAATGGCGTTTACCCCACCTCCCCTATGATTCGGCATAGGGTTCTTCGTGACGTTTGGCACATTATCTGAGAAATTGATGATCTTAGCGTTCACCATATCCTGCACCTTGTGCTTGAAGGCTTTGCAATTTTCTATTGTGTGGCCTGGTGCCCCTGAGTGAAATTCACAAGTCGCATTCGCATCATAACCCGGCGGAGGTGCCCCTGTCAAGGGAGCCAGGGTTCTCTTCTGGATCAGCTGTAACTGGAGCAGAGTCTGTAACAGCTGAGCATAAGACATGGGCGGCGTCTCGAGGTGACGGCTCGACAGAGGTGCCCTGTTCTGATACTTTATGTACCCTTGTTGGTTCGGCTGCTGCTGCTGCTGTGGCTGTTGGACTGCCGAGATAGTTATGATGGCCACCTGCTGGTGAGGGCCTTTGCCCTTCCTTTGAGCGTTGGACACGGCGCTCGTTTCTCCTTCTCGCCTTTTGCCACCATACGGCTTCTTTCCTCTTCCCGCTGAGGACAAATCACCTTGAATTTTCCCCAATTTGATCCCATTTTCAACGTGCTCACCCGTGATAATGAGATCTGAGAAGCTTCCAGACATACTGCTGACCAATTTCTCATAGTAAACCCCTGGGAGGGTGGCTACGAACATTTCAACAAGCTCCCGTTCAACCATCGGCGGCTGAACCCTAGCTGCCAATTCACGCCACCGCTGGGCATATTCCTTGAACCCTTCGTTGTTCCTCTGTGACAAATTCTGCAGTTGGACTCGGTTCGGAGCCAAGTCACTGTTATACTGGTAGTGGTGCACAAATGCTTCAGCAAGTTCCTTCCACGTGCGCACACTGGTAGGTTCCAGACTCATGTACCATTCTAGGGAGGGCCCGGACAGACTGTCCTGAAAGAAGTGCATCAGCAACTTCTCTTCCTCAGAGTGAGCGGACATTTTCCGATAATATGATCTCAGGTGGACGCGAGGGCAAGTGGTGCCCTTGTATTTTTTGAAGTCGGGTACCTTGAACTTGGGAGGTACCTTGAAATCAGCAATCAGTCCCAACTTGGACATGTCAACACCCATGGTGTTCTGGTTCTCAAAATTCCTCATCTTGTCCTCGAGTGCCTTAAACCTCAGACGTGCTTCAGCAGTCAGCTCACCTTCAGCACCTCTCTGCGAGAACACATCGTCTTGACGGTCTTCTAACCATGGCTGAGGCCCATACAGATTTCCAACACCCGCATTGCCGTTGCCCAGTCCAACATTGACGTTAGCTTCAAAATTCCCATTACCGACGCTAGTCGTATTACCGTTGAGTCCCATGTTAGCGATTACATTGCCGTTGGCACTGCCATTCCCCCCGGTCATGGGGACGCCATTCTGAGGAGTTTCAACAGGTGGAGGGGTTGGGACAGTCCCACCATGGAGTACACCATTGCTGTCGACCCTTGAAATCAAAGGCTGGACCAATGTTCTGAGCTGATCCTGGCCGTTGGCGACCACTTACATGAGCTCCATGAAGCGGTCCATCCTCTCTCGGAGTTCTTGAACGTCGGTTTGCACTTACTCCATAACTCTGGCTTGATTTGCTCTGGTCGGATAGCGGTGGATAGGTCTCTGATCAATCCTGGAACAACCTGTATACACAAAGGGTTAGAAAAACGACAAAGTGCTCGCTATGCAAATGCTTCATGCAAATGCAAACGTGTGTCTATGCGTTAGGGAGATATCCCCCGATCCTAGTGCCTGAGTGTCAGTGCTGATAATAAGAAGTCTGAGTCCAGTCATGGAAATAACATCTCTTATATATAAAGAAAGTCCATCACGGCGGTACACAACGTCACTGAGTACAAGCAGAATCAATAGCATGACCTCGACCAACAAGCCTGGTGATGGTCAGCATACAACAATGATAAAAAAAAAGGATTACAAACATAGTCAAGTAAGGCCACGGGCGTGAAACTCTTCTAAGAACCCCTTCGTTTCTGGATGATCAGGCTGAGCGAGCAACCCTTCGACGAGTAACTCCCTCTGTGCAATGGTGTATTGAAGACCTTCGACCGAATCTTCCCATGCTCCTTCGCCGAAACAATCTTCTAGCTTCCGCTTCTTGGATTCAAACATCAGTTTGCGCTCCTTCAGGTTAGCAAGAGCCTTGTTGAGCTGGCCTTCAGCGGCATATCTGCGAGCGGTTTCTTCATCAAACCTCTTCTCACTATTCTTCACCTGGGCTTTCAGCTTGGAGATCTGTTGCTTCAGCTTATCCTCCCGTTCTTTGCCGTTGGCTAGGGTGGCCTTCCAATGCTGATTAAACTTGGATATTCTCCGGTACGCTTCATCCAAGTGCTGCTTCTTAGTGGCCAGTACATCATTGACAGCTTTGAAGTCTCGACCCAAGCGTTCACGCTCAGCTATCTGCTTAGTCAAATCTGTCCCCAACTGGTTCACCAGCTCTGTCTGCTTCTTGAAGGAATGAACGGCTTCGCTTCTCTCGCTTCTGAGCTGAGCGAATTCTTTCTCCAGTTCTTCATTTGCCTTTTTCAGCTCATCTCTCTCAGCTAACACCTGATTATGCTACTGAATAGGCACGGTGGTAGGCTCTTCAATCACTGGAGGGCTTTCTGGCTTGGCAGGAGGAAACGACATCCCTATAGCATCTGCTCTGGCTCTGATCCAAGTCACATATGGAGCGTAGGCCTGGCTATTACTTTTCCCCAGCAACGGCTTTCCCCGCTTACAGATACCATTCCAAGCATGCTGAAGCTTAGATAACATATCCCCCTCTAGAATACCAGTGAGGTACAGAGATTCCTGCACCTCTTCATCCTTCGGCAGAGTTCTCAAAGCATAAGAGAACTGTCGGACCAGCAGAGATGGATTATAGTTAATACAACCCTTCCTGCCCATCAAAGGCACATTTGGAAACCCGCTGCAGCTGAAGATAATCTCAGTACCCAACCTATCTCTATCAAACCAGGTAATATCCTCCGCTGACAGACTCATCAAACGCTCGGACCACTCAGCTGTGGCTACAGACGAAGCAAAGGGACCCCTCTTGGGTAGGTGACTATCAAGCCATCTATAGAGCAGGGGCACACAACACGAGACATTCTTGCCTCTTATGTTCTTGTTTTTGTAGTGGACGGAATGATAGACATCTCCTATCAAGGTAGGGACTGGATTCCCTGATGCGAAGATGTGAAAGGCGTCGAAGTCTACAAAGTCAGGCATATTGGGAAACAGAATGATGCCATATATGCACAGAGTGAGGATGGCGTTGAACACGACCCAACATCCGTCTTTGGCGCACTGCTGGGCCTTTCCCACTAAGAACTGCAAGGAGAAACCGGGAACCCTGTTCCAACTAGACAAGACCAACTCGGAGGCATCCAGGTGAAGTGAAGGAGCTAGACTAGCCAGATCAGGCTCAGCATCCATGTGAACAAAAGGCATCTGACTCTTGATAGGCACACCTAACAAATCAACATACTCCTCTAGTGTGGGTGCGAGAATAAAATCCTGGAAAGTAAAGCATCTCAACGGAGGATCGTAGAACTGTAGCAAGGCGTGCAACCCATTCAACTCAAACATAGAAGGTTTACGGACCAGACTGAATCGGGGAAAACGGTACCTGCAACACAGACACACGTTAATGAAATGCAGATGGGTATGCAAAGCAATGTAAAATGCAATCATGCAGCAGGAGATCAAGACGACTGTGCTGTTAAAGAGAAGAAGGTGAAGACTCTGTATCAACAAAACCACAATACTGCTATGTCAAGCACAACCCTATCTCTAATAATAAGAAAACCCTGGTATCGGACCATAAATTTTGCTCTGTCAAGAACAATCACACATCTGATGATAAGGACCTCTGATACAGGACTATAAATCTTCTCTGTCAAGAACAAACACACATCTCCGACGATAAGGACCTCTGATACAGGACCATAACTCTGCTCTGTCAAGAACAAACATATACATCTGATGATGAGAACCTCTGATACCAACAAAACTGATTCACTATCAAGAAACCAGGTAGTCTGAAGGTTAAGGCTTCCTGCAACAAACCCAACACTGCTCACAGGTATGGACCTAAACTGACACAAGTTCGACATCCTATGCGGTCATCAGCGTCACAGACATTCAAGAGGGGTGATACGATACCCAGAAGATGTGGCATCACCGTCTCCTGAAGCGGCCTCACTCGGCTGAATTCCAAACGATCGGTCCCCATAGTCGACAATCCTCCAAACCAACTACCCCTCAGGCCCAAAGGGCCGGAAAAGAAGTCACCCGAGAGAACCTCGTCTGAGCGTGGACTTCATGAGACACTAGTGCCTGCAAAGCAAGCACGCGCCCACTAATTTCCACAACTAATGCTAAGTACACTCAAGCCTGGGTCTGGCTTCTCACTCATCAGAATGCCCCTCCCACAATAGCACAGATAATCATATCATACTGAAAATAAAGTGCGGGGAAATAAAATGCGATAAACAAACACAACCCAACAAGTAATCATACAAGCGCTAGGATTGACTCTCGCAGGGGACGTTGGATCCCCAAACTGACTCGCATAAGGGACGTTGGATCCCTAGGAAACTATCAGGTCCCCAGCAGAGTCGCCAGCTGTCGCTTCCGCGAAAATAAGGTGCCGGCAAAACAGAAGAGTCGCCACCTTTCGTTATTTATCCCTCAGAACGGGAAAGGAAACGATCGGAAAAACCTGACGAAAAGGTATAAGACGAGGTCATCGCAACCATTGTCTGGGTTCGGGAGTCGGTTACGCAAGGGTAAGGTATTAACACCCCTCACGTCCATCGTACTCGATGGGATCCATGCTTGTTGTGTTTATCTGACGGGTTGGTTTTATCTATCTACCTATCAAGGCCGGTCTGAAAAGAAAAGAAAATGACTCGGCAAAGCGTCGCGCTTTATGCCTACGTATTCTCATCAGAGAATGAGAAATCAGAGTCAACGTAGTTCGCCTAACTACGGGTTACGGGGAAGCTGGCTCGCCAATACATCAGTATTGTGCCTACGTACTCTCAACAGGTATGAGAGATCAGAGCTTACGTAGTTCGGGATAATACGGCTTACGGGGATTCAGATTCATCTGTTTTTATCGAGTAGGGTTAACAAACAGTTCCAGCAGTTTGGTGTATGCAGCTCGACCCTTGGAGACTTAAGCGTTACCTTTGCGGTAGAACTGGGAGTTAACGACACTCTTTTCTTCAGAAAAGCTTCGTTTGAATTATGGGCCCACGGGGAAAAAGGTTTGAAGTTTGTTTTTTGTCTTTTACGAAAGAACTGTTTTTTATGGATGTTTGCAACCAATATCGCACTAGAGACTATGACCTAAAAATGAATGCGTCGCATGTCACCCAAAGGGTGCCATACTAAACATCCAAGCTGTCAAAAAGAAACTCTTCGACAACCCTTTCTCAGATAGCTTAAGGCTCGTAACGTACGACATCAGTTAACCTTGATTACTGTATTTTAATTTGTTTTGAGATGAGAAGAGAGACCAGGCTCAACTAGGGGGAGACTTTCAAGTCCTACTATTGTCATGCCAAGGATTCATCCTATGGTTGAGGTTTGAAACAGGGAACTCCTAGAAGTTATCATGCATAGGTTTCAACCTAAAGTTCTATCATCACTTCCTTATCAAAGGAAGTGAGATTCCTAGGGGATCATGTCAATGATGAACAAAAACAGATAAAGCGTTAGCTTAAACAGTAAACAGTAAACGACTGTAAAATGCATGCAATGCAAGTGAGGGAGGAAATGTGTGTGGGGCATCAGCCTCCACAAGCTCGTCTCAACCTCAAGCCAGATATGAATAACTATAATCATACAGAAGAAATAACATGCTACCAAGCAAAATATAATAACTACAATCATACAGGGGAAATAACATGCTACCAAGCAGACACACCAGACCACATAGGCAAGGGAGCAGGGCTCTACCGAATACCCGCAAGCAAAGCCATACAGTAAAAATACAAGCAGAGGGAGCAACTCAACCTCTAGTGCAATCATGCTCCTAGCTTAAAACAATCTAAATATGAACTTATTCCAATGCATCAAGCAAATCACACAAGGCACATCAATACAGTTGCACCGAAAGAAAACAGATAGGAAAGAAAGCAAATCAACAGCTTCCACAGCTTCACAGCAAAGCAATCCTCTGACAGCAACTCAGTCTTCAGTCTGTAACTTCCCTTCAAGGCTATCATCTTCCATAGCAAGTTTCAACTTGCTTCTCCAAGCTTTTAACACATCATACATAAGTATCAACATATTATCTCTTCTTCAAGCCTCAGCTCTTCAGTCAATTCCACCTTCAGGCTTCACTCCTAATATCAAGTATCAACTTGTTTCTTCAGGCTCTCAAAGTATCAAACACAAGTATCAACTTGTTTCCTCAAGCTTCAGCCCTTTCTTCAATCTCAATTTGATCTTCTTCACAAGTATCAACTTGGTCTTCAAGCTTCAACTCTCTCCTCTTTACCAGTATCCATTTGCTCTTCTTCATCTACAAGCTTCAGCCTCTAAGGGTAATCTTTAAACACAAAGAAGTATCAACTCCTAGAATTCAATCTTCTTCAATCAAAGAACTCCATCCTCTAGCAAGGGAGAAAGATTCATCTAACAAGAGCAAAGTTTGGATGATTGGTAGCAGAGTGAAGACCAAAGGTCACCACTAAGCATCCTATCATCAGAGAAAGGGACCCTCAAAGGTTCTACCAACTTGTAAAGAGCCACACATCCTACCAAAGGAGGTATGAGGCCTTTACAAGGGGACCTTACATCATAGGGAATAATGGAAGTGATCAACATCTTCCATGTTTATGAAGGAAGAGAATCTATCTAGAAGCTCTGCCTACAAAACCCTAATCTTATCACCTACTCAACACTACACCAAAAGAAGGGAAGATCTTCACATCCAAGCTTCTTCAAGCAATCCATTACATATTCAACTTGCCTTCAACCTCATCCAAGAGCAAGAGAAACAAAATCCTAATCTAAGGGAACTAAAGAAGTCATTCTAGTTGAATTAGTGCCTTAGAATCATCTAAAGTTAGCACCTAGACTAAAATCAAACAAAAATAGTAAACTACATTGTAAATTCCTACAAAAATTCCTAAGGGATCCTAGTTCAATCATGAATCTACCATACAAAAATCAGAGGTTGAATCATCAACCAAGCTCTAAAAATAAAATCTAAATCACAAGGTATCAACCATAAACCCTAAAAATGGAGCTTCTAAAGTTTCACCCTAAAACTACCACTTACATTCATCACAAAAATGTGCGAAAAATCTATGGGGAACATGCATATCTATGCTAGCTACTCACAAGAAATCAAGGCCAAAATCATCATCACATGATCAAACTAAATTCAACAAGATCAAGCATCAACCATGACTATTTTAATGTCAATTAAAATGTAAAAAATCCCATAAAATTAGAAAATGCATGGAATATTAATATTTTTTATCTAAAAAATACTAGATTCAACCATAAATCCATGGCAAAAAGAATGGGATTAATTGAGTTATTTTTCCATTTTTTTATGAATTTTCCAATAACCATGAATAAAATGAAAAATAAAATGAAAATCAAAATAAAATAAGAGGCGCGTAGCAAATGAATTCAGTTCATTTCAGGGTTGGGCCCAAAAAGGGGGTGTGAGTATCAATCTGCACTAAGCCCACCCAGATTACATTAATGAAACGTTGCGTTTTACATAACTCAGAAATCCTTCACAAACTTTCTTTCACGCGTGGCCGTTGGATGAGGTCTTCAGTCAAAGTCCACCTAGGATCTAATGGCTATGCAGTCATCTTCAACCTTTTGAATTTCTGAGTTTCCTCCCTCTGCGCGCGCTAGAGTCACTGCCAGTGACTTCTCCGATCAACATTCCACAACCCTAACTCTCTATAGAATCCACCATTGGCCACGATTCCTTGATGAATCTTGTCCCAAATTTCCTCAGGAATCCATTCATGCCCTTAATTCATTCTAAAAACTCAAGATTCGCAAGAACACAATCTCAACCGAAAATTGTAACAACCCTAATTAGTCACTAATCTCCAAATTGATGATCCAAAAACCTTCCTACATCAATCTACCATGCATCTAACACCATAATTCCCTTTGATTCTACCTAATTTGAGCCATGGGATAAGAACTGCATACCTGGTAAACTTGAGCAAACAGAGTGGTTGAATCTTCAAATCAACCCTCAAGAACTTGCAGAATCCTTCACTAGCCTCTAACAAACCTTCTGTATGCAAAGAAAAGAGTTGAAATGCCCTAGATTCTTGAAACCGATTCTGAGTTGCAAGCTTCCAACTCCAATGTCTACTTCACGATTCCTCCACCACTTGGCCTTGAATTTGATCTGGGATCAATCACCAACCTCAGAGCAAGCTATTGAGATCAATTTCTTGGACTGAAATGGCCTCTAACCTTGTAACAGATTTGGATTTGCAATGGGAAATTTCAAAGTGCAATCTCACTCTCCTCTCTCAATTCTCACCAACCTTCACTCTGAACCACTTCTAAATCATATATAGAACATGGATGAATGATCTAGAAAGTTCTAGATCACTCTAATGAGAAATTCAATATCTCACTTCACTTGAAAATCCAATCTCATGGTATACTCAAGACAGTCCTTGCATCAGCTTGTATTCATCATGCTTTTCATCCAAATTCTCTCCAAATGAGATTATGAAAGTGTTTGGATTGAAAGGAGCCTTGGTTATGCCTTGCATATTGGTTTGGCAATTGTTACTTATGATGTAAGTAACCATTTTTCAAAGCAAGTCCTCAAATTAACCCTCCATTCAAAATTGTGGCAATGTCAATGTTCTTAAAATGTGTTTTACAATCAAATTGGTATGTCATATGGCTTGGTTTGGACATGTAGATCAAAAATCCCAATTTCCATCTTTGGTTCATTTGAAATTCAATCTTATTTTAGGCCATTTTTGTGATTTTGTGAAGCAAGATATTCCAAGCTCTCATGACCTCTTGGCTAGCCTTAAAACATCATTTTGAACAAGTTTGATGTTGAACATTTTCCCATTTGAAGCTTGCAAATAGGAGTTATGGCCTTATGATTGAAATGACCTATAATCTCCAAATGACCAAAATACCCTTGACTTGTCAAAGCCATAACTTGAGTTCTACAAATCCTATCAAGGACTTCTAGTACTCTCTATAAAGCTAAGAGGATAAGGAACAACATTCATGTTGACCAAAAGTTCATAGGAATCATCCCTCTAGGGAAAACGTTTCATGCAAGTTGGACAACTTTCAAGCTCCAAATTCACATACCTCAGATGACCTGTAACTTGTCAAAGTCATAACTTGAGTTCTACAAATCCTATCAAGGACTTCTAGCACTCAAATTAAAGCTAAGATCATGCTATACAAAATTCATGTTGGGGGCAAGATGATATGACAATCACATCTTGAGTTAAATTGCCTTGAAGATAAGGGTCAAACTAGGGGATTTTACACTGTCAAGCCTTAGAAACCCTAGCTTGAAACTTCACAAAATCTTCAATCATGATGAGTTGACCTTGGAATCATCCTTATAAAATCTCAATGTATCAATCCATGATCACATGGCTCTTGAATTAGGTCTCAACCTCCTTCAAATCCTCAGTTGACTTAGGGTTGACCCAGTCAAACCCTAGCTGCACCAATCATGGCTGAGGCTTCTTATTCTTGCACAATGACCTGTCTAGGCCTCAAAGTGATCTTCAACACTTCTCATGAGCTATCTCAAGACCTAAAGTCTAACTTCATGGCTTCAGAATCATCTGATGACTTCCCACAACTCTCAAGTTAGGAGACACACCCTCTTGGCTTCAATCACTCTCTCTGAGGATCTTTTAACTTCTCTGACAAGGATATCAACCCTTGAGCACTTGAATAACCTTATTAGCTAGCTTCATAGTATTGTATAGCTCTTGACTGGTAATCATACCTCTTGATCTCCTGCATACATGTCAATGAAATGCAAATGATAATGATAATGTGAATGAAATGAAACACAAGCTAGGTAAAGAAAAGTTGGGCAAATTTTGGGGTGCAACACAAACCTGTTGTAAAAAGACAGAAGTTCAGACAAAATTTTAAGGAAACTAACCCAAAAGGACCCAAAAATATCTGGGTACCTAAGGATAAGATAATACCTGTTGCAGATGTATTTAGCAGCAAAGTCAAGACGCCAATCATGGTACCTGGACTCTGGTTGCTCACGTCACAAGACGGGAGAAAAGTTTATGTTCTAAAGCCTGGAGCTTAAATCTGGAGGAGATGTCAAGTTTGAAGGGAATCAGAAGGGCAAGATTATTGGCTCTGGTAATATTGGCAACGATAACCTTCCCTCTATATCTAATGTTTTACTTGTAGAAGGATTAAAACATAATCTATTGTCCATAAGTCAATTAAGTGACAATGGTTATGACATAATCTTTAATCAAAAATGTTGCAAGGCTGTTAGTCAGAAGGATGGCTCAATCCTATTTAATGGAAAGAGGAAGAACAACATTTATAAAATCAATCTTTCAGAACTTAAGGTCTGGCACAGAAGATTGGGGCATATTAATATGAGACGTATATCTCAGATTAATAAACTCAAATCTGGTCAGAGGATTTCCTAAGTTGACGTTCAACTCAGATGCTCTTTGTGAAGCATGTCAAAAAGGAAAATTTTCAAAATCTTCTTTTAAAACTAAGAATGTTGTTTCAACTTCAAGACCATTAGTGTGACTTCACATTGATTTGTTTGGACCAGTGAAAACTGCATCCATCAGAGGCAAGAAGTATGGATTTGTCATTGTGGATGACTATAGCAGATGGACATGGGTTAAATTACTAAAACACAAGGATGAGTCACATTTTGTGTTCTTTAACTTCTGCAAACAAGTCCAAAATGAAAAAGATTTTAAAATTGTTAAAGTCAGAAGTGATCATGGTGGCGAATTTGAAAACAAATATTTTGAAAAATATTTTAATGAAAATGGCATTGCTCATGATTTCTCCTGCCCTAGAGCTCCACAACAGAATGGAGTTGTAGAGAGGGAAAATAGAACTTTGCAAGAAATGGACAGAACCATGAGCAACGAGACTAATCTAGAAAAGCATTTTTGGGCAGAAGCAATAAACACAACTTGTTATATTCAGAACAGAGTGTCTGTAAGACCTCTTCTAGAAAAGACTCCCTATGAATTGTGGATGAAGAGAAAGCCCAACATTTCTTATTTTCATCCTTTTGGATGTATATGTTATATGTTAAACACTAAAGAGAATCTAAACAAGTTTGATTCTAAAGCACAGAAGTGTTTCATGCTTGGGTATTCTGAACGCTCTAAAGGCTACAGAGTATACAATACTGAAACACAGATTGTGGAGGAATCTATACATGTTAGATTTGATGATAAGCTTGGCATTCAAAAGCCAAAGCAGTTTGAAAGTTCTGCAGATAGAGAAGTAATTCTCACAGACTCTGAAGGCTCAGAGGCAGAAAAGGTTCAAGTGAAAGAGCCAGAGGCAACGCCAGATGCAACTCCTTTAGCTTCTCAAATGAACAACTTGAGTATTTCTGAAGAATCAAATGTTAGAGGATCATCTTCCAGAATCAAGGATTCTCACCCAGAGGATGTGATCATTGGAAAGAAGGATGACCCTATAAGAACAAGATCCTACCTCAGATCATCTGAAGCGCCATTATTTGGGTTGGTGTCAGTTATTGAACCAACTTCTGTGGATGAAGCTCTGCAAGACAATGACTGGATAATTTCCATGCAAGAAGAGCTCAATCAATTCACAAGAAATGACGTTTGGGATTTGGTTCCAAGACCAAAAGGATTCAATATAATTGGAACTAAATGGGTCTTCAGAAACAAGTTGAATGAAAAAGGAGAAGTTGAAAGAAACAAAGCAAGACTTGTTGCTCAAGGTTATAGTCAGCAAGAAGGAATTGACTACATAGAGACTTATGCTCCTGTGGCCAGGTTAGAGTCTATTCGTTTACTCATTTCTTTTGCTGCACAAAATAACATCACTCTATATCAGATGGATGTTAAGAGTGCCTTCTTAAATGGTATTATAGAAGAGGAAGTCTATGTTCATCAACCTTCTGGTTTTGAAAGTGATAAATTTCCAGAACATGTTTTTAAACTTAAGAAATCTCTTTATGGTTTAAAACAAGCTCCCAAAGCTTGGTATGAAAGATTAAGTAATTTTCTTCTGGAGAAAAATTTTATCAGAGGCAAAGTGGACACAATTCTCTTCTGTAAAACATTTAAGAAAGGTATATTAATTTGTCAAATATATGTAGATGATATTATATTTGGATCTACCAATGTTACGCTGGGAAAGGAGTTTGCTCAATGTATGCAGGCTGAATTTGAGATGAGCATGATGGGAGAATTGAGATTATTTCTAGGAATTCAAGTCAACCAGACTCCAGATTTCACTTACATTCATCAGACTAAATATGTAAAAGAGCTTCTGAAGAAGTTCAACATGACTGATAGTAAGATGGAAAAGACTCCTATGCATCCAACAAGCACTCTTAGTAAGGAAGAGGTAAGTAAGAAAGTAGATCAAAAACTCTACAGAGGTATGATTGGATCTCTTCTATACTTAACTGCTTCTAGACCTGACATTTTATTCAGTGTATGCTTGTGTGCAAGATTCCAATCAGATCCTAGAGAATCACACTTAACAGCTGTTAAGAGGATTCTAAGGTATCTAAAAGGTACTTCTAATGTGGGTTTGTGTTACAAAAAATCTGATGAATTTAAACTAGTTGGATTATGTGATGCTGATTACGCTGGAGACAGAGTTGTAAGAAAAAGTACTTTTGGAAGTTGCCAATTTCTAGGAAGTAATTTAATCTCCTTGTACAGCAAGAAACAACCTACAATTGCTCTATCAACTACAAAAGAAGAATATATTTCTGCTACTGGATGTAGCACACAGATGCTCTGGATGAGAAGTCAGCTAGAAGACTATCAGATCTTTGAGAGTAATATTTCTATATTCTGTGATAATACTTCTGCTATATGCTTGTCTAAAAATCCTATTTTACACTCTAAAGCTAAGCATAGAGAAATTAAACATCACTTTATCAGAGACTATGTTCAGAAGGGTATTATAAAATTAGCCTTTGTTGATACAGATCATCAATGGGCTGATATTTTCACAAAACCCCTTGCTGAAGATAGGTTTAAGTTTATTCTGAAAAATATTGGTATGGAATTTTGTCCAGAATAATATTTATCAGAAGCAACTTTCTCAGATGCAAAATGTTTAAACTCTGAAGTATTTCATATGTTATTTAATTTCTTGAATTATTATTTCTGTGTGTATCTGAACTAACAAGTCTTAGAGGATCTGAATGTTGGCAAATGTTTCATTTCTCAAAGAGTTTTCAGAAGCACATGCAAGCAAACACGTGTAACTCAGAATCTGAAAAGATGGAGTGCACCATACTGAAAAGACATTTGAGGTACTATTTGAATATTTGGTTTCTCGTTTTCCCCCCAATTGTCAGAATCATTAATGGTTTGAAATGATTAATTTCTTTTTATTAAATGCCATTAAATGCTAATTGTGTACGTGCTGAACGTGTGACTTTTTGTGTGCCCTAAATTTCTTCTATAAATTCCACAAATCTCAACATTTCACACTTTTCACTCTCACAAACACTTATATGCATTTTTGCTTGTTCTTTTGCCTTCATCTTAACCCAAAACCCAAAACTGCTCGTAAACCTATTTCTTCAACATCTTCAACAAAGGCTACTTCATCTTCAACCTCAACTCAATTCCAATCAACAATGACAGTTGTATCATCTTCCAATCTGGGTGTTGTTCCTTTTAAGGAACCTATTAGAACAAAACTCACACCTGTTGAGAAACTGGAAGTGTTGTGTGAATCCCTGGTGGATTTTGCTTCTCTGGCTGAAAATGGATTTAATCTGCGTTCCATCATTGATGCTCAAGGATGGACAAAGTACTTTAATAGACTGTTTGGTCCAGTTTATCCAGTTTTAGTTAAAGAGTTATGGATTTATGCTCATGCTTATCCCAAGTTCATTGTGTCATCTGTTCTAGGAAAAGAAATTGTGATTACAGAGGATCTTATAAGGAAACTAATTGGATATGAAGAAACTGATGGAGTTTCTCATCTGACTGGGCGTGTCAACATGAAAGCTGTTTATAAAGAGGTGATTGCTTCTGGAGAACCCTCTAACAAGTTCAAAGATTTGAAACCCAATTACAAGATCTGGGCCAAAATCTTCATGGGTTGCATCCAGCACTGAACTTCTACCAA
Source organism: Lathyrus sativus (assembly GCA_963859935.3). Classification (NCBI taxonomy): domain Eukaryota; kingdom Viridiplantae; phylum Streptophyta; class Magnoliopsida; order Fabales; family Fabaceae; genus Lathyrus; species Lathyrus sativus. The sequence goes on from OZ012737.1 coordinate 231,456,042, forward strand.
CTCTCCTGACTATGTGAATAATGATCAACTATACTTCATGTTCTGCCTTAGTCAGAGCACAAAGGTAGATCTGCCTCATCTGCTCTTCTCTCATCTTTGGAATCATGTTAAAGCATCCAGAGAAGACATGAAGGCAAAACAGGCAAAGGGTAGAAATTGGATCCCTTGTGGAAGGTTGATTTCAGACATTCTGACAGAGAATGGTCTGGTGGAACATTTGCATGTGGCTGGATTGAAAGAAGAACTTACATCCATTCTTGGAAAAGTTCTGAATGCTAAAAGTTTACAGAGGCTGAAAGTTATAGATGAACTTACTTCTGTTCTTGACAAACTCAATTCAGAAGAAGTAAGCAAACGAAGAATTCTGGTAGAAAACTTTCCAACATTTTATGCAGAAGAACCAAAGGAAGTTCTGATCAAATTTGTTGGCTCATGCATGGAACAAGGAATTCCACTCCCAGAAGGATTTCTAAACAGTGAACCAATGCTAGATCTCTATGCAGAACATAAGAGGCAGAGAAAACAAGAGTTAGAAGAAGAAGAAGTTGCAGGCTCACAACAGAAGAAGCAGGAAACTTCTGAAGAACCTCAGAAGAAGAAGAAAAGAAAAGCTTCTGGAGAAGCTCCTTCTGCTCCTACCAAACGCATCAAGAAAAGAGGTACTAAAACATCCTTACCTATTATTTCTGAAATTGCAATAGACTCATCAACAATTAGCTCTGTTCCTGAACCTCCATCTTCTCAAACTCAAACCATTCCTGTACCATCTAAATCATCTGTACAACCACCTCCATCCTCTAAACGAACTGCATCTGATACCACACCGTTACAATCATCTGAACCACTATCTTCTAAACAATCTGAACAACCAAAATCCTCTGAACCAAAACAATATGAACCTCAAGTTCAAACACCACAAGAAGAATCAACTCCACCACAACAACAAACTCAATCAAAGATTTCTCAACCAGAAATTCCTGAACCAGAACCTATCCAACCCTCTGAACCTTTCATACCTGATTCATAAATTCTGGATATCCAACCCCTCAAAACTCTCCTTGATGTTTCTTCCACATCATGTCATTCATCTGAATCATCTGAATCTGATGTACACCCAGACGTTTATTCACCACCCTCTCTCCGTGGCTATAAACCCAGAACTTCTAAGTTTGTATCTGTTACATCTTTCAAACCTCATCCCTCTGATCCCCTTCCTTTTGGTCTAAAACTTAACAACTTTTATATCAGAAGAGAACCCTCTGTACCTACCATTCCACATAAACTTATATCTTCAACCATTCTACCATCTGTACTTCAAACCTACCTAAAACAACTACCAGATATCATTCCATCAGAACCTCTACTTTCTGATAAATATATTTTTATCCCCTACACTTCCAAACCATTTGATGTCATTCCCTCTGCATCAAGTTTTAAACCATTTCTGTTTCACACTTCATCCAGATTCAAAACCTTTACTTCATCATCTGACCATTCCTCTTTTCCTTCTTATTCTCGTCCTCTGTTCATTATTCCAACCTTTACCATACCAACTCCACCAAAACAAATCAAACCATCAACTCTGGACGCCTTTCTTAAACCTAAACCTAGGCTAAATGTTGATGTTTTATTTGCTACTTTCATGAAAGAAATAAGGATGAGTTTAGACTCTGTGAAGAAGAGATGCCTCTCAAGCATGAACTCAGATGACTCTGATGCTATTTGGAATAACTTCATCTCCAGATTCAACACTGTTGCTTCAAATCTGAAGAGTGTCTGCTCTGATGATGTGAAGATCAGATTTGCTGAGATTACCAGAACCATGCTATGGAATGTAAAAAGATCTCCAACTTTGCTTCTTGAGGATGCACCCTTAACTTCTGGAGTGTCTAATACTTCTGAGACTCTTGCAGGATCTGCTTCTGAAGTCATTCTGGAAGAGAATCCTTTAGCTTTGACAATTGTGGACAAACCTTCTGTATCTATGGCTCCAGAATCTGCACCTGCAATGGATATTGACTCTGCTCCTGCTTCTACATCAGAATCTACTCCGTCTACCTCTTCTGAGATCAAGAAAGAGAATCTAGATTTAGAAGATAAGATTGTTGTGCTGGAAGCTGGTCAATCTGAGATAAAATCCTGGAAGGCAAGGCAAGATCAGAAGAGTGATAACATTGAGAAATGGATGTCCAAACAAGAACAATCTTCATCTGATATCACCCACCTTCTGAAGATGCTTCTCTCCAAACAATATTAAATTTATGTTTTTTTTATCTGATGTTTAAGCACTTGTTTTGCATTTCTCATCTGATGTTTTCTTATCTGAATATTTGAATGAATGAATCTGAATGTTTTCTCTATATGATTGTATCTTTTCTCTCTGTTTCCTTTTAATTGTCTTTAAATAGTTTCTTTTTGATTATTACAAAAAGGGGGAGAAAATGAGATTCTGAATGTTCAAATAAACTTTACCTGAATGGAATTCAGACATATAAAATTTTAACTAACGTGAATTTTTAGTCTTTCAGAACTATAATGATAAATCTGACAAAATTCATTAAAGTAACTCTGAGATCCCCAGATCAAGTTTTAACCAATCCGGCTCTGATTCTGAAACGTTCATCCAAACCAAGCTCTAATTTTGAACATTCAGGCTCTAATTCTAAAAAGAATACTCATGCAAAAAGGGAAGTTTCTATTCTTTCTTAGTATTCAATTCAGGGGGAGATTCATAATCTCAGGGGGAGTTATATTGATCTCTTTATTGAGCAAAATTTCCTATGTTTTTGTCATCATCAAAAAGGGGGAGATTGTTAGAACACAAATTTGTTCTTAGTTATATCTCTGTTTTGATGATAACACTAATGAAATTTTGTATTAAAAAATTATATACTCTAAATTTGTTCAAGTATTTTTGTTGCAGATATTAAATTTAATTTCCTTCTGAAAGCAAAAATGAATCTGAACATTGAACTACGCAAGGCTCTGAGCGTCAGAAGCATCTCTACAGAAGACTCTGAGCGCTTCCTACAGAAGACTCTGAAGCAGAAGCTACAGAAGCATCTGAAGTGTAGACTGAAGACTTTGTATGGAGAGCTTCAAGCACTGTTTTTTAGAAGACTCTAATAAGTATTGTTCGCTACAAGTACTGAGGATCTGATCTCCAAACTCTGCTCTGACCATCATTCACGCTGAAGCACACTCTTGCTGCAACACTCTGATACAACAAACTCTGAGAACATCAAGACTCTGATCACTCAAGACTCTGATCACTCAAGGCTCTGATGATTAATTGTTGTGAGATAGAAACTTGTTGAAGAAGATTATTCAAAGTTATATCCGTTGGTTATGCCAAACGACTCTTTCCTCTTTTATGCTAGACACAAGAACTCAGGAAAAAAGGATTTCTCTGAACGTTCTAATTCTAGGAAAGGTCAAGTCATATGAAGACAAAAGGTTACAGCTACTTTGCAGTACACGGTATTCAAGCTTGCAACGTCTTGGACTTCTAAGTCTATAAAAGCAAGTCTTCAACAACTTTCTATAGTTGACGAAAATTAACAAAATCCATTGAAAACTCTCTCAAAGCTCTTATACAAATTATTATTCTTTGTTGAATAGTTTCATACGTTCTTAAACTTAAGTGTAAATCACAATTGTGATATAGCTTTCATAGAAGCATTTAAACACTTGTTTTAGTTTACATTTGATTGTAAAAAGTTCCTTAAGAAGACTAAGTTGTAGTCAGTAGTTCTTGAGAAGACTAAGACAGTTGTTCTTAGTGGTTGATATTGTAATCAGTTTGATTATAGTGGATTAAGTCCTTGTGGAGAAAGGCAAATCACTCTTGATAGGGTGGATTGGATTAGTTGAGTTCAACGAACCAAGATAAAAATCTGTGTTTTTATTGCCATAATATTTTCTAAATCCTTATTCAACCCGCCCCTCCCTTCTAAGTATTTTCTCACCTTCACAAAGAAGAGGTCCAGAAGCAGTTGGACGCCGAACTTCTTGATGTGATGAACTACCCTCTGTGGGTTGCTAACATTGTGCTTGTACCTAAGAAAGATGGTAAGGTCAAAATGTTTGTAGATTACCATGATCTAAACAGAGCGAGCCCGAAAGACGATTTCCCGCTCCCCCACATTGATGTGCTTGTTGATAATACTGCTCAGTATTCAGTGTTTTCCTTCATGAACGGTTTCTCCAAATATAACCAGATCAAGATGGCCCCAGAGGACATGGAGAAAACGACCTTTATCACGCAGTGGGGGACGTTTTGCTATAAGGTGATGCCCTTTAGATTGAAGAATGCAGGGGAAACCTATCAGCGGGTGATGGTGACTTTCTTTCATGATATGATACATCATGAAATCAAGGTTTATGTTGTTGACATGATCGCAAAGTCACAAACAGAGGAAGGACATTTGGTGAATCTATTGAAGTTGTTTGAGAGGTTAAGGAAATTCAGACTAAGGTTGAATCCGAACAAGTGCACTTTTGGTGTAGGTCAGGAAAGCTATTGGGGTTTATAGTCAGTGAAAAAGGAATCAAGGTCGATCCTGCAAAAATAAAAGCTATACTGGAAATGCCAGCACCGAAGACAGAGAAAGAGGTTCGTGGTTTTCTAGGTAGATTGAACTACATTGCAAGGTTCATATCTCACCTTACAGCCACGTGTGAACCAATGTTCAAGCTGTTAAAGAAAGATCAGGCGGTGGTCTGGAATGAAAATTGCCAAAGGGCATTTGAAAAAATTAAAGAATATTTGTAGGAGCCTCCGATACTGATGCCCCTAGTGGCAGGGAGACCATTGATAATGTACTTAACGGTTCTTGAGAACTACATGGGCTGTGTTCTTGGTCAACACGATGAGACAGGAAGAAAAGAACATGCCATCTATTATTTGAGTAAGAAGTTCACAGATTGTGAATCCAGATATTCAATGTTAGAAAAGACATGTTGTGCACTTGCTTGGGCTGCCAAATGCCTAAGGCAATATATGTTGAATCAAATAACCATGTTGATTTCGAAGATGGATCCGATTAAGTACATGTTCGAGAAGCAAGCACTTTCGGGAAGGATTGCTAGATGGCAGATGATTTTGACGGAATACGACATTCAATACGTCTCCCAAAAGGCTATCAAGGGGAGTGTTCTATCAGAATATCTCGCATAACAATCAATCTATGATTACCAGTCGATGAAGTTTGAATTTCCCGATGAGGATATCATGTTCTTGAAAATGAAAGATTGCGATGAGCCGCTACCTGATGAAGGTCCTGAGCTAGGTTCCCAATGGCAGATGATCTTTGACAGTGCTGTTAACTCTTATGGCAGCGGAATTGGGGCAATCATTACCACTCCCCATGGTTCGCACATACCATTTACTGCCAGGTTAACATTTCCCTACACCAATAACAAAGATGAATATGAAGCATGTATCATGGGTATTGAAGAAGCGATTGATCTGAGGATCAAGAACCTTGATATTTATGGTGATTCAGCTTTGGTAGTCAATCAAATCAAAGGATAATGGGAAAATCGTCATCCTAACTTGATTCCCTACATGAACTATGCGAGGAGGTTGCAATAGAGGAAGCTTCATATGGGAAGCCATGGTATTATGATATCCGAAACTTTCTTAAAAATCAAGAATATCCTCCTGGGGCATCGAGTCGGGATAAGAAGACCTTGAGAAGATTGTCTGGAAACTTCTATCTGAACAAGGATGATGTACTCTACCAAAGAAATTTTGATCTGGTTCTGTTGAGATGTGTGGACGGAAAAGAAGCAAGTTTGCTTATGGATGAAATCCACGAGGGCGCTCTTGTTGTCGCGGTGAAAATCGGATACCAAACTATTGATTAGTTTGAATCTTTAATTCATTTTGCAACCGAACTTTGATTTGTCCAAAGGAAGGGATGAAGATCGAAATACCCACAATGCAATGCAAATGCAATCTAGAGAGTTTTAGGTTCAGGGGTTGGTTAACCTTAGGGAAGGTATTAGCATCCTAAGTTTCTGTAGTACTCTACAGGAACCTCTTGTTTTACGTTTGTTTATTGCTAAGGTTTATCTGCTTAAGGATTAAAAGACCTAGGGGTTTATTTCTAAGTATACTCGATAAGATATTGCATCTTATGCCTACATATCCTTACGGGAGTGGAATCAAAGTATTTTGTAGTTCCCTAAAGGGTAGGAGGAATTCTTTGACTGTGGTCAAAGTTCCTACGGGTTTAGGGTAGTTGTTTGATTGATCTTAGGAGAAAAGGTGATTTGTCGTTTTAAGGGAGATTTAACCGCCACAAGTTGTGGAAATGTAGTCTTTGCATCATCTTAAGAGAAGGGCTCAAGTACTCGAATAAGGATCGACGAGGTACGCTTTTACCTCTCTTAAGGAAAAATTCCTACGATATTGACTGTAATTGATGTGGGGTGGAGATTCTATCTCACTTAAGATGATTTGGCATCTTTCTCTAATGTGTTTGAATATATTTGTATTGAGTTGTTGATTGTGTTTTGTCTAAGTTGTAAAGAAAAGGTCCTTCCTATGGGGTTGGATCTATCCTAAAAAAAATCAACTTGAATGGGATCAAGGATCATGTGGGGAGAATGATGCAAATGATGTGCATACGCACGATTGTTGAGATCATGCGCAGATTCTTCCTTTGGACGGAATGCGATGCGATAAAGTAAATTGCAATGATGTAAATGCGAAAATATAAATTGCGAATAAAATAAAGGCAGATAAATAAACATACATGTACGCATGAAAGCGCTGAAGTGTAGGTGAATGTGTCGTGAAGTGAGTGTGCACGATTTGTTTTATGCTGTTGATTAATTTTAAGCGGATTGCTTTTAAACGAGAGATTGATTTTTTTGACGAGTTGATTTTTCTTTATATGAGATTAACATTAAGGCGTAAATCCGGACGAGGTGCTATAACGATTAATTTATTAGGTAACATAATTATTTATAAAAGAATCTAAGGTGAGAAGTTAAGTGTAATAAAGGGTTGTTAATTTTATTCTTAAGAAGTTTTAAATGTTAATCATGCAAAATAGTGATAAAATATAAATTAAAAAAGTCTTTTTATTTTTTGTGAGTGAACAAAAATTAATAACATGCTATTTTTAAAGGATTAATTAACCTAGCACAATGATAAAGGAAAATTGCTAGATTATATTTTTATAAAAAACCTAACTATCTTAAGATTGATTTACTAAAAAAGTAATTGCTCATCGTTTATTAAAAATAAAACCTAAACTATATGACAAAATTAAATAAAGATTGAATTATTAGAGGTGAAAGGTTATTATTTTACGGGATTTAACTAATCATACTAAAAGTTATTAGTTAAAAAAAGGTTAATAAATTATTAATTATTTTATAAAAGAGTTGATTAAGATTATTAGATTAAACGAAATAAATTAATATAGGTTAAAGTGAGTTGATTAGATTAATTATTAAGTTAATTGTTATCAGTGTTAAGCGAAAAAGGATTAGGAGAGTGATGTGTGTGATTAGTGTTTTTATGTGTGATTATGTGGTAATTATACAGATAAACAAACAGAAAAGAACAAATAAAACAAAAGAACGAAGAATAGAACCCTAGATTCCCTTTTCCCCCAAATCGGTCGTTCTCACTCATCTCTCCCGTTCAATCCGAGTTTCGATCTACCCTCTACATCCATCGTCGCGTGCATCTCTGTACCTGAAACAACAATCGAAACGTCAATCGTTCAAACATCAATATATATGAAGGAATTTACAGAAGGTTGGTGGCGGCGGCGGAATGTGAAGCGCGAGCGATTTCCTCCGGTAGTCTCGCGATGGACTTCGGAGACGTTGATCTCCGGGGACTTCAGCAAAAAAGATAAGTTCCTCCTTTCTTTCGATTCGAGTTACTTTGGTTATTTTTCGTGATTTTTTGCTGAGCTCCCAATTTCTTCCCCAAAAGTCTCTTTATATAGGCTTCAGTGGGGATTCTCTGATTGATTTTGATTTAAAGTCATTTTTTAATGTGGATTTGGACCATCTGTTTTGGTACCAATCAATTTGAAAACTTTCCTTTTTCTGTTCCAATTTCTTAAATGTCTGTTAAACGAAAATCAAATCTCTGATTCTGTATCAAATCCGTTAAATGTTATTTGTCTAGGTTCAATGCTTTGGATTTGGATATTCTTCGAATCTTTTCTGCTCACACAAGTATATTCCTTGATTGATTTGCTAACTTGGATTTGGGTATCTTGACAGGTGTGGATAGCGGTGGATTTGGGCCAAGGAAAAGCTAGCAGCCCTGGAAAAAGAAAAGGCTCACATCTGATACATTTTGGGGAAGGTTCTCACGAAAAATGTTGGTGATGAGGAATAACAATCCCAACTGTCTCTTTGCGAACAAGCTGAATGCAGGTTATGTTGTATTTCATCCTTACTCCGACTGTAGGCTCATAGGTCGAGTGGAACTCAAATGACTTAACTCTGTCGACTTTCCCGATTGTAGGTTGCTGAGGAGTTGAAGTTGCCCTTATGCGGTTATCTTTTAATTCTCAGAGCAAATATTCAGATTAAATCCTTCTACAATTCCTGCTTCAATGGTTGTTTCTGATTCTGATTGTTTTGGAAGTAACCGTGAGTTCACATTGCCTCGTCTGTTCTGGTTCTTTTTGCGGGTCACGATGCTCGGTTCATTTGTTGTTGGTGTAGGTACTAGTTGAGTTTCTACATGAAACCTGGCGTTTCAAATTCTGCCGCTGCAGAGATTTAGGTGGCCCCTGATGATGATTTGGGAATTGGTTGAAAGGGTAGAAGCTGGTGGGTCCATCTTGGGAGTGCATTTTGCTGTACCATGAGAACTGTATAATGCTGCTGTGAGAAAAAAAGGTAGCGGCTGGGACTTCCATTTCGCCACTCTTTCCTTTCCTTTTCTTCTTCAAGTTTTATCTGTTTCATCCCATTTTGTGCGTCTCAAAAATTGGTAATTGTATGGTCGTTGATTATGCGGATGTAATTTCATTTGTCATTTGCATGGGATTGTAGAATTGATGCAACTCAGTTTTGATTTATAGGGTTGTGATGTTATGGACTCTCCACTCTGTTGTACCTTCATTCCGCATCAAAATGTGGCCTGAGTGCTTGTGGCTATGGCTTGCAATGTGACTTGGGTTAATCTCATGTTTGAAAGCTTGGTGGGTTTTACTTATGGCTCATAATTGTTTTGCCTATTGCCATCCTTACATGTTTCAACATGCACCGTATTGGAGTTCAAGAAATTTCACAATCTTCCCTTGTTGCGACGACATATTTATTTGGAAAGGTTTGGAGTCAACAAATGTTGTATTAACCTCTCCTACCACTTTCGATTTTGATCAATCAGCTCGCAGCCGACGCTGCGTGTCTACATAGAAGAATCAATTCTCGCAACTATTAGAGATTTGTACTTGGTTTTTCGAAACTGAAAACATATAATTCTTGTTGTTTCTGTCCTGACACATTGGTTCTCTTGCTGTAACGATATGCAGGGGTGGCAGGACACATATTTGAACGCTTATCTGATCTTTCAGAAAGAGTTTGACCAAGCTATACCCACACAAAGGAGCCTGAGGTTATGAGTCTGAACTTACAGCTTGTTTGATAGCCGGTTGTATTGGTGTGATAGTCTCACTAGAGCCGGTAGTGAGCAAAACAAAACTTTACATATGTTGTCCTTCTGAATTATGATTCAAAGTGGATTCTTATAGACTTTCGCGTCATTAAACTTGCCGGTAACAGGTGCGGGATTTGGACCTGTGTCATACTTGAACTTGTGATCTTTTGGGGATCTTTGCATGGATTGTGAGTATTGGTTACTTTTGGCTTGAATAACCTTGAGAGTTTTATTTTGACTTGTCTTTCAATGCTGCTAAATTTTGTCTAAGCTTCCTTTTCCTTGGAGTGCAGGCATTTGATGAGAAGGCTTCCGATTAAAACCTATTGGCGGTGATTATGTTAGCGTAGTTCCTTGGAATTGTCCTTAAAGCCGAGATCTCCATGTTGTAGATGAGGATGATGATGAGGTCTAGGTGCAGCAATGTTGTTACGTGTGAAGCCAAGGCGTGACAGGCTTCAAAGTATACGTCTCAGCATCCTTAGTTGTGTAGGACCACATGTAATTTGTTTTGATATTGAGTACAATGTATTCAGAGGAAATATCCTAGTATTCCAAAAACGACCAGTATGTGCACTTGTAGTGATGATTGGATTCCATGAAATATGTTGTCATGGATGTAAGAAGGTTTTCTACTGCCACGTGCCTAATCCAACTTTGGCAACATTGTATCTCCAAACATTAGTTTTAATGATTGTCTATTTTATTTTCATTACAAATTGACATGGTTCGATAAATATCTCAGGACTTCTGCCATATTGCCCAAACCATCAAAGGAGTCCCAGAGATTATATATTTATCTTCTCAATCTCCTCGAAGAGTTTAAATAGCCTCATGAAAGCGCCACGCACCAGTACTGATAGAAACAATGAAGCCACATTTTTCATCACTCTAAAGCGTCCCTTTAATCATGCTTCCTGACATATAGAGTCCTTCTCTGGTCTAGTGTTCCTTCTCGAACACAGAATAACATTTTTAAGCGAGAACTGGATAGAGAGACCCTAATAAATACAATATTCCCAATGAATTTCTTTACTGTTACTTGGAATTGGTCATCACTGTACTCCCGAGTATATTGTAATAATAATAAAGGTAAATGAACCTCCTATCGTCCACTTGAACTTCTATGAATTCGTTAGCCTAAATCTTCAATTTAATCGCAAACTCAAACCTTCAGATAAATCTCTTGACATGAAACACTTCAATTTACAGGACGTTCAAACGATCTCCTGACGATGGAAGTCTTAGTATAAAATCACAGTCGTCCTGGAATCCTCTTAATAGTTTTATTAGTGAGCAAAAAACTATCTCTACTTGGAGTTACTACAGCTGCGTACACTAGTTAGTTATAACAACTATATACATAGGAATAAAACAATAGAAACAAGCACAATGAGGTGAGGTCTTAAGGTCAAAAATTAAGGTGCAACAGATGCCCCTATTTAAGTTACTTCTATCCGGAGATATGGAGATTGAAATCTCCGTCTCGACGAGATAGGAGAGACTTAAATACAAACATTGCCCAAATTTTTGGCCCTAAGAAACTACCGGATGTATATGATATGCGATGATATGAAAAAGAGAGACAAACTGTCCTAGGAAGAAAAGGCGTCACAGGGAGCAAACTAGGCACAACGCATGAGACAAAGGAGTAACAGATCTGACGAAACGGGACTCCACGGGGACAGGAAACAACTAGTGGCGAATCTCCAGAAGTAAAACAGTATCTCATACGCCAGGGATATGGTGATAGGAGAGAAGCTTGTAGTTGAAAGATATGCTTATTACCATAATGTGGTGATCGGTGACAATCCAAATGGATTTCTTGATCGAGTCCATAATTCAGTTTTATCTTATATTTTCTTTCTTCTTTTTCTTCACGTATTATTTTGTTCTCTTTTTTTAACTGGGAATAATAAAGTGTATAACCTCCCCGAGCGTCATGATATGGGAATCGTGAGCTGGTCTCAGTTTCTGATGTAGAACCTCCCCAAGCGTCATGATATGGGAATCATGAGCTGGTCTCAGTTTCTGATGTAGAACCTCCCCGAGCGTCATGATATGGGAATCATGAGCTGATCTCAGTTTCTGATGTAGAACCTCCCAGAGCGTCATAGTATGGGAACCATGAGCTGGTCTCAGTCTCTGATGTAGAACCTCCCCGAGCGTCATGATATGGGAACCATGAGCTGGTCTCAGTCTCTGATGTAGAACCTCCCCGAGCGTCATGATATGGGAACCGTGAGCTGGTCTCAGTCTCTACTCAAAATGTTGAAAATTTTGCAGATTGTAGAATCATTATAGTTTGTAATTGTTGTTGTAGACTGTAAATGTAAATTGTTGTTGTCAATGTAGATGTAGTTCGTTGTAGAACTTTGATGTAATCTATAGATGTAAATGTAGAACTCTGTAGATGTAATTTGTAAATGTAATTGTAAATTGTAGATGTAGTTGTAAAGCTTCACCGGGGATCTTCGGGGAGATATGAGCCGGTTGAATTGTAAAGTATGTCTTCTCAAATAAAGAGACTAATGTGGTAAACTTCCTCGAATTCTCTGGAGAGATGTCGCTTGATGGAAATAAACTTATGTGATGACCCACTGGGGGATTCATTCCTGAGGAGCATCTTTGTTGTAGTCGTAAAATATTCTGTGAGCTCTCAAATGAAGAGAGATGTCTTGTAATGTCTTCGGCAGATTTCTCTGATGGATTTCTGAAGAAACTGTCAAGCAAGACTTGACCGTTGAGGTATGAACTCAAATGGGATTGTACTAAAATAACCATCTTCCATGAGGATTGAACTCCATGGGGAAAATGAAACATCATGCTCTTTCTTCCTAGGGTTGACAAATCCATTTGGAGGGATAAGACACACCCAAACGCCTAGGGATAACTATAGCCAAAGCGATAGAATAAAACAAACATAAAGAATGCAAAAAACGCACATGCCATGCTATCTACTTATATGTTATGCGGATGCTGATGGACTGGGAGAAGTAAAACAAATGCCTCAAACGGAGGGGTACTCGAGCAAAATCTCCGCAGATCTCTTATCACCTGCAAAGAAAATACCTCGAACGGAGATATTCTTCATGTATGGATAAAATAAATATCCTCTTGCCTTAGAGAACTCACAAGATTGTCGTTCTTCCATGGATGAAATAAACGTCCATGGCTATCCTTTTGTTATCCATATATCAAGTAAAACACAAAGTTTTTTTTTTTGAAAAAATTTAAATCAATCTGGATTTTGCTATCGAGAATAAACACTTTTGATAAACGGAAAACTTTTATTGAATGGTGGTCAGCGGAAAGGCGTGACCCCGATGTTACAGTGTTGGAAGATAATATCGATTACATAAAGGGAATAATGACTTGCTTCTCTTAAACAAAATATTTCTTAACAGCATCCGTATTCACATGGCGAGTGATCTCTTCTCCATCCATTGTTGCTAACATCAAAGCGCCTCCTGACAAAACCTTCCTTACCACATACGGTCCATCGAAGTTCGGGGTCCATTTTCCTCTGACGTCGGTGAGGAAAGACTGAATCTTCTTAAGCACGAGGTCACCTTCCTTGAACACGCGGGGTCGAACCTTCTTGTCAAAAGACTTCTTCATCTTCTGCTGATACAACTGTCCATGGCATAACACTGCCATCCTCTTTTCTTCGATTAAATTCAACTGATCAAACCTGTTCTGGCACTATTCAACTTCTGGTAACTTCACATCCATCAAAATCCTCATAGATGGAATCTCAACTTCTATCGGGAGCACTGCTTCCATACCGTAGACGAGTGAAAACGGAGTTGCCCCGGTTGATGTGCACACTGTCGTACGATACCCGTGCAAGGCGAACGAGAGCATCTCATGCCAGTCCTTATAAGTAACAACCATTTTCTGAATGATCTTCTTAATGTTTTTGTTGGCGGCTTCAACAGCCCCATTCATCTTTGGTCTATAAGGGGAAGAATTATGATGCTCAATCTTGAATTCTTCACACAACTCTTTCATCATCTTGTTATTCAAATTGGAACCGTTATCTGTAATAATTCTGCTTCGCACACCATATCGGCAGATAAGCTTATTCTTGATAAATTTGACAACCACATGTCGAGTTACATTAGCATAGGAAGCCGCCTCGACCCACTTGGTAAAATAATCAATGGCTACTAAGATGAATCGGTGTCCATTAGATGCTTTCGACTCTATCATTCCAATCATATTAATTCCCCACATCGAGAACGGCCACGGTGATGAGATAACATTCAACAAAGTCGGAGGCACGTGAACCTTATCTGCGTAAATCTGACACTTGTGACACTTTCTAGCAAACTTGTAACAATCTGATTCTATTGTGATCCAGTAATAACCAGCCTTTAAAAGCTTCTTAGCCATAGCATGTCCGTTGGCATGAGTGCCAAGAGATCCTTCGTGAATTTCCGTCATTAACATATCCGCTTCTTGTCGGTCAACACACCTCAGCAAGACCATGTCAAAATTCCGTTTATACAACACGTTATTACTCAAAAGAAAATTTCCAGCCAACCTTCTCAAAGTTTTCTTATCTTTGTTGGAAGCTCCCAAAGGATGTTCTTGAGTTCTAAGAAACACTTTGATGTCATGGTACCAGGGTTTGCCATCTTCGACTTCTTCGAAGGCAAAGATGTAGGCAGGTCTGTCAAGACGTTTTACTTCAATCCGAGGACACTCGTTCCAAAAGTTTACCACAATCATTGAGGCCAAAGTTGCCAACGCATCTGCCATTCTATTCTCATCACGAGGGATATGATGAAACTCAACCCTATGAAAGAACGGTAACAGTCTTCTAGCATAATCCCTGTACGGGACCAAATTATCATGTCGAGTTATCCACTCTCCAGTGATTTGGTTGATTACCACTGCAGAATCGCCAAACACATCCAAATTCTTAATTCTCAAGTCAATTGCTTCCTCAAGGCCCATAATGCATGCTTCATACTCAGCCTCATTATTAGTACACTGGAATGTTAATCTGGAGGTAAATGGGAAGTGGGTCCCTTGAGGAGTCACAATAACAACACCTATCCCTTTTCCATGAGCGTTGACAGCTCCATCAAAAACTAAACCCCATTGAGAACCTGGCTCTGGCCCTTCACCATGTACGGGTTCTTCACAATCTTTCATCTTTAAAAACATAACATCCTCGTCTGGAAAATCATCGTTTGAGGGTTGATGATCCAAAATGGGCTGGTGAGCCAGATGATCAGCCAAAACACTTCCTCTAACAGCTTTCTGAGTATGGTACTCGATATCATATTCAGACAACAACATCTGCCATCTGGCGATTCTCCCAGTCAAAGCGGGATTCTCAAAAATATACTTGATAGGATCCATCTTTGAAACTAACCAAGTAGTGTGATTCAACATATACTGGCGCAAACGCTTGGCGGCCCACGCCAAAGCGCAACAAGTCTTCTCTAACATAGTGTACCTTGTTTCACAATCAGTAAACTTCTTGCTCAAGTAATAAATGACATGATCTTGCTTTCCTGTTTCATCTCGCTGACCGAGTACACAACCCATTGAATCTTCTAAAACAGTCAAATACATAATCAAAGGTCGTCCTTCAACTGGCGGTATCAGGACAGGTGGTTCAAGCAAATACTCTTTGATACTATCAAAAGCCTTTTGACAGTCTTCAGTCCAAACATACCCTTGTTCTTTCCTCAGAAGCTTGAAAATAGGTTTGCATGTAGTAGTCATGTTGGATATAAACCTGGAGATATAGTTCAAACGTCCCAAGAATCCTCTGACTTGTTTCTCGGTGGCGAGAGCTGGCATTTCCCGGATAGCTTTCACTTTGTCAGGGTCCACTTCAATCCCTCTTTGACTGACAATAAAACCCAATAGTTTCCCTGATCGTACTCCAAATGTGCATTTATTGGGGTTCAGATGGAGCTTGTATTCCCTCAAACGACCAAACAGCTTAGCCAGGTGTTTAACATGATCATCCTCGGTCTTCGACTTAGCTATCATATCATCCACATAAACCTCGATCTCTTTGTGCATCATATCATGGAACAAAGTGGTCATAGCCCTCTGATATGTTGCCCCTACATTCTTTAATCCAAACGGCATAACTTTGTAACAAAAGGTGCCCCAGGGCATGATGAACGACGTCTTCTCTCTGTCCTCAGGAGCCATTCTAATCTGGTTGTAACCTGAAAAACCATCCATGAAGGAGAAAACCTCATATCTCGCGGTACTGTCAACCAAGATGTCAATGTGAGGTAATGGGAAATCATCTTTCGGACTGGCTTTATTCAAATCCCTGTAGTCTACATACATGCGAACTTTACCATCCTTCTTCAGAACGGGCACAATGTTAGCCAACCATAGCGGATACTCGGCAGTGACAAGGAAACTTGCATCAATCTGTTTTTGTACCTCTTCCTTAATCTTTAGAGCCATGTCGGGTCGAGTCCTTCTGAGCTTCTGTTTTACCGGCGGGCACTCTGGCTTCAAAGGCAGACGGTGTTCAACTATAGCCGTGTCCAATCCAAGCATATCTTGATATGACCAAGCAAGTACATCAACAAACTTTCCAAGCAAATCAATCAGCTGTTTCTTTACATCGGGCTTGAGCAGAGCTCCAATTTTCACTTCTCTGCGGATTTCTTCTGATCCCAAATTGATTACTTCCATTGGCTCCTGATGAGGTTGGATAGCTTTCTCTTCTTTCTCAAGCAGTCTGGAAATTTCTTCTGGAATATCATCTTCTTCGTCCTCGGCTTCGTACACAGGAAACTCGAAATTTGGAGAAGGCAGTGGATCATTATTCCCAGGATGTATTTTATGTAGCAATCTGCGCAAGTGATGTGATTTTTAATAAGTTTTGTAAAGTGGAAAGTGTGTGTATGCGAGATGCTACTTATTATTTTCCAACGTCGTGAATAAATATAAAACACAGATGAACATGAAAGTAATTTATTGATGATAGCAAAACCAAAAAGACACGCCCAACAAAGTCACCTTTGCCTTGGGCAGAGCAAAGGGAATTATTAAAAGTAAGCCCTAATAAATGCAGTTTCGCCTTGGGCAGAGCGAAAATTATTAAAAACAAATGCTTTACTTAGATATATGAATGGCAGCAGGGGCTTCAACCGCACTCCAGTTCTTGACCACAACGCCTGAGGTCACAAAGTCTGGGATGTCCTCATCTGAATCTTCCTCAGTGATGCATAAACTCCAAAGGTATAGTCAAATTCATCTGAAACATAGCCTGGATCTTCCATATAGGGCTCGTAGTCTTCGTAAGGAATGGAGGACCTCGCAGAACCATCTGATATGTAGCCCTCAAGTTCATCCTCTGACACAACATTAATCTGAGGGTGATGGACGACTCCTTCACTACAGAACACTTCATTAATCAGCGGAAACCCCTTGGCTTCTGGTAGTTTGTTGAACAGAATTGCTGGTGAAACCAAGACCTTCCTTATTTTTATTTTCTGGCAAAGACAACATTTTCCCCCACATTGTCTGATGACCACTGTTCACTACTCGCTGCGAGTCTTTGAATGATGACATAGATGCCTGAGATTTTCGGACACCCTCGCCCACAATAGACAAAGCTTGAAATTGCGTGACAACTTCTTCCTCAGCTTCGATATATGAGAATGATGACAAGTGACTTACCACCAAAGCTCTTTCCCCATAAACTGTAAATGTTTTTCCCTCAAAAACATATTTCAACTTCTGGTGCAGAGTGGAAGTAACTGCCCCAGCTTCATGTATCCATGGCCTCCCTAGCAAACAACTATAGGCGGCACGAATGTCCATGACCTGAAATGTGATCATAAAAGTCTGTAATCCAATAGTCATTGGCAAATCCACCTCACCAATTACCGTTTTCCTTGACCCATCGAAAGCTTTGACAATAACATGACTTGGCTTCATCGGTGGTCCCTGATAGGATAGCTTAGATAGAGTAGTTCTAGGCATCACATTTAGAGACGATCCAGTATCAACCAACACACTGGACAGAGAGTCGTTTCCGCAATTCACAGCAATATGTAAAGCCATGTTATGTTTCCTTCCTTCTTCTGGGAGATCATCCTCATTAAAACCCAGATTGTCACATGAAGTAATACTACCAATGATATTGTCAAACTGTTCCATGGTCACATCTTGTTCGACATACGCTTGTTCTAATATTTTCTGGAGTGCTTCCCTATGAGCTTCAGAACTCATCAGCAATTGCAACACATAAATCTTCGATGGGGTTTGCAGGAGCTGATCTGCAACCTTATATTCACTCCTCTTAATCACTTTTAGACATTCATCTGAATTGGATAAATTAGATCCACCAGACTGTCCCACAATTGGATCTTTTGGGCCTGTTGGTTCTACTGAGACCTCTTTTTCTTTCGGTGGTATAGTCGGGTAGACTCGACCACTCCTTGTTACTCTACTGACATCTGCAATGTTAACTACTGAAGGTACAGTGGGCAAAGGCACTTCCTTTCCATTCTCCAACATTGTAGCGTTGTACCTATAGGGGATAGCCTTACTGGAAGTATAAGGGACAGGTCCAGGCACATTGATTACCAACGGGGTAACAGCCGATTTTCTGCTATTATACACAATTTCGATATGCTCCACTTCTTTAAAGTGAGGCACTATAATACAAACTTCTTCGGCCCTTTCGATTGAAGTTTTCTGAACATCATCTGCCAAACAGTCTTGAATCATGTTAACAGAGGGTGAACCATGCGGTGGTAACGGGTTAACTTGCACATTAGGGTCGGAATCTTTGAAGGACAAGATTCCGTACTTAATGAGCCTTTGGACGTCTGCTTTCATACCGAAACAACTTTCAATATCGTGCCCTGGAGCACCTTGGTGGTAGGGGCAAAACTTGTCAGCTCTATAGAAAAGAGGAGGATTTGCAGGAACCATAGGTGGGGCTTTCGTCTGAATATGACCCTTCTGGACCAAAGCTGGAAACAAATCAGCATATTTCATAGGGATAGGCTCAAAGTTTATCCTCCTATATGCACGACCCTGATTGTTAAATGGTCGATCTTGCTGACGATACTGCGGATTTTGTTGAGGCCGAGGCTGTTGAGCGCTGGGGGACTGAGGTTGTTGATATGGCTGCGGATTTTGTTGAGGCTGATAAGCTGGAGCATTAAATACTGGTGATACGGCAGCAACTTGGTGTGATGGCGAATACCTTTTTCTAAATTGTCCCTTTTGAATGGCATTTACACCTTGTTCTTTTTTCTTCACAAAACTACTCCCATATTTCTTAGGAGCAATCTCTTCTTTGGCCAGTCTTCCTTCACGAACACCTTCTTCTAAGTGCATTCCCATGTTAACCATTTCAGTAAAGTCACTGGGTGCACTGGCTACCATCTTCTCATAAAATAATGGACCAAGAGTCTTCAGGAAAATCTTGGTCATCTCTTTTTCTTCTAATGGTGGTGTGACTTGCGCGGCCAACTCGCGCTAATGTTGAGCATATTCTTTGAAACTCTCTTTATCTTTCTGAGTCATGGCCCTCAACTGATCACGGTCAGGAGCCATGTCCACATTGTACTTATACTGCTTGACAAAGGCTCCTCCTAGATCATTGAAGGTTCGGATCTTCGTACTATCGAGCCCCATATACCATTTGAGTGCAGCACCTGTCAAACTGTCTTGGAAGTAATGAATAAGTAGTTGATCATTATCAGTTTGGGCAGACATCTTCCTGGCATACATAATAAGATGACTCTGAGGGCAAGTACTCCCTTTGTACTTTTCAAAATCAGGGACCTTGAATTTCGGTGGGACCTTAACATTTGGAACCAGGCACAGCTCAGAAGCGCTCTTTCCAAACAAATCTTTTCCGCGAAGGGCTTTCAACTCCTTTTGCATCTCAGAAAACTGGTCTTGAAATCTATCCATCCTCTCTTCCAAACCCACAGTTTCAGTCGGCGACCCATGTAAAATTGGTTCATCCAGAATATACGGAACAACGTTCACATGTGGAGATGCGGTAGTCATCACAGCAGAAATTACAAGAGTAGCTTGAACCGTGGTCACAGCAGGGATCTCGGACACAGACGAGCGGTAACCGGTTGAAAAGAAATTGGGTGACAACCCCCACGGGAAACCTTGAGGCATACTGTAGGATATTTCAGCAACAGAAGGCACCACTAGGATCGGTGTTGGCGTCACTTCAGAGACTACAGTCCTTGGAACTTCTTGGTTGTTGATCGAGGCTTGATTGGACAAATCTTCCACTAGACCATTCAACCTCTCCAAACTTTCTTTCATAACTGCAACTTCATCACGGAGCACTCTGTTCTCTTGCTCTAGTTGATCCATCTTCTGGCGTTGACTAGCTCGAGTATTGTATCGGTGATTCAGCTTGTTCTGCAGAGATGAAGCAAGAGTGAGACTCTGGAATGCAAACGATGCTATGCTTATGCAAAATGCAAATGAGTATGAAACTTCAAGAAACTCAAATTGTTTCGGTATTGTAACGTTGGAGAAAAACTTATTTTATTTTGATAATCGAAGCATTACAAAACAGAGTACTCTTTTAAGAGTTTATTACATTGAACCAAAAGCAAAAGAGAAATTCGGAGACCTACTCCTTATGCTCCTTCTGTGCGTGAAGCTCTTCTTCTAACTGACTGACACGTTCTTGTAACTCGGCCTTCTCACTGATGAGTCGATCGACACATTCCTTCCAGGCCATAGCTGCTGGGGGAAGATCATCACTGGTGACAGCTCTTGAAGAGGTGTGAGAGGAAATTAAATCCTCTCGCGCCTTCCTTTTCCTTGCAAGTTCTACTTCTGGCTGCCTCTGGGATTTCTCTTTCTCTACCTTGAGTGTGAAAACTTGTTCCTCCAAGCGGCTTTCAGTTTTCGAGCTTCATCCAAAGCAGCCTTCAACTGATCTACTTCGTTCACGTCAAACCAATCAGGATCATGAAAAGCCAATACCATAGGTTCATGGAAAGGAAACGGCATCTTGAGATCGAGAGCTCTTTCTCGCACCCAATGTAGATATTCTTCAGAGACAGCACAATTGGGGTATCCTAAAGCAACTTTTCCTTCTTTATTGATGTATCTCCATGCATAAATTATGACGGTCTTCAGGTCTGGATCTTCTCCTTCCTTGAGAAAGATCCCTTCTAACAGAGTTTGGTCAGGCACTTCGATCATAGGATGCCCAAATTGGAGACGAGCCAGAGTAGGGTTGTAACTTATGCATCCTTCTCTCCCAATGAGTGGTATGTTAGTAAATCCTCCGATGTTATGAATCATACATATACCTCCATAGGTAGGGTCGTACCACACAATGTCAGAGTGAGTAAGGGCCATAACTATCTCGAACCAATGAGGCGATTCTTCCTCTTCCCAAATAGATGGGTGTCGAGTTAGGCGAGCAATGAACCATGAATACAGCAGAGCGGTACAACAAACGATATGTCCCCCTCCCTCGGCATTCTTTGAATGGATTGAGTAATATGTGTC
This sequence comes from Lathyrus sativus, assembly GCA_963859935.3. Taxonomy (NCBI): domain Eukaryota; kingdom Viridiplantae; phylum Streptophyta; class Magnoliopsida; order Fabales; family Fabaceae; genus Lathyrus; species Lathyrus sativus. The sequence goes on from OZ012737.1 coordinate 231,477,205, forward strand.
AGCTAACAAAGTAGGAACTGGATTCTTGAGTATGAATAGTTTAATCGCATCCATATCAATGAAATCATCGATTTTTGGGAACTAGAAAATCCCATAGACCAACGGAGCAAAGGTGGCTTCCAAGATAAGGACCTCCTTTCTTTCAGCATGGTAGCGGACTTTTTCAATCAAGAAATCAGCGGGGAATCCAAGGACTCCTTCCTTGATGGTTAAGTGCACTTGAACATCTGCCAAGCTGAGATGAGTAGCGTTGGCAATTTCTTGGTGACTGGGTGTGTCTTCTTGGCCGGTGAATATGGGACGGGCCGTTACGGGCATCCTTAGGAAATCAGAATACTCTTCCAGAGTCGGCATCAACTGGTAATTCGGAAAAGTGAAACAGTGGTACAACGGATCATAAAATTGAACAAGGGTCTCCAACAGCCCTCCTTTCATCTTGAGTTCGAGAAAACGGAAAACTTCCCCATATTCTGCTGCGAAGGCGTAACGATTCTCGATGAGATTTGCTAGTTCTCTGAAGCTTTCAATGTTAGGGCTCTGAAAAGTGTACTCCAATGCTTCTCTTTTGAAATCCATGGTTACAATACCTGAGAAATAAAATTGAGTTTCTTGAAATGAATAAAGAAAGAATGTAATGCAAGATGAGTAGGACTTCATGGGATCCCAACTATTTATAAACATTGTAGTAAAAGAAAACGTTTTTATTAATTTTGAAACGGAATACAAATAATTGCTTCAAAAAGTCCCAAATAAAAAGCTAGATAAAAGCTAGTAAAGACACTAAAGAAGTTTCGGATTCTGCTGCTTGAGTTGCTCTTCTAATTGCGTCTTCTCACGGATAAGGTTGTCCACAATCAGCTTCCAAATAGTGTATTGTGGGTCGGAGAAAAATAAATCCTCCATGACTTTCCTCTTCTTGCAGGGGAGCAGCTCTTCATCCTTCAACTGTAGCTGCTTTTGAAGTTCATCTTTCTCCTTTTGAAGTTCAACCTTCTGCTTCTGACATTCATCATTTTCTGCCACCACTACTTGGTACTTGTTCTTCCATGATTCTAACTCATGCTGCGACTTCCTCAAGGCAACCTCTAGCTTCTCAGCTTCAGACATAAAGACATAAGTGGGCTCTCTCCTTGGAGATATAGGATCTTGACGGGAATAGGGCATCTTTAGTTTGATTGCCCTCTCTCTGACCCACCGAAGGTAGGGTTCCAAAGACACACAATTAAGCTTCCCAAGGCTTTCTTTCCCTTTCTTGTGCAAGTGGTCCCATGCAACTAAAACCTTGTCTAGGAGTTCTTTGTCTTCCCTAAAGAAAATGTTCTCCACTTGGGCATTCTTAGGCGGCTCCTTCAACGAAAATCCCAATTGTCGACGAGCTAAGACTGGATTGTAACTGATCCCTCCATTAAAACTGAGTAATGGTACATTAGCAAATTCGCCACAACCATCAATAATTAAGGTTCCATCATATGCTGGTTGTACCAAATAATGTCTGAGTGAGTCAACACCATAACTCTTGGAGACCAAATCCCTCTATTGAGATTTAAAAAAGAAGTAGACCTCGGCAAGTGCGAAATAAACCACTTGTAGAGTAAGAGCATACAACAAGTGATCATTCCTCCACCATAGAAGTTTCAGAGATGTATAGAATGGTAAGCATTACCCAATAGAGTTGGTACTGGATTGTTCTTTAAAAAGATCTTAATTGCGTTGAGGTCGACGAACCCTTTAAAACTTGGGAACAAAAACACTCCATAAATAAGTAAGGCAAAGATTGCCTCGAATGAAGTCTTGTTCGTATAATCGACATAAAACATTACTTTACTGATTAAGAACTTCGTAGTCAAACCAAAAATACCGCCTTTACTAATCAGATTTCCCTTGAGATCGGATACCTTTAGATAAAGGGCCTTAGCAATTTCTCTATCATCGGGGTCCTTCTCCAAGAAAGGGAAAGGAGACTCTTCTAAGATAGGTAGACCAACTAAAAAGGAGTATTCTTCCAATGTAGGTAGTAGTTGGAAGTCTGAAAACGTAAAACAGTGATATAGCGGATCATAGAACTGCAATAAAGTGGAAAGGAGTCCTTCGTCTTCTTGGCGACTCAATAAGGATATCAGCTTCCCATACTTGTTCTTGAACTTATCTTGGTCTTCAATCAAGGTCACCAACTTCTTTAGGTCATCCAACTTGGGACTTTTAAAAGTGTATTTCAAAGCGTGTCTTCTATTGGGATCCATAATACCCTACAATGTTCATAAACAAAAGTAAATCCCATGAAGTCCAATGCGGTATGATGCTTTATGAATGCAACAAACACATGTAGGCACATAGAAACATAAGGATAAACAAACAAAGGGGACCCTAGGTTTGCAACGAGCATGGAGCAAAGGTATACCCATTCCCAAAGGATTTGGACTAAATGTTGATTGTACCTGCAGAACAAGGTTCTAATAAGGTTCCCAAAGTCATTAGCCCATCTTTCGGATATTATCAACTTTCCAAGTAATCGGGGGTTAATAATATTCTCAAGAGAACTTCTTTTGAGCGTAGTATCACGTAGCACTATTTCGGGGGTACCCCCTCATAGCCCCGCACTACATCCTAATAAAGGTCAAAGTGGGGTTAAGGTAACAATGGTCCTCAATATCATAGGCTCCAACATAGAATATAGTGCATGTTTTCACGATTAAGGACTCGTTCAAAATACATCTTTCGAGAGGGCCTCAATTGAGCATGATTTTCAAGTCAGCTTGGGCGGGATTCCACCCCCTATAAGCCTCTTTGAACATATCACTATCCTATCTTAAGTTCACTCAAGTCCGGGTGTAGGACTTTGTCTCACCACTCAAAGGTATCAACCCAAAGGTAATAAGCAAACAAGTAAACAATCATACAAATAACTAATACAAAGCAATAAACAAGTAGAAAAGATAGGGAAACCCCACTGAAGGGTCCCCAGTGAAGTCGCCATTTCTGTCGCGGTGAAAATCGGATACCAAACTATTGATTAGTTTGAATCTTTAATTCATTTTGCAACCGAACTTTGATTTGTCCAAAGGAAGGGATGAAGATCGAAATACCCACAATGCAATGCAAATGCAAGCTAGAGAGTTTTAGGTTAGGGGGTTGGTTAAACTTAGGGAAGGTATTAGCATCCTAAGTTTCTGTAGTACTCTACAGGAACCTCTTGTTTTACATTTGTTTATTGCTAAGGTTTATCTGCTTAAGGATTAAAAGACCTAGGGGTTTATTTCTAAGTATACTCGATAAGATATCGCATCTTATGCCTACATATCCTTACGGGAGTGGAATAAGAGTATTTTGTAGTTCCCCTAAAGGGTAGGAGTAATTCTTTGACTGTGGTCAAAGTTCCTACGAGTTTAGGATAGTTGTTTGATTGATCTTAGGAGAAAAGGTGATTTGTCATTTTAAGGGAGATTTAACCGCCACAAGTTGTAGGAATGTAGTCTTTGCATCATCTTAAGAGAAGGGCTTATGTACTCGGATAGGGATCGACGAGGTACATTTTTACCTCTCTTAAGGCAAAGTTCCTACGATATTGATTGTAATTGATGTGGGGTGGAGATTCTATCTCGCTTAAGATGATTTGGCATCTTTCTCTAATGTGTTTGAATATATTTGTATTGAGTTGTTGATTGTGTTTTGTCTAAGTTGTAAAGAAAAGGTCCTTCCTATGGGGTTGGATCTATCCTAACAAAAAAGAAGATCAACTTGAATGGGATCAAGGATCATGTGGGGAGAATGATGCAAATGATGTGCATACACATGATTGTTAAGATCATGCGCAGATTCTTCCTTTGGACGGAATGTGATGCGATAAAGTAAATTGCAATAATGTAAATGCGAAAATATAAATTGCGAATAAAATAAAGGCAGATAAATAAACATACATGTACGCATGAAAGAGCTGAAGTGTAGGTGAATGTGTCGTGAAGTGAGTGTGCACAATTTGTTTTACGCTGTTGATTGATTTTAAGCGGATTGCTTTTAAACGAGAGATTGATTTTTTTGACGAGTTGATTTTTCTTTATATGAGATTAACATTAAGGCCTAAAGCCGGACGAGGTGCTATAACGATTAATTTATTAGGTAACATAATTATTTATAAAAGAGTCTAAGGTGAGAAGTTAAGTGTAATAAAGGGTTGTTAATTTTATTCTTAAGAAGTTTTAAATGTTAATCATGCAAAATAGTGATAAAATATAAATTAAAAAAGTCTTTTTATTTTTTGTGAGTGAACAAAAATTAATAACATGCTATTTTTAAAGGATTAATTAACCTAGCACAATGATAAAGGAAATTTTCTATATTATATTTTTATAAAAAACCTAACTATCTTAAGATTGATTTACTAAAAAAGTAATTGCTCATCGTTTATTAAAAATAAAACCTAAACTATATGACAAAATTAAATAAAGATTGAATTATTAGAGGTGAAAGGTTATTATTTTAAGGGATTTAACTAATCATACTAAAAGTTATTAGTTAAAAAAAGGTTAATAAATTATTAATTATTTTATAAAAGAGCTGATTAAGATGATTAGATTAAACGAAATAAATTAATATAGGTTAAAGTGAGTTGATTAGATTAATTATTAAGTTAATTAATATCAGTGTTAAGCGAAAAAGGATTAGGGGAGTGATGTGTGTGATTAGTGTTTTTATGTGTGATTATGTGGTAATTATACAGATAAACAAACAGAAAAGAACAAATAAAACAAAAGAACGAAGAATAGAACCCTAGATTCCCTTTTCCCCCAAATCGGCCGTTCTCACCCATCTCTCCCGTTCAATTCGAGTTTCGATCTACCCTCTACATCCATCGTCGCGTGCATCTCTGTACCTGAAACAACAATCGAAACGTCAACCGTTCAAACATCAATATGTATAAAGGAATTTACCGAAGGTTGGTGGCGGCGGCAGGATGTGAAGCGCGAGCGATTTCCTCCGGTAGTCTCGCGATGGGCTTCGGAGGCGTTGATCTCCGGGGACTTCAGCAAAAAAGATGAGTTCCTCCTTTCTTTCGATTCGAGTTACTTTGGTTATTTTTCGTGATTTTTTGCTGAGCTCCCAATTTCTCCCCCAAAAGTCTCTTTATATAGGCTTCAGTGGGGATTCTCTGATTGAATTTGATTTAAAGTCGTTTTTTAATGTGGATTTGGACCATCTGTTTTGGTACCAATCGATTTGAAAACTTTCCTTTTTCTGTTCCAATTTCTTAAATGTCTGTTAAACGAAAATCAAATCTCTGATTCTGTATCAAATCCGTTAAATGTTATCTGTCTAGGTTCAATGCTTTGGATTTGGATATTCTTCGAATCTTTTCTGCTCACACAGGTATATTCCTTGATTGATTTTCTAACTTGGATTTGGGTATCTTGACAGGTGTGGATAGCGGTGGATTTGGGCCAAGGAAAAGCTAGCAGCCCAGGAAAAAGAAAAGGCTCACATCTGATACATTTTAGGGAAGGTTCTCACGAAAAATGTTGGTGATGAGGAATAACAATCCCAACTGTCTCTTTGCGAACAAGCTGAATGCAGGGTATGTTGTATTTCATCCTTACTCCGACTGTAGGCTCATAGGTCGAGTGGAACTCAAATGACTTAACTCTGTCGACTTTCCCGATTGTAGGTTGCTGAGGAGTTGAAGTTGCCCTTATGCGGTTATCTTTTAATTCTCAGAGCAAATATTCAGATTAAATCCTTCTACAATTCCTGCTTCAATGGTTGTTTCTTATTCTGATTGTTTTGGAAGTAACCATGAGTTCACATTGCCTCGTCTGTTCTGGTTCTTTTTGCGGGTCACGATGCTCGGTTCATTTGTTGTTGGTGTAGGTACAAGTTGAGTTGCTACATGAAACCTGGCGTTTCAAATTCTACCGCTGCAGAGATTTAGGTGGCCCCTGATGATGATTTGGGAATTGGTTGAAAGGGTAGAAGCTGGTGGGTCCATCTTGGGAGTGCATTCTGCTGTACCATGAGAACTGTATAGTGCTGCTGTGAGAAAAAAGGTAGCGGCTGGTACTTCCATTTCGCCACTCTTTCCTTTCCTTTTCTTCTTCAAGTTTTATCTGTTTCATCCCATTTTGTGCGTCTCAAAAATTGGTAATTGTATGGTCGTTGATTATGCGGATGTAATTTCATTTGTCATTTGCACGGGATTGTAGAATTGATGCAACTCAGTTTTGATTTATAGGGTTGTGATGTTATGGACTCTCCACTCTGTTGTACCTTCATTCCGCATCAAAATGTGGCCTGAGTGCGTGTGGCTATGGCTTGCAATGTGACTTGGGTTAATCTCATGTTTGAAAGCTTGGTGGGTTTTACTTATGGCTCATAACTGTTTTGCCTATTGCCATCCTTACATGTTTCAACACGCACCGTATTGGAGTTCAAGAAATTTCACAATCTTCCCTTGTTGCGACGACAGATTTATATGGAAAGGTTTGGAATCAACAACTGTTGTATTAACCTCTCCTACCACTTTCGATTTTGATCAACCAGCTCGCAGCCGATGCTGCATGTCTACATAGAAGAATCAATTCTCGCAACTATTAGAGGTTTGTACTTGGTTTTTCGAAACTGAAAACATATAATTCTTGTTGTTTCTGTCCTGACACATTGGTTCTCTTGCTCTAACGATATGCAGGGGCGGCAGGACACATATTTGAACGCTTATCTGATCTTTCAGAAAGAGTTTGACCAAGCTATACCCACACAAAGGAGCCTGAGGTTATGAGTCTGAACTTACAGCTTGTTTGATAGCCGGTTGTATTGGTGTGATAGTCTCACTAGAGCCGGTAGCGAGCAAAACAGAACTTTACATATGTTGTCCTTCTAAATTATGATTCGAAGTGGATTCTTATAGACTTTCGCGTCATTAAACTTGTCGGTAATAGGTGCGGGATTTGGACCTGTGTCATACTTGAACTTGTGATCTTTTGGGGATCTTTGCATGGATTGTGAGTATTGGTTACTTTTGGCTTGAATAACCTTGAGAGTTTTATTTTGACTTGTCTTTCAATGCTGCTAAATTTTGTCTAAGCTTCCTTTTCCTTGGAGTGCAGGCATTTGATGAGAAGGCTTCTGATTAAAACCTATTGGCGGTGATTATGTTAGCTTAGTTCCTTGGAATTATCCTTAAAGCCGAGATCTCCATGTTGTAGATAAGGATGATGATGAGGGCCAGGTGCAGCAATGTTGTTACGTGTGAAGCCAAGGCGTGACAGGCTTCAAAGTATACGTCTCAGCATCCTTAGTTGTGTAGGACCACATGTAATTTGTTTTGATATTGAGTACGATGTATTCAGAGGAAATGTCCTAGTATTCCAAAAACGACCAGTATGTGCACTTGTAGTGATGATTGGATTCCATGAAATATGTTGTCATGGATGTAAGAAGGTTTTCTACTGCCACGTGCCTAATCCAACTTTGGCAACATTGTATCTCCAAACATTAGTTTTAATGATTGTCTATTTTATTCTCATTACAAATTGACATGGTTCGATAAATATCTTAGGACTTCTGCCATATTTCCCAAACCATCAAAGGAGTCCCAGAGATTATATATTTATCTTCTCAATATCCTCGAAGAGTTTAAATAGCCTCATGAAAGAGCCACGCACCAGTACTGATAGGAACAATGAAGCCACATTTGTCATCACTCTAAATCGTCCCTTTAATCATGCTTCCTGACATATAGAGTCCTTCTCTAGTCTAGTGTTCCTTCTCGAACATAGAATAACATTTTTAAGCGAGAACTGGATAGAGAGACCCCAATAAATACAATATTCCCAATGAATTTCTTTACTGTTACTTGGAATTGGTCATCAATGTACTCCAGAGTATATTGTAATAATAATAAAGGTAAATGAACCTCATATCGTCCACTTGAACTTCTATGAATCCGTTAGCCTAAATCTTCAATTTAATCGCAAACTCAAACCTTCAGATAAATCTCTTGACATGAAACACTTCAATTTACAGGATGTTCAAACGATCTCCTGACCATGGCAGTCTTAGTACAAAATCACAGTCGTCCTGGAATCCTCTTAATAGTTTTATTAGTGAGCAAAAAACTATCTCTACTTGGAGTTACTGCAGCTGTGTACACTAGTTAGTTATAACAACTATATACATAGGAATAAAACAACATAAACAAGCACAATGAGGTGAGGTCTTAAGGTCAAAAATTAAGGTGCAAAAGTTTTCTGTGCCACATTGCCGACATTTTGTATATCTTTTGCATTTTTGTACTATTCACGCAACTTTCTCTTTTCAAGAGTTGCATCTGTTATAAATTTACCTATTTACAGGCCATTTATCAATGAAGTATTTATTATTCAGAAAGGTTTTGCGCTTGTTTTAGCTTTTATTGTTTTGTTTGCAAAAGACGCCCGATGTTTTTGATAAAAATTTGCATACATAAACTCGTGGGCCTTGCTAATAATCATTAAAACTTTGATTTGTTTAAACGATTTCATGGATAATAACCAAGATAGCTCTTTATTGTATACATGATACTTTGTTTGTGTTTGTTGCAGGGCTCTCGTTCCTGAGACTATTCCAGAGGTGCATCCCTAGTAAGGTCACCTTGTCTCTGTCCCTACAAGAGGAAGATGTGCAACTTGAGACTACTGTTTCCCCAACAGGTTATGATTACATGTGATCAAAGTTATCCCCATCAGATTATGACTAGTTTCTCCCCAGTAGGTTGAGTTTGTGGTTATCCCCAGCGGGTATTTGGGATTATTCCCCTAATAGTGGGACGAGTGCAGTGTTGTTGCCCCCATAGAGTCTAAATCTTTGGCTCCTTTCCCCTCATATTTTAAGTTAGGGACTCAATTCCCTAAGCAGAGGTTGATATTGTTGAGTTTGTTGCTCATTTCCCCAAGCAGAGGTAGATGCTGATTCCCTCATTGGTTGATCTCCAGCGGAGTTGTTGTCCGTAGCAGAATCCAGTTGGTCATTGGTTTTTGTCAGAGTGAATTTACTTCGGGATGTTTCCCCAATTAATTTTCACCCCTGCAGATCCCCAACGAAGTCGCTTGATTGGTTTTCTTCCCCGCAGAGTGGGATTGACCCAGAAATTGTTATGCTCCATCCTCAGTAGAAAGAGTTTAGGATATCTTCCTAGTAAATCTTATTCATTATCCTTAGCATAGTGGATTCAAATCTCTAGCAGAGTGGAATCCCCGACAGAGTTGAGTAATTCCCCGCAGTTTGCTTTACTCCCCGGTAGTCACGTATTCTGAAAGGCCATCCAGGGCTGATTTCCCCAGTAGAGTGGATTTGTTTTCCCCAACCAAGTCTTTTGTTCCCCCAGAAAAGTTGTATTCTGGTAGGCCATCCAGGGCCGCTTTCCTCAACAAAGTTGATTTTGATCCCTAGTGGAGTGGATTTTGTTCTCAACAGAGTAGTTCTACACCGGAAAGTTCATTTCCAAGAAGCCATCCAGGGTGTGTTTTCCCCAGCATAAGTCCAATTGTAATTGGCACCCGGTTATCTCCAGGGGAGTTGGCTTATTCTCTTCAGCATTTATTTTGCTGGAGCAGATCCTTTGCATTTTGCATTGTGCATAGCATCCTCAAATGCGTAGCATTCTCATTTTTTATGGAGCATTACGCCATTCTCAAACATGTGCATTTGAAACTTAAGCCAAGTTGTTACCTCTAGTTTTCAGGTGTATCTCCAACCGACGACGGTATTTGCTCTTGAGCCTGCATGGTATCCAGACCCCGGCAAGAGTTATTGGCAGACATGTTCTTCTTACTGATACCGTTTATTTCTTTAGCCCGTGCGGTATCCAGACCCCGGCTCCCACCGGATCTATTGGCTCAAGCTTGTGCGGTATCCAAACCCCGGCTTCCACCGGTTTATCTTTTTTCCTGTGTGGTATCCAGACCCCGGCTTCCACCGGTTTATTTCTTTAGCCCGTGCAGTATCCAGACCTCGGCTTCCACCAGTTTATTTCTTAATCTGGTGCGGTATTCGAACCCCGACCGGTGATTTGTTTTTGCCTGTGCAGTATCCAGACCCCGACAGATTATGATGTTTTCTTTAGCCCATGCCGTATCCACACCCTGGCTTTCACCGATTTTATTGGCTCAAGCCCGTGTGGTGTCCAGACCCTGGCCTCCACTAGTTTTATTTGCTCAAGCTCATGCGGTATCCAGACCCCGACTGACACTAGTTTATTTCTTTAGCTTGTGTGGTATCCAGACCCCGACTAATGTTGGTATTCCATGAGCCTGTGCAGTATCCAGGCCCTGGCGATTGCTACTATATTTCTCAAACCCATGCGGTATCCAGACCCCGAATTCCACTGGTTTATCTTTTTTCCTGTGTGGTATCCAGACCCCGGCAGATTGTGATCTATTTTCGCCCGAGTGGTATCCAGACCCCGGCAAAATATGACACCTTTGATGGATGCATTCATCTTATCACATTTTCCCCAACAGAGTTTATCAGTTACAATTTTCAATTACGGTTTCTTTTTGTGGTTGGCAAATTTCCAGGTTCTTTGGTATTCAACCGTCTTTTACCTTGAATGTTTGAAAGTCGTTCGCTTTTCATCCCTTCAGGTCCAAGTCATTTGAATAGGGGTAGCTGTTGTACCCCAAAATTTGACTAACCATTTCTTGTACTTGTCTTATGTTTCATTTCATCTAGCATTTGCATTTGCATAACGTTGGTTCTAATAAGGGGATCAAGAGTTGTTGTGCCATTCAAGAGGAGGGTCTCTTTGGTTTCAAGCTCAAGCCAGAGCATTTGTGCAAGCCATCAAGTGTTTATCATCACCATGGAAGTTTCAAAGCTCCTTGAGAGGAGAGGTTTGTGTGTTGGTATCACCTCTTATCCTAAGGACCATCAGAGGGTTCTCAAAATGCATGAGGTCTTGTCCTTGGATAAGACATGGTTTATAAGCTCCTTGAGCACCTTAGGGGTCATTGTGGAGCTTGTGCAATCATTCAGTTCATCTGCAGGAGCCACAGTCAAAAGATGTGGAATTAGGGTTTCATCTGGTCAACCCAAAGTCAACTGTGGGCTTGAGAAGGTTCAAGACTTGGATCTAAGTCATTGAGGCCATGGAAAGTTATCTTAGAGTATTTAGTATGTCATTTTAAGATCAAATCAAGAGGAATCAAGGGTTCAAGAAGTTACTAAATTAGGGTTTTAGAGGATTTCAGTGTAAAATCCCCTTCTTTAGTGCCTAACTTCAAGGACATTTTTCCCTATGGTGCAAGCTCAATCTCTTTTTCATGAAAACACAAAACTTGTAGGGAATGTTATTAGATTTCTTTTGAGTACTAGAAATCATCCGTTGAGTGTTTACATATCAAGTTATGATGCCAACAAGTTAGGGTCCTCAGATAAAGAGAATTTTGGTCAACTTAAAGTCAACCCACTTCCAAGGCATTTTTGACCTAAACGCAAGTTTCTCCTCAACTTCAAATGAACATGAAAGTTATTCCTCATTGTCTTAGCTTTCCAAAAAGTCCTAGAGGTCCTCTTTCTCATGTGTGGAACTCAAGTTATGGTCTTAACAAGTCAAGGGTATTTTTGGAAAGTTCATTATAGGTCATTTGTTTCAATGGTCATTTTCATGAACTTTAAGGTCTCAAATCCAATTTTGAACAACATGAAACTTGAGCTTAAGGGTCTTAAATTCACAATGGACTCAAAATTCATGGAGTTTAGTGCATTATGTGATCATGTGGATCATTTTAAAGGTGAAATGTTGACTTTTGGTCATGGTTCTAGTATCCTACATTATAAGTCACTTTTTGACCTCATTTTTGAATTATATTGTACCATTACATGACACCAAAGAAGCTTACCCCATTGGTGCTAACATGAAGAGCCATCATGTGCCATTTTTTTCTCAAAATCACTAAAAAAAGTCATGTACCAAAACTTGGTACAAAGACATTTGCAATTCACCAAGCCAATACAATTCACTCATACACCCCTCAAATGACCTTTTGTTGACCATAAAAACAAGAGTTGAAGGTTGTACCCGTGTGTGTGTGTGTGTGTGTGAAGGAATTTTTTGGCATTTTTCTTAGAACCACTTGAAAGAGCCATTATGGGACTGCATGACTATCACAAACCCACCATATTTAAGCTCTAAATGTTGCCCTAATCATCGAGATGAGTTGCAGCTGCTTGAGAGAGCGGATAGAACTTGAAATTTTCACAAGAATTCCATCCTTCAAATCTGTTTTGTCACTGAGATTTACTTCAAACTAGTTCTCATTTCCTCTTCACAAGAACCTAAGGAGCAGATTGGAAGCATTGGATCAAAGCTTACGTGCGTTTGAAGGATCAACAGAATCTCTCCGTTAGGTAATTTTCAGTCACTTAAACTCTCATTCTAGGCATCATTTTAGCTTCAAATTGGGTGCATCTGAAGCCCTACCTATGATAGGCAATGTTTGAACCATTTGTTTGAATGTATTTTGCAATTTCAGAATGTGTCATCATTTTTTCTTGCTTTCGATTCTCATTATTCATGAACCTTTTTGCAATTTGGATGATGGATTATTGATCCTTGTGGAAAGCCCTTCAATTTGGTGCCAGAATTTGCCATTTTTATGGTTGTTTCATGACTGAGCTCCGGCGAGCACGCCGGAGAAGATGACCGAAGCCCTAGCTCCGACATCTGGTTATTTTTTTGGCCAGTCTGATGTGGCTTGGATTTGAAAGGTTGACCATGTGAGTTGTCAATCTCTAATTTTCTTAACCGTGCGTGTGTGGCTTGTTGACTCCACATCAGTTTAATGAAACACAACGTTTCATTAAACTCTGAATCCTTCGGTCATTTGGGCTTGATCTGCTAATCACACCCCCACTATTTTGAGGCCCAACGCGCACTTAACTGTTTCCAGTTCTTTTCCAGTTTACTGATTGCACCTCCCTTGGTTTCTTCATTTATTTTATTTCTTTTTCTTTCTAGTTTTCATTTTAATTGTTTAAAAATACTTTTAATGATCATAAAATTCTCAAAAAATATTTTCTTATACTTTGGAGTCTTATTTAATTTTCCATAAATTTTAATTCTGACTTTATTTTTATTTTCCATTTTATTTTAATTTTGCAAGTAAAAGTGTTTTTTTTGGTGTTGTCTTCATTTGATCATGATTGTTTGGACTTCAAATCTTTATTCACTATGATCATGGCTTCTTCCTTGAGGGATTGAGGCATCTTTGAGGGTGATTTTCAATGGCCATTAATCATTTTTATGTTGACTTCGAGTTGACTTTTAGTGCCCCTCTTCGCAGCGATGTGACAGTAAATGGCAGGCTTGAAGGAATAGTCACCGTTCTTCAAACTTGGTACAAAAATTAAACTCGTGCAAAAAGAAAATAACAGAAACTAATGCTCGGATGAGAACCTGGAAAAATACTCTCAATTCTGAAAATGTTGCGAACCCCTTTTTCAAGCCGTTTCCTTCATATATATACTAGGTTGAAGCAGAGAAGGAATCCGTGAAGTGCCGTGAAAATCTCACTTGAAAATCCATAAGTGGTGCTGGAAAATAGGGGAGTGGGAGAATATTTCGCCACACTCCCAGGTGGCTTGCGCCACCTCCCCCTCATGCATCGTGTGGCTTGCGCCACTTTAGGAATGGTGGTGGGTGCCACCTTAAATGTGGCTCCAGCCACATTAAGGTGGTGGCCCCACCCTTTTTTTTCTTCTTTTATTTTCTTTTTCATTTTCTTTTTTTTTCTTTTCTTTTTCTTTTCTTTCTCTTCTCTTTCTTTCCTTTCTATTTTCTTCTCTTTTTCTTCGAACCGAGTACCTGAGGAAAACAAACGAATACGAGGAATATAAAACATAAAATAGGGGAAAATCAGATAAAACATAGTATAAACTCATGCATGTCAAGTCAGATACACGATATTATTTTGCGTTATCAAACTCCCCCATACTTGAATCTTTGCTTGTCTTCAAGCAAGTAAAAACTCTTTAGGCACGAGTGTGAAACAGACATACGTTCAAGCTAAGCTTCAGTAAAAAAGATAGGTACTAAATATCAACAATAGTGATACCGTAGTGACACTATTTCAAAAAGTCCTATCCTATGCAAATGAATCCGAATTATGTTATTATAACTCAACCTATACTTTTTTTTCGCGCCTCTCTTTCATTCTAGCGCAATCACATTAAGCCCGTTATCCTCGCACATCCTTGGTGAGTAAACCTGTTAATGTTCAACTGATCTCATTTCTCAAATTTCTTTGGATTTTTTTCCTATTAATTTCGAGTTTCATGAGTCTGATCCCTTGGGCTAAATGGTCGGGTAAGGACTACCTAACTTAGAAGGAACGTATCTTTAGTTTGCATTTGGTATTAAATTCATAATTTTTTTTATTGTTTTGAGACCAAACACAAATTTGCATCGACTTATCACTTAGGTTGTGCTTTAGGATGGTGCTGACTGATCGTATAAACTACTTAAGAGGTTAGTCTTGGCATAATAAGTATTCAAATTCATTTGCATAATCAAAGGGTTCAAGGTGTCAAGACAGTACCGATACTATTAACACTTTCCCAGGTCTTTCTAACTTAGCCTAATGCTTTTAAACTGCCATGTCATGTATAAAACCAAAAATTGAAATTTTTGTTATGGCTCAAGAAAGATGAAAGAATCCAACTAATAGCAAAAACTATGTGTAGAGACTCGACAATACATGAATTTATTTTATAGAATCATAAATAGTAAGCATACTAATGAAAGGAGATAAGCATAAAAAATTTTAATCTACCTAGAAAACATTAAATAGCTAAAAAAATTAAATAAAAGCGATAAAACTTCCTCCCGCACACTTAAATTGAGCATTGTCCCCAATGCAAAACGTAAAGTGGAAAAAGGAAGGAGAAAGTTGGAAAATCTGGCTACTGGCAGCCTCTTCCTCGAGTTCATGGTTGCCTGACATTTCTGGTTTGCTGGTCTGGCGAACCCAGATCTGGATATTGGTCTTATCCTTGAAAGGACATACCGTCCATCCCCTGTATCAGCTCTGTCATCGATGTTTGGCTTTGCTTCATTCGCTGTAAGATTTGTATCATCTCTGATTGTTGGGTGTACATTTGGTTTTGTTGGGCCATCATTTGAGCTTGTTGAGTCTCGAGGCTTTATACCATTGGTCACGGAGAGCGTTTGATTTGCCCTTTTTCATCACCTCAGCATATATGCTATCTAGCGTTCCAGATGATTCTTCTTCTCGTCTCCTATGCCTTCGTCTGGATGAAGCACCTGCAATGAATTCAGAGGAGGATGGTGTGGTGTGTGATTGTGTGTTAGTACCATCCCCGTCAGCAGCAACAATCTCAGGAATGTGCGCGGGGCCTGGGTTGTTAGTATAACAGAGGTTGTTCTTATCCCGCACATTTGTGCGATAAATGTTAGGAAGTGTAAAATCAAGGAGAACCTTATTATCAATTAATAGATCATATTTACCATCTCTCATTCTCTTTATTAATTATCGGATAGCAGGGTTATGGATATTCTCAGAAAACATGCCAAAAGGTTCAGGGTTGTAATTTCCAGTGATGTTACCCCAAAAATAGTTCAGGTCAAGGTTAAGGAGTAATTCTTCTTGGACTACGGTAACCGCATCAGGGCCATTAGGGCATCCTAGAAGTTCAACAAGTTCTCTGTGGTTATAGGTATAATCATTACCAAACAGCCTAAAAGTGACCAGGCCGCTATGGAATCCATATCCATGGTTAGGGATGTGAGTCAGGGTGCTTGGGAACTCAAGGGTAAGCTGACGGTGGGAAGTAAATCTTCTTTTGAAAGCAGCAGTCTCCCACCCCATTTGGCTAAACAAATACAAAACACTATCCCTGATACCTAACCTATCCATAGTATGTCCATCATAGTAAATAGTGAGACCCATATCTCTCTGAGCTACACCTCAAATCTCCTTCTCTGAGCTCTGCCTCTGAAAAGAATGCCCATGTAGTCTACTCGTTGCATTGTGAAAGTCAGCTTCTAACTAAACTAAGTTAGCCTGTAATTAAGTAGACAATAGTTTGCAAAGTTAGTGACTGAAACTTATGGCATTCAGAATGGAGATGAAGAATGGAAAATAAAAATAGAAATAAGCATAAAAATAAATTCAATAAAAGGTAAGAAGTATTTAAGGGATAAAATTTGCAAAACTTAAATAAAATACGTGGGTTTCCTCCCACCAAGCGTTGTTTTTAACGTCTTAAGCCTGGCATAGCTCTAGTGCAACGTCAGTTTTCAGAATAAACGGGATGCTCTATGAGCTTTAAACTAGAGGAGTAGTCCTTATTGTCTACACAATGATAATGTTTTAAGCATTGTCCGTTTACTACAAATGGTTGACTAGATTTGTTTTTGATTTCTATGGCTCCACTTGGAAAGACGTTAGTTATTATAAAAGGACATGACCCCCTAGATCTATGTTTTCTTGGGAAAAGTTTAAGGCGTGAATTAAATAATAATACTACGTCGCCTTTATTAAACTCTTTACAGGAAATTCTCTTGTCATGCCATTTTTTAGTTGTTTCTTTATATATCCTAGCATTCTCATATGCGTCTAAACGAAGTTCTTCTAGTTCGTGAATGTCTAGGACTCTTTTCTCACCTGCGGCAGTATAGTCTAAGTTAAGGGTCTTAATGGCCCAGTAAGCTTTGTGCTCTAATTCTACAGGTAGATGACATGATTTTCCGTAAACTAACTTAAAAGGTGTGGTTCCTATTGGGGTCTTATAAGCTGTCCTATATGCCCACAGAGCTTCATGTAATTTTGATGCCCAATCTTTCCTATAGGTTGCTACAGTCTTTTCTAAGACTTGTTTAATTTCTCTGTTTGAGACTTCGACTTGTCCACTTGTTTGTGGATGATATGGTGTTGCTACACAGTGTCAGAGTCCATACTTCAACAGAAGTTTTTCAAATATCTTTGATATAAAATGGGAGCCTCCGTCACTGATGACAAGTCTTGGCACACCAAATCTAGGGAAGATTATGTTTTTGAAAAGCTTAATTACTACTCGTGTGTCATTTTTTGGGGAGGCTACAACCTTGATCCATTTTGAAATGTAGTCAACAGCAACGAGTATATACTTATTACCAAAAGAAGATGGGAATGTCCCCATGAAATCAATCCCCCACACTTCAAAGACTTCCACTTCTAAAATACCTTTTTGTGGAATTTCATTGCGTCTAGAGATGTTACCAGTGTGTTGGCACCAGTCGCAGTTTAATATCGCGATATGGACATCTTTCCATAGATTAAGCCAGAAAAGGCCAAATTGTAAGATCTTAGCACAATTTTTTGAAGTGCTTGTGTGTCCACCATAAGAAGCAGAGTGACAATGAGAGATTATGTTTTCTATTTCATCTTTAGGGACACATCAACGGAAAATACCATCGACACCTCTCTTAAAAAGCAGAGGGTCATCCCAATAATATTGTTTAAGGTCATGAAAGAATTTCTTCTTTTGTTGATAAGTTAGATCTGGTGGAAGCACTTCGGTAGCTAAGTAGTTGACAAAGTCAGCATACCACGACAATGTTGTGTTTGTTTGAATTTCTTCCACTGATTCTTTTGATTTGATATCATTCAAGGTTAGTTCAGACATATTGCTTTCCACTTGGGCTATGAGTCGTTTGTATGGGAAATCATCATAGATAGGCACTTGTTCAGGCTTAATGCCTTCTATTCTTGACAGATGGTCTGCAACTACATTATCAGTTCCTTTTTTTTATCTTTTATCTCTAGATTGAATTCTTGTAAGAGTAGGATCCATCTTAACAATCTTGGTTTGGCATCTTTCTTACTTAATAGGTATCTAATGGCGGCATGATCGGTATAGTTAATTATTTTTGCTCATACCAAGTAAGAACGAAATTTATCCAAAGCGAACATGATAGCTAAAAGTTCTTTTTCGGTGGTGGCGTAATTCATTCGGGCAGGATCTAAGATTCTACTTGCGTAGTAGATTGCATGGAGTTTTCTGTCCCTTCTTTGTCCCAAAAATGCACCTACGACATAATCACTCGCATCACACATAATTTCAAATGGGAGTTTCCAATCTGGTGGTTGCATTATAGGTGCGATAATGAGAGCCGTTTTCAATTATTCAAACGCTTTTAGACATTTCTCACCAAAGATAAATTCGGCGTCTTTCATTAATAAACTGGACAATGGTTTGGTAACTTTTGAGAAATCTTTTATGAATCATCGGTAGAAACCGGCGTGTCCTAAGAAACTTCGTATTTCTCATACGGTTTTCGGAGGTTGCAGATTTTCTATAATCTCTATCTTAGCTTTACCAACTTCAATTCCTCTGCCAGATACTACGTGTCCAAGTATGATTCCTTGATTGACCATGAAATGGCATTTCTCTCAGTTTAATACAAGATTGACTTTTACGCATCTTTCAAGTACCATCTCTAGATTCGATAGACATCCTTCAAAACTCTACCCATAAACAGAAAAATCTTCCATAAATACTTCCATGATGTTGTCTATAAAATCAGCAAAGATTGACATCATGCATCTTTGGAATGTGGCAGGAGCGTTACATAGTCCAAACGACATTCGTCGATAGGCGAAGGTACCATAGGGACATGTGAAAGTTGTCTTTTCTTGGTCATCGGGATGAATAGGGATTTGAAAGAATCATGAATAACCATCTAAATAGCAGAAGTGAGAATGTTTGGCCAATCGTTCCGACATTTGTTCAATGAATGGCAACGGGAAATGATCCTTACGAGTAGCTTTGTTTAACTTTCTATAGTCGATGCACATTCTACTTCCAGTTACTACTCTCTGTGTTATAGATTCACCTTTTGCGTTTTTAACAATTGTAACACCTCCCTTCTTTGGTACGACATGTACTGGGCTAGCCCATTTACTGTCTGATATTGGGTATATAATCCTGCTTCCAGCAGCTTTTGTACTTCTTTCTTGACTACGTCGCTCAGAATGGGATTTATCCTTCTTTGATGTTCTCTAGAGGTCTTACAGTCTTCCTCTAGCATAATGCGATGCATACAAATAGAAGGACTTATTCCCTTAAGGTCAGCGATGTTTTAGCCTAACTCAGTTGGGTATTTTCTTAAGACATCTAAAGGTTTCTTAGTTTTGATCTATCCTAAATCTACATTTACTATCACAGGTCGTTCAAGTCCTGTATCCAGGAATTCATACCTTAAATTATTAGGTAGTGTTTTCAGTTCTAGAGATGCTTTCTTTGGGCAAGGTAGATGATCAGGTGTAAGTGCTAAACATTCACTTAGGTTATCATCTTGGTAAGGTTCACGCCAATCATCATCTTCAAAAATAGGAGGTATTATAAATTTTTATAATATCTAAATATATGGTTGGTTCCATCTCCATTTCTCTTACGCACTCATATATGACATCAAGTAGATAACATGTGTCGCCTATAGATGGTGCTTGTAAGAATTGTGTCAAAATAAATTCAACTTTCTCTTCACCTACTTCAAAGGTTAGCTTACCTCTCTTCACATCTATAATGGCTCCCGCAGTAGCTAAGAATGGTCTTCCTAATATGATAAGAGTAGTGAAGTCTTCTTTAATATCCATGATTATGAAATCGGTAGGAATATAGAATTGACCTATACGAACTGGAACATTCTCTAGTATACCAACGGGATATTTAATAGAGCGGTCAGCTAATTGAACAGACATCTTAGTCGGCCTCAATTCTCCCATATCAAATCTGTTACATATGGATAAATGCATTACACTAATATTGGCTCCTAAGTGTTGTACCCCAAAATTTGACCAACCTTTTCTTAGCTTACGTTTCAGTTCATTTTAGCATTTTGCATTTGCATAGCATTGTTCTTAAAAGGGGATCAAGAGTGATGTTCCATTCAAGAGAAGAGTCTCATTGGTTTCAAGCTCAAGCAAGGGTAACTATTCAGATCATCAGGGGTTCATGAGGCCATTGTTTTGGATAACATATGATTGAGAAGAACATTGAGTACCTTGGAGGTTAATGTGGAACTTATCTGAGCATTCATTTCACCTGCAAAGAGGCATGGTCAAAGGAAATGGAATTAGGGTGTCATCTGGTCAACTCAGGGTCAATTGTGGACTAGGGAGAGTTCAAGACTTGGTTCTAAGTCATTGAGGCCATAGGAAGTCATTTTGAAGCATTTAAGATGTCATGGCAAGATCAAATCAATAAGAATCAAGAGTTCAAGAGGTTATTAATTTAGGGTTTCAGAGGATCTCAATGTAAAATCCCCTTCTTTAGTGCCTAACTTCAAGGACATTTTCACCTATGATACAAGCTCAATCTCATTTTCATGCAAACATGAGACTTGTAGTTCATGTTCTTATATTTCTTTTGAGTACAACAACTCATTCATTGAGTTTGTACATCTCAAGTTATGATGCCAACAAGTTAGGGGTCTCAGATGAACAGAATTTTGGTCAACAATAAGTCAACTCACTTCCAAGACATTTTTGACCTAGAAGCATGTTTCCCCTCAACTTTATGTGAACATAAAAGTTGTTCCTCATGGTCTTAGCTTTCAAAAAGTTCTAGAAGTCCTCTTTCTCATTTGTGGAGCTCAAGTTATGGTCTTGGCAAGGCAAGGGTATTTTGGGAAAGTTTTATTTTGGATAATTTGTTTCATAGGTCATTTTCATGAACTTATGTACCTCAAATGTAATTCCAACCAACATGAAAATTGTTCCTAAAGGTCTCACTTACATCATTGAGCTTAAGATTCATTTGAATTATGGATTTATATGGCCATGTGGGAAGATTTTCAAGTGAAATTTAGACTTTTAAGCATGATATGAGATTGGTTCATTATAGGTCATGTTTGTCACTTATTTTGAATCATTTCACACCATAATAAGAGCATGAGCAGTTTGCCACGATTTGGATTGGCACAAAGTGCATGGAAATGTGCCATTTCCAAGTTTCTTCATCTAGGAGTTTTCATTCCAAAATTGCAATGTGGATTTAACCAAAGGCCCAACTCAATTCCCATAAAAAATACACCTCACATGCTGCAGATTAATGATCTTATAAGGTGTGAAGCAAGCAAAACGCGTGGGTATGAGGAGGTTTCTTTTTTGGGCATTTTTCTCAAATTAACCAATCAGCCAACATGGTCCTGCATGGTGATCATAAGTCCATAGTATATAAGCATTTTAGGGCGCCCTAATGCTCTGAAGTGTCAATTGGATCCAGAGAGAGCAGATTGAATCCCAAAATTTCTAAAGCATTCTTCAACTTCGAATTTGAATTTTCACTTGGAATCAGCTGAAATTGAGGCTTATATCTTCTTTCTGGGAGCAATTGGAGTGGAATTGATGAAAAGAAGTGAAGGTTGCATGCATCTGAAGAACCAACGGAGTTGCTCCATTTAGTAAGCTTCCACTCTCTAATTCTCTCATTTTAGGCATTGATTTAGGCTCATATTGGTTGCATCTGAAGCCCTACGTTGAGTAGGAAATGTTTGCATAGTTGTTGTTCATGTTTAATCACGTTTTCAGTTGGTGCACTCAAACTTTGGATCTTCGATTCTCCTTGATCTTGAACATTTATGATGTTTGATCTATGGATTTGGATTCCTTCTAGCAAGCTCTTTCGTTTGGTACCATTTTTGTTCATTTCTGTGGTGTTTTTTCTCTGAGCTCCAGTGAGCTCACCAGAGAAGACGACCGGAGCCCTAGATCTGGCGTCTGGTTCATCTGAGGTCAGATCTGATGTGGCTTGGGTTGAATGTTTGACTGGCGTGTGTGTTTCGTTGTGATTGAATTTGACCAGGCTTGTTTGGCATGTTGACCCCATGTCACTTAAGTGAAACGCATCGTTTCACTTAAGTTTGAAGATTGGGCCAGCTTGGCCCTCTAGTGCTTTTCACACCTCCCTTATTTCTGAGCCCAATTGTGTTTTGCCTGCGTGCAGTTGTTTTGGTTTTTACTACTGCACCCCCTGTTCATTTCCATTTATTTTATTTTATTTCTTTTCTGTTTTGATTTTCAATTATTAAAAATAGCTCCAAGTGTCTAAAAATTAAATAAAAATTATTCTCCAATACCTCAAAACCTTATTTAATTTTTCATAATTTTTTAATTCTGATTTTATTTTATTTTATTTTACAATTTTATTTGAATTTTGCAATTGGAGAGGTTTTTAATGTTGCCTTTTGTTGATCATTAACATTTGAGCTACCATTTGACATCACCTATGAATGAGGTTTCCTCTCCATTTAGAGGATAGATTGAGGTACCTTTGAGGCCGATTTTGGTAATGTTTGATCACTTTTTGTTTGACTTTGGTTTGACTTTTCTTTACCCTCGTTGATCAAATCATTTGGTGATGCCTAATATTGAGTTTGGATTTGAAACTTTGGCCTTTGTTTGCCAATGTACTTGGTTGATTTATGCATTTTATTTGGAATTTATTGAGCATTTCTTCTATGTTTTGTGAAGCTTGCAAGTCAAGTCACCATAGAGGAAGTTCATACAAACTAGTTTGACCTAGTTCCTTTGGGAAATGACTTTGATTGATCCCATATGCATCCTATGAGTCTTGATACTCATTCTTGACATGATTAAGGTGCTGGTTTTTCATTTTTTAGGTCACACACTTGTGTAGCTTGTGTTACAAGTTACTTGGAAGTTAGGGCATTCCACTTGATCTTAAGTATTGAACATGGTTTGAACTTTGGTTCTCCCTCTTGCCTTGATTTATTTCTTGCTTGTGCTTTGCTTTCCATCTTGAGTTGAACCTTTCTATATTGGTTTCACTTTTGTCCCATGGGTTGTGATATTCATTCAAGACAATTTGATATCCATGTTTATACTTTGAGTGTATCTTGAATGAGGTATCACTTTTAGCACTTGTTTGCTACTTCTTTTTGCATGATCAACGTGCTGAGTTTGGTTGAGATACTTCTCATGTGCTTGCTGCCCAAGCCTCTTTCTCCCATCTACACTTTGATTATGATATTTGCTTGTGCATTGTTGTTTACCTTTTGGTGTAAGTGATTGATGCATGAATGGTTGTAGGAGTTGTAACTTCTCCCATTTCATCTCACTTGTTCCTTTAACTTGTTTAAGTCATTTTACTTCATACTTTGTTTGTGGTACATAATTTGAGCATTGCATATCATGTTCACCTTATTCCTTGACTTGTTTAAGTCAACTTCATCTCTTTCTTGCATTTCATTTGTGATTGATTTATCTTGTGTTTTCTTGGTCTTTTGCCATGATCCCTTAGGATTTCTAGTCCCTCCGTTTAGGATGGGAGTAGGAGAGACATTAAGTGTTCAATCTAAGCATGCTAACATTAGGATATTTTCTTCCCTCTTAATCTCAATATTAGAAGCACATTGCATGATAACATTAGGGTTGGTTAGTTTCCCCTTAGAGTTTGTGTCTTCTCTTCTCATCTCTTAACATCTTAAGACACCTAATAAAGGATAATAAGTGTTATACACTACGAGCCTTAATTACTTGGGGAATGAAAGTTGAGGGGCTTCCTCTCAACTGTCTAGAGTGTTTAGTGTATGCCCTTTGGGCGATATGCGACGCATTCGCTCTCAAGTCATTGTCTTTAGTTCAACATGAGTTACAAACTTAACTCAATTCACTTCTCCATAAAAAAAACAAAACAAAGCATCAAACCTTTTTATCCTTCGGGATAGTTTGGAAAATCATTTCTATAAAGAGTGTGTTAACTCTTGGTTCTACCGCAAACAGGTAACGCCTAAGTCTCCAATGGTCGAGCAGCAATACACCTAACTGCTAGAACGAAGGTTTAATCCTACTCAGTTAAAACACTTGAACCAATTTGTGGTCGTGTTAGACCGAACTACGTTTGCTCTGATTTCTCGTACCAGACGAGGATACGTAGGCACAAGACGACGATGTCTTGGCGAGGAACCTTCCCCACCTTCACCGGTAGTTTTTCGAACTACGTTGACTCTAACTTTCCCATTGCACGAGGGAGTACGTAGGCATAGAGCGGCGATGCTCTATCGAGTCTCTTTTCTTTTCTTTTGTCCCTGTGAGCCAGCCTTTTGATAGATTAACACCCTTTTAGATAGACAACAAGCATGGATCCCATTGAGTACAATGGACGTGAGGGGTGCTCATACCTTCCCCATGCGTAACCGACTCCCGAACCCAAGATTTGGTTGCGATGACCTGTCTTTTCCCATTTTTGTAGGTTTTATCTGATTGTTTCCTTTCCCTCTCTTTGGGATAAATAACAAACGGTGGCAACTCTTATGTCCTTGTCGGCCCCTCTTCGCAGCGATGCGGCAGCTGGCGAATCTGCTGGGGACTTTTCCCATCCCCTATGCGAGTCAATCCTAACGCTTGTTTGTTTTACCTTTGGGTGTGTATATGTGTTGCATTGGTGTGTTACTGCATTTTCATTTTATTTTCAGCATTTATATTATCATATTGTTGTGTTGTTGGATGGGAATGTTCCACTATGTGATAAGCCAAAACCCAGGCTTGAGAATAACCATTTAATTAAAAATGGAAAGTATTGACGAACCTGTATGTTTGGCATGCACTAGTTCTCACGAAATTTGTGCTCAGACAAAATTCTCTTTGATGACTACCTTTCTAGTTTGTTTCGAACATTTGAGAGGATGTTGGATCTGAGGATTGTCGACTCTAGGGACCGATCATTTGGAAGTCTGCTAAGTGAGGCCGCTTCGTTAGACTATGATGCCAAACCAGAAATGGTGAATGTATCATTGTTTCTTGAAAGTCTGTGACGCTAATGACCACATAGAATGCCAGACCTTGTAAGAGATAGGTTCATACCTGTGAGTGGGGAGGGTTATATAGGAAACTTGTCCTCCAACCTACCCGGATTTCTTATCAGTGCGAACCTTTGATCTCTAGTGTTCCGGTATTTTCTCGCCAAAGTGAAGCGCTGGTTCATCTCAGTCAACAGCATAGCAATCTTGATCCCCTGTTGCATTTGCATATTCATTTTCATATTAACATTTACATGTATTTATGTTTCAGGTGCATATTCTTCTCTTGATTCTAGTAACCCAATCCCCTGCTGACATGGAGGCTTGTTTGAAGAAGACAGTTTTGTATAAGTTTCCAACACCAGATATAGGGTCTTTACTCAGTTTGGTTTCTGCTGCTGATCACAGTGTGATGGAAGATTTCAAGAAAGAGTATGGGAAGCTTCTGGGTGGTGTCTGTAAAGCTTCGGTTTTTGAGTTAGGAGGTCTTCACACCTTGCTTCAGTTCTATGACCCTCGAATGAGATGTTTAACTTTCCCTGGTTATGTATTGATGCCTACTCTGGAGGAGTTTGCCATGTTGCTAGGAGTTCCTATTCTGGATCAGATGCCTTTCTATCATTCTGAAGCAGAGCCTAACTTAACTATGCTTGCAAATTCACTTCATCTATATGCTTCTGAGGTGGAAGGGAAGATGGTTAGGAGGAATGGAATGTCTGGTTTCCCATTTCCTTTCTTGGTTGGTAGAGCTCAACATTTTGCAAAAGAAGGTTGCTGGATTGTCTTCAATGCTATTTTGGTACTCTGCGTATACGATATAATATTGTTCCCAAACATTCTAGACGTTGTGGACTTGGATGCTTTCCATATTTTTGTCTCGAAGAATCCTGTGCCGACACTCTTAGGAGATGTGTATCACTCGGTGCACTACAAGAATGAGAATAGGATGGGAAAGAAAGTCTCCTGCTATGTACCTCTCCTGTACAAATGGTTTATGAGTCATCTTCCTAAGTTTGGTCCATTTGTAGACATCTCAGACACCGCTGATTGGCCAGAGAGGCTTATGGGGTTAACGTCTGAGGATATTGTATAGTTTAACCGAGACTTCTTGGGTATGGAGATAATCTCTAGCTGTGGTAATTTCCCGAATGTCCCTTTGATTGGAAGAAAGGGTGGTATTAACTACAATCCAGTTCTTGCAGTGAGGCAATTTGGGTATGCTCTAAGGGAACCTCCAAAGGAAGAAGAAATACAGGAATCTCTGTATTTCACCAGCTTGATTGACAGTGAGACCCTGATCAGATTGGAGAAGGCTTGGAGTAAAATTCACCGTAGGGGGAAATATTCTTTGGGAAAGAGCAATAGCAGAGCCTATGAGCCTTATGTGGAATGGATTCATGAAAGAGTTGAGAGACTATTGTTACCATTTCCATCTCAAGAACCTTTGTATCTCTTGATGATTGAAGAACCAGCAACAGTTGATATTCGGAGATACAATCAATTACGGGCCGAAAAGGAGGAATTACGCAAGGTAAACGAGGAGTTGGAAAAGGAAATTATGCAGCTCAGAAGTGAGAAGAATCAAGCTACCTACTCATCCAAGAAGAAGACAGAGCTGGTGAACAAGATGGGTAGAGAACTAACAGAGGAGATTCGCGCCCGAGAGCGAGTGGGCCGAGATTTGAAGAGTGCTAGTGATATACTCAAAGATAAGAAGAAGGAGCTAGAAAGATCTCATCTAGAGATATCTAAATTCAATGGTCAATGGAACGCTATTCTGACTAACAACAAAGAACGAGAAGATGGATTGCGGCAACAAATTGTCAGGTTGAAAGCTCAACTCCAGGTGAAAGAAGATAAAGATATAGTTGAATCCTCACGCCGATGCGAAAGTGATCGCAAGTTAAATGAAGCTCTTGCAAAGTTGGAAGAGTACAAGTTAAGAGCAGATCTAAAGAGGCCTAAGCTTGAAGAAGCATTTGGGGAAGGCGCCTGGGAAGATTACGCTCAGGGCTTGCAGGCTACCATTAGTCGGAGGGAGTTGCTCATCCAAGGATTGATTTCTAGGCCAGACCATCCTGATACGAAGGAGTTATTGGAGGAGTTCCAGACTTGCTGTCATACTTGATGTTTTTTCTCCTTTAGTATATGCTGTTATGTTGTATCTCGACCATCACCAGGATTGTTGGATGGGGTCATGTTTGATTCTGTTGTATTTCCTCAGTGACGTGATGTGTTTTGATTCAGGTCTTCATTTTATTTATGAGAATATTGTGTGATTTCATCTGTTAGCTCTCTATTGTCCTGTGAAACTAGAATCAAGGGGAAAATTTCCCTAAAGCATACTTGCATGTCTGCATACTGCATCATTTCTCATTTTGCATCGCAGGTGGTTCGGGATCTGTATACCTTATCTTTTCTGTAGTTTGTTCACCTTGTTTCAGGATTGAAAATCAAGCGATTCATCGCTACTCTACCAGGGGAAATCAACGCAAAGCTATGGACCAAATCCAACTCGAGCTGCAGGAGTTGCGTGACCGTATGGCCCAGTTTATGGATATGATGCAAGGGGTCGCCAATGGCCAGGAACAGCTGAGAACATTGGTGCAACCTCTGATTGCAAGGGTTGACGGGATTGGGGTTCTTCATGGTGGAATTGGTACTATTCCTCCTCAGAATGATGGGGGTACTCCACATGCTAATGCTATTCTAATGGTTTTTGTCCCTCCGGGCGGAGGAAATCAGACGGGAGTTCACATTCCAGGAGTGACATGTGTTGTACATGGGAATACTGGCCCTCAGTGGGATGAGGATGACCAAGATGATGTTTTCTCTATGAGAGAGCTTGGTGTTGGTCTGCAATCTGACGCAGACAGAAGGTTTAAGCTGATAGAGGAAAAGATGAAGAATTTTGAAAATAAAAACTCGTTGGGTCTAGATATGTCAAATCTGGGGCTGATCCTAGACCCGAAGATTCCTCCAAAGTTTAAGCTTCCATACTTCGATAAGTATAAGGGGACGACCTGTCCTATGGTGCATCTCCATTCTTATTACCGAAAGATGTCTGCATACTCCGATGATGAGAAGATGCTCATGCATTTCTTCCAGGATAGCCTTTCTGGTCTGTCCCTGTAATGGTATATGGGTTTAGAGTCGTTTAACATTAGAATTTGGAGAGATTTGGCTGAAGCTTTTGTCAGGAATTATCAGTATAATAGCGATTTGGTGCCTAATCACGTACAGTTGCAGAACTTGTCACAGAGGAGTAGTGAAGGATTCAAGGAATACGCCAAGAGATGGCGCGAGCTGGCAGCAAGAGTTCAACCTCCTATGGTGCAGAGAGAACTTATTGACATGTTTGTTGCTACATTGTCGGGAGTGTATAATGAGAAATCGATAGGCAATATGTCAGGTAGTTTTTCAAACTTGATCATTACAGGTGAGCGGGTTGAAAATGGAATCAAATTGGGGAAGATATAGGTCGGAGAAGGATCCTCAGCTGGAGGAGGTAGGAAAAGTTTTGGTAAGAAAAGAGAGGGGGAAACAAATGCGGTATCAGGCTTCAGAAACCAGAATAAGAACATAAATCAGCAATATCATCTGCATCAACCTCAATTTGCAAGCATTTCAATTCCAGCTATACTACCACCGCAATAATAGCAACAACGTTCACAGCAACAACAACAAAATTATGTTTCGCGGTGATTCCAAGACCGTGGGAGAGTAGTGAACAGACACTTTGATGCACCGCCGATGGCTTACTCGCAGTTACTTCAACATTTGATGCAGTTGCAATTGATCCAAAAAAGGACGCTAGCTCCTTTAACCGGCGCACCACCCCCAGGGTATGATGTAAATGCCAGGTGTGATTTTCATTCTGGTGCTCCTGGCCATAAGATTGATAATTGTAAAGCCTTCAAGCATAAGGTGCAAGACCTTATCAAAAGTAAAGCTATCAATTTTTCACATGACGCGCCTAACATTGTGCAAAATTCTATGCCAAATCATGGAGCGGCTGGGGTAAATGCCATTGTTGAGGAAGAAGGTTTGAATCTGGTGACCGATGTTGAAGAGCTGAAGACTCCTATGAGTTTTGTGAAGGATAGGCTGTTGAGTGGAGGGGTATTTCCCGATTGTGAGAGAGACTGGGCAAGCTGTTTGGCTTATCCTGAGGGATGTAAAAATTTGAAGAATCATGTACAAAGGTTAATTGATGAGGGAATTCCGCATTTCGATAGAATTTTAGAAGAGAAAAGTAAAAAGGTAATTGATGAAGAAAAGGATGAAGTGACCACAATTTCTATTCCTTATAGAACGGCCAATATTTCTACGCCACTGAGGCCACCCACCATTATAATCACTAAGGTTGGGCATGTACCCTAAGAAAGGCACCAAGGAGATCGCATGGAACTATGGGGCTGAGGTCTATTGCAATTTTCAAAAGCAAGAGCTGAAGAGTACGCTGTTTGATTCTTTTGATAATCTGGTAGGCACCGGTGGAGTAACCAGAAGTGTAAGGGTGTTTGCACCTCCGAAAACGAATGTCGAAAGGTCAGATAAGGGAAAAGGGAAGGTTGTGGTCGAAGAAAGCTCCCAGCATGGTGAGAAAGAAACGTTGAAAGATGCAAATGAGTTTATGCGTCTAATCAGGAAAAGTGATTATAAAATTGTAGACCATTTGCAACAAACTCCGTCGAAGATTTCAATCTTATCATTGCTAATGTGCTCTGAGGCACATCGAAATGCCCTTTTGAGGATTCAGAACACTGCGTACGTGCCGCAGGAAATCTCAGTAAACCAACTGGAAGGAGTGGTGGCAAACGTGAACGCCGGAAATGGGCTAGGGTTTATTGACCTTGATTTGAAGCCTAGAGGAAGAGACCATAATCACGCCCTGCATATTTCCATTGAATGCAGAGGGGTTGTGATGTCGCATGTGTTGGTGGACACTGGGTCTTTGCTTAATGTGTTGCCCAAGAAAGCTTTGATGAAGCTGGACACCCAGGGAGTAATGTGCACCCTTGTACAAGCATTTGATGGGACAAGAAGGTTCGTTTT
Source organism: Lathyrus sativus (assembly GCA_963859935.3). Classification (NCBI taxonomy): domain Eukaryota; kingdom Viridiplantae; phylum Streptophyta; class Magnoliopsida; order Fabales; family Fabaceae; genus Lathyrus; species Lathyrus sativus. Next base: position 231,507,050 of record OZ012737.1, read on the forward strand.
CAGAGACGTGACTCTTCCAATCCAGGTTGGTCCAGAGGTTTTCAATGTTGTGTTTTACATTATGAATATCCAGCCAGCGTATAGCTGCTTGTTGGGACGACCTTGGATTCATTCGGCGGGAGCTGCAACGTCAACCCTACATCAAAAGCTGAAATATATGGTGGGTGGTAACATTGTCACTGTTTACGGGGAAGAGGATATTATGATAAGCCATTTTTCCTTATTTAAGTATGTGGAAGTAGACAGGAAGATTCATGAAACGCTGTGCCAAGCTTTTGAAACCGTCCAGATTAAAGAGAAGACGCCAGTTATGAGCAGAATGTCTGAGGTTGCTATGTCGTCTTTCAAGGAGGCGCAAGTGGTGGTGAAGTCTGGATCATCTCAGGGTTGGGGGCAAGTTCTGAGCATCCCTAATAAGTAGGACAAATTTGGACTGGGGTACAACCCGTCTTCTTCTTCTTCATAGAGCGCTCCGCGCTACAGGGCACCAGTCCAATTCACAAGTGGCGGGGTGATTTTTGATCGAATCAACGTCGTGTCTGACGAAGAAGGTGATAGTGACTGCGACATGGATGCATGGATCCGGCCATGTATTCCTGGTCAGAGCTTGAACAACTGGACCATCAAGGAAGTTATCTAAGTGACTCGTGAAGAGTTATTTTCCTGTTTTCTTGATTATGTGTAGCCCTATGTTCTACCCGGAGCATAGTGGTCTGTGTTTGAAGGGCCTTATTTTTATGTCTGAACATTCGTTTTATCATTAATCAAAGGGCGTTTTCTCGCATTCAAATATTGTGATCTCTGTCCTTCTTGTTGTATCTTAACAATAAAATGGCAATGTGGTATGTGCTTGTTTGCATATCATTTTAAGCATTAAATTATCATCATTGCAGGTTTCACATTGCAGATGCCATCGATTCAGACTCGTCTATGACTCAGTATGACTTTGATAATCCGATCTTTCAAGCTGAAGAAAAGATTGAGGAAGACGAAGACCTGCTTGAAGAGCTCGCCAGGCTGCTGAAACAAGAAGAGAAGGTTATTCTGCCTCATCAGGAGGAAATCGAAGTCGTCAACCTTGGCACAGAAGAGGATATAAAGGAAGTCAGGATAGGGGTTGCGTTGTAAGATAATATCAAACAAAGACTAGTAGAAATGCTCTGAGAGTATAAAGATGTCTTTGCTTGGTCATACGAAGATATGCCTAGACTTGATACAGATATTGTGGTTCATCGCTTGCCTCTTCGAGAAGAGTGCCCACCTGTGAAACAGAAACTAAGAAGAGCCAGACCGAACATGGCAGTTAAGATCAAAGAAGAGGTCCAGAAGCAGTTAGACGCCGGATTTCTTGTCGTGGCGAATTATCCTCCGTGGGTCGCTAACATCGTACATGTACCTAAGAAATATGGTAAGGTACGAATGTGTGTAGATTACTATGATTTAAACAGAGCGAGCCCAAAAGATGACTTCCCGCTCCCCCACATTGATGTACTTGTTGATAATATCGCGCAGTATTCAGTGTTTTCCTTCATGGACGGTTTTTCTGAATATAACCAGATTAAGATGGCCCTAGAAGACATGGAGAAAACAACTTTTATCACACCGTGGGGGACCTTTTTCTATAAGGTAATGCCCTTTGGATTGAAGAATGTAGGGGCAACCTATCAGCGGGCAATGGTGACTCTCCTTCATGATATGATTCATCATGAGATCGAGGTCTATGTTGATGACATGATTGCGAAGTCACAAACGTAGGAGGAGCATCTGGTGAATCTTTTGAAGCTATTCGAGAGGCTAAGGAAATTCAGGTTGAGGTTGAATTCGAACAAGTGCACTTTTGGTGTACCGTTAGGAAATTTACTGGGGTTCATACTCAGTGAAAAAGGAATCGAGGTCGGTCCTGCAAAAATAAAAGCTATACAGGAAATGCCAACACCGAAGACTGAGAAAGAGGTTCATGGTTTCATGGGTAGATTGAACTACATTGCAAGGTTCATATCTCACCTCACAGCCATGTGTGAACCAATGTTCAAATTGTTAAAGAAAGATCAAGCGGTGGTCTGGAATGAAAATTGCCAAAGGGCATTCGAAAAGATAAAAGAGTATTTGCAGAACCCTCTGATACTGATGCCTCAAGTGGCTGGAAGACCATTGATAATGTATTTAATGGTTCTTGAGAATTCCATGGGTTGTGTTCTCGGTCAAAACAACGAGACGGGAAGAAAAGAGCATGCCATTTATTACTTGAGTAAAAAGTTCACAGATTGTGAGTCCAGGTACTCAATGCTGGAAAATACGTGTTGTGCACTCGCTTGGGCTGCCAAACGCCTTAGGGAATACATGCTAAACCATAAAACCATGCTAATTTCAAAGATGGATCCGATTAAGTACGTGTTTGAAAAGCAAGCACTTTCGGGAAGGATACGATATTCAATACGTCTCCCAAAAGGCCATTAAGGGGAGTGTTCTGTCTGAATATTTTGCGGAGCAACCAATCGATGACTATCTAATGATGAAGTTTGAATTTCCTGATGATGATATCATGTTCTTAAAGATGAAGGATTGTGATGAGCCATTACCTGATGAAGGTCCTGAGCTAGGCTCCTGATGGAAAATGATTTTTGACGGTGCCGTTAACTCATATGGCAGCGGAATTGGGGAAATCATTACAACTCCCCATGGTTCTCATATCCCATTCACTGCCAGGTTAACATTTCCCTGCACCAATAACGAAGCTGAATATGAAGCATGTATCATGGGTATTGAAGAAGCGATTGATTTGAGAATCAAAAACCTTGATATTTATGGTGATTCAGCTTTGGTGGTCAATCAGATCAAAGGATAGTGGTAGACTCGTCAGCCTAATATGATTCCTTATATAAACTATGCAAGGAGATTGTTACCTTTCTTTGACAGGGTAGAGTTTCACCATGTGCCAAGAGTGGAGAATCATATGGCAGATGCCTTGGCTATGTTATCCTCAATGTATAAGGTGAACTATTGGAACGATGCTCCGAGAATTGTCATCTTGCGCCTCGATAGGCCGACATTCGTATTTGCAATAAAGTAAGCTTCAGATGGGAAGCCATGGTATTATGATCCATAATTTTCTCAAGAACCAAGAATATCCACCTGGGGCTTCGGTTCGGGATAAGAAGACCTTGAGGAGGTTGTCTGGAAATTTCTATCTGAACCAAGATTGCGTATCTCTACCGAAGAAATTTTGACTTAGTTCTGTTGAGATGCGTAGACGAAAAAGAAGCAGGTTTGCTTATGGAAGAGGTCCACGAAGGTGCTTTTGGTACACATGCAGGCGAGCATGCCATGTCTCGAAGGCTGTTGAGGGAAGGTTATTATTGGTTGAGTATGGAGTCTAATTGCTTCAAGTATGCGAAGAAATGCCATAAATTCCAGATTTATGCCGATAAGGTTCATGTGCCGCCAAGTCCTTTGAATGTCATGGCGTCTCCTTGGACCTTTTCCATGTGGGGCATTGATATGGTCGGTAAAATTGAACCGACTGCATCCAACGAACACCGCTTCATCTTAGTGGCAATTGATTATTTCACTAAGTGGGTTGAAGCAGCCTCTTTTGCCAATGTTACCAGGTAAGTCGTAGCCCGATTCATTACGAAGGATACCATCTGTCGTTACGGAGTGCCTGAGAGAATCATTACTGATAATGGTTCAAATTTGAATAACAAGATGATGAGGGATTTGTGCCAGAGTTTCAAGATTGAGCATCACAATTCTTCTCCTTATCGCCCGAAGATGAATGTCGCTGTTGAAGCGGCCAATAAGAATATAAAGAAGATTGTGCAGAAGATGGTTGTGACCTATAATGATTGGCACGAGATGTTGCCCTTTGCATTGCACGGATATCGTACTTCAGTACGTACTTCAAGTGGGGCAACTCCTTTCTCGCTAGTGTATGGTATGGAAGTTGTCCTGCCATTGGAAGTCGAGATTCCTTCTTTGAGAGTTCTAGTTGACGTTCAACTTGATGAGGCAAAATGGGTGAGGAACAGGTTGAATCAGCTCAGCTTGATGGATGAGAAGAGGTTAGCATCCATTGCATATGGTCGTTTATATCAAAGCAGGATGAAGAAAGCTTTTAATAAGAAGGTGCATCCTCGGAGCTTTCAGGCAGGTGATTTAGTATTGAAGAAGATTCTCCCTCCACAGACAGATCACAGGGGAAAATGGACTCCCAACTATGAAGGTCCATATGTCGTAAACAAAGTCTTCTCAGGAGGAGCCTTAATACTCTCAACCATGGATGGTGAAGATTTCACATCCCCTGTGAATGCAGACCCATTTAAAAAATACTTTGCTTAAAGAGACCCGCTGGAAAGAAAAAGAATATCCAGGAAAAAAATTGGGCATCCCGGCGAACCATAAAAAGAATGGGTTCGGGAAAAAGCTAGGGATAAAAATAAAAGATGTATACCCGCAAAGTTGAAAACCTGAAAAGGAGACTTTGGCAAAAATGGGTATCCCGGTGAATCGAAAACCTGTGATGGCAATTCAGGCAAAAGTTAGGGATTTGAAAAGCAAATTACTGCGGTCTGCGTGTTGATCTTCAGAGCATAGTGGATAATGGGAGGACCCGAGGGCCATATGTTCAAATCAATCTCTTCAGAAGGCGAAGCATTGGAAAAGCATCAAAGTCATGTGATTCATAGATGAATCGACACATGGTGGTTGTCTGTACCATATTGCCGACATTTTGTATATCTTTGTGCATTTCTGTAAATTTTTGCGCAGCTTTCTCTTTTCAGGAGTTGCATCTGTTGTAAAATCTGCCTATTTATAGGCCACTTATCAATGAAGTATATACTATTAAGTAAATTGTTGTTCTTGCTTTAGCTTTTACTGTTTTGTTTGCAAAAAAAACGCCCGATGTTTTTGATAAAATTTACATACATAAACTTGTGGGCTTCGCTGATAGTCATTAAAACTTTGATTTGCTTGAATGACGTCACAGAGGATGACCGAGATAGTTTCTATTGTGCAGGATATCTTTTTTGTTTGTTCATTTGCAGGTTGAGCGTGTACACCTATCCCTAGCAGATCGAATGTATGCGCTTATCCCCCAGCAGGTCAGATTGAAGTTCTCTTCACCCGACAAACCTGGGATTATCCCCAGCAGTGGAGCGGATTCAGAGTTCTGGCTCCCCATAGAGTCCAAGTCTTTGACTCCTTTCCCCTCAGAGTCTAGGTCGTTGACTCGTGCCCCAAGCAGAGGTCGATGTTGATTCCCTCATTGAGTAGTCCCCAACGGAGTTGCTGGAGTGGGTTGTTTCTCATCCTCGGTAGAGAGAGTTTGGGACGGATTACCAGTAAATCCTATTTGTTTATCCCTAGCGGTTTGGATTTAATCTCCAACAAGGTGGAATATACGACAAAGTATAGGTATTCCCCAGCAGTTTACTTCATACCCTAGAAGAATTTTCAGTGTTCTAGGAGGCCATCCATGGCTGATTTCCCCAGTAGAGTTGAGATGATCTCAGTAGTTGGCTGCCTTTTCCCAGCCGAGTCTTTTGTTCCCCAGAAGAGTTATATTCTGGTAGGCCATTCAAGACGCTTTCCTCAACAGAATTTGAGTTGATACCCAGCAGAGTGGATTTTTGTTCTCGTCAGAGTAGTATTACCCAGGAAAGTACTTTTCCTAGAGGCCATCTACGACTTGTTGTTCCCAGCATAAGTCCAATCGTAATTGGCACGTCCTATATTTTTGTTTCCCCTACAGGGTTGCTTTTGTGTCTTCAGCATTTATCTTGCTGAGGTGGTTCCTTTGCATTTGCATTGTGCATAGCATCCTCCCAAACGCGTAGCATTTCCATTTCGTATGGAGCATTACGACATATTCAAAGATATGCATTTGAAACATAAGCCAGGTTGTTACCTCATGTTTTCAAGTGTGTCTCCAGTAGACAATGATGGTTTATTTAGTCTTTGTGGTATCCAGACCCCGACAAGTATTGGTTTATTTAGCCTATGTGGTATCCAGACCCCGACAAATATTGGTGTTTTTCTTTAGCCTATGTGGTATCCAGACCTCCAGCAAGATCATTGACAGGTGTGTTTATCTTATTATTGCTCCCCAACGGAGTCTACATGGTTAAGTTCATTCTTTCCCCAGCGTATTTGTTCTTTCAGATTGCGAATTAACGGATTCTATTTTCAACTTCGTGTTGAGCCGACCTTCGGGTTCGATGCTCGCTTTTATTTAGTGAATGCCTGCTGGTTAGCAGATGTTCTAAACTTCGTGTTGAGCCGGCCTTCGAGTTCGATGCTCGCTTTAATTTAGCAAATGCCTGCTGGTTAGCAGATGCTCTCAACTTCGTGTTGAGCCAGCCTTCGGGTTCGATGCTCACTTTTATTTAGCGAATACCTGCTGGTTAGCAGATGTTCTCAACTTCGTGTTGAGCTCGACTTCAGGTTCGATGCTCGCTTTTATTTAGCGAATGTCTGCTGGTTAGCAGATGTTCTCAACTTCGTGTTGAGCCGACCTTCGGATTTGATGCTCGCTTTTATTTAGCGAATGCCTGCTGGTTAGCAGATGTTCTCAACTTCGTGTTGAGCCGACCTTCGGGTTCGATGCTCACTTTTATTTAGTGAATGCTTGCTTGTTAATAGACGTTCTCAAATTCGTGTTGAGCCGACTTTCGGGTTTGATGCTCGCTATTATTTAGAAAATGCCTACTGATTAGTAGTTACTCTCAAGTTCGTGTTGAGCCGGCCTTCGGGTTTGATGCCTGGTTTGTTTAACAGATACCTGATGATGAAATCAGATGATCTTTCCGATTTAATGTTGTTGCCTGCATGATAGCAGATGTTCTTTCGACTGCGTGTCGATGTTTCCTAATCGGTAATCACTCAGGTTATTGCCATTCCGGTTATCAGATATAGTTATCTCGGGTTATTCTATTCCAGTAAACAAGTTTACAGTTCTATTTTTGCGGTTGGAAAATTTCCGGTTTCTTTGGTATTCAACCGTCTTTTACCTTTGATTGTGTGAAAGTCGTTCGCTTCTCACCCATTCAGGTCCAAGTCGTTTGAATAGGCACAACTGTTGTACCCTAAAATTTGACCAACCTTTTCTTGGCTTATGTTTCAGTTCATTTTAGCATTTTGCATTTGCATAGCATTGTTCTTAACATAGGATCAAGAGTGTTGTGCCATTCAAGAGAAGACTCTCATTGGTTTCAAGCTCAAGCAAGGGTAATTATTCAGATCACTATGGGTTCATGAGGTCATTGTTTTGGATAGTATATGATTGATAAGCACATTGAGTACCTTGGAGGTCATTGTGGAGCTTATCTGAGCGTTCATTTCACCTGCAAAGAGGCATGGTCAAAGGAAATGGAATTAGGGTGTCATCTGGTCAACTCAAGGTCAACTGTGGACTGGGGACAGTTCAAGACTTGGTTCTAGGTCATTGAGACCATATGAAGTCATTTTGAAGCATTTAAGATGTCATGGAAAGATCAAATCAAGAAGAATCAAGAGTTCAAGGGGTTACTAAATTAGGGTTTTAGAGGATCTTAGGTTAAAATCCCCTTCTTTAGTGCCTAACTTCAAGGACATTTTCACCTATGATACATGCTCAATCGCATTTTCATGCAATCATGTGACTTGTAGGGCATGTTAGTAGCTTTCTTTTGAGTACAAGAACTCATTCATTGAGTTTGTACATCTCAAGTTATGATGCCAACAAGTTAGGGGTCTCAGATGAACAGAGTTTTGGTCAACAAAAAGTCAACTCACTTCCAAGACATTTTTGACCTAGAAGAAAGTTTCCCTTCAACTTTAGGTGAACATGAAAGTTTTTCCTTATGGTATTAGCTTTCCAAAAAGTCTTATAAGTCCTCTTTATCATTTGTGGAGCTCAAGTTATGGTCTTGGCAAGGAAAGGGTATTTTGGGAAAGTTTCACTTTGGGTCATTTGTTTCATAGGTCATTTTCATGAACTTATGTACCTCAAATGCACTTCCAACCAACATGAAAATTGTTCCTAAAGGTCTCATTTACATCATTGAGCTCAAGATGCATTTTAATTATGGATTTATATGACCGTGTGGGAAGATTTTCAAGTGAAATTTGGACTTTTAAGCATGATACGAGATTGGTTCATTATAGGTCATGTTTGTCACTTATTTTGAATCATTTCACACCACAATAAGAGCATGAGCAGTTTGCCACGATTTGGATTGGCACAAAGTGCATGGAAATGTGCCATTTCCAAGTTTCTTCATCTAGGAGTTTTCATTCCAAAATTGCAATGTGGATTTAACCAAAGGCCCAACTCAATTCCCATAAAAAATACACCTCACATGCTGCAGATTAATGATCTTATAAGGTGTGAAGCAAGCAAAACGCGTGGGTATGAGGAGGTTTCTTTTTTGGGCATTTTTCTCAAATTAACCAATCAGCCAACATGGTCCTGCATGGTGATCATAAGTCCATAGTATATAAGCATTCTAGGGCGCCCTAATGCTCAGAAGTGTCAATTGGAGCCAGAGAGAGCAGATTGAAACCCAAAATTCTCAAGCATTCTTCAACTTCAAATTTGAATTTTCACTTGGAATCAACTGAAATTGAGGCTTGTATCTTCTTCCTGGGAGCAATTAGAGTGGAATTGAAGCAAAGAAGTGAAGGTTGCAAGCATCTGAAGAACCAACGGAGTTGCTCAGTTCAGTAAGCTTCCACTCTCTAATTCTCTCATTTTAGGCACTAATTTAGGCTCATATTGGTTGCATCTAAAGCCCTACGATGAGTAGGCATTGTTTGCATAGTTGTTGTTCATGTTTAATCACGTTTTCAGTTGGTGCACTCAAACTTTGGATCTTAGATTCTCCTTGATCTTGAACATTTATGATGTTTGATCTATGGATTTGGAATCCTTGTAGCAAGATCTTTCATTTGGTACCATTTTTGTTCATTTCTGTGGTGGTTTTTTCTCTGAGCTCCGGTAAGCTCACCGGAGAAGACGACCGGAGCCCTAGCTCCGGCGTCTGGTTCATCTGAGGTCAGATTTGATGTGGCTTGAGTTGAATGTTTGACTGGCATGCGTGTTTCATTGTGATTGAATTTGACCAGGCTTAATTGGCATGTAGACCCCACGTCACTTAAGTGAAACGCATCGTTTCACTTAAGTCTGAAGATTGGGTCAGCTTGGGCCTCTAATGCTTTTCACACCTCCCTTATTTCTGAGCCCAATTGTGTTTTGCCTACGTGCAGTTGTTTTGGTTTTTACTACTGCACCCCCTGTTCATTTCCATTTATTTTATTTTATTTCTTTTCTGTTTTGATTTTCAATTATTAAAAATAGCTCAAATTGTCCAAAAATTAAATAAAAATTGTTTTCCAATACATCGAAACCTTATTTAATTTTTCATAATTTTTAATTCTGATTTTATTTTAGTTTACAATTTTACTTGAATTTTGCAATTGAAGAAGTTTTTAATGTTGCCTTTTGTTGATCATTAACATTTGAGCTACCATTTGACATCACCTATGAATGAGGTTTCCTTTCCATTTAGAGGATAGATTGAGGTACCTTTGAGACTGATTTTGGTCAATGTTTGATCACTTTTTGTTTGACTTTGGTTTGACTTTTCTTGACCCTCGATTATAACTAAATAAGGTGGAGCACCCTAGTTGATCAAATCATTTGGTGATGCCTAAGATTGAGTTTCGCTTTGAAGCTTTGGCCTCTATTTGCCAATGGACTTGGTTGATTTGTGCATTTTATTTGTAATTTATTTAACATTTCTTCTATTTTTGGTGAAGCTTGCAAGTCAAGTCACCTTAGAGGAAGTTCATACGAACTAGTTTGACCTAGTTCCTTTGGGAAATGACTTTGATTGATCCCATATGCACCCTATGAGTCTTGATACTCATTCTTGACATGATTAAGGTGCTGGTTTTGCATTTTTAGGTCATACACTTGTGTAGCTTGTGTTACAAGTTACTTGGAAGTTACGACATTTCACTTGATCTTAAGTGTCGAACATGGTTTGAACTTTGGTTCTCCCTCTTACCTTGATTTATTTTTTGCTTGTGCTTTGCTTTCCATCTTGAGTTGAACCTTTCTCTATTGGTTTCACTTCTGTCCCTTGGGTTGTGATCATCATTCAATACAATTTAGTATCCATGTTTATACTTTGAGTTTGTCTTGAATGAGGTATCACTTTTAGCACTTGTTTGCTACTTCTTTTTGCATGATCACTGTGTTGAGTTTGGTTGAGATAATTTTCATGTGCTTTCTTCCCAAGCCTCTTTCTCCCATCTACACTTTGATTATGATCTTTGCTCGTGCATTTTTGTTTACCTTTTGGTGTAAGTGATTGATGCATGAATGGTTGTAGGAGTTGTAACTTCTCCCATTTCATCTCACTTGTTCCTTTGAATTGTTTAAGTCATTTTGCTTCATATTTTGTTTGTGTTGCACCATTTGAGCATTGCATATCATGTTTACCTTATTCCTTGACTTGTTTAAGTCAACTTTATCTCTTTCTTGCATTTCATTTGTGATTGATTTATCTTGTGTTTTCTTGGTCTTTTGCCATGATCCCTTAGGATTCCTAGACCCTCCGTTTAGGATGAGAGTAGGAGAGACATTAAGTGTTCAATCCAAGCATGCTAACATTAGGATAGTTTCTTCCCTCTTAATCTCAATCTTAGGAGCACATTGCATGATAATATTAGGGTTGGTTAGTTTCCCATTAGAGTTTGTGTCTTCTCTTCTCATCTCTTAACATCTTAAGACACCTAATAAAGGATAATAAGTGTTGTACGCTCTGAGCCTTAAGTACTTGGGGAATGATAGTTGAGGGGCTTCCTCTCAACTGTCTAGAGTGTTTAGTGTATGCCCTTTGGGTGATATGCGACGCATTCGCTCTCAAGTCATAGTCTTTAGTGCAACAAGAGTTACAAACTTAACTCAATTCACTTCTCCATAAAAAACAAAAAACAAAGCATCAAACCTTTTTATCCTTCGGGATTGTTTGGAAAATCATTTTCAAAAAGAGTGTGTTAACTCTTGGTTCTACCGCAAACACGTAACGCCTAAGTCTCCAATGGTAGAGCAGCAATACACCTAACTGCTAGAATGAAGGTTTAACCCTACTCAATTAAAACACTTGAACCAATTTGTGGTCGTGTCAGCTTGAACTACGTTTGCTCTGATTTCTCATACCAGACGAGGATATGTAGGCACAAGACGGTGATGTCTTGGCGAGCAACCTTCCCCACCTTCACCAGTAGTTGTTCGAACTACGTTGACTCTAACTTTCCCATTGCACGAGGTAGTACGTAGGCATAGAGCGGTGATGCTCTATCGAGTCTTTTTTATTTTCTTTTGTCCCTGTGAGCCAGCCTTTTGATAAATTAACACCCTTTTAGATAGACAACAAGTGTGGATCCCGTTGAGTACAACGGATGTGAGGGGTGCTCATACCTTCCCCTTGCGTAACCGACTCCTGAACCCAAGATTTGGTTGCGATGACCTGTCTTTTCCCCTTTTCGTAGGTTTTCTCTAATCGTTTCCTTTCCCTCCCTTTGGGATAAATAACGAACGGTGGCGAATCTTCTGTCCTTGCCGGCCCCTCTTCGCAGCGATGCGACACTAAGTCGCATAAAGCTTTGTCTATGACGAACTTTCCAATTACACAAGGTATGGAGAAACTACCTGGGTCTTTCAGCTTAGGAGGCATATTATTTTGAATTATTGCGTTACACTCAGTAGTAAGTATAATTGTTTCGTTATCTTCTATCTTTTTATTATTGGATAAGATTTCTTTAAGGAACTTAGTATATGAGGGCATCTGGGTGATAGCTTCTGTAAAAGGTATTGTGATGTTCAACTGCTTCAGAAGTTCAACAAATTTCTTAAATATTTCCCTGCAATTTTAGAATTTGCAAATCTTTGAGGATACGGAATAGGTGGTTTATATGGTGGTGGAGGCACATAAGGTTTTTCTTTATCTACGGCCTCTTGGTTATTATCTTCCTTTTCCTTGGGTTCGTTGTCCTTCTTAGTTGGTGTGTTATCAGGCTTTTGATACATGGATGGATTCTGAAGTCTCGGATCAATAGGACCATCTAATTCTTTTCCACTTCTCATTATAACAGCATTTGCATGTCCTTTCGGATTAGGTTGTGGTTTTCCAGTAAACTTTCCTGCAGGAGCAGCAGTAGGTGCTTGTTGTTGTGCCACTTGAGAAATTTGTGTTTCAAGCATTTTGTTGTGGGTGGCCAAAACGTCTACTTTGTTTGCTAATTGCTTAATTTGCTCACTAGTGTGTATGTTTTGATTCAGGAAGTCTTTGTTTGAGTCTGGGTAGCTATAAAGTTTTCCATCATTAATTCAAGGTTAGACTTCCTAGGTGCATTAGAAGCATTAGGAGCAGGTGTGGCAGTCTTTTGATAACCTGGTGGTGTAGCGGGTGCTTAACCAAGTGCATACATTGCATTATTATTTTTGTAGGAGAAGTTTGGATGATTCTTCCAACCAGGATTGTAGGTATTTGCATAAGGGTTTCCTTGAGCATAATTCACTTGGTCTGTAGAGGCTCCTACCAAAATTTGGCATCAGGGGCAGCATGTCTAGGAGTTCCACATACTTCGCAGTTTGGAGCTACAGCAGCCACGGTGACTGTGGGTGTTATGGTCAAGTTATCTATCTTTTGAGCAAGGGCATCTACCTTAGCACGGACATGATCAAGGCTATTAACTTCATGCATTCCACCTTTTAGTTGGAGTTTTTCCACTAGAGTTCTTTCACCTCCCCATTGGTAGTGGTTCTGAGCCATACTTTCGATTAGTTGGTAGGCTTCTTTGTAAGGTTTATCCATAAGTGTACCACCAGCAGCGACATCTATTGTCATTCTTGTATTGTACAAGAGACCATTGTAAAACGTGTGGATGATTAACCAATCTTCAAGATCGTGGTGTGGGCACATCCTTATCATGTCTTCAAATCTCTCCCACGCCTCAAAAAGAGACTCGTTGTCTTTTTGTCGAAAGCTATTAATTAGGGTCCTCAGCATGGCTGTCTTGCTTGGTGGAAAATAACGTGCTAAGAAAACTTTCTTTAACTCATCCCACGTAGTGACGGAGTTTGATGGCAAGGATTGTAACCAAGCCCAAGCTCTGTCTCTCAATAAAAAAGGAAAAAGGCGTAGTCTTATCGCGTCTGCGGACACACCATTTGCCTTCACTGTGTCTACGTACTGCACAAACTTGGTCAAATGTTCATTGGGATCTTCTGTAAGGTTTCCAGAAAATTGATTTTGTTGAACTGCAAACAACAACGAGGGTTTCAACTCGAAATCGTTTCGGTTGATAAAAGGTGCAACAATGCTATTATGCGGTTCTTACTGAGACGGGGTATCATAGTACTTAAAAGGACAGTTTTGTGGTTTGTCACCCATGTCTTGGTTAACTTCAGATTTAGCTTCAGATTCTGATTCGAATTCTGAGTCAGATTCAGGTTAGGTTTCAGATTCAGGTTCTGAACTAGGAGAAGGGATTTTGTGGGCTTCACAGTATTCTCGGATACATCTTCTTACAGTAAGAAGACGTTCAGGATCATCTGTCGGTCGTGTGAGGTTCTCACTTTGTGAGTGAGTACTTGGCATACAATCGGCATAATGGGAAATAGGATTTTTTTCCTTAGTCTATACGGCGCAACAAAGGAGTTACGATATCGACTTAATCAGTCCCCGGCAATGGTGCCAAAAACTTGATCGCGATTTAGTGTGTCTAAATTAATCTGACTGCAAGTATACAGTCGTATCGCATAGTTTTAAAAGATTATCGATCCACAGGGACTAGAAATCGAACGTATCGTATTCTAATATTACTATGTAAATCTAAGGCTAATCGTTTGGGAAAGTTAAGTGCGAAGGAAATTAAATCTAAAAATGCTAAAATCTCTAATAAGAATATTTAATAGCGGGATATCGGTATGCAACGCATCAATCGTCAGGAATCTAATGAATAATCGATGTAAGTTAGGTTGTTCAAAATAATTTTTATTAGAGAAATACTTATTTAAAAATCTTTACCTCACACTCTCGTGTTTATTGATTCGGACTATATCGTTAAATTAAAATGAGCGCTCTCGCTGTATCATTCGAATTTAACGATACATTTTGAAAATAGATAACTCCTAATTAATTCTAAAGTGCTTCCGCTGTGTTTATCTCAGCTATCTGGTTAAAACCTCAAACTCTCATTTATCTTGACCTTAACCTTAGTTTCCCTTTTTACTCTCGCAAGAAAGGTTAGTTGATTAAAATAAGAAACTAGAGCCTAAAAAATACTTTGTAAAGAAAAATAACACCGATTATTATTTAATACCCTCTGATAGATTTGTTACATACCGACATCAATTACTCTAGCCGGACATGGTGGAAAAATCAAACATAATACAATGCAGAATATAACTACTAATCATGTTACGATTACGATAAATAAAGTAAACAGAACAATTTAAAACCTGGAATTAGATTAAACCGGAGGTACAAGTAAATGGAAGGCTTGAAGGAATAGTCATCGTTCTTCAAACTTGGTACAAAAATTAAACTCGTGCGAAAAGAAAATAACAGAAACTAATGCTCGGATGAAAAACTGGAAAAATACTCTATTATGAAAATGCTGCGAACCCCTTTTTCAAGCCGTTTCCCTCACATATATAATGGGTTGAAGCAGAGAAGGAATCCGTGAAGTGCCGTGAAAATCTCACTTGAAAATTCGGAAGTGGTGCTGAAAAATAGGGGAATGGGAGAATATTTCTCCACACTCCCAGGTGGCTTGCGCCACCTCCCCCTCATGCATCGTGTGGCTTGCGCCACTTAAGGAATGGTGGTGGGCGCCACCTTAAATATGGCTCCAGCCACATTAAGGTGGTGGGCCCACCCTTTTTTTTTCTTTTTCATTTTCTTTTTTTTTTCTTTTCTTTTTCTTTTATTTCTCTTCTTTTTCTTTCCTTTCTATTTTCTTCTCATTTTCTTCTCTTTTTCTTGGAACCGAGTACCTGAGGAAAACAAACAAATACGAGTAATATAAAACATAAAATAGGGGAAAATCAGATAAAACATAGTATAAACGCATGCATGTCAAGTCAGATACACGATATAATTTCGCATTATCACCTAACAATGATCTGAGGCCTGACTTGCGCCATGGCTGGTCACAACCTTCAAATTTCAGTTTTTCAAGAGGCACCCTAACTCTCTCATTTCTCCATGAAAGTGAATGATCCTAAGATCAAACTCACTCTGAATTTCATAAGGAACACAATGGTGTAGTTGGATTTGTCAAACAATGCTTCTATTTCAAAACCCGATAGCAATATTAAAAAGGTAACAACCTTGCAATTTCAATGCCACGGTCTTATTCAAACATGATAAGCAGCAATAAATGGTCCATACACATCACATACAATATACCAAACATGTCCATGATCAGTGCAAATCAAAACATATCATGGTTTTAAAAATGTAATATCAAGTGAACTTACCTCTTGGAGCTAACTTGGAATCTTCAAGAGAGCTACTTACAAAAATGTTTTGTTAATTTGAATAGCTTCAATACAGCTCTAAGAACCTCTTTAAATGCTTGGAATCAAATGGAAACCCTTAGAGCAAAATACCCCTTCTTCTTGCAAAATGTGAAAAGTGACCTATATGGAACTTCAAGTAAATGAAGTTACAGATGGAAAACCAGGTTTGGAACAACTTGCTGATGACTTATAGTGTGTGTTTGAAGTGTTTGAAGGTTTGGAAATGGTCAGAAGGAAGACTTGGCCTTGAAAATGTAGAAAGTCAATGTTTTTGAATTGAGGTTTGACTTTTTGATTTATGAGGTTTTTGATTAATGTGGTAATTTGGGCACAACTAACACATGTTTTATGATGTGTTAGAGTGATTGGTTTAGTGGTTTTGTGATTGGAAGAGGTTTTGAGGAGTTTTGTGCAAAGTGATGACTTTTGGCACAAATGGTGTTTTGCTTGCAAACTTAATTCAATAGTGTTTTCTCTGGTCTTTCCTCCTTCTTTTATCAGCTCCCTTTCTGTCTCAATTGAACCTTTATTTATAGGGCAAGGTTGGAAGTCAGATGTTTCCAAGTTGTTGTAACTTGGTAGTTTTCAAAGTTTGGTTGAATTCCAACTTGATGTTTTTGTGATTCTTATGGTTCCAAGGCAAGGTACAAGAAATCTTGAGTGGTTGGGATATATCTTCTCACTTTGAAATGGCTTTAGTGCAGAAAGGACAGTTAGAGGCTCAAGAAGTTGATTTTGTGCAAAGGTCGTGCTTTATGCCTTTGTGTAATAGCTTCAAAGGTGACTCAAACTTCTGAGTTTAAGTAGATATGCAAGTTTCAAGGTTGTCACTCAAAGGATCTTGCATATTTTCTTGTTCTTGCAAGTGGTTCTTGGCATGAAAATGACCTAGAAATCAAGCTTTGGACCCTAACTTCTTCTCTTCGAAACTCCTATCTCACAAATACTATGAAGGATTTATTGTACTTTTTGGAAAGCCCTAAGCATGCTCTACAACATTCATGTTTTGAGAATTTCTTGAATTTCAAGGGATCTTAGTGAAAACTTGCCATGAAGTTGACTAAAAATTGGAGTAACAAAGTTGTCTTGGAAAATTCTAAGTGTTTTTGAAATTCTCCCAAACTTTGAAGCTTCATAGCTCAAAATCTAAGCATCTTTTGCTCACAGGTCACTAGGACACTCTTGCAGTACATGAGGAGATCTACACATTGACCTTTGGAACTCATAAAATGGATGTGTGGATTGGAAATTATGGCCTTTCTAAGTTGGCACCAAAACTAGAGTTTTTCCACACTTAGAAAAAAATCCAAGTTTTCTTCTTTTGCAAGAAACCTCTCAAATCTTAATTTCTCTTGATCAAACTCATTTTTTGGACATATCTTGATGAAATTTAGATTGGAAGCACCAATTTGAACCAAAAACCCTAAAAGTCAAAGAGTTGACTTTGTCAGATGAATTTTGAATTAGATGAATTCAATTGTTTGATCTTCAATGAAATTTCCGCTTGGAACTTCTCAAACACCATAAATAGGCTTCATGAATATGTATGAACATATTGAATCATGTCCCAAGGCTTGACATCATGCTTCAATCAAAAGTCAAAGGCACAATTGACTTTTCCTGATGTAAACCCTAATTTGGGGCCAATTGAAATTGGGCTTCAATTGACATGCAATGAGATCAATTAACACTTGATTCTTGTTGAATATAAGCTTCTTGAATGTAGGGGAACTTTATTTAATAATGACCAATCCAAAACATTGACTGATCAAACAATAGCCCTCTTGATTCCACAGATGCAAAAACCTAATTGAGATGAACTTCAACAACAAAAAACTTGAAACAAGGTTAGAGTTAGGAAACAATGCTTGATGCTCCTAGAATGGTAATGGAATCTAGGGGTAAAAATTTGAGGTATGACACTTCACATTGAGAGAAGGGCTCCAACTTGGATATATAATCAACAAGTATGCCACATACCTCTCTCAAGTGGAAAAGAATCAACACCTTTCTCAACAATGTCATGGGGTAGGAGATTTACATCTCAACTATGGATGAATAATGTCTAATTTATTTGAAAAGGTTTTAAATTGAAAAGCCAAGTGACAAAAGGTTTGAATTGAAGATTATGTCCTTTAGTCTTTGTGAAAGAGTTTTGAATATGCTAAAATTTCTTGAAGCATTTATTGAGAAAAAGAGTTTGAAAAGTCAATGACCTAATGTCAAGGTTTTTATTGAAAGAGATTTTGATTTTGAAAGAGGAGAAACCCTAATTGAGTGGTCTAAAGTTGAATCAATCCTAAGGGAAACATCCTAAGAGGTAAGCATGCTAAGGATAACAAATCATGCAAAATATGTATAAGAATAGAAAGATGCATGTGCAAATGAAATGAAGTCAACAAAAGAGTCCCTCCCTTGGATTAGGAAACATGTATATACAATTGCAAACAACTATTCAACAAAGAACTTAAACATGAGAAACATGGTACAAGTAAGGTAAGTATGGATCAACAAACATGTAAAAGGTTTACATTTGATCAAAGCATGCTCGGATACAAGTTAACATTCTCAATATGGATAAAACATGGATACTTAAATCATTAGACAAGTTTCAACAAGATGCTCATCGGGATATGGATAAAAACACACATAGAACATCATTTACAAGAAAAAGATTCAACATTAATTATCTAGGGTAAGCATGGCACATCATCATTAGTTACAACAAGTATACACAAAGACAAGTATCAACACAAGGGCAAGAGATCAAGGCATGATCTCATCATAAGCTTTTAGGTCAAGGATATAATTTAAACAGGTTCTAAACACATGGACAAACTTTTAAACCAGTAAGAACAAGTATCAACCATTTAAACTGTTCAAGATAAAACAAATGTGGCCTTAAGGATAAGCATATTACCACGGTCATACAAGACACTATCAATATGTGAACAAAGAGAACAATCATGGATCATCATAGACCAAATAAAACCCTAGATGCTAGGCAAACATGAACATCATATTTAATAATCAATTTGAAAATACTTTAAACAATTAATAAAAGAAAAAGAAAAAAAAAGCATATGAACATGAAAATTAAAGGGTGATATTTCTAAGTGTTTAAAAATGGGAGAATAAAAATAAGACAATAAAAATAAGATATTTTTATGGTTTTTTTTAAAGGTTTTAGTAAAAATATAATAAATTTAATACTAAATAATATTTTTTAATAAACTAATGTGAATAAAATAAATAAGCGAAATAATAATATTTTTGGTTTTCAAATAGAAAAGAAATATTAAATGAAAATAAAATAAAATAAATAGTTAGTAAAAAGTAAAAGAAAAAGAAAAAGGAATAAAAATAAATATGACAAGTGATAAAAAGAAGGAAATGAGGGAAAACCATGCTTGCCACTGGGCCATACCTTTTGGCTTTGTTAGGTTTCTTTTCTGAAAAATAATATATTAAGCTTACATTTGAAATAGACAAAAGCGCGCACTCTGAGTCATTTTCAACCTTGGAACTAGATTTTCAAATTTGCGATTTTCTGGTTTCTAAACCAAATATGGAAAGTAAATAGAAAATATCACTCAGAATTTAACAAGGAATTCAAATATGCATTCACATTTCATTTATTTTTCCTCTATCTTAAGAATTTCAGCATGAACAAGATAAACCATAATTTCTAAAAATAAAAATTAAATGTTAGATATGTACAATCAATGGACGCAAGCATAGGGTTTTTGTTCCTCACATCATGACAAACAAAATGGTAGCTTATATGAATGTAAATTGTCGATGCTTTTGATTGGCTGCATTTTGTGGCAAAACATTGATGGATGTATGAATGTCATGATTGATGTTATGACATACATAATGAGGATTCAACAGGGTAAGTTTAAATAGCTAAGAGTCACTTAAGTTGGATGTCATGACTGAATGTTATGACATCAAGCGTATGACATCAGGGGGCGCAGGTATTAGTTTCTGTTATTAGCTCAGGCTATACTTCTAGAAATATTTTAGGAATCCTAGTTATCTAAGGCGACATATCAGACATTGCTAAGGATAACATGGAATGCCCCTGGCTCAATTGGACGTGCGCGGTTTTATGAAGAGAGGTTTGTCTTGGGTAAACCTAACTTCAGTACGAAGGCCCAAGGACTACATGTATCCTATATATACAGAAGCAACAATCCTAATTGAAGACAGTTCTTGACAGGGGTTCAGAGAACGTGTATTTATGAGTGAATAATTATGTTCTTCACGTGTGTTTGTGTGTCTTAGGATTACTTGTAAACCAAGCAATTATCTGCTGTATGATTGCATTGGTCTAGAGTTCTTAAGATGTCTGTTATGTGTGTCACTCTAAAGTTTTTAAGCAAGAGTGTTGTGTCACTTGATCAAAGCTGTGAAGCAAGATCAAGGTGTCTTTGAAGTGTGACTTCATTGCCATTTGTAACTTTGAATTGGTTGATATCACTGTTGTGATTGAGGGGAGTGAGTTGGTAACTCTGGTCTAGTGTTAGGCTGAAGTGTCATTGGGTAAGTCTTAAGTGAAGAGTGCAGACAGGTTGTTTGACTTTGAATTAATTCTACTAATAGTGAATTTCCTCCCTGGTTTGGTAGCCCCCAGATGTAGGTGTGGTTTGCACTGGTCTGGGTAAACAATTACTTGTGTTATTTAATGTTTTCTTTTACAGTTTGTCCTTAAGTTTAGTAGTCTATGTTATAGCAGATGTCATAACATCCGTGATAACATCCAATATTGTGTACCTAGAATTTCAATTGGAATCAGAGCAGGCACCCTGCCTGTTATTTTCTGGGTGAGATCTAGGGAAGATAAGTTCTGGTACTATGGACAAGGATATAGGATTCACAAATAGACCACCAATTCTAGATGGCTCAAATTATGACTACTGGAAACCTAGGATGATAGCCTTCTTGAAGTCTTTAGACAGCAAGGCATGGAGAGCTACAAATTTAGGATGGGAACATCCAATGAAGACTGACAAGGATGGATTATGTGTGTTAATACCTGAGGAAGAATGGACCAGAGAACAAGAGGCCTTGGCTCTTTGGAATTCTAAGGCTTTGAATGCCTTATTTAATATTATAGACAAGAACATTTTCATACTAGTGCATCATTGTGAACTGGCTAAAGAGGTTTGGGATACTCTCAAAACAACTCATGAGGGAACCTCTAAAGTCAAGATGTCAAGATTACAAATGCTGACCATCAAGTTTGAAAATCTGAGAATGAAAGAGAATGAGACTATTCATGAATTCTACATGAATATTCTTAAGATTGCCAACACCTCAGGTGCCTTAGGAGAGAAGATGTCTGAAGAAAAGCTTGTGAGGAAGATTTTAAGATCTTTGCTTAAGAGGTTTTCCATGAAAGTCACTGCTATTGAAGAAGCTCAGGATATATGCAACATGAAAGTGGATGAACTCATTGGTTCTCTCCAAACTTTTGAGATGGGAATGTGTGATCAGGTTGAGAAGAAGAACAAAAGCACAACCCTTGTTTCAAATACAACAGAAGACTCTGAGAAAGACAATAGTGAAAGTGAGGAGAATCTTCCAGAAGCAATAACCTTGCTTGGAAGACAATTCAACAAACTGATCAAAAGAATAGATCATAAGTCTAGGCCTAATGACAAGAACACTTCTTCCGACATCAGCAGAAGAGGAAGAAATGAAGAAAGGCCCATCCAAGGAAAAGGAGTGCAGTTTCATGAATATGAGGGATATGGGCACATTAGAGCAGAATGTCCCACCTATCTCAAGAATCAAAAGAAGGGCCTAGCAGTTACTTGGTATGATAGAGACTCAGAGAGTGGATCAGATGAAGAATCTGCCAAACATGTCATTGTTCTGAATAGTGTATGCATATCTGATGGTGACTCAAGTGAAGATGAGCTGACCTTTGATGAACTTGCAGCTTCATATAAGAAGCTATGCATCAGAAGTGCAGAAATATATCAGCAAGGAGAGCAACAGAAGAAAAGCATAAGGGAATTAGAGGCTGAGAAACTGGATCATCTGGAAACCATAGACTCTCTCAAAAGTGAGGTCATCCTGTTGGAATCTAAATTAGATCAGATGTCAAAATCCTTAAGGATGCTAAACACTGAAACTGACACTTTAGAAAAAATACTACAGTGTGGTCATAAAGCAAGAAACAAGTCTGGTCTGGGATTTGTTGGTGAACAGAAACCCATGTTGGGGTCCAAGAAGCCAAAGATTGAGAATCAGAGGTCAAACCGGATGTCACGACCAATGTCACAACATCAGGGAAACAAAAGTTGAAACCTGATCAAGAATAAATTCCAAGGGTATAAGTGTTACTTCTGTGGAAGACTTGGACACATTAAACCTTTCTGCTTCAGGTTACATAGATTTCCCAATCACCTTTATCAAGGCAAATACAAACAGGGTATTCATGCCAAGAAACAACATCAAGTGAGACCCAAAAAGGATGCTCAGGTCAAGAAACAGCAATGGGTTGCCAAGGAGGTTGCTCTAGTAGCTCATACATCTCTTAGGATGCCAACCAAAGAAGACTGGTATTTTGACAGTGGTTGTTCTAGACACATGACTGGAATGGAGAATCTTTTGATGAACCTCAAACCTCATTCCTCAAGCCATGTAACCTTTGGTGATGGAGCTAGAGGAGAAGTCATAGGTGCTGGAAAACTAAATTGTCCTGGTGTTCCAGAAATGGAGAATGTCATGTTGGTTAAAGGAATGACTGTAAATCTTATCAGTATCAGTCAGCTCTGTGACCAAGGACTCAATGTCAACTTCACAAAGGGAGAATGTGTTGTCACAAATAGAGATGAAAAGGAAGTCATGGGGGGTCTAGAGCTAAGAATAAATGTTACTTATGGGAGCCCAAAAGTAACTTCAATGCCTTGATCAAGGAAGAAAAGGAGGATCAATTATGGCCGGAGAAAGGCAGACATCTTCAAAGGATAAAGAAGACCTTATCGAAGGAAGCAGTAAGAGGAACTTCAAAGCTAACTCCAGATGATAGAACAGGTTGTGGAAAATGTCAGGCTGGTAGGAAAGCCAAGAATGGACATCATAGAAATCTAGATCTGTTATACTGGAACCTAATGGAGTCCATGAAAGGTGATCAACATAAAAGAAGCAATGTCACTCAGGATGTCATGACATTATTCTGTGACACTCTTAGTGACTTCAATATGAACTCCATCCAGCTTAATAGAGCAATACATTGTAATAACAGACATCACTCTAGAGAAGATAGTGTGGAGCTTAAGGACTATGACATACAAAGGGCTAACATTCTCACAAGGGATCACAAAACTACACTAAGTGAAAATGTAAGAAGCAAGTGGGGAAGGAGGTTGTTTGAGAAATTATAGCAATTAATGAAAATTCGGAACTGTATGCTGAAAATTAATCATCTGCTGATTGGTCAAAATATTGAGTTCCTTCCTCTTTTGCAATCACACCCCTACACACTATCTGGTTGCTTCAGTTTGTGCCCACGCCAAGTCTTCATCTTTCATACCTCTCTCTACAACCACATAAAACCCTCCTTCTCACGGCCAAAGTCACCTACAATGTCTCAACAACAAAAATCCATCCCTACCAGGCATGATCTTGCTAAGTCTTACCATGTTCACCATATGAGTGTCTCCCTGGATGATGTCCTTGATATTTCTCCTCTCAATATGGTTCCTGGAAAGGTTAGTGAAGCCCCAAATTCTGCTCCTCCACATGCAAAACAAGCTTCTAAAGGTAAAACCCCTGAATCTTCCATGGACAACATTAATAGAATGGAAGGCTCTACCTATGTGGACAGTTCTATCCATGAACTTGTCACCAAGATTCTCTTGGAAGGACACAATGTGCATGGGATCACCACCCTTCTATCTCGGGTTGATCCATCCCCAATCCCTAGGGAGAACAATGAAGATAATACTGAGTTTCCCTCTACTGATACTAACCCTAACACTGAGAACCTGGAGAATCTTGCCAGCTCTGTGGTACATGAGGAAGGTCATGATGCTGGTTATAATGATAATGAAGCCAAGAATACGAATAATGAGGATGTCATGAATGATGTTCCTGGCAATGGTGTAACTGTTAAATATGTGTCATCAGATGATGAGCTCATCAAGAATGCCGCCTCTGGTATTGCCAAGAGACTTGTGACCAGGAAAGGAAAAGTTGTGCTTGAGGAATCTCCTCCTAAAAGTCAAAAGAAGAGAACTTCTGTTGGCCCCCCCAAGACATGGAGCAAGGTGTCAGTTACATCCAAGAAAAGAAAAGTTACAAGTAACAACTCTGAGTCTGATGGTGATGTTGTGAAAGATGTTCCTAACATCTTTCATGTAAAGAAATCTTCTGCTATGAAACCTCTCAAACCTGTGCTAGCTGCCCCTCTAGACAACATCTCTTTTCATTCTATTCACAGTGTGATCAAATGGAGATATATCTATCAAAGAAGAATAGCTCTTGAAAGAGAATTGGGAAAGGATGCTTTGGAAATCAAGTAGGTAATGGATCTAATCAACAAGGCTGGATTACTCAAGACAGTCACTGGGTTCTCCAAATGCTACGAAGGAATGGTAAAGGAGTTCATTGTAAACATACATGATCTAATCACAAATAGGCACAACAAAGAATACATGAAGGTGTTTGTCAGAGGAAAGTGTGTGCAGTTCTCTCCTGCTATGATCAACAGATGTTTGGGATGTGCAAATAGTGGTGAGAAAGAGTTGTCTATTTTAGACAACCAGGTTTGCAAGATCATCACTGCAAATCAGGTAAAGACATGGCCATCCAAAGAGAAGCTATCTGCAGGACAACTTAGTGTAAAATATGCCATTCTTCATAGAATTGGAGCTGATAATTGGGTGCCTACCAACCATACATCCACCATTGGAGTTGGGCTTGGCAAGTTCATTCATGTTGTAGGCACCAAAGTTAACTTTGATTTTGGCCTGTAGATTTTTGATCAGATTATTAAGCACTCTACAACCAGTGTTATCAAGCTTCCCGTTGCTTTTCCCTCCCTTATTTGTGAGATTATTCTGAATCAATACCCTGGGATTCTGAACTCTAGTGATGTTGCTAGCAAAAGAGAGTCTGCATTATCTCTTCACTTCAAACTCTTTGCTGGGAGACATATCCCTGATATTGTTTTGACTTCTGATGAGAAGGTCAATATCTCTAAAGCAATGATCATTTTTGAATTAAGAGAATAGGGAATTAGGGGAAACTATCAGGACTGCCACTGCAAGAAAAATCAAGCTAGAACCCTTATTCAAAGTCTTGAAAGAGATGCTGTTAATATTGATAGTTAGAGTGTGTCGGGGGAAGAATCTGAAGATAAAGATGAAGATGCCACAACTAGTGTTGAGGAGGGTGGATCCAGTTCTGCTGAGGAGGAGGAAGATTAATATGGTTGTGTTGGTGGCTTGCTGTGTGGCTCAGGATGATGGTTTGCTTGGGCTGATGATGAACTGCTGCTGGTGTGCCTAGTTTTTTTTCTTGCTTAGGTTTTGTCTTTATTTGACAGCTAAAATATTTGTGTTGCTCTTCATGGGCTTTATGTTGTAATAAACCCTAACATATGCACTTTCATACTTTTTGATATATACTATTTAGTTAGTTTTGATCTAAATTTGTGGCTAAAAAGGGGGAGAAGTGGTAGTAACAGCAGGGTTAGATGTGTATGTGGTAGTAACAACAGGGCTAGATGTGTATGTGTGTATCTCATAGGTGGAAGACTTGGTTGTTGTTGCTTTTCTAAGTGTGCTACATGTGTTGCTGCTAATATGCATGTTTAAACTGAACATGCTTGCAGGTGTGATAATAGGATGCAATTGCTAGTGTGTGAGTTCCTAATGTGTGTAGGAATGTATGTTAGAATTGTGTGAGTTTTGGATGAAGCTGCATAAGATGTGTGTGTGCTCCTTGATGGAACCTAGTAGTAGGATAACTGCTAGATTTGTATGTGTCTGTAGTGTGTTTGCATAATGTGTGTAGGAATGTGCATCCTTTCTGGGGGATTAGCACAGGATGTTATGTTTCACAAAAAGTTGTGACATCTATAGTCGAGGCTAACAGGTGATTGTGTGCTTTAGGATGTCATCCTGAATGTCCTGACATTCATAATCCAGTACAATCTGGATAAATATGTGTGACTGCAGTGTGTGTAGGTTATGTGTGCACTGATGTGTTGTGCATCAGTTGAGGGGGAGTATCACAAGTTGATCCACAAATGATTGTGATACTTGTAGTATGGACTAACAGGTAGTTCTTAGGGTGTGAAGATGACTCTGATATGGTATTGTAGCTGTGTGTGTTTAGCTAGTAGCTTT
The DNA here is from genome assembly GCA_963859935.3 of Lathyrus sativus. NCBI lineage: Eukaryota > Viridiplantae > Streptophyta > Magnoliopsida > Fabales > Fabaceae > Lathyrus > Lathyrus sativus. Next base: position 231,532,997 of record OZ012737.1, read on the forward strand.
CCTGCATTTATGGTATGATTTCTGCTGCTTGTGATCTCTTATATGGTAACAGAGTGTTTTAGTCAAAACTTTGCCAAAGGGGGAGTTTGTAGATGCTTTTGATTGGCTGTATTTTGTGGAAAAACATTGATGGATGTATGAATGTCATGACTGATGTTATGACATACATAATGAGGATTCAGCAGGGTAAGTTTAAATAGCTAAGAGTCACTTAAGTTGGATGTCATGACTGAATGTTATGACATCAAGCGTATGACATCAGGGAGCGCAAGTATTAGTTTTTGTTATTAGCTCAGGCTATACTTCAGGAAACATTTTAGGAAGCCTAGTTATCTAAGGCGACATATCAGGCATTGCTAAGCATAACATGGAATGCCCCTGACTCAATTGGACGTGCGCATTTTTATGAAGAGAGGTTTGTCTTGGGTAAACCTAACTTTAGTATGAATCCTAAGGACTACATGCTGCCTATATATGCAAAAGCAGCAATCCTAATTGAAGACAGTTCTTGACAGGGGTTCAGAGAACGTGTATTTGTGAGTGAAGAATTCTGTTATTCACGTGTGTTTGTGTGTCTTAGGATTACTTATAAACCAAGCAATTATCTGTTGTATGATTGCATTGGTCTAGAGTTCTTAAGTTGTCTGTTAAGTGTGTCACTCTAAAGCTTTTAAACAAGAGTGTTGTGTCACTGGATCAAAGTTGTGAAGCAAGATCAAGGTGTGTTTGAAGTGTGACTTTATTTCCATTTGTAACTTTGAATTGGTTGATATCACTGCTGTGATTGAGGGGGAGTGAGTTGGTAACTCTGGTCTAGTGTTAGGATGAAGTGTCATTGGGTAGGTCTTAAGTGAAGAGTGTAGACAGGTTGTTTGACTCTGAATTAATTCTACTAATAGTGAATATCCTCCCTGGCTTGGTAGCCCCTAAATGTAGGTGTGGTTTGCACTGAACTGGGTAAACAATTACTTGTGTTATTTATTGTTTTCTTTTACAGTTTATCCTTAAGTTTAGTAGTCTGTGTTACATTGGATGTCATAACATCCGTGATAACATTCACTGTTGTGTACCTAGAATTTCATAAATGATGCTTGGATCATGGAGTTTGAAAAGTTGAAAAGCTTACCTATTGGAGAATTTCTAATGCACCTTCAAAGTTGTTCCAGATGCAAGATGATGATTGCTTTAGCTCCACTAAACTCCCAAGAAGGTGTTTGAATGATCAAGTTGCCTTGGAAAGCCTCCAATTCTTCTGCTCGAATCCACATGTAATGAAGAAACTGTGAAAAGTGATTTATGTGATGGAAATGTTACGGGTTGTGTTTGATGATTTAGAAAGTTTCTATGATGTATTTATAATGTGTTTGTAGTGTTGGAATGGATGGAAATGCCAAGGATTAGGAGATTTGGAGTTTTGGCTCCTTGGTCAATAATGGTGACCAAGAAGAGTTGACTTCTGGTTCTATGTGATTTGAGTAGTTTTGATGTGTTTGAGAATGTTACGGGAGGTATTTATGATGTGTTTGAGTGAAAAATGGAAGGGTTTGAGGATTGTGATGAGTTTTGGGAAGTTTGGTGTTTTGGAGGAAAATGAAGAACAAGTTTTTCAAGGTGTATGCTTGTTGAGATTTAGAGGTTTCTTGGCTCAAATTTTGGGTGTGTTGAATCTGATATGAGGTGCCTTTTATAGGAGAAATGGCTCAGATCAAGTGGAAAATTTTGGACAAAGTTAAATTATGATCCATTGGATATTTTACTTTTGCACAAAGCATGTGCAAGTATAACTAGCCTTCTGCTTTCTAGTGTGGCTGCTAGTTGAGTTTTTGTAGGGTGTCTTTTAGCTTGTACAAGTTGTTGGTGATATTCAGGTCAGATTCCCTAACTTAAGGATTAAGCAAAAGTCAAAAGCAACTTTTCAACCTTTGCCCAAAATGCAATGCAACATAGCACATTGGATGGAGCTTTTCTTCAATGAATGAGGATCAATTATGCAGAATTTTGGTACCATTGTTAAGATTTTATGACAATGAACAAGTTCCAATTTAGCCACTTACTCTGAAAATGCTTGGAAGATGGGAAACATATGTCTTAAACTCGTGTGAAAAACATTTGTGCAATTCTGCCTTGGGTCAAATTGCCTCACCATGGACACTTTGCAACCTTATAACCTCATGCTCAAGCAAGATAATTCCATGTTCTTGGTACCATTAGAAAGATGAGATCACATACTAAAAATTTAATGTTGATCACTTGAAAATAATCAAATTGGATCATTGAGAAAATTACCCATCAAAATTGAACTTTTAACTGTTTTATACTTAGAAAATTTTCTAACTTGACACTTTCACATCTTTGAACACCTCAACTTTGATCAACCATAACTTTCAATTAGTAAATGATTTTGGATCCATTCTTTCACTAGTTTGAATTAGTAATACCTTATTTAAAAATTGTCCTCAAGTGTTTCCATTGGGTGCTTCAGGAAGAAGTTATAGTCTTGGAAAGTAGGGCACTTGATCATGGAATTTCGTAACTTAGGAAAAATTCACAAACCTGAATTTTCACACCTTTGAATACTTTCTTGATTTTCTTAATTTATCATGATAAAATCTAACCACCCCTCATGTTTTCATGATCGTTGACTTTTGGAATCCAAGTTTGACTAAAAAACTCAAAAGTCAAACCTTGACTTTGATGAACAGTTGTCTTTTCTCATATGGATTCAAATATTTCAATTGTCAGTGAATCAAGCCTCTAGAGCCAATCCAAACATATGAATGGACTAAAATGATGTACTTGATTTCTTTGAATCATGTCTTGAGGTGTTAGATCATGCCTTTCTCAAAAAGTCAGTTAAGGGTTGACAACCTGTGCCAACCTATGCCAAGTTATGACAAACACGGATGGCCAAGTTATGGATCCGGGAGGCAAGTATTCCTTCAAAAGATGTAATCGTAAAGTTTGACAACCTGTGCCAAAAGGAAAATGCCTCCACTAACCAATCAGAATCCAGGGGTGCTTCATAAATAACATCCTCACCAAAAGGCAGTTCCAGCCTCTTTGCTAGTTCGTCGGTACTGAATTTGTACTCAACATTAAAAATTCTAAATTGTACCGTGCCGACGGTACTAGCAGTGTTAGGCCTGACAATATAAATCAGGGAACTCAAGAATCCCCGGGTCAGCCTTTCGAAGGTAGGATCTTGTCTAGCAAAAATTTCGTGCAGCCCTAAAATGTCTAACAGATGAAAAACACTATGGTAAATGCCTAGAGCATACAGACAGTTTTTGTCTACGTACCGTGTCGAAGTAATATCTCGGTTCTGCAATTTTTCGAGAATCTCCCGTTGTCTTTCTCTGGGCTTCCCTTGATGGAGAATGTAATCGTCATGTTCAATAGATGTACCTTTGGGATGGAAGATAAGTGAAAATGGGTAGTTTTAGGGAATTTGGTAAAAATGGAGTTTTGATGGATTTTGGTGGAGGGAAGTGAAAATGGAACTTGGAATAGTTAATGGGTTGGTGGGTGGATGATAAAGTTTGGAACTTTTTGGTGCTTGAGGGATATTTTCGTATGGGTAAAAATGGAGGTTTGAAGGTTTAGAGATGTAAAAATGGTGGTTATGGAGGTTCTTCCCCGCATATAGCCCAGACCCTGTGGCGGGCGCCATAGGCTATATGGTGAGCGCCATCCTCACTAAAGGTGTGTGGATCGGATTCTTCTCTTCTCCTTTGGGCTTTTGTGCTCCTCCCTTTATGGGGTGTGTAGATAGCAGGCATCATCTGTCCTACTAACATTTCTCCTAATATATATATGAGTGTGTGTGTGTGTGTGTGTGTGTGTGTGTGTGTGTGTGTGTGTGTGTGTGTGTATTTCTTATTTTTGACATAAAAATTTAGAAAACAAAAAATGGGTAAAATAACATAAATTAAAATTAACATAAAATAAGAACACAATAATCATCGGCAATATAAATATAAAGTGCATAGTCAATGTTATGGAAGAAAGAAATGTCAGCATACGAAAATATAGAGAAGTCTATAAAGGAAAATGGAAATAACGTAAACTATAAAATTAATGAAAGAGGATGTCATCACTAAGTAGGGTGCTCTTCTGTCTGGTCTGGATGTCGAAGTGTGGGTAACTCTCGGTGCAAGTTTGAGATCTCCTGGTATAAAGTGTCAGCTTCTGTTGCATGAGTCATGTCAGATACCTGTACCTGCAAAGTAAGGTCAGCAACTGTCTGCTGGAGCTTAGCTATCTCCATGCGTAACTCCGCTATCTGAGTGTATAAGTTAGTCCTTCGTAGTGAATGATTATTAGATAATACCGTCGTCCTCGGGGAGGGCGATGAAGGATGGTACTCTGCTGATGGTGGTGAGCGCGGCTCATCAACTGTCTCTCCATAACCTTCCAAGGCGTAACTCCAGTTGGAAGGATCATGGACACTGATCATAGCAGGATCAGGAAATGTAAAATAGTGGATAGTCTGGTAGTCGATCAGGAGTCTGAAATAATCAGGTTGAAAGGATGCTCTCCTCATCAACCCTCTATCCATACAAAAATCAATGTCCAGTAAGGTGTATCCGCAGTATGGAGTCAGGTGCAGCAGCTGGCTAGTAAGTCCTAATGTTGTGGCTATCTGAGTGACGGTGCCTCCTACGTGAATAATCCCTTCAGAGGACCTAGTTGTGCCCTCGAGATGATTCAGCAAGAAGTTCCCATATGCCACCGGGCGTGACCGGTTTGCACAAAATAGGAAAAAGATCTCTTCCTCACTAACATGAATATCAGAGTCAGCCTTTCCGAGGAAAGTGTGGGCCAGGACCATCTGAAAGTATCTCAAAGCTGGGTTGTGGATGACTGGAGATAACTGAGTGGATGGATCTAGGCTTCCTCCTCATGTGATGTTACTCCAGAATCGGTCGATGTCTCAACTCATAAAATAACTCATCGGAAGATCAGGTATAGCATCAGGGGTGGTGTAGAATTCGAGCAGATCGCCGAACTCCTTCATGGTAAAGGCATACCCTATCCCGAAAAGTATGAATGTGGTCATTCCCTCTTGACCAACGTATGGATCATGGTGGAAAGAGCTAAGGAACTCCAGAGTAAGGTTCCTGTAGGTCTGGTGTAACTCATCAGCATATACATCCCACTAGAGTTGATAACAGAGAAATCTTATGTTGGGCTCAACGCCCAAGGCTTCCATGCAGGCCTGATCTGGGTACCGGGTAGGTGCCATAGGAAGCTGCTGAAGAACTAAGTACCTCAGTCTCTGGTTATCGTCCCTAAAGGGACGTGTATGTCGTCAAGAGGTTGCATCCTGCAAGTAAAATTTAGAAAACGAGATCTGAAAGTACAAGCATCATAAACAGTTAGTTGACACATAACAAAATAATAATTACTTGAAAAAATAAAATAAAATAAAATAAAATAAAATATAAGAAAAGTAAAGAAAAGTAAATAAAATTGTGGGTTTCCTCCCAGGAAGCACTTGTTTAACGTCGTTAGCTTGACGAGTAGAACCTATGTGGGTGAAGTAGGCACTGGTGGATCAATCAAGTTGTGGCCGGAGTAATCATCGGGGATGTCAGCTCCTTCGTAGTATTTGAATCTCTGCCCGTTTACAATGAATGGGCTACATGACTGGATCTGGATCTCAACTGCTCCTGATTTTAAGACTTTAGTAACTGTAAATGGACCAGTCCACCTTGAACAAAGCTTGCCCGGAAAGAGTCACAATCTGGAATTAAATAGGAGAACAGGGTCTCCTATATGGAAATATTTCTTTACGATCTTTTTGTCATGCCAGGCCTTGGTTCTTTCTTTATATATGATGGCGCTTTCGTAGGCGGATTGGCGGAGTTCTTCTAGTTTATGAATATCAAGGACGTAGTTTTCTCCAACAGTCAAATAGTCAATGTTTAGGGTATTTATGGCCCAATAAGCCTTGTGTTCTAACTCAAAGGGTAGATGACAGGACTTTTCATAGACCAATTGTTTTGAAGGCGGTTCTATAGGCCCATAATGCATCTTCCAGCTTTTGAGACCAATCTTTTCTCGATATAGAAACCGTTTTCTCTAAAATTTGTTTGATCTCTCTATTGGATACCTCTACCTAGTCACTAGTCTGTGGATGGTAAGGTGTCGCTATCATATGCTTAACTCCATATTTTCTTAAAAGCTTGTTGAAAATTCTTGAAATGAAATGCGATCCACCATCGCTGATGACAAGACGGGGTGTTCCGAATCTAGGGAATATGTAATTCTTAAACAGCTTTATTACTACACGTGTGTCGTTGGTGGGTGAGGCTATGGCTTCAATCCATTTAGACACGTAGTCAACTGCTACTAAGATATATTTGTTTCCTAAGGAAGACGGAAATGGTCCCATGAAATCAATGCCCCAAACATCAAAGAGTTCTACCTCTTGAATATTTCTTAAAGGAATTTCATCATGCCGGGAGATGTTCCCAGTGCACTGGCACCGGTCACATTTAATTATATAGGCGTGCACATCACGCCACATTGTGGGGCAAAACAGGCATGCTCTAAGAATCTTGGCGTGTGTTTTGGAGGTGCTAGTGTGTCCTTCGTAGGGTGCAGAGTGGCAGTGTTCTATGATCTTTCTTACCTCTTCTTCTGGGATGCAATAATGAAAAATACCGTCAGTTCCTCTTTTAAAAAGGAGTGGTTCGTTCCAATAGAATTGTTTTACGTTGCTAAAGAACTTATTTCTCTACTGGTAGTTAAAGTCAGAGGGTATGATGTCGGCAGCTAGATAATTTACAAAGTCTGCATACCAAGGTACGCTATTTACTGCCAGAGATCTCTTGGGGGTCTTATGAGGATTTAGGTTATTCTCTTCTATTTTAGCTTTATCTAATTCAATTTCTCTTTCAGAGACTACATGTCCTAAAACTATACCTTCGGTGACCATAAAGTGACATTTCTCCCAGTTAAACACCAGGTTAACATCAACACATCTTTTCAGGATTTTCTCAACGTTAGCGAGACAATTTTTGAAATCAAATCCGCATACCGATAAATCATCCATGAACACTTCCATAATTCCATCTAGGTAATCAGCGAAGATGCCATCATGCAACACTGGAAGGTTGCTGGTGAATTACAGAGGCCGAAAGACATTTGTCTGTAGGCAAAGGTTCCATAAGGGCATGTAAAGGTAGTTTTTTTCTTGATCTTCTGGGTGGATAGGGATTTGGAAAAATCCTGAATATCCATCGAGATAGCAAAAATAGGAGTGTCGGGCTAAACGTTCCAACATCTGATCTATAAATGGTAGGGGAAAATGGTCTTTTCTAGTAACTTTGTTTAGTTTCCTATAATTTATGCACATACACCATCCTCCTTCTATCAGTTTTGCAATATGTTCTCCTTTCTCTTTCTGCACGATTGTGATGCCTCCTTTTTTTTTGGTACTACATGCACAGGGCTCACCCACTTACTATCTGAGATTTGATAAATTATACCTTCTTATAATAACTTGAGAACTTCCTTTTTCACCACATCACTCATTATAGGTTTTATCCTTCTCTGATATTCTCTAGAGAGTTTTGAGTCTTCCTCGAGTGAGATCTGGTGCATGCACACGGATGGACTTATACCTTTTAGATCAGACATGTTATATCCTAAGGCTGAGAGATATTTGCGTAAAACATATAAGAGTTGGTTTGTTTCTACCTGGTTTAAGGCAGCATTGACTATAACCGGACGATTCATTTCTTCGTCCAGAAACTCGTATCTTAGATTCTCGGGTAGTTCCTTAAGTTCTAAAGTAGGTTTCTTAAGGCACGGCATTGGATCGGGTGTAAGGGATAAACATTCGTGTAGACTATCATCAATGTAGGGTTCCATAAATCCATCATCTTCCTTTATGAAGGTTGAAGGCAGTAAGATGGTCTCTTCTAATTCTAGCTCCCGAACGCATTCATCAATGATATCTATGGCATAACATGCGTCTCCTAATACGGGTGCCATAAGAAACTTCGATAGAACGAATTCTATCTTTTTGTCACCTACCTCAAAAGTCAACTTCCCTCTCTTGACATGTATTATGGCTCACGTGGTTGATAAGAATAGCCTACCTAGGAGGATTGGAATGTCATCATCTTCCTTAATCTCCATGACAAACAAATTTGGTCGGGATGAATAATTGGCCGATCCTGACTGGGACGTCTTCCAATATGCCAACCGGATATTTGACGTATTTGTCGGCTAACTGAAGAGACATCTTCGTAGGCTGTAATTCTCCCAGTTTTAACCTTTCAAAAACTGCCAGAGGCATTAGGCTTACACTAGCTCCTAAGTCTAGAAAAGCTTTATTGATGACATGACTCCCCAAAATAAAAGGTATGGAGAAATTTCCAGGATCCTTCTCCTTTTTGGCAAGTTTATTTTCGGAAATGGAATTGCATTTCAAGGGTTTTGGATCGTCAATTCTACGCTTATTGGTAAGGATGTCTTTGAGGAATTTTGCATATGATGGTATATGGGTGATGGCTTCTGTGAAAGGGATCTCCACATGAAGTCTCTTTATGACTTTAATGAATTTCTGATATTGGTTATTAATCTTGGTTTGTTTTAATCATTGTGGATAGGGTATAAGAGGTTTGTATGGCGGAGGTGGTTCGTTAGTTTTTTATTTGTCTTTGTTTTTCTGTTTTTCGAATCCTACTGGTTCCTCTACTTCGTCCGTGGGTACTATGCTTTCTTAAGAAGTCTTAGGTTTGCTCAATGTCGGGTTAACTGGTTAGTCGTAAGTGGTCTCACTTTGTAAAGTAATTACATTGGCTTGCCCTCGGGGGTTTTGTTGAGGTTGTCCAGGGAATTTCCCTCCGGGTGTAAGCTTATTTTAAAGCTATCTGAGAGATTTGGGTTTCAAGCATCTTATTGTGGGTGACTATTTGGTCTACCTTAGTTCCTAACCGGGTAATTAGTTCATTAACATGAATGTTCTGGTTCATGAATTCTTTGTTTTGCTGGGTCTGAGCTGTAATGAAATTCTCCATGATTTTCTCAAGGTTCGGCTTAGGTTGCACAACTTGCATATGTCGGTTTTTGTCTTTGAGCTTGAAAATCGGATGGTCTCGGGGGTGTAGGGTTTTGGATGGGGTTATTGTTTTTGTAGGAAAATTTTGGATAATCCTTCCATCTAGGGTTGTAGGTGTTTGATTCCCTTGGGTATATTTGACCTCTCCTAAATGAGTTTCATTCAGCAGATTGCACTCTGCTGATTGGTGGCCTTTGGCTCCACATAATTCACATTCCGTTGAGACTGCTGCTGCAGTAACTGGGTTTGCGTACATATGTTCGACCTTAAGGGCCAAAGCGTCCATTTTGGCTTGCATCATGTCTATAGAACTTATCTCATGTATTCCTCCTTGGGTCTCTTTCTTCTCCACCGTTGCTCGCTCTATCCCCCATTGACAATGATTTTGAGCCATATCTTCGATGAGAGCGCAAGCTTCAGGGTAAGGTTTATTCATGAGAGCGCCACCTGCGGCAGGGTCGATGGTCATCTTAGTGTTATAGTGAAGTCCATTATAGAAGGTGTGAATGATTAGCCATGATTCCAGACCATGGTGTGGACATATTCTCAACAGGTCTTTATATCTCTCCCAAGCCTCAAAGAGTGATTCACCTTGGTTTTGAGTGAATCTGGTTATTTGGTTTCTAAGAACAACTGTTTTGCTCGGGGGAAAATATCTAGCGAGGAAAACTCTCCTAAGGTCTTCCCATGTTGTTATAGAATTAGCTGGAAGGGAATCTAACCAAGTAAAGGCTTTGTCTCTGAGGGAGAAAGGGAATAGTCTTAGACGAATCGCCTCAGAAGTAGCACCGTCGATTTTAAAAGTGTTAGCTAATTAAATAAAGGTTTTTAAATGTTGGTTCGGGTTCTCAGTAGGGAGACCCGCGAATTGGTTTTGTTGTACTAATTTTAATAAGGAGGGTTTTAGTTCGAAATTATGAGCAGGGATATTGGGGTTCATAATACTAGAGCTAGGTTCATCATTAGATGGTTGGGAGAAATCCTTAAGGGGTCTTTGGTTACGGTCTTCGTCCATAGCTTTCTTAATTCTACGAAATAAGAAACGTGCACGAGTGTAACATTCAGGTTCCTCTAAAGTATATATAAGATTACCGGTGCTGCGAGTTCTTCGCATTGACCAGTAAGTAAAACCTTAGTCTAGACGGTGTAACGACAGGGTACGAAATTTTGACGTAATTGATCCCCGACAACGGTGCCAAAAACTTGATGATGTGATTCGTGTAACACCCCGTTCCCAAAATAGAATAAAACATTCAAATAAAACACATATCAGAGTTTCTCTCCCAAACGGGATGCCACAATACACATCAAAATTTCCACAAATATTTTTTCATATAATTTAACAGAATTTTCCAATAAAATTGCAGCGGAAAAAGATATGGTCTGTCATAACACAAAATATCATATATATATACATCATCCATATCCATCATCATCATCATATATACAATAACGGCCATCTGCCCCAAAATACATAACATCATCACCGATCAACATCAAACATCTCACAAAATATCCGATACGCCACGGGGGCACACATATCAAAATTACACAATAATACTCCCAAAAACGCCCCGATGTTACGTATCAGAGCAGTCCTACGGAGACACCACAATCAAACTAGCTAAACACCTGGACTGTCTATACTTCCGAAGATGCACAGACCACAACAGTAACAAAGGGGTGAGAATCACGATTAAATAATAATGGCATAATAGTACATGAAATAAAAGGCAGAAATCAATAATAATACTATTTCATATACATATCATCCGGACTCACGGTCCCACCATAAACCACAATATACAATCACACAACAAATGCACTCACACAACGCTTAACATATGGTACCGACTCACAATCACGATGGGCACCGGACTATCAACCCTCCACACAGGAGCACATATCAACAATGGGCAACTGGTCATCAACCCTCCTTTCAGGGAGCACACCACACTAATGGGCAACTGACCATCAACCCTCCACAATGGGAGCACCACAACAACACCGATGGATACCTGGCCATCACCCTCCACTACAGGAGCACCTCATCAACATCGATGGACACATGGCCATCACCCTCCTCACCGGGAGCATAACACATTAACATCGATGGACACATGGCCATCACCCTCCTCACCGGGAGCACACCAACAATACCGATGGTCACTGGGCCATCACCCTCCACTAGGGGAGCACAACAATTAATATCGATGGACAACTGGCCATCACCCTCCACTACGGGAGCACACAACGATATTCACACGCATCAAACATCTAACACACCAAGTGCACACCGATCCTATTGATCCACCCCTCACACAACATATACACGATGCACAAGGCGTACCGATCTCACGGATCCATTCGCATCATAAAATACATACATAACAAGCACACACAGTGCGTCGATCCCACGGATCCGCTCACCACACAACTTATCACATACAATGCACACAAGGCATGTCGTTCCTACTGACCCAATACATCACATAACAGCATACAAATGCAACGCATAATAAGCGTACCGATCCTCATGGATCCACTCACCACAACACACCAACACAACGCACTCAAGGCGCAACGATCATGTTGATCCTCATATCTCACACGCAGCACACACACAGTGCACACATCTCACGTGCACATCCACACCGATTCATACATAACGCATAACCTACCGATTATGCCACTTGCGATAAACGCCGGCCAAACAGCCCTACAACCTCCAACATACGCTCGCCTCAGCTCTCCAGCAAGCCTCTCATCGCACATGACCAACGAGGGTCCAAGTCCACAGGGGAACAACACAAAATCAGCAGCAAAAACACAAACTGTTGTCGGGCTCGCTGGCACATTCGCCCGGCGAAGCCCCGCAGCGAACACTCGCTGCCATTCGCCTGGCGAAACCTCTGGCAAAGCCAGACAGAAGCTTCTGCTAGCACTCGCTGGCTAGTTCGCCCGGCGAAGCCTGGCAAAGGCTCGCCCCTCATTCGCCCAGCGAATACCTGCGTACTCAGAAAAATTCTGCGCTGCAGAGTCACCTCCCACGCCGATTTCGCCCGATTAAATCGAAACCCACAACCATCCACATACTGCAACTTAGTTACGGGGTCTATTCCCGATTCCATGCGACTAATCATCAACTCGGCTCTCAAAACCAACTTCCGGCTCAACTTCGAAATTTACCCGGAAAGCTCCAAATTCACTCAAACATCATCCCACAGCACATGCAAACGAAATTAACATAATCTAACATAATAATCTCAGCAACAACAACATGCAATAGCATCAATTCATCATCAACACGCAAATTACTCATACATGGGGTTAGGGATTCCCCTTCTACCAACATTCATGTAAAATACCATTTTACCGATGTATCTCCCCCTTACCTCAGTTCAATTCTGATGTTGATGAAGCTCCACAATCTTCACGAAAAATCCTTCTTGCTCAAGCTTGCTCTCTTGGTCGAGCTCTTCCTCCTCTTCTCGTGTTCGTACGCGTTCCTTTCTTCCTCTATTTCTCCAAAATGGCAAATGTTACCCTTAGTCCCAACAATCCTCTTATTAATCCAAATAATTCATTTTAATAATAATTCCTCATAATACTTTTATTCCAAAAATCCATTTAAATTATAATTTTACTCATAAAATTAATATTAGTAATAAAAATGATAATAATTAATAATAATATCACATTACTATTAAATATCATATTTTTATCACTGCATACCAATATTATGAGTTCTTGATCCTTCAAAATAATCCTCAAGCACATTCTCAAATAAAATAATCCTGAAAACCAAAAATAATTAAAATGGGCGTTACAACTCTCCCACACTTTAATTATTTTCGTCCTCGAAAATACCTGATGGGAACAGCTCTGGATACACTTCTCGCATCCTGCTTTCCAATTCCCAGGTCACACTGCCACCTGCAGCACCTCCCCAAGCCACTCTCACCAAAGGTATCTCTTTTCCTATGAGTCGCTTCATCTTACGATCCTCGATCCTCAATGACAATGTCTCCATAATTAGATTCTCTCTAACTTGGACTTCATCCCTCTGAATCACATGAGACGGATCGTGCACATACTTCCGAAGTTGCGACACATGAAACACGTCGTGCAAGTTCGAAAGCCCCGGCGGCAACGCCACCCTATAAGCCACATCACCAATCCTTTGCAAAATTTGATACGGTCTGATAAACTTCGGATCCAACTTTTTGGACTTCAAAGCACGTCCAACACCCGTCATTGGGTTAACCCTCAATAATACATGGTCACCCACACTAAATTCCAACTCTTTCCTGCGGTTATCATAATAACTCTTCTGCCGATCCTGAGATGCTTTCATCTTTTCACGGATCATCTGCACTGTCTTAGTAGTCTGCTATACCAACTCTGGTCCCAAAACCACACAATCACCCGACTCATACCAACACAAAGGAGTCCTGCACCTCCTACCATAAAGAGCCTCAAACGGTGCCATCCCGATACTGGAATGGTAACTGTTGTTGTACGTGAACTCTACCAAAGGCAAATGAGTATCCCACGTACCACCTTTCTCCAACACACAAGCCCGCAACAAATCCTCCAAAGTCTGAATAGTCCGCTCCGACTGGCCATCCGTCTGCGGATGATAAGCTGAACTCAGCTTCAACTCAGTAGCCAAAGCCTCTTGTAAACTCTTCCAAAACACAGAAGTGAACCTCGGATCTCTATCCGACACAATGCTCAACAGTATACCGTGCAGCTTCACAATTACCCGAATATAGATCTCTGCCAGCTTCTCCAACGGAAAGCTAATACTGATCGGTACAAAGTGTGCAGACTTCGTAAGCCGATCCACAATCACCCAAATGGCGTCAAATCCTCTCGCCATATTCGGCAACCCTGTAACAAAGTCCATAGCAATATAATCCCACTTCCAAACCGGAATCACTAACGGTTGCATCATCCCAGAAGGTCTCTGATGCTTCACCTTCGACTTCTGACAAACCAAACAAGCATAGACATAACGAGCAATATCCTTTTTCATGCCCGACCATCAAAATAACTTTTCAAGTCCTGATACATCTTCGTAGCTCCTGGATGAACACTCAGGATACTACGATGTCCTTCGTCCAAAATCGACTTCTTCAACTCATCATTATCCGACACACAAATTCTGCCCTGAAACCTCAACACACCCGCACTATCCAACCTGAAATCACTACCGGAGTCACTTCCGGCCTCACGCGTCAAATCCACAAGTTTCACATCCAACTTCTGATGTTCCTTAATCATGTCCAAGAAATCATTCCTCACTTTCAATTTACCCAATGTCACACCATCCGATGTAAACTCACAAACCATGCTCAAATCCCGAAACTGCTCAATAAGCTCCATCTCTTTTACCATCAATGCAGACATATGAATTGCCTTTCTGCTCAACGCGTCTGCAATCACATTCGCTTTCCTGGGGTGATAACTCAAACTAAAATCATAATCCTTCAAGAATTCCAATCATCTCCTCTGTCTCATATTCAGCTCCTTCTGATCAAACAAATATTTCAAACTCTGTTGATCACTGAATACCTCAAACCTCGAACCATATAAATAATGTCGCCAAATATTCAACACAAAAACTACCGCAGCCAATTCAAGGTCATGAGTAGGATAGTTCCGCTCATGCACTCTCAATTGTCGCGAAGCATAGGCTACCACTTTTCCATTCTGCATAAGAACTCCGTCCAATCCCATTTTGCACGCATCACAATATACCACAAAAGGCTCACACGGATTCGGTAACACCAACACTGGCGCCGAAGTCAATCTCTTTTTCAGTTTCTCAAAACTCTCTTCACAAGCCGCATCCCACACAAACACTTGATCTTTCCTTGTCAACTGAGTCAACGGCAAAGCCAATTTAGAAAAGCCTTCAATGAATCTTCGGTAATACCCTGCTAAGCCCAAAAAGCTTCTAACCTCCGTTACCGTCTTTCGCGGTTCCCACTGTAACACCGCACTCACCTTAGATGGATCCACAGAAACACCATCACCCGAAATAACATGCCCCAGAAAACTCATCGTCTTCAACCAGAATTCACACTTTGATAACTTAGCAAACAACTTGTTATCCTTCAACACTTGTAAAGCGATCCTCAAATGTTCCGCATGCTCTTCCTCAGACTTAATATAAATCAGAATGTCATCAATGAACACGACAATAAACTGATCCAAATAAGAATGGAAGATACGGTTCATATATTCCATAAACACACCCGACGCATTAGACACTCCGAAAGGCATTACTGCATACTCGTAATGTCCATATCGAGTCCTAAACGCCGACTTCTGAATATCACCTTCTCTCACTCTTATCTGATGATATCCCGACCTCAAGTCAATCTTACTGAACACACGAGATCCCACTAACTGATCCATCAAATCATCGATCCTTGGAAGAGGATATTTGTTCTTGATGGTCACTTTGTTCAACTGTCGGTAATCAATGCACAAACGCATGCTACCGTCCTTCTTTTTCACTAACAATACTGGAGCTCCCCACGGCGACACACTTGGCCTGATGAACTTTCTATTTAGCAACTCTCCAATCTGAGTCTTCAACTCGGCCAACTCCACTGCCGACATCCTGTATGGAGCCATAGAAATAGGCCTCGTACCAGGAACCAGATCAATGCTAAACTCAACCTCTCTCTTCGGAGGCAACTCTGTAATATCATCCGGGAACACCTCTGGAAACTCATTCACCACAGCTAACTCATCCAACAATGCCTTGTTGTCAACAGACAGTGATGCAAATAAAGCAAATACCTGCGCTTCATCTTCCAACAAGGATCTCAATTCCTTACCAGACAAGGAATCTGCCAACGCTTCCTCTTCAGGAGTCAAAAACAATAACACTTTCCGAAAACAATCGATGTACACTCGGTTGAACTCCAACCAGTTCATACCAAGTATAACATCCAAACCACCAAGTGGAAAACAGATTAAATCCACACCGAAGTCTCGGCCAAAGATAGTCAGTGGACACTTCAAACACACTAGCGAAGTAGTCACTGAACCAATCGAGGGAGTCTCAATAGTCATCCGCCGCTCAAGAGTAGTCGGCACCAAACCTAACCTCTTCACATAATCAACAGAGATAAACGAGTGGGTCGCACCCGTATCAATCATAGCAGTCAAAGGAATGTTATTGATAAAACAAGTACCTTTGATCGAACGTTCTCCGTCTTCCGCTTGAGTTCCCACAACTGCAAATACTTTCCCCGCCACTTGAGGCACCTGAGGCCTCCTTGGCTTCTCACAATGAGTACTAATGTGGCCCTTCTCACCACAATTATAACAAGTAGGCATATTAGTCCTACAATCCGCCATCACATGGCTCGGCTTCTCACACTTGAAGCACTTTTCGCATCAGGAGGACAATCATTGGCACGATGACCCATGCCACCGCACCGGAAACACTGCGTACCAGTCAACGCCCTACCCTCTCTGGGCTTCCTATCAACAGCACCCTTGAACTTCCCCTTACCAGTCGGAACACTGTAAGGAGTACCACCGAACCTTTTCTTACCCTTACGATCACTTGTCGCCTTGTAGTGTGCGATCCTCGCACGGTTATCGTTATCATAGATATGACTCCTACTCACCAACTCAGGATAGCTCCTGACTTTCTGACATGCGATTCCCATCTTGATCTCTGGCCTCAGCCCATTCTGAAATTTCAGACACTTCGAAGTCATAGCTTCCTCAGTATTGTAATGAGGACAATACTGAGCCAGCTCTTCAAACTTAGCCGCATACTCGGCTACCGACATACTGCCCTATTTCAATTCCAAAAATTCCACCTCTTTAGCACTTCTGGAAAATACTTCTGGAAAATACTTCTCCAGAAATCCAGACCGAACCACCTCCCAAGTAATCAGAGTCCCCGAAGCTTCCATCCTCTGACAGTAATTATCCCACCAAGCCTCGGCCTCCCCCTCGAGCATGTGAGTACCGAACCTCACCTTCTTCTCGTCACTGCACCCCATGGTTCTGAAGATCTTCTCTATTACCTTCATCCATTTCTATGTAGCTACCGGATCCAGAATTCCACCTTCAAACCTTGGTGGCTTGTTGCTCTGGAACTGCGTCAGGTCTCTAAACTGAGCTCCCGCAGCCAGATTCTGGTTGGCAACCACTTGTGCCATAGCCTGCATCGCCGCAGTCAACGCCGTGTCATTTCTCCAAGCCATTCTCCTCAACAACAATCCAGATTAACAGAAAACAAGCAACTCTATACTATAGACAGACTCAACACACTACACTGGCCGGACGGACCAACCAGGCTCTAATACCAACTTGTAACACCCCGTTCCCCAAATAGAATAAAATAGTCAAATAAAACACATATCAGAGTTTCTCTCCCAAACGGGATGCCACAATACACATCAAAATTTCCAAAAATATTTTTCCAAATAATTTAACTGAATTTTCCAATAAAATTGCAGCGGAAAAGGATATGGTCTGTCATAACACAAAATATCATATATATACATCATCCATATCCATCATCATCATCATCATATGTACAATAACAACCATCTGCCCCAAAATACATAACATCATCACCGATCAACATCAAACATCTCACAAAATATCACATACGCCACGGGGGCACACATATCAAAATTACACAATAATACTCCCAAAAACGCCCCGGTGTTACGTATCAGAGCAGTCCTACGGAGACACCACAATCCAACTAGCTAAACACCTGGATTGTCTGTACTTCTGAAGAAGCACGGACCACAACAGTAACAAAGGGGTAAGAATCACGATTAAATAATAATGGCATAATAGTACATGAAATAAAAGGCAGAAATCAATAATAATACTATTTCATATACATATCATCCGGACTAACGGTCCCACCATCAACCATAATATACAATCACGCAACAAATGCACTCACACAACTCTTAACATACGGTACCGACTCACAATCACGATGGGCATCGGGCCAGCAACCCTCCACACAGGAGCACATATCAACGATGGGCAACTGGCCATCAACCCTCCACTCAGGGATCACACCACACTGATGGGCAACTGGCCATCAACCCTCCATAATGGGAGCACCACAACAATACCGATGGACACCTGGCCATCACCCTCCACTACGGGAGCACCTCATCAACATCGATGGACACATGGCCATCACCCTCCTTACCGGGAGCACAACACATTAACATCGATGGACACATGGCCATCATCCTCCTCACCGGGAGCACACCAACAATACCGATGGTCGCTGGGCCATCACCCTCCACTACGGGAGCACAACAAATAATGTCGATGGACATTTGGCCATCACCCTCCACTACGGGAGCACACAACGATATTCACACGCATCAAACATCTAGCACACCAAGTGCACACCGATCCTATTGATCCACCCCTCACACAACATATACACGACGCACAAGGCATACCGATCTCATGGATCCATTCACATTATAAAATACATACATAATAAGCACACATAGTGCGTCGATCCCACGGATCCGCTCACCACACAACTTATCACATACAATGCACACAAGGCATGTCGGTCCTACTGACCCAATACATCACATAACCGCATACAAATGCAACGCATAATAAGCGTACTGATCCTCACGGATCCACTCACCACAACACACCAACACAATGCACTTAAGGCGCAATGATTATGCTGATCCTCATATCTCACACACAGCACACACACGGTGCACACATCTCACGTGCACATCCACACCGGTTCATACATAACACATAACCTATCGATTATGCCACTTACGATAAACGCCGACCAAACAGCCCTACAACCTCCAACATACGCTCGCCTCAGCTCTCCAGCAAGCCTCTCATCGCACATGACCAACGAGGGTCCAAGTCCACAGGGGAACAACACAAAATCAGCAACAAAAACACAAACTGATGTCGGGCTCGCTGGCACATTCGCCAGGCGAAGCCCCGCAGCGAACAATCGCTGCCATTCGCCTGGCGAAACCTCTGGCGAAGATAGACAGAAGCTTCTGCCAGCACTCGCTGGCTAGTTCGCCCGGCGAAGCCTGGAGAAGGCTCGCCCCTCATTCGCCCAGTGAATACCTGCGTACTCAGAAAAATTCTGCGCTGCAGAGTCACCTTCCACGCCGATTTCTCCTGATTAAATCGAAACCCACAACCATCCACATACTGCAACTTAGTTACGGGGTCTATTCCCGATTCCATCCGACTAATCATCAACTTGGCTCTCAAAACCAAGTTCTGGCTCAACTTCGAAATTTACCCGGAAAGCTCAAAATTCACTCAAACATCATCCCACAGCACATGCAAACGAAATTAACATAATCTAACACAATAATCTCAGCAACAACAACATGCAATAGCATCAATTCATCATCAACATGCAAAATACCATTTAACCGATGTATCTCCCCCCCACCCTTACCTCAATTCAATTCTGATGTTGATGATGCTCCACAATCTTCATGAAAAATCCTTGTTGCTCAAGCTTGCTCTCTTGATCGAGCTCTTCCTCCTCTTCTCGTGTTCATATGCGTTCCTTTCTTCCTCTATTTCTCCAAAATGGCAAATGTTACCCTTAGTCCCAACAATCCTCTTATTAATCCAAATAATTCATTTTAATAATAATTCCTCATAATACTTTTATTCCAAAAATCCATTTAAATTATAATTTTACTCATAAAATTAACATTAGTAATAAAAATGATAATAATTAATAATAATATCACATTACTATTAAATATCATATTTTTATCACTGTATACCAATATCATGAGTTCTTGATCCTTCAAAATAATCCTCAAGCACATTCTCAAATGAAATAATCCCGAAAACCAAAAATAATTAAAATGGGCGTTACAATTCGCAAGCGCACGAATAGCGTCAGAGTAATATAAAAGATTATCGATCCCACAGAGACCTGTTGCGGTGAGAATCGCGATACCAAGCTATTGATTAACTTGAATCTTAATTCTTAAATTCACAACCGGACTTTAATTTATCCAAAAGGGAAAGGTTTAAAGAAAGAAAAACCTATAAAAATGCAAAGCAAAAAACAAGGCTTAAAGCTAAGCAAAGAGAGATATAAAGGTTCGGGGGTTGGTTATGTCTAGGATAGGTATTTCACATCCTAAACATTTGTAGTACTCTACAGGAACCTCTTATTAATATTTGTGTTTGCTAAAGTTTGCTTGCTAAAGGAAATGTGCTAGGGGTTTAAAGGTATAAAGTATAAAGTATGTAAAAAGTTTGGTAAAGTATGCTCGCCAAGAAATCGCATCTCGTGCCTACATATTCTCAACGAGAAATCAGAGTGTTCGTAGTTCCCCTGGTTAGATGTGAGGAACACTTGATTGTGGTCAAGGTTCCAAAGGGATGTAAGCATTCATAGGAAAGTACTTACATGGAGTGCGGAGACTCCTAAATCTATGTTGAAATTGTTATGGTAAAGAATGTCCACGGCGGGACGCTAAACATGAGTACGACGACTCAGATCCTAAGGCTAGGATAAAGGGTAAAGAATGTCCATGGCGGGACGCTAAATAGAGCACGGCGACTCCAATCCTAAGGTTAGGATAAAGGGATAAAGGATGTCCACGGCGGGACGCTAAAAGTGAGTACGGAGACTCGGATCCTAAGGTTAGGATAAAAGGTAAAGGAAAAGGATATCATCAAACAATGTCACAATAATGTAGACAAAAGGTTCAAAACCTCATGGGGATAATCAACAGTTTTAAAGGTGAGCCACTTAAATGCATACAAGCAAAGTTGAAATTCAAACTTAAATGCACAAGGGAGACAACAAGCCAAGTTCATAATCTCAAATTAAAAACTCAAAGAGAAATAAGGTCACAGTCTTGGAATGAAGAAATCAAAGATAAGAGGAGGGTGAAAACCCTAAAATGATTTACAATTCTCTCACAATGTAAAGTGTTTCTAAAATGAGATTTTAGAATTCTTTGAACATCATGTGAAAATATACATTGATACAAGAATTTAGAAAAAAGAATTGCTTTAGAAGTTGTGTTAATTTGAATTTTGAAGGAAAAAACAAAGAAATAGTAATAAAAATGAAGGAGTGTCTTCACCAAGAGTTGAACTCAGAACCTTGTGATTATAAGTCCAAAACTTTGCCAATCCATCTAACACGCACATGTGATTATCATTTGGAAAGGTAAAGTAAAATATTTAAAACATGAAAAATCATAAAATGCTAAAAAAAGTTGTCCTTACTGAGGATCGAACCAAGGACAATGCGCATGATAGGATACTTAAGGGTGGCGATACATCCAATGTATCAAGCCACCCCAATTGGATATGTACCAAGAAAGGCGCATATGCTGGGCAATGGCAAGGCAAGACAACTCAAAATCATGAAAACGAGTCCAATCCAAATTCACCAATTCTTAACCAGTTTTGATGAAACTAAAGCCAATCTCACTTGATTTTCCATGAGGATTAAGATGGTGCTATCCAAATTTTGAAATGATGCACACAACTCAAAACACGATAGAACATGCAAGGAGAGAATTTTGAAATGCATTTTGGAGTGGTAAGGTCAAAACAGATGCATTTTAGTGCAAGCAAGGGTTTGAGCAATTTCCAAATGTAGTATGGGATGAGTTCCAACAGAAAGATTTGTTCAAAGACAATAGAACACAAAATTGGTATATGAGTTGCATTAATGAGTATGATTTGCCTATGAACAACACCAGATGATCAAAACAAATTCCTCAAGATCAAACAAAGGGTTGTGCAAGTTGTAAACACAATCCTCAGGGATAATTTTAGGAAGAGAATTAAGTTTATGTCATATACCACAATGTGATAATCCAACTATCAACCTAGTAAACTAATGGTGCAGTACTATTACAAGGTTAAATCAATGCATAAAGGTAACAACCAAATTTCAATCAAAATGCCACAAGTCAATGCTCTCAATACACAAAACATAGTAGTTTAGTAATGAAGTTTCACATGCCAATAGAAATTAGTGTCTAAAAAAGTAAAGTGGCACAAAATAGTAGTTGATTTGTAATTGGTGTATCAGCTCAGGAACAAACTTGGCTCATGGACAAATGCTCAAGTAGCTCCAAGACAAAACCAAGTTACAATAGGTGAATACCAGACAAAAATTACAGGGATGGAGAAAAAAAAGGAATTGATGGTACCTAGAGATTAAACATCAAGGCTTGGACTGATAATCAAGTTTTGGTATTTCAAGCAATATAGATTGATGAATTCCAACCATAGCAGCCTCACCATAAAACATGACCACAACAACCAAAAGGAAAAGACTGATAGCTCATAAGGATTGACAACTCTGAATCCAAACATGGCTTGACAGAAACAAAACACATTTAAAATCAAGTTTCAAAACAGGTTTTATCCAAAAATGTGGGAACTGAAAACAGCAGTTAAGGCAAAGTACTTTTGGTATTTCAATCCAATTTGATGAATTCCAAACATCAGGCCCTTACAAAGACATAGCTTCAACAATTCCCAAAAACAAAATTATAGCATAAATCAAGCAAGATTGTTTTGTTTGAAAATAGAGGCAGCACCATAGTTTTACATTACAATGCAAAACACAAGTTCAAAATATTGCCTTCATGACAGTTACCAAGCTGACACACACAGTTGAACAGATTCAAAGACATCAGCATCTAAAAAACCTCTAAAATAATATGTTAGCAAAAGTCCTAAGATTTAGAGGATGCCAAATCATGGCAGAAAATCAAACATGACTCATCAGTCAAAACAAAATACAAAGCAAGACATAATAGCTGACCAAACATCAATGAAGACATGTTCATCACAATTGGCATTGGTATAAAACTGGATAGACCTAAACCACAACATGTCATGGACTTGCAAAGTTGATTTGGCAACAACAAAAGTTATCAAGCAGTACAGCAGCACCTTGACAGACAAGGCTTCCAACAAACAGCATAGATGAATTCAAAATCAAGCCTTTACAAAGATGAATTCTTGACAGCAAATTCAAGCCAAGACTTAATCAGCATCATTCAAACAATGTATTTTGTTACCAACAGCAGAAAGGGCACATTTGACATGGTTATAAGTGATAGGTTATATCTACAGTTGTTCATGAATTGACAACAACTCCACTATGAATTCTAGTATGATGCTAGCATCTGGCAATAATACATCCTACATTCTAATCACAAACTCATGCCAGCTGAGGTTTCTTAAGACAAAAGGGGTGCATTTTGGAAACCAAAAATAGGGAAAGTTGCTAAATATTTTGAAAACAGAAATGCAACAGATTTAAAATATGGCATAGATCAATTCTTACCAATAGACTATGCAAGAAACCAACGGAACAAGATAGTGCTTATGAGTTGCAATATGAGCTTGAACACTAACAACAGAAGGGTCAATAGCAAGATCAACACCAATTCTGATCAAAACAAAATCTAACAAAGTTCTAATAACTCATGGTCTAAGTGCAAACTAGATCAGCTACCTATGTAACCTTAAAACCACACTGACAGCCCAAAGACTTACAACATGACAGTTGGCAATAACCATCGGACTTAACTGGGGAACTAGTAACAACTAAACCACATACCAACACCCATTGGTTTTATCAATCAACGCCAGTAACCACTGGACTTCTACGGGGATTGGTAACAACGAAAAACTTATAATACCAGTAACCACCAGATCTCCAAACAAAACTTGGTAACCACCGGATCATCAAACAGGAAGCATAGATATATCCCTCAAAACCAAGAGCTAATATTCTCAAAGCATTAGGATATAGCAGAGATGCAACCCTCAATACATTAGGATTGGATAAAAACCCTCAAAACCTTAGGATCAAAAGCTAATATCCTCAAAGCATTAGGATATGGTAGAGACACAACCCTCAACACATTAAGATTGGATGAAAACCCTCAAAACCTTGGGATAAAAAGCTAATATCCTCAAAGCATTAGGATATGGTAGAGACACAACCCTCAATACATTAGGATTGGACAAAGACCCTCAAAACATTAGGATCAAAAACTAATATCCTCAAAACATTAGGATATAGTAAAGACACAACCCTCAATACATTAGGATTGGACGAAGACCCTCAAAACTTTAGGATCAAAAACTAATACCCTTAAAACATTAGGATATAGAAGAGACACACCCCTTAACATGTTAGGTTTGGACGAAGACCCTCAAAACTTTAGGATCAAAAACTAATACCCTCAAAACATTGGGATATAGCAGAGGCAAAACCCTCAACACATTAGGATTGGACGAAGACCCTTAAAACTTTAGGATCAAAAGTTAATACCCTCAACACATTAGGATATATCAAAGACAACAACCCTTAACACATTAGGATTGGATGAAGACCCTCAAAATGTTAGGATCAGACAGATAGTTGGAGTCTTCACGCAAATGCAAAAATTCGAGTCTCTGTAAATTTCTGAACTCGGGATTCAAAGCATACATCTACAAAGGTATAAAACCTGGTCTTGGGATGGAACCAAACATGACTTCACTTGGAATGATAAACAACCAAATCGTCAGTACCTGCCACCAACGGATTTTCTCAACACCAATTACCAACTGGCCTTACATGGAATATGATTGGTCACCACCAATTCATCAGTACTAGTCACCACTGGATTTCCTCAACGCCAATTACCAACTGGCCTTACATGGAATATGATTGGTCACCACCAATTCATCAGTACCAGTCATCACTAGATTTCCTCAATGCCAATATCCACTGGCCTTACATGGAATATGATTGGTCGCCACCAATTCATCGGTACCAGTCACCACTGGATTTTCAAGCTTGGATAAACATCTAAGCCTTTGGAAATTCCTAAAATGAAGAGATCAAACGGGATCTTCAGGAAACATCAGGAAATATATAGGGTAACTAAACTCTACTGTATGCCAAATAAGTGGACTTTATCAGGGATGTTGGTAACCACCAACAATAAAAAACACAACAGCGTTGGACGAAATTGCCAATAACCATTGGATCTAACGATGCCAGTAACCACTAGACTTTCAATCACTTCCAGTACCCACTGGATCTTCCACCATGATTGGTAACCACCAAATCGACAATACCAGTAACCACTGGATTTCCCAAGCGATGCCAGTAACCACTGGACTCTCCACCAAGATTGGTAACCACTAAATTAACAATACCTGTAACCACTGGATTTTCCAAATAATGTCAGTAACCACTGGATTTTCAACCAATGATTGGTAACCACCAAATTAACAATACCAGTAACCACTAGATTTTCCAAACAATGCCAGTAACCACTGGACTTTCAACCAATGTCAGTCACCACTGAACTTTTCAAACAATTCTGGTAACAACCGGACCTTAACGTCCCTAAGATAAGCTTCTCAAATGAGACTACCACTTATATTCTTAGAGAAGTTCTTCTTACAAGACATGGTGCAAAATAAATGCACATTCAAAATGGGTTCGGCAACCTCCTGGGGACCAAAGTTTGATCTAGGAACAAGCTAGAAAGAAACGGTCAAAAAAAGACTCCAACCATTGAGGAGTGAACTCGAACGGGGATGCATCTTATCCAAATATGGAAAAAGATAACTGAAGCAACCATCATCCACGAGGATTAAACTCTATGGGGAATTGAGAAAGGATGGACATTTTATGCTTAAAGGCTGACAACTCTATTGGAGAAAGACGACATACCTAGTCACTTGGGGAAAACACCAAAGTGAATCAAAACAGGTAACAACCAGAGATAGCAAAAATGCACAGATGTTATGCATATGCTTATGCCATGCTTATGTTTATGCTGACAAAACATGAAAAACAAAACTGGAGATGAAATAAACATCTCAACAGGGATACCCAGCCAACTTCACTAAATTGGACATCAACGGGGATGATCATGAAAAACAGCAGCTCCACTTTAAGGTTACAACCTTCTCTGGGAGAGAGTAATCTACTTAGGACACAACATTATGACTTCACTCGGATTGCCATCATGAGTTTGAATTCTTTGCTGGAGGAGGAAAATTACACAGGGAAATGCCCAGATCAACCAAAGTAGCAACTTAATTTGAGAGCTGGCAAAAGGTATCATGATAACAAGACATTTATGCCTCTCGATAGTATAATAATCATCTTCAAGTAAGCAATGGCTCTTTCGACAAATAGTCTTTAAACCTTTTCTTCCCTAGATTACATGGTCTATGAGAAGAAGCCATCAAGAGGATTTTACAAAAGAACTGGCATAAAGATGCTTCAATGTCTTCAAACTCTTAGAGAGATTCAAAAATCTCGACGTGAATGCCCCTATTTAACTGTATTTCCACAACAAAGTCCTTAGATTGTGGAAGTAACAACTGGGGAACAAACTTGCCCCTGCTAGCTGGTAACTGCAAAAGAGTTTCCCCAGACTAAATTGTTCTTTGAGAGATTCATCTGATCTTGACCTGATCGCTTCTGATTAGCTGAATGTTGTGACAAATGATTAACAAATCCTTCAAATTGGTTGCCCCAGGCTGAGCTTCCTTTACCAAGTTAAATTCCCTAGCTGGCAGCATTTGTTGGGATTCCTTCGATATTGGATCGTCTTGCGCACAATGTTGTTCATTAAAATTGGCAATTTTCAATGCAAACTTTTGAAAACGAATTTTTTTGATGAAACACACACGGCGGAGTGATCAAAGGATCAAAGTGAAAGGGATCCAATCATTTTACAAGTGATGGGTAAAGTGATTAACACACACAATTATCAAAGATCATTAGGAGTCAGGTTATCCAACCTTGCTGTAATATGCTTTCAAAACAACCTTACCTAATTAAGTCTTTTAAGGGTTGTAACGTGGCTCGGTTCACGGCTCATGAAACAAAGGATAAAGGCTCAAAGTTATTTGTTCCCACCCGCTCTCCACGATAAAGTCCAATCCTACATTCAGTTAACTCAAACTACACATTCAGGTTCTTTGAGGCTTAGGAATTGAACTGGCGACAAGTTGGCGGTGGTACACAAACTTAAAGTAGTCACTACTCCCTTACAGTATTTGATAGCTTTTTTCTATTGAGAACTTTCAGATTGAAAGATTTATGAATTCCTCTTTTGATTGTCATACAAGCCTTTCTTGTATAAGGCAAGGTTATGAGCTTCCCATCTTTCTTGGCTTTTGCCTTGAAAGGGACTTGGCTCATTCTTCAAGTAGAGATTTCTTAACAGTCCTTCCTTAGATATTACTTTTGGAACAACTTGTACAACATTTATTCAATGTATTTAAGGGAGCTGACAGGTGTCTTGGTGAAGTTCTTGCATTCGAACGTATACCCAAGTTAAACTGAGAACTACCCTGCCTCAGGTTTAAGATTTAACGTTTTTTTATAAAGAAAGAAAACTCCTACTTCTGGGCTCGAATGGGTTAATGAGGGATTATATTCCTTATTAATCCAGTGTTTAAGGATTGAAACAATGCCTTACATCATCTACAAAGTTAAATTGAAAGCATACCAACATCAGTTATGGACATAGTTTTCATCATCCTCCCCAATCTTTGCTTTAAACAACAGTTTGGTAAAGAAAAGAAATTTTTGCATTTTTCATTTTCTTATAACAATGAAAGGAAAGAGAAAGAGTGAAACGAATGGACTTAATCAAAATATGCACAAAAATTTCATTAATCTTGCCAATTCAAAACGAACAACAACTTACAAGTAATACAAATGCAAAGAAAATACAATAAAATGCTAAAACAGTCTACAGCTACCAGCCTTAGGGTATTACACTTCGACAGACTTCAGATTTCAGGCCCAGACGAAGAAACACCTTCAACAACCACTTGCTCTTTGTGGTATAGAATTATGAGAGGTCTCACGGGTCCTTTCCCTTTGAATTCAGGAATCGCAGAACTGTCATTTGATTTATCCTCCTGAGGTTTCAGTAACTCTTGCAGTCTCAGTTCAAAACCTTTATACTCTTCAACTAGGTGCCCTGTTGTCCCAGTACGGTATCTGCATTCAACTTTTGGGTGATCTTCTTCGAGGATCAAGTCTTTGTCATTGATCAACTCTCGCACAAGAAAACTTAATGCAAGACATGCATCTAAGTTGTGTCCCTCGACTCCTTTGTGAAATTCACGGGTCAGGTTCGCATTGTACCATGGCCCTGGCACAGGATTGAGTAGTCGCAGAATCACTAGCGAGTTCTGAATCAATAGCAGGTAAAGTTTGCTTAGCGGTACTAGAATTGGTTTACCGCAAGTCTTATTTTTCCTAACATGATTCTTCTTGTTCAAGCTCTGGCTTTGAGAACCTTGAGGAGGAACAAACACTGAGTGGTGAGAGACTTTTTTGGTAATCTTCTGATATTTGGCCGCTTGGTCAGATACTGACTTGTGTGAAATTTCTCCGGGTGCACGTTCTTGTTGTGGAGGAGACATGAGAGATGGTGAAATTTTTTTGACTTGAACACCTTGAGGCGTGGAAGAGATCATTTTGGAGTCGAGAAAATCTTTAACCTCATTTTTGAGTACTTTACAGTCTTCAGTTGAATGCCCCAGTGCCCCGGTATGGTAGTCGCATTTGGCGTTGGTATCAAAGCCTAAAGGGTAAGGAGGAATCACCGGTTTCAGCTCCTTTTGTATTATCAATCCGCCTTAGATCAATTCTGGAAGTATCTGATTGCATGACATTGGAAACACACTGAAATCTCTATCTGATTTCCTTGGTCTTTGTCAGGCGTGCTGACACGATTGACAGTTATTTGGTCGTTGATACCGAGGACGTCCTCGAGTTGGAGGAACCATCGGAGATAATGCAACCCTAGTTTCTCTGGATGCAACATGGTGAGAGTGACCTTCTTTATTCATCATGTTCTGCAATGTCTCTAGAACCCAATTCGTCTAACACTTGAGAATTCTGATGTCCTCTTTCAGAGTTTCTTGAGCTCTCAAAGGTTCGTCCATTGTTGCCATTTGTCCTGGACATGTGCTAGGTATCCCCTCTCTCTCTATAAACAAGAGGGAGACAAAGAGACGCAAGGTTGAGAAATGTAAATGCATAATGCAAATGTAATAATACGTGCATGCCATGGAGAATGCAAGCCTAAATGGTTTCAAGGAACTCAAGGGGAAGTTGCGAACATTTTGAAAAAACTGAAATTTTTTAATTCAAAGATCCAATATCTCTATTGATTTTTGCAAAGGAATAAAACAACAGAATTCCTTGAAACCATCAGGCTACTCATGAATGCGGAATATGATGCGAATGCAATGCACAAACACTAGAACACAGGTATTCACAGATATACACAAATAGGCATGTGGACAAGTATTCACAAATACAATGCACACATCAAGGGGTTTCCTTAGGTTCAAAAGTCACAACATGAAGCCAAAAGGTCTACCCATCCCCAAGGATTTCTACTATAGGTTGAATGTACCTGCCGAACGGGTTCTATCAAAGTACCCATCCAACATGACTACTTACGTGAGTCAAAAATCTTCTCAAGATAAACTCGTCTGAGTGTAGCATCGCGTAACAACTATTTCAGGACTACTCCCTCATAGTTTTTACACTACATTCTAAAAAGTCTTAGTGGGGTAAAAGTGTTACTAAAGGTCCTCAGCTTCGGAGACTCTCAGGTTGAAACAATTGATGAAGGTATGACTACTCATACAACATCAATTATCTCAAGGAAGTCTCTACTGAGTGTGGTTACATCATATGTCAGACATGTTGGGACTACTCCCTACAGCCGACTATTGATCTTACCACGTCCTATCAAATGTGTCACTCAAGTCTGGGTTAGGACTTATCTCCCCGCTCATAATTCCCAATGTTCACAGCCTACAATACATATATGTTGACAAATACACATGTAAGAAAACATTCACAAATATAGCATACAATCATACAAAATAGACTAAACCCTCAAGTTTTAAGTTTTGTCTTCCCCAATGAAGTCGCCATTTCTGTTGTGGTGAGAATCAGATGTCAAGCTATTGATTAACTTGAATCTTAATTCATTAAATTCACAACTAGAATTTGATTTATCCAAAGGAAAGGTTAAAGAATGAAAGACCTTTTGCGTGATGTAACAACAACGCTAAGAGATTCGGGAATCGGGGGTTGGTTATGCTTAGGGTAGGTATTTCACATCCTAAACATCTGTAGTACTCTACATGAACCTTTTGTGTATGTATGATAAACTTGCTATGGTTATGCTATGATTTGGGATTAGGGTTAGGTTAAAGACCTAAGGTTGATGTTTTTAAGTTTGCTCGTAAAGATATCACATATTCTTCCTACGTATCCTAACTAGGATAGAATCACACCAATCGTAGTTCAACTCATCGAGGACTAAAAAGTACTTAATTATAGTCAAGACTCTAGAGGAACAAACATAATAATGCTTGTGTAGAGTTTAACCAAACCCTCTAAATCTATATTAAACACTCAAGAATGGGGAGTAAGTAATCATCACCATGTATCTTACATAAAGTTAACCAACTCTACCTAATTCTATGTTGTAAGACCAATTGGTTCTATCCAGACCAAAAGGAGGGAGGAGGATCTAT
Source organism: Lathyrus sativus (assembly GCA_963859935.3). Taxonomy (NCBI): domain Eukaryota; kingdom Viridiplantae; phylum Streptophyta; class Magnoliopsida; order Fabales; family Fabaceae; genus Lathyrus; species Lathyrus sativus. Next base: position 231,563,709 of record OZ012737.1, read on the forward strand.
TAAGGCCTATAAGGATTAACTCTGACCGCGTCAGGGCTGTACTCGTGTAGATATCATACCTTGTGCCTATGTATTCCCATTAACCAATGAGAAATCAGAGCATCCGTAGTTCAGACATGACTAAAGAAGAAGAACTTTAAACCTAAGTTCTAAAGGGTAAATGGCTCTATCAAGGCATATAAGGGTTGACTCTAACAACGTCAGAGTGTGCTCGTCAGGATATCGTACCTTATGCCTACGTATTCCCATTAACCAATGAGAAACCAGAGCGTCCGTAGTTCAGACATGACTAAAGAAGAAGAACTTTAAACCTAAGTTCTAAAGGGTAAATGGCTCTAACAAGTCCTATTTGGGTAATGAGCTATCTATGACCCAGAGGTCAATAGAGAGAATTTCACTTGGACACAAGGGATACAGACAACTTGATGTGAACTAACAAGTTCCATCACTGGGGAATAACTTGAAAAAGTTGAAGAGATAAAGTTAGAGCATGTAAACAATCATGATAACAATCAAGATCAACATTTAAAATCTTAACTAAGATCAAAATACATAAAGATAATAACCAACAGTATAAGCAAAGAACATGTGTTACAACAACAAGTTCATCTATAACGTTCATATGAAATTGATGCAAACAAGTTACAACTTGAAGCAAGCATGTAATAAGAATCAAACAAGATCAAACGTAACAACATAAGACCAATAAAACATGTATTGAGGACAACTAATCAAGCAAAACACAAGAGATGTTACAGCAGTTCAAGTGTAAACTCATAACTTCATAGGGAAAAACACACAAGTTTTATGGTAACAACCAAATTGAAAATAAAACCCTAGCATGTTATGGTTCTAAAAAGACACATAAAAAAGTTGAATGAGGCATGATAAACTTATTCAAGAGGTTACAACATCAAGAATCAAGCTAAAGTTGATAGATGAAGTTCAACAGGCCATTTTCACATATATGCATTCACCAAGGCAAACATGAACATGTTAAAGCAATGAATCAAACACTTTCAAGTATTTAAACATGTTAAAAAAACATATATGAACCCCACAAGATCAAACTCACAAGAGAAATCAAATTATAAGTTGAAAAAGTTCATGAACCCCATGGAAAATCCTTAAAAACAACATGCTATTCAACTGGATAAAAGTATTTCTAGGATACCAATCCTTGAATTATTTCCTTACTCAATGAAAACATACATGATAAGGAGTAGTTTTCAAAAATAATGGCATCAATAACATAAAAAATGAGCAAGTTATGATCATTGGAAAACAAGGCACAAAGTTGGTAAACTAGACCTAGACAAGGTAAGTCAAGTTAAGGCACATTTTCATGTTTCAACCTAAACTAACTACATTGAAAAGCTTGGCTAACAACCATGATATCAAGAATAGCATGGATTCATCATCAAACATTGGTTCATGCATGACCAAATCAACAATCCTAACATGTCCAGGCATTGCATAAACAGAAAATGAATAGCATGGCTAAAACGATAAGAGCATAGGCTTACCTCTTGTGGCCTTTTGATGCAAGAGTGAGAAAAAAAATACCAGAGATCTAACAAGCTTATTATAGGTCTAAAAATAATTCAATAGTTATGTATAAATAATCCAAACAAGCTCCAAGTCCAGTTGGTCAGAAATGCCTTGAATGTTATACAAAACTTCCAAAAATCCAAAGATTCCAAAGAAGGAACTTTCTCAATGGTTGTTAGAGTGATTTATGGCTATGGAGAGGGTTTGAGAAGTTCTAATACATAATTTATGGTGTTCTATAAGGGTTAATTGAGTTGGAAAATGATTGGAGATGGTTTTGAAAGAGTTTTGCAAAAATAGTTTTTTGAACTAGTTTTGGAAACTTGGTGGATTTTGTAAGAACTTTGTGATAGAGTAGGAGGGAGAGTTCTAGCTGCTTTTTGTCAAAGAACTCGTGTATATGAGATGGTTTTTCAAGGTCCTATTTATAGCCAGGAAGCTTGAACAAGAGGCGTGGGTAGAAGTGAGGTTCTTGTCCATTTTGCCCTTTTTTTAACAAAATCTTGTGAGTTTCAATGTGAATCTTTGATATCATCTAGTAACCACTCTATGCTATGTTTTTTCATCTCATAGGGTTCATATCCAACATGTTTGATGGTATGGAAGAGAACTTTTTCCAACATAGTGAGTGGTTCTACTCATGATAGCCACCAATGTTCTCTTTCCTTGCAAGTTGCACTTTATCTTGGATTTAAATAATATTTACATCACATCACAAGCTAAACTCGTGGAAACTAGTGCTAACATGTTTTATGGTATTGAGGAGTACTTTTTGCAATATAGTGGGTGGTTCTACTCATGGTAGCCACCAATGTTCTCTCTCTCCTTGCAAGTTGCACTTTATCTTGGATTTAAATAATATTTACATCACATCACACGCTAAACTCATGGAAACTAGTGCTAACCCTCTCCATTAACTTCATAATAATCAAAATTCAAGCTTAATTCATGATTAGAGGTGATATGATGTTAGAAATGAAGTTGGACTCAATTTGGGGTCAAAACCCTGAAGGTCAATAGGTTGACTTTTCAGTCAGACGAACCGAAACGATCGAAAACCTTTGGATCAACTGTTGATGTTCTGAGTTTCCTGAGCCTTTGAAACTTCTTGAGCTGGATTAAATAGGTCCTATGAGACTCATGGATCATGATTCCATCATTAGATACCTCTCTAGGTCAAAAGTCAAAGTTGCAGTTGACTTTTTCATCAAGAAACCCTAATTAGGGTTCTTGCTCTGCATTGTCTCAATTCTCTTGGTGACCACCACAAATTGAATTTATCATTGATCAAATGTGATCTCCTTGATGATATAGGGACTTATTATGTGGAGGATCAACCCAAAACCTTGACCGATCAATCCATAGAAACCCTGATTTCTGATTGTATGAAAACCCCAGTTCATCTGCATCTTGACACAGACAAACTTGAACTCTGTTAAGGTTAGATAAATAATGTTGATGCTCCTAGAATGTGTTGCACCCTAAATTTTGACCCCTTAGATCTTCATCATCATTTTAGGATCATATTCATTTGATTATCTAACCTTTACCTATTTCAAGTTTGTCTTTGTTAAGATACAGGTAAATTTGTGTTCCGTACAGTCGAGAATCGAGGTTTCGATGGTTTAATCAGTCAATGTATTGGATTGATTCTACATGAAATAAGTATCCACGTCATCAAATATACTCCATTGGGTTAAGTACGAATCCAATTTGAGGTTGTCACCCAAAGATCCAGAACAGTGCAGTTCAGGATACCCGATTAGGGTTTTCGATCAGGAAAAGTCAACTGTAGTTTGACTTTTGATTTAAATGGTGCTCCAATGGTGGGATCATGGTCCATGAAGTTCATATGGCTTAGTGAAGTTCACTCATACATGACCAAATCAACAATCCTAACATGTCTAGGCATTGCATAAACAGAAAATGAATAGCATGGCTAAAACGATGAGAGCATGGGCTTACCTCTTGTGGCCTTTTGATGCAAGAGTGAGAAAAAACTATACCAGAGATCTAACAAGCTTATTATAGGTCTAAAAATAATTCAATAGTTATGTATAAATAATCCAAACAAGCTCCAAGTCCAGTTGGTCAAAAATGCCTTGAATGTTATGCAAAACTTCCAAAAATCTAAAGATTCCAAAGAAGGAACTTTCTCAATGGTTGTTAGAGTGATTTATGGCTATGGAGAAGGTTTGAGAAATTCTAATACAGAATTTATGGTGTTCTATAAGGGTTAATTGAGTTGGAAAATGATTGGAGATGGTTTTGAAAGAGTTATGCAAAAATAGTTTTTTGAACTAGTTTTGGAAACTTGGTGGATTTTGTAAGAACTTTGTGATAGAGTAGGAGGGAGAGTTCTACCTGGTTTTTGTCAAAGAACTCGTGTATTTGAGATGGTTTTTCAAGGTCCTATTTATAGCCAGGAAGCTTGAACAAGAGGCGTTGGTAGAAGTGAGGTTCTTGTCCATTTTGCCCTTTTTTAACAAAATCTTGTGAGTTTCAATGTGAATCTTTGATATCATCTAGTAACCACTCTATGCTATGTTTTTTCATCTCATAGGGTTCATATCGAACATGTTTGATGGGATGGAAGAGAACTTTTTCCAACATAGTGAGTGGTTCTACTCATGATTGCCACCAATGTTCTCTTTCCTTGCAAGTTGCTCTTTATCTTGGATTTAAATAATATTTACATCACATCACAAGCTAAACTCATGGAAACTAGTGCTAACATGTTTTATGGTATTGAGGAGTACTTTTTGCAATATAGTGGGTGGTTCTACTGATGGTAGCCACCAATGTTCTTTCTCCTTGCAAGTTGCACTTTATCTTGGATTTAAATAATATTTACATCACATCACACGCTAAACTCATGGAAACTAGTGCTAACCCTCTCCATTAACTTCATAATAATCAAAATTCAAGCTTAATTCATGATTAGAGGTGATATGATGTTAGAAATGAAGTTGGACTCAATTTGGGGTCAAAACCCTGAAGGTCAATAGGTTGACTTTTCAGTCAGGCGAACCGAAACGATCGAAAACCTTTGGATCTACTGTTGATGTTCTGAGTTTCCTGAGCCTTTGAAACTTCTTGAGCAGGATTAAATAGGTCCTATGAGTCTCATGGACCATGATTCCATCATTATATACCTCTCTAGGTCAAAAGTCAAAGTCAAAGTTGACTTTTTCATCAAGAAAACCTAATTAGGGTTCTTGCTCTGCACTGTCTCAATTCTCTTGGTGACCACCTCAAATTGAACTTATCCTTGATCAAATGTGATGTCCTTGATGATATAGAGACTTATTATGTGGAGGATCAACCCAAAACCTTGACCGATCAATCCATAGAAACCCTGATTTCTGATTGTATGAAAACCCCAGTTCATCTGCATCTTGACACAGACAAACATGAACTCTGTTAAGGTTAGATAAATAATGTTGATGCTCCTAGAATGTGTTGCACCCCAAATTTTGACCCCTTATATATTCATCATCATTTTAGGATCATATTCATTTGACTATCTAACCTTAACCTATTTCAAGTTTGTCTTTGTTAAGATACAGGAAAATTAGGGTTCCGTACAGTCGAGAATCGAGGTTTCGATGGTTTAATCAGTCAATGTATTGGATTGATTATACATGAAATAATTATCCACATCATCAAATATACTCCATTGGTTCAAGTACGAATCCAATTTGAGTTTTTCACCCAAAGATCCAGAACAGTGCAGTTCAGGATACCCGATTAGGGTTTTCGATCAGGAAAAGTCAATTGTAGTTTGACTTTTGATTTAAATGGTTCTCCAATGGTGGGATCATGGTCCATGAAGTTCATATGGCTTAGTGAAGTCTATTCAATAAGTTTCAAGGCCTCGACAGACCCGGAACATCAACAATCGACTCGGTAGTCATCGATCGATCGTTCGGTTGACCAAAAAGTCAACTCTTCAATCATAGGGAATTTGACCTCAAAGTATGAAGAAAAAATGTTCCTAGTAACATATCACACATATCCATGATGTTTCATGACCATCGGATCAAGGATTGAGGAGTAATCGAGAAATCGGGAAATTAGGGTTTTGACAGGGGCAAGACCATAACTCCCTAACCACACTTCCAATTGAGTTGGTTCAAGGCTCGTTGGAAAGGTCTGGAAAATTCCTACAAAAGTCTCACTGTGGTCCATGGGCAGAAAATGAGTAGATTTGGAGTTATGGCCAAAATCGTCTCAAGAGGGAGAAAACACTTAGAAAAATTCTAAGTTGCTGGCCTTTTTAGGCATGTTTTCATCCAACTTTGAGTGGATTTTTGACCTAGTTCCACTTGGAATATGAAGATCATGAAAACATGAAAGTTGTAGAGCTCCATTAGGTGTTTCCAAAATGTATTAGAACTCCTCCATAGCCCTTATGAGTTGAGAGTTATGAATCAAGCAAGTTGGGGTCTCAACACTTGAGTGCACCATTTCCACTTTTTCACAAACTCACTTTTTAACCACTTGAACCATTATCAGCCATTTGATCATGTTTTTATCTGATAATTAGAGAGCTTGATGAGTAGAAGTGAAGAAAATAAAGGGATTTGGTAGACTTTGCAAGTTGTAGGCAAATTGCCATTATTTTAATCAAAAATCAAGAAGAAAGAGAAACTTTATGATGAAAATCTGTAGCAGCAGCCTCTCCTACTCTCTAGCTTCACTTCAGTCACTTCCATGTCCCCCATACCACTTTATTTATGCCTTGCATTGAGCCAAGTACTTGAGTGTGCAGCTGTACATGATCTTGAACAAGATTTCATCACAAAACTCCCTCCAAAGACCAAAATACAAATCTGCCCCAAACCATTCCTTGGCCTATAAATAGAAGTTTCCTCTACGTTAAAACGCACACCATAGCACTCTAAAACCCAAGAGAAAACCATAGCTCTCATCTTGCCTTGCTTTTTTTATAAGTGAAGAAACCATTCCAAAAGCTCCTCAAAAATCTGCCTTGAGCATTTAGCCTTCCAAAACCATTTCTACCCACTTAAAATCATCACAATCCACAAATGATGTGTGGGAGGTGTTCAAGCTCTTAAACGACTCCAAAACTCCATATTCTCAAAAGTCAACTTTCAACCAAACAAAGTTTGACCTTCCACACAAAAACAGATAAATCTTTGCTCAGGCCTGTTTTAATCACCTCAACCCTCCAAACACCTTTGGTTTAAGATGTACCAACTTTCCATAACCTAAAATACCTTCATCATCACTTGTTTTGAGATCTGTCACAAAATTTTACTCATTTACTTCAAGTGCAAGAAAAGTTTTGTTTTTATCAAGGCATTGGTTGGATATCAGTTGGAAGTCTTCAAGGTTTTTCCTATTGTATAAGCTTGCTTGGAGGTCTACAAGAGGTTAGTAATCACTATTATTATCTTGAATTGTCATGAACATGATCGACATGCTTGGTGTGTGATGTGTTTAAATGCAAGAGCAGTTCATGTTTGAATGTGCCATACTTTGTTTGTTTTGCTCATCAATATGTGTAGTGCTCTTATAATCATTATACAATATGGTGTTGTTGTTGTGTTTATGCTTTTGAAGCTCCCTTAAACATTATCCTAGGTCATGTATGAACATAGGAAAAGATTGCTTGCAACTATTATGGAGTGATGTTGGATCTGACTATTTGATCTTGTTCTATTTGTGAATAATGTTGTTGGTTCTGTTGAGTCTAGGTGTGAGGCTTAGATTTAGTGATAGAGTAATTTTTCATTTGAAGACTTTGATGGATTTTGATGGCATGACATGTTGGTAGGGTCTGCTCAGGCCAGTTTTTGTGTGGTTTTAAGACTGTATTGAATGTGTTTATGTTTGTGTCATGCTATGTATTGTTGTAGTTTAATGTGAATCATGAGTGGATGTTTTCCATGACTATTTTTGAATGGATACTACATGTTTTGGTTCAAGGCATTGCATTAGCTACTTATGTTGGATAGGATCATGTTGATCTGGTTCTGTTGCAAGCATCATCATTAGATCTTGAATCTTTTTGCTGGCATTTTAGATTAGAAGTCCCTATATGTTTGATTCATGTGATATTTGACATTGTATTATTTGAAACTATGTTTGGTTTTGGATCTGCAACATTCTGTTTTGACCACTTTCAATCAAAAATGCATTTCAAGTTTTGGGTTGTCACCATTTATTATGAACATGTCTGTCATGACAGCTCACATACCATCATCTTGCTCTAATGTTTTTCTAAACCAATTTCTTGTTAGAATTTATTCAATACCATGTTTGAACTTGCCCATAACAACCTCTAGCTTTGCTTTTTCTTGTTTATATGCATTAGTTACAAGTGTTTAGAATCTTTGGATCATGTCTTGAGTTTGATTTGTAATTGCTTGTATGGAATGGTAATCATCATGGGAAGTATACAATGGATTTGGTGTTTGGCATTGTCATGTTGAAATTCACTGTTGTTTCTGCTTGGTTTAGTTTTGATAGGGTTTGATTATAGTTTGTGAATCATACAGAGATCCTTGCCTGGTTTGTATGATTGATGTTGTTTGAAATTAGTTTAGAACTGCTAATCGTGTCTAGTCTACAAGTTGGTTTGTCTGTTGTATAGAACTACATTGGTTTTGATGTGTGTACACTTTGTTTTGATGGAAACACAATTTGGTGGATGCTTTGCTTTCTGTCAAGTCTGTTTTGGGGTGTATCAGCTTTTTTTTGTCTATCATAATTCCAATCATTTTGAACTGAAGTGAGGTTTTTAAGGTCCATGTGGTTTATGTTCATTTTGTGCTAGGCTTGAAACTAAGATACATGTTGTTAATGTGGTGAGTCATGTTTCATCACCTGTTTTAGTTACATCACAAACTGCTTGAAATTACTTTGTCCCAACTGCACAAGGCACAGTACAATTAGAGTTTCATTTCTGTTCATAAGGTGTGGATATTTGAAAATCATTTGCAGACCTGGTACTTAGTTGAATCATGATGGTTTGGTGATTGAGTACACTACCAGCCAATTTTGAACTTGTCATGACAACTCATGTGACATTTGCAACTCATGTGTCACTTTCTTTTTTGGTTTGAATTTGAACCTCATCTTTTGATAAACTTCATGTACCATGAATTTAGAGTATGCACAAGCCTTTCAGTGATTTCAAACAAGTTTAATTTAAACTCCAATTATGAAAATACATTTCAAGCTCTCATTTTGCAGTTGCCTTAGGATTTCACCATATGTGAATTATTTTTGAAAACTGGTAGCACCATCGTGTTCGTTGTTGAATTTCACATAAGATAGACCCAAATTTTGTTAAATTTAACTTTATTTTGAGTAAGTTTGAGATCAATCCGTTTTTGCATCTTGCTTGCTTGGTTTGCTTTGATTTTGGCCCAGAAATCATGCCCAAGGCTTATGTATTTCTGGGGTGGCTTGATACACTGGATGTATCGCCACCCCAGTGGTTGCAACTTGCACGCTCATGTATCTATCACCCGTGCTTTCCTGAGTTCGATCCCTGAGGAGGACAACTCTTTTGCTATCTTTTGGTTATATTATCATGTTTTAGTATTTTAGCTCCCTTGTCCATGGAATATCACTTGCGCGTGTTGGCTAAGGTGGTGAGGTTTTAACCTATGATCCACAAGACACGGGTTCAACCCTTGGTGTGGACACTCCCTTCTTTTTTAATACTAGTTTTTCATGATTTTCTTCAAAACTTCAAAGTAACACAACTTTATCAATTTTTATCATTTTTGAATGGTTCTTTTTGCTAATGTCTTGTATTGTTGCATATTTTCATATGATATGTAAATAATTCTAGAATTTTCATTTTATAAACACTTTACACTAAAGAAATTCATGCTTCATTTGTAGGGTTTTAACCCTCCTACCTTTCCTCTTTCATTTCAAATTTGAATTTCATTCTATTTGAGTTTTAATTTGAAACTTGGCTTGTTAGCATCCTTGTGTACTGAAGTATGACTTAAAAATCCTTTCTTGTAAGCATTTGTGTTCAATATTTTCTTAAAACTTGAAAGTTTTTCCCCATTGAAGTTTTGAACTTTTGTATACCATTCTTGTGGCATTATTTGTTTAGGCATGATGCTTATAAGTATACATGTCATCTTGTAAGCCCTAGTGAAACCTCATCTTTGTTAAGATGCATCTTTGTTAAGATCCCCTTCCATCTTTATTAAGATGTACCCCGTTCTTCGTTAAGATATGCTTTGGTTTTCACCTTTCATTAAGTCTTGTAAGAACTTTCCCCTTCTAGATATTATAATATCTTGATACTTGCTTTGGTTGTAACCATTTACCTTGATTGAAATCATTGATATCGTAATATCTTGATGTTTGCTTTGGTTGTGACCATCTATCTTGATTGAAATCATTAATATTATAATATCTTAATGTTGGCTTTGGTTGTGACCACCTATCTTGATTGAAATCATTAATATTGTAATGTCTTAAATGCTTGCTTTGGTTTTAACCATTCATCCTGATTCAAATACTTGCTTATTGTAATATGCTTGCTTATTCTTGGTTGTAACCATATCCCTTATATTCATCATGTGTGAATGCTTATGCTTTGTTAAAGTTTACTTTCCCCAAGTGATGGAACTCTTTAGTTTTCATCCAAGTTGCCTCATCTTTTCCCTTCCAAAGGAAAGACTCTCTATTGACCCTTGGGTCATAGATAGCTCAATAAACTCATAGGTCTGGATAGAACCTTCTCCCCCTTTTGGTCTGGATAGAACCAATAGGATATAACCTCATAGGTCTGGATAGAACCTTCCCCCTTTTGGTCTGGATGGAACCAATAGGATTTAAACTCATAGGTATGGATAGAACCTTCCCCCTTTTGGTCTGGATAGAACCAATAGGATTTAAACTCATAGGTCTGGATAGAACCTTTTCCCCCTTTTAGTCTGGATAGAACCAATATGATTTAAACTCATAGGTATGGATAGAACCTTCTCCCCCTTTTGGTCTGGATAGAACCAATTGAAGTTAAACTCATAGGTCTGGATAGAACCTTCTCCCTCTTTTTGGTCTGGAAAGAACCAATTGATCCTTATTCTGTAGTTTATGCCCGAACTACGACCGCTCTGATTTCTCATTAGACAATGAGAATACGTAGGCACAAGATGCGATATCTTGACGAGCAACCTTCCCCCTTCTTCCACCTTTTGGTCTGGATAGAACCAAATGGTCTTACAATGTAGAATTAGGTAGAGTTTGGTTAACTCTATGTAAGGATCATGGAAATGATTACTTACTCCCCTTTCTTGAGTGTACAATGTAGATCTAGAGAGTTTGTTTAAACTCTACGCAAGCATTGTGATGTTTTTACCCCTTTGAACCTTGATCATAATCAAGTGTTCTTCATCCCTAGTGAGGTGAACCACGATTGCTCTGATTCTATCCTAGTTAGGATACATAGGAAGAGGATGCGATATCCTTGCGAGAAAACTTAGAAACTATCTTTAGGTTTTAACCTTCACCTTTTACCTAATCCCAATCCATAGCAAACATTTAGCAAGTATTAGCATGCAAACAAACAAAAGGTTCCTGTAGAGTACTACAGATGTTTAGGATGTGAAATACCTACCCTAGGCATAACTAACCCCCGATCCCCGAATCTCTTAGCGTTGTTGTTACATCGCGCAAAAGGTTCTTTCTTTCTTTAGACCTTTCCTTTGGATAAATTAAAGTTCGGTTGTGAATTTAAGAATTAAGATTCAAGTTAATCAATAGCTTGGTATCACGATTCTCACCGCAACAGAAATGGCGACTTCACTAGGGAAGTTGCTTAAACTTGAGGGTTTATCCTATTTTGTTTGATTGCATGTTATATTTGTCAATATTTGCTTTACATGTATATTTGTCAATATATTTTTGTGTGGAATGTTGGGTGCTTTGAGTAGTGAGGAAGTCCTATACCCGGACTCGAGTGCACTTATGATAGGATGGTGGTATATTCAAGAAGGCTTGTAGGGAGTTGATTCCCGACCAAGCTAACTTGAGAAACCACCGCTCAGTAGAGGCCCTCTTGAGAGTTAGTTTTGTTAAACGAGTATTCGTGAAAACATTACTACTTTCGAACTAGGATCCCGTGACACTGTGGACTTTTAGATTACATTTTACCCCACTTAGGCCTTATTAGGACGTAGTGCGATGACTATGAGGGAGTAGTCCCGAAGTAGTTGATACGCGATACTACACTCGGACGAGACTCTCTTGAGAATATTATCGATTACCGAGTGATTTGGGAAATTGATAATATCCTAAAGATGGGTTGTTAACCCTAGGAACTTTATTAAGAACCCGTTCGGCAGGTACAAATTAACCCATAGTACAAATCCTTGGGGATGAGTAGACCTTTGACTCCTTGCTTTGATCTTGAGCCTAGGAGGTCTTTGTGTGTGCATGTATTTGTGAATACTTGCCTTTGTGTTATGTGCACATCATCCCATCATATCACCACGAGCATATCATGTCGCAACTGGTTTTGTGAAGCTCAGTCATTTTCTGGTATTTTTAAAAGTTGTAACTTTTCCCAACGATTAATCAAACAAGGGTTTGACCTAATCAATCTTCTGAGTTTTGTAAAACTCAGTTACATTTTTTTCACTTGCATCAGCATTTTACATATCATACTTTGTTATGTTGGTCCTCTGGTTCATTCTGTGTTTCGTTGATATCAGAAGAAAGAGGGAGAGAGTATAACATAAGGGCTAGCACTCAAAAAGATGGACCGTCTTGAACAAGAAAATCAAGCACTCCAAGAAGAAGTTTCTCGTTTAAAGAATAACACAGAGGCATTCGCCGCTGCTGTTAGGGATATGATGGATACCTAAGAGCAGGAGAATCAAAAGCTCAGGGACGAGCTAGCAAAGGTGAAGTGTGCCAAAAGGAGTTTGACAAACTAGGTCAAATAGTTGGTTCTATCCCAACGACAGGAAGGTTCTTCTTCATCTACTGATCAAACACTAGAACAAACTGGTGGATCCCAGATCAACTTTTTGCTTGACAAAGAAGCAATCACATCCTTGCATATGGTGGATTAAAGAAGAAGACCCTAGACTCATCATATAAGAGGATAGTGCTTTTTCTATGTTTTGTTAAACAGTTCAATTCCCTAAGACTGACAGTTGTAGACTGTTTCAGCATTTTGTTGTGTTTTATTTGCATTTGAATTGCTTGTAAGCTGTTGTTCATTTTGAATTGGCAAGATTAATGAAATGTTTGTGCATCTTTTGATTAAGTCCATTCGTTTCACTCTTTCCTTTCATTGTTATAAGATAACGAAAAATGCAAAAATTTCTTTTCTTTACTAAACGGTTGGTTAAAGCAAAGATTGGGGAGGATGATGAAAACTATATCCATTACTGTTGTTGATATGCTTTCAATTTAACTTTATCGATGATGTAAGGCATTGTTTCAATCCCTAAACACTGGAGAAATAAGGAAGATAATCCCTCGTTAACCCCTTTGAGCCTAGAAGTAGGAGTTTTCTTTCTTTGCAAAAACCCTTAAAATCTCAAACCTGGGGCGGGTAGTTCTCAGTTAACTTGAAGATATGTGCATACAAGACACTTTTGATATAAAGGTGGTGCACTCAAGATTTTTTCTTTGCACACAACAACCAAGTGTCGAAGTTTAAAAGGCGATGATGGTTCACCGTAGCCATTAAACTTGGTAGTCACCTCCTTTCTCAAAAAAGAGAAGAAGAAAAAAAAGAAAATTGAAAAGCCTGCTAAGTCAAAACCTATGAAGGAGACTTAGGCAAAAATGGGGCATCTCGTTGACTGTATATTCGAACAAAACAGTTCAGACAAAAGTCAGGGATAACAAAAGAGAGGAATTTTGTAAGAGTCATCACTCTTAAAAATCCTCAATTAGCAAAAAGCTATTAAGTATTGTGAGGGAGTCGTGACTACCCTAGGTTTGTACGCCATCACCAACTATCATCAGTTCAATTCTTAAGCCTGTAAGAACCTGAATGTATAGTTTGAGTTAACTGAGCATAGGATTGGAGTTCATCATGAAGAGTGGGTGGGACCAAATAACTTTGAGCCTTTATCCTTTGTTTCATGAACCGTGAAACGAGCCACGTTAAAAACCTTAAAAGACCTAATTGAGGTAAGGTTGTTTTGAAAGCATATTACAGCAAGGTTGGATAACCTGACTCCTAATGATCTTTGATGTTTGTGTCTGTTAATCACTTTATCCATCATCTGTAAAATGATTGGATCACTTTCACTTTGATCACTTGATCACTCCGCCGTGTGTGTTTCATCAAAAATGTTTTCAAAAGGTTGCATGAATTTTACATTGAAAATTGCCAATTTTTAATGAACAACATTGAGTGCAAGACGATCCAATGTCAAAGGAATCCCAATAAAAGATGTCAGCTAGGGAATTCGACTTGGTAAAGGAAGCTCAGCCTGGGGCAAACAATTTGAAGGATTTGTTAATCATTTGTCACAATGTTCAGCTAATCATCAGGTCAAGATCAGATGAAGCTCTCAATGAATATTTTAGTCTGGGGCAACTATGTTGCAGTTACCAGCTAGCAGGGGCAAGTTTGTTCCCCAGTCGTTACTTCCACAGTCCGAGACTTTGTTGTGCAAGCACCATTAAACTGGGGCAATCACGTCGAGATTTGTAAATATCTCTATATAAGAATTTGAAGACATTGAAGCATCTTTATGCCAATTCTTTTATAAAATTCTCTTGATGGTTTCTTCCCATAGACCATTTAATGTGGGGCAGAAAGAGTTTGAAGACTGTTTGTCACAAGAGTCGTTGCTCACTTAAAGAGGATTAGTACGCTATCATGGGGCATAAGTGTTTTGTTCTCGTGATACCTTTTTGTCAGCTCTCCGATTAAGTTGTTACTTCGGTTGATCTTGGAACTTCCCTTGGTGTTTGTTCCTTCAACAAAGAATTCAAGCTCATGATGGCAATCCGAGTGAAGTCATGATGTTGTGTCCTAAGTAGATTACTCTCTCCCAGAGAGGGTTGTAACTTTGAAGTGGAACTGTTGATCTTTATGATCATCCCCGTTGATGTCCAATTTTGGTGAAGTTGGCTGGGTATCCGTGTCGAGATGTTTATTTCATCTCATGTTTTGTTTTGTCTATTTTGTCAATATAAACATAATCATGGCATAAAGCATATGCATAGCATCCGTGCATTTTTGCTATATCTGGTTATTACCTGTTCCTGTTTCACTTTGGTGTTTTTCACCAAGTGACTGAGTGTGTTGTCTCTCTCCAACAGAGTTGTCAGCCCTTAAGCATAAAATGTCCATCCTTTCTCAATTCCCCATAGAGTTTAATCCCCGTGGATGATGGTTGATTCAGTTATCTTTTTCTATGATTGGATAAGATGTGTCTTCATTTGAGTTCATTTCTCAATGGTTGGAGTCTTGTTTGACAGTTTCTTTCTAGCTTGGTTCTAGATTGAACTTCGGTCCCTGTTGGTCGCCGAACCTACCTGGACATGCATTTATTTTGCACTATTTATCAAGAAGAACATTTTGTGTTTCCTTACAACGATAATTTGTAGTCTTTGTAGAGAAGCTTATCCATAAGTGGCAGTCTCTGTAGAGAAGCTTATCCATAAGTGGCAGTCTCTGTAGAGAAGCTTATCCATAAGTGGCAGTCTCTGTAGAGAAGCTTATTCATCTTCAACAATAAGTGGCAATCTCCGTAGAGAAGCTTATTCATCTTTAACAATAAGTGGCGGTCTCTCCAGAGAAGCTTATCAGTTTATCTGTATCCCTAGATAACTAGCAGTCTCCCATGAGAAGCTTATCATCGTTATCTTTTCAGATAAGTGGCAGTCTCATTCGAGAAGCTTATCTTAGGGACGTTGAGGCACGGTTGTGACCAAAATTGTTTGAAAAATCCAGTGGATACTGCTATAGTTAATTTGGTGGTGACCAATCATATTTCAAGAAAGGCCAGTTGGTAATTGGCATTGGGAAAATCCATGGATAACAAGTACTGACGATTTGGTTGTGTATCATTCCAAGTGAAATCACGCTTTGTTTCCATTACAAGCTCAAGTTTCGTACCTTTGGATATGTTTGCTTCCAAGCTCAGGTTTCGTACCTTTGGATATGTTTGCTTCCAAGCTCAGGTTTTGTACCTTTGGATATGTTTGTTTCCAAGCTCAGGTTTCGTACCTTTGGATATGTTTGTTTCCAAGCTCAGGTTTCGTACCTTTGGATATGTTTGCCTTCAAGATCAGGTTGTTTACCTGTGGAAGTGTTTGCCTCCAAGATCAGGTTGTTTACCCGTGGAAGTGTTTGTTTCCATCCCAAGCTCATGTTTTGTACCTTTGGAGATGTATACTTTGGATTCTGAGTTCAGGAATTTCCAAAGACTCGAATGTTGCAGTTGCATGAAATCTTCGATGTATCCTAATGCTTTGAGGATATTTGACTTTTGTTCCTAAGGTTTGGAGGGATATATATGTACTTCCTGTTTGAAGAGTTGGTCATCACCAAATCATTTAAAGAGCCTAGTGGTTACTGGTATTGCCTAAATCCATTTGTTATTAATACCGTAAGTTGGTCGTCACCAATGTTCCCAATAAAGCCGTTGCTTCCCCCATTCGAGTCTCAGAGATCTAGTGGATACTAGCATCCCTAGTGCGTCTGGTCTTGTTTCTAGTTTTTTCTTGAAGATCCCGTTCGAACTCTTCGTTATAGGAAACTCCTCATTTGGTTATCACAAGTGAGGTTTGCGTCTCTGATCTTTCGTTTCCCCAGTGCAGAATTACCTTCTACCCCAGTGGAGTGTGTGTTCCCTTTTCCCCAGTGAAGATTTGTCTTCCCCGGTGGAATTTGTGTCCCCTGTGTGAAAGATTCCCCTTGAGTAACATCATTAGTCATGTATGAATTGTTTTGCTTGTTTTGCCTCGGATCTTTCCCCGGTGTGTTGGGTCCCCCGTGAGTGGTTACTCGTTGCCTTGCCGTTCTTCTATTCTGGCTCGTGTGTCTGCAGTTGTCTTGCACTCAAGCATCATAAAACATCATTTGTAATTCATTGCATTTACGCATTTGTCCTTTTGCGTACCATCGGATCTAAGGGACAAAATTTCTGGTTTGCTATATTTAAATACCTTTCACTACGATTCTATGATGATTGTCATCTCTCATTGCCATCTAGTGAAAATATTTAAATAGGGGCAACTGTTGCACCCCAAATTTTGACCCCTTAGATCTTCATCATCATTTTAGGATCATATTCATTTGATTATCTAACCTTAACCTATTTCAAGTTTGTCTTTGTTAAGATACAAGCAAATTAGGGTTCCGTACAGTCGAGAATCGAGGTTTCGATGGTTTAATCAGTCAATGTATTGGATTGATTCTCCAGGAAATAAGTATCCATATCATCAAATATAATCCATTGGGTCAAACACGAATCCAATTTGAGGTTTTCACCCAAAGATCCAGAACAGTGCAGTTCAGGATACCCGATTAGGGTTTTCGATCAAGAAAAGTCAACTGTAGTTTGACTTTTGAGTTAAATGGTGCTCCAATGGTGGGATCATGGTCCATGAAGTTCATATGGCTTAGTGAAGTCCACTCATACATGACCAAATCAACAACCCTAACATGTCTAGGCATTGCATAAATAGAAAATGAATAGCATGGCTAAAACGATGAGAGCATAGGCTTAACTCTTGTGGCCTTTTGATGCAAGAGTGAGAAAAAACAATACCAGAGATCTAACAAGATTATTATAGGTCTAAAAATAATTCAATAGTGATTTAGAAATAATCCAATCAAGCTCCAAGTCCAGTTGGTCAGAAATGCCTTGAATGTTATGCAAAACTTCCAAAAATCCAAAAATTCCAAAGAGGGAACTTGCTCAATGGTTGTTAGAGTGATTTATGGCTATGGAGAGGGTTTGAGAAGTTCTAATACATCATTTATGGTGTTCTATAAGGGTTAATTGAGTTGGAAAATGATTGGAGATGGTTTTGGAAGAGTTTGGCAAAAATAGTTTTTTGAACTAGTTTTGGAAACTTGGTGGATTTTGTAAGAACTTTGTGATAGAGTGGGAGGGAGAGTTCTAGCTGGTTTTTGTTAAAGAACTCGTATGTTTGAGATGGTTTTTCAAGGTATTATTTATAGCCAAGAATCTTGAATAAGAGGCGTGGGTAGAAGTGAGGTTCTTGTCCATTTTGCCCTTTTTTAACAAAATCTTGTGAGTTTCAATGTGAATCTTTGATATCATCTAGTAACCACTCTATGTTATATTTTTTCATCTCATAGGGGTCATATCCAACATGTTTGATGGGATGGAAGAGAAATTTTTCTAACATAGTGGGTGGTTCTACTCATGATAGCCACCAATGTTCTCTTTCCTTGCAAGTTGCACTTTATCTTGGATTTAAATAATATTTACATCACATCACAAGCTAAAATCATGGAAACTAGTGCTAACATGTTTTATGGTATTGAGGAGTAATTTTTGCAATATAGTGGGTGTTTCTACTCATGGTAGCCACCAATGTTCTCTCTCCTTACAAGTTGCACTTTATCTTGGATTTAAATAATATTTACATCACATCACACGCTAAACTCATGGAAACTAGTGCTAACCCTCTCCATTAACTTCATAATAATCAAAATGCAAGCTTAATTCATTATTAGAGGTAATATGATGTTAGAAATGAAGTTGGACTCAATTTGGGGTCAAAACCCTGAAGGTCAATAGGTTGACTTTTCAATCAGACGAACCGAAACGATCGAAAACCTTTGGATCAACTGTTGATGTTCTGAGTTTCCTGAGCCTTTGAAACTTCTTGAGCAGGATTAAATAGGTCCTATGAGACTCATGGACCATGATTCCATCATTAGATACCTCTCTAGATCAAAAGTCAAAGTTGCAGTTGACTTTTTCATCAAGAAACCCTAATTTGGATTGATTCTACCTGAAATAATTATCCACATCATCAAATATACTCCATTGGGTCAAGTACAAATCCAATTTGAGGTTGTCACCCAAAGATCCAGAACAGTGCAGTTCAGGATATCAGATTAGGGTTTTCGATCAGGAAAAGTCAACTGTAGTTTGACTTTTGATTTAAATGGTGCTCCAATGGTGGGATCATGGTCCATGAAGTTCATATGGCTTATTGAAGTCCACTAAAGAAGTTTCAAGACCTCTAAAGACACGGAAGATCAACAGTCGACTCGGTAGTCATCGATCGATCGTTTTGTTGACCAAAAAGTCAACTCTTTAATCATAAGGAATTTGACCTCAAAGTGTCGCCATCGCGAAAATAAGGTGTCGGCAAAACAGAAGAGTCACCACCTTTCGTTATTTATCCCTAGGAACGGGAAAGGAAACGATTGGAAAAACCTGACGAAAAGGTATAAGACAAGGTCATCGCAACCATTGTCTGGATTCGGGAGTCGGTTACGCAAGGGGAAGGTATTAGCACCCCTCACGTCCATCGTACTCGATGGGATCCACGCTTGTTATGTTTATCTGACGGGTTGGTTTTACCTATCTACCTATCGAGGCTGGCTTGAAAAAGAAAAGAAAATGACTCGGCAAAGCATCGCGCTTTGTGCCTACGTATTCTCATCAGAGAATGAGAAATCAGAGTCAACGTAGTTCGCCTAACTACGGGTTACGGGGAAGGAGGCTCGCCAATACATCAGTATTGTGCCTACGTACTCTCAATAGGTATGAGAGATCAGAGCTTACGTAGTTCGGGATTACGGATTACGGGGGTTCAGATTCATCTGTTTTATCGAGTAGGGTTAACAAACAGTTCCAGCAGTTTGGCGTACGCAACTCGACCTTTGGAGACTTATGCGTTACCGTTTGCGGTAGAACTGGGAGTTAACGACACTCTTTTTCTTCAGAAAAGCTTCCTTTGAATTACGGGCCCACGGGGCAAAAAGGTTTGAGGTTTGTTTTCTGTCTTTTACGGAATAACTGTTTTTTATGGATGTTTGTAACCAATATCGCACTAGAGACTATGAAAAGAAACTCTCCAACAATCCTTTCTCAGATAGCTTAAGGCTCGTAACGTACGACGTCAGTTAACCTTTATTACTGTATTTTAATTTGTTTTGAGATGAGAAGAGAGAACAGGCTCAACTACGGGGAGACTATCAAGTCCTAATGTTGTCATGCCAAGGATTCATCCTATGGTTGAGGTTTGAAACAGGGATCTCCTAGAAGTTATCATGCATAGGTTTCAACCTAAAGTTCTAATCATCACTTCCTTATCAAAGGAAGTGAGATTCCTAGGGGATCATGTCAATGATAAACAGAAATAGATAAAGCATCAGCTTAACAGTAAACAGTAAACGATTGTAAAATGCATGCAATGCAAATGAGGGAGGAAATGTGTGTGGGGCATCAGCCTCCACAAGCTCATCTCAACCTCAAGCCAGATATGAATAACTGTAATCATATAGAGGAAATAACATGCTACCAAGCAAGATAACAACTGCAATCATACAGAAGAAATGACATGCTATCAAGCAAACACACCAGACCACATAGGCAAGGGAGCTGGGCTCTACCAAATACCAGCAAGCAAAGCCACACAGTAAAAATACAAGCAGAGGGAGCAACTCAACCTCTAGTGCAATCATGCTCCTATTTTACATCAGTCTAAATATGGACTTATTCTAATGCATCAAGAAAATCAAACAAGTCACACCAATACAGTTGCACAGAAAGCAAACAGACAGGAAAGAAAGCAGATCAACAGCTTCCACAGCTTTACAGCAAAGCAATCCTCTGACAGCAGTTCAGTCCTCAGTGCTCAACTGCTCTTCAAGTCTTTCATCTTTAATAGCAAGTGTCAACTTGCTTCTTCAGGCTTCTAATACATCAAACATAAGTATCAACTTATCCTTTCTTCTTCAGGCCTCAGCTCCAAAGTAAACTCCACCTTCAGGCCTCAATCTCAATAGCAAGGGTCAACTTGACTCCTTCAGGCCCTCAAAGTATTGAACTCACAAGTACCAACTTGCTTCTTCCTCAAGCTTCAGCTTCTTCATTCAATCTCCAATAGATTCCCTTCACAAGTATCAACTTGTTCTTTATCTTCTTCAAGCTTCAGCTCTTTCTTCAGTCTCAGCTTGATTTTCTTCCCACAAGTGTCAACTTGTTCCTCTTGATCCTCAAGCTTCAGCTCCAATGGCAGTCTTCAAACACAAAGAATTAGCAACTTCTATCATCTTCAAGGCTTCTAACAAGGAATTCCATCCTCTAGCAAGGGAGAAAGATTCATCTAAAAAGAGCAAGGTTTGGATGATTGATAGCAGAGTGAAGACCAAAGGTCACCACTAAGCATCCTATCATCAGAGAAAGGGACCCTGAAAGGTTCTACCAACTTGTAATGAGCCACACATCCTACCAAAGGAGGGATGAGGCCTTCACAAGGGGACCTTACATCATAGGGAAGAATGGAAGTGATCAAAACCTTCCATGTTTATGAAAGAAGAGAAACTATCTAGAAGCTCTGCCTACAAACCCTAATCCTAACACCTAATCAACACTACACCAAAAGAAGGGAAATCTTCACATCCAAGCTTCTTCATTAAATCCATGGTAGCCCAAGCTTGTCTTCAACACCATCCAAGAGCAAGCAAAGCAAAACCCTAATCTAAGGGAACTAAAGAAATCAATCTAATTGAATTAGCATGTTAGGATCACCTAAAACCTAACACTAAAGTTAGTCCTAACTAAAATACTAAAACCAATTGTAAAATCCTACAAAAATAACTATGGGACCCTAATTCAATCATGAATCTACCATACAAAATTCAGAGGTTGAATCATCCACCAAGTCCTAGAAATAAAACCTAAACCACAAAGTACTAAACATAAACCCTAAAAATGGAGCTCCTAAAGTTTCAACTTAAAACTATCACCTACATTCATCACAAAAATGTGATAAAACTCTAGGGTGAACATGCATATCTATGCTAGCTATACACAAAAAATGAAGGCAAGAATCATCACCAAGTGCTCAAACCAAATTCATCAAAACAAGGTATCAACCATGGTTATTCTAATACCAATTAATATTCAAAAATGCAAATAAAAATCAAAAATGCATGACTTATTAATATTTTTTATCTAAAAATTTTTAGATTCAATCATGAATCAGGGGGAAAAAGTTTGGACTTAATTGAGTTAGTCTTCTATTTTTTATGAATTAATTCCTAAGTCACATGAAATGAAGAAAATTAAAAGAAAATAAATGAAATTAGCAAGCGTGCGTGGCAAATAGCAAAAATAACTAGTTCATTTCAATGTTTGGGCCAGAAAGGGGGTGTAGATAACAAGGACTTCATAGGCCCAGGCGCTTGGATCCATTTGCATCTTCTTCAGCAATTAAAATGAGAGAAAAACACACACGCCATGGTTCGAACTCATGCTCACTCAGTCCATTCAAAGTGCAAGTGAAACGGTGCGTTTTGGGGGATGGACGCGTGGTTCAACGTGAGCCCTGGGATCCACAGACCAAGTCAATTTCTCCACATGAACGAATGGTGAGGATTACGTCTTCCTCGTTTCAAACCTGCAACTCACGCGCGCAAGCCAAATCGCCGGTGGCTTTTCCGGCCACCCCTGTGCAACCCTAGGTCCCTCTACACTCAACCATTGGCCACGAGGTCTACATGAATCTTGACCAGAATTTCCTCAGGAATCCAACCATACCATTTACTCACTCTAAAAACGCACGGATCGCGAAAACACAATCTCAACCGAAAATGGCATCATCCCTAAATTGTCACTAATCTTCAAATTAATTATCCAGAAAGCTTCTAGCAATGATCTACATTGAATCTAACCTATCAAAACCTAAAGAAACTACATGAATCAAGCCATGGGATGAGAATTACATACCTGCAAATTTTGAATGCACAGAGCACTGAAACCTCAAATCAACCTTCAAGAATCTCCAGATACCTTCACTAACACCAAATGAAACCTCTATATGCAACAAATTGGATTGAAACTCTCTGAATCCTTGAATTCGATTTTGACTTGCAAGCTATGAACTCAAAGTGCTCTCTCACGATTTTGCAATGATCTTGGCTTAAATTCTATCTGGAATCACTCAACAACACAAGAGGAAACTTCTTAATGCAAAGAAATGGATTGAAATGGATCGAATGTGTGTAACTGAATTTGATTTGCAAAATGAAATTTCAGAATTCAATCTCTCTTTTCTCTCCCAATTCTCACCAACCCATGCTCTGAACCAGTTCTAATGCTTATATAGAACCAGTAGGAATGATCTAGATACTTCTGGAATGCTCTAAAGGATATTTTCAATTTCTCATGCTATGGAAAATTTCATCTCATGCTCATCCATGACAGTTCAGTTTGCAGCTTGTTTATCACTTTTATCATGGTTCAATTTCTCCTCAAATGAGATTCTGAATGTGTTTGGATGGATTGGAACCTTGGTTTTGCACTTATGAATGATTTGGCAAGTGTAACTTATGTCATAAGCAACCAAATGCAATTATGAGCAAATGACTTCAAATGAAAAAACCAACATTGCCATTGTTTCTAAAATCATTTTTCCAATCAATTTGACTTATAATTTTGTTTCATTTGGTCACAAAATGACTTATTTGAATTTTTGACCATTAAATCCTTTTAATTCTTCATTTTTTCAAAATTTCTTGAACCAAGTCTCTCCTTGAGCCATTTCAATGCCTCCTTGATGCATGGTCAAGGTTAAAACCCCATTTTGAGAAACTTTCTAGTTGAACAAAATTTCATTTGAAGCCTCTAAGTTGGTGAAAATGGCCTATGATCACAAATGACCTATAATCACCAAATGTCCAAAATACCCTTGACTTGTCAAAGCCATAACTTGAGTTCTACAAATACTATCAAAGACTTCTAGTACTCTATAGAAAGCTAAGAGAATAAGGAACAACATTCATGTTGACCAGAAGTTCATAGGAATCATCCTTCTAGGGCAAAGGTTTCATGCAATTTGGGTAACTTTCAAACTCCAAATTCACATACCTCAAATGACTTGTAACTTATCAAAGCCATAACTTGAGTTCTACAAATCCTATCAAAGACTTCTAGCACTAAAATTAAATCTAAGATCATGCTCTAGAACAATCATGTTGGGGGAAAGATGATATGACAATCACATCTTGAGCTAAATTCCCTTGAAGATAGGGGTCAAACTAGGGGATTTTACACTGTCAAGCCTTAGAAACCCTAGCTTGAAACTTCTCAAACTCTTCAATCATGATGAGTTAACCTTGGAATCATCCTTATAACATCTCAATGTATCAATCCATGATCACATGGCTCTTGGATTAGGTCTCAACCTCCTTCAAATCCTCAGTTGACTTAGGGTTGACCCAGTCAAACCCTAGTTGCACCACTCATGGCTGAGCCTTCTTAATCTTGCACAATGACCTGTCTAGGCCTCAAAGTGATCTTCAACACTTCTCATGAGCTATCTCAAGACCTCAAGTCCAACCTCATGACCTCAGAATCATCTGATGGCTTCCCACAACTCTCAAGTTAGGAGGTACACACTCTTGGTTTCAACCATTCTCTTTGAGGATCTTTTAACTTCTCTGACAAGGATATCAACCCTTGAGCACCTGAATAACCTTCTTAGCTAGCTTAAAACTCTTGTGTAGCCCTTGATTGGTAATCATACCTCTTGATCTCCTGCATACCTGTCAATGAAATGCAAATGATAATGCTAATGTGAATGAAATGAAACATAAGCTAGGTAAAGAAATGTTGGGCAAATTTTGGGGTGCAACAGCTGCCCCTATTCAAACGGCTTGGACCTGACTGGGCGAGAAGAGAACGGCTCTCAAACAATCAAGGTGAAAGACGGTTGAATACCAACAAACCCGGAAATTTGCCAACTGCACAAGTACACGGTACTCTGATGGGAACAAATCTTCGGAAACTGAAATAATAGCTGCACGGCAACTAGCTGGAGAATTACTAATCTGAATCCCCGTCAGGATGATTCTCTAATTTATCTGATATCATGGTGTCCTCAAATCATCGAGGGATCACTGGTTACACGGTAACTGGTGATTTGCCAACCTCACAGGTAAACGATACTCTGATTGGTAGGAACATCTTCAAAACTGAGCATGCCAGTTGCACGACAACTCTGCTGGGGGATTGGTCACACGGTAACCGGTGAAAGGTCTAATCTCAAATCTCAGTCAGGATGATCATCTGATTTTGTTGTAGATACTCGTCCTCAAATCATCAAGGGGTCACCAGTTACGCGGTAACGGGCGATACATAGCTGGTATTGCCGTCAGGCATTCTGCGACACTACGGTAGAAGGATTCCTCGGGACTCATCAGGTCATTAGGAAATTTTTATCAATCAAGTTAATCATGCCATTTGGCATTCAAAGAAATTTTCGAGCGTCAGCCGGACTTCGTCAGCAAGTCTGAAACGGAATCCTCAATCAATCATGAACCGAATAGGGATATCCAAACTGCTGCCATCAGGCACTCCGCATCAGCTGAGAGAACTGCGTTGACATCACAGTTGGACTTCGTCAATAAGTCTTGAAATGGGATCCTTAATCAATCAGGAACCCATGGGGATACGCAATCTTTTGCCATCAGGAACCCTGCGTCAGCTAGGCAAACTGCTTCAACATCGCAGCTGGACTTCATCAGTAAGTCTGGGGTTTCGGCACCGCTGCCAGACTTCAATCATCAAGTCTTCAAGGAAATTTCAACTTCTCTTTTTAAAACCTGCTGGGGATGACACATCTCCGCTAGGAATTCTAGAGAACTATCAAGTAACTCTGCTTTGGGGCTTCAGAAATCATTCTGGATGAATCCACTCTGCTGAGGACTTCAAGAATCATCTTGGACAAATAAACCTATCGGGAACTTCAAGAATCATCCTGAACCAATAACTCTGCTGGAGATTTCAGGAATCGTCCTGAGCAAACACTCTGTCGGGGACTCTAAGCATCAACTTGAGCAGCCCTCTCTGGTGACCTCACCGAGGATTTTAAGAATCATCTTAAGCAAACCACTTCGCTGGAGAATTCAAGAATCATCTTGGGCGAGCGACATTGCTGGGGAATACCTGCAAAACAAGAACGGTAACAACCTAGCTCATGTTTCATATGCATATGATTGACAATGGCGCAATGCTCCACACGGTGGAAATGCTACATATTTAGGGTAAATGCTATGCAATCATGTAAAGTGCTACAACCCCATCAGCAAAATACATGCTGAAGGGAGAATCCTCCTGTCAAGGAGAAGGAACCAACTCTGGTGGAAAGGAGGAACCATCCTGCTGAGGAGAAGAAGTCACACCAATCTCAATTGGACTCCGCCTGGGGAACGAACTTCAGTCGACTGCTGCCGGGGAACAAAATTCTACAAGAACCTGAACCCGCACAACTAGGTGTACGACCCACAATCTGCTGAGGAAACGATGTCAATCGCAGAAATAAACTGCAAGGCCTTCGCGGTAAAACTTCCCTGGAGGTAACGACTCGGATGGGGAAATAACGAATCAGCTATTCAACACTCCACTAGGGAAAACCAATCGTGGCTTCAACGGCTTTCCGAGACTCGGCTCTCTTGGGGAACTGCCAGCTCGGCTGGGGAAGAAGGAATCATCCTGCTTACTGGGGAGAGTACGACTCTGTAGGGAATTTCAATTCTGCTGAAGACTTCAGTCTGCAGTATCGAGTGCCGCACACTTCGGTATATGGCTCAGTTGGGGAGACGACGATCCTTCAGGACACATCTGATTGGGGAGAGAATCTTCTCTACTTGGGGAAACATACGACGTACTGCCTGGAATATGCTATACTTGTAACAACACAAACAAACAGACAAGATACCCTTCTCAAAGAGACCTATCGAGGTTATCATCTTGTGACAATGTTCAAGTAATTCATTGTTTCAACAATTAGTGGCCTAGGCCAGTAAGTTTATGTATGCGCATTTTATCAAAAACATCGGCGTTCTTTTTCGCAAACAAAATAGATAAATGCTAAACAAGCGAACAGACTTGCTGAATAGTATACATTTTTTTGATAACGAACCCCTGAATGGGTAAAAATGTTTTACAACAGATGCAAGCTCCTGGAATGAGGAAGCTGCGCAAATATAAAAACATAAATATACATCAGTATATACACAAATGTCGGCAATGAGGCGTAGACGAACACCATGAGTTGATCCCTCTATGATCCACTCGACTTCGATACTTCTCCGACGCTTCAGCTTCAGAAGAGATTGATTTAGATAAACGGCCCTCAGGTCTTCCAAACCACTAAACAATGAGAGTCCATACACGGAACGCAGTCATTTGCTTTTTCAAATCCCTAACTTTTGCCTGAATCGCCCTTTCGGGTTTTTGATTCACCGGGATACCCTTTTTTGCCAAAGTCGCCCTTCTAGGTTTTCGACTTTGCGGGTGTACATTCTTTTCTTTATATCCCTAATTTTTTCCCGAACCTTTTTCCTTTTTTATGGTTCGCCGAGATGCCCCATTTTTGCCTGGATATTCTTTTTCTTTCCAGCGGGTCATTTTTAAGCAAAGTATTTTTTAACTGCGTCCGCGTTCACCGGGGATGCAAAATCTTCACCATCCATCGTGGATAGCAACAAGGCTCCTCCCGAGAAGACTTTGCTGACGACGCACGGACCTTCGTAATTAGGAGTCCACTTGTCCCGGTGATCGGAGTGTGGAGGAAGAATCTTCTTCAGGACGAGATCACCCGTCTGAAAGCTTCTAGGACGCACCTTCTTATCATAAGCTTTCTTCATTCGGCTTTGGTACAGACGGCCATATGCAATCGATGCTAACCTCTTCTCGTTCATCAGGCTGAGTTGGTTTAACCGGTTCTTAATCCATTCTGCCTCGTCGAGTTTCACATCAACCAAAACTCGTAAAGAAGGGATCTCAACTTCTAACGGTAGGACAACTTCCATACCGTACACCAGTGAGAAAGGAGTTGCCCCGGTTGATGTACGTACCGTTGTACGATAACCGTGCAGTGCAAATGGCAGCATCTCGTGCCAATCTTTGTAGGTCACAACCATCTTTTGTACAATCTTCTTGATGTTCTTGTTGTCCGCTTCAACGGCGCCATTCATCTTCGGCCGGTAAGGGGATGAGTTGTGGTGTTCAATCTTGAAACTCTGGCACAACTCCTTCATCATCTTGTTATTCAGATTCGAACCATTATCAGTGATGATCCGCTCGGGAATTCCGTATCGACAGATGATGTCCCTCTTTATGAATTTAGCCACCACCTGCTTGGTCACGTTAGCATACGAGGCTGCCTCCACCCACTTGGTGAAGTAATCGATGGCTACTAAAATGAAGCGATGACCGTTAGATGCAGTGGGCTCGATCTTACCTATCATGTTGATGCCCCACATGGAGAACGACCACCAGGAGGACATGACGTTTAACGGGCACGGCGGCACGTGAATCTTATCAGCATAAATCTGGCATTTATGACATCTCTTCGCGAATTTGAAGCAATCCGACTCCATCATCAGCCAGTAGTATCCTGCTCTCAGGATCTTTCTTGTCATAGCATGCCCGTCGGCGTGCGTACCAAATGTGCCTTCATGGACTTCTTCCATGAGCATACTCGCTTCTTTCTCATCTACACATCTGAGTAGCACGAGATCATGGTTTCTTTTATACAAAACTCCATCAGGATTGAGATAAAAATTTCCAGACAGCCTCCTCAGAGTCTTCTTATCCTGGGTTAACGCTCCCGCAGGATACTCCTTAGTCATAAGGAAAGTCTGTATATCATGGAACCATGGCTTGCCATCGGAGGCTTCCTCGATCGCCAAGACGAATGCAGGTCTATCAAGACGAGAGAGGACAATTCTTGGAGCTTCATTCCAAAAATTGACTTTATACATCGAAGCCAACGTGGCTAAGGCATCAGCCATCTGGTTTTCAGCTCTGGGCACATGATGGAGTTCCACTCGATCAAAGAACGGAAGTAGCCTTCTGGCATAGTTCATGTACGACACTAAATTCGATTGACGAGTCTCCCACTCCCCTTTAATCTGGTTAATCACAAGTGCCGAGTCACCATATACATCTAGGTTCTTGATTCTCAAATCAATTGCCTCTTCTAGACCCATGATGCATGCTTCGTACTCCGCTTCATTATTGGTGACCGGAAACGTCAATCTAGCGGTAAACGGGATGTGGGATCCGTGGGGAGTCGTGATGATCGCCCCAATGCCACTTCCGTAAGAATTAACCGCCCCGTCAAATATCAATTTCCACTGGGATTTCCTATCTGGACCCTCGTCGGGCAATGGCTCCTCACAATCCTTCGCTTTGAGAAACATGATATCCTCATCAGGGAATTCAAATTTCATCGGCTGATAATCCTCGATCGGCTGTTCGGCAAGATATTCAGACAATACGCTACCCTTGATGGCCTTCTGGGAAACGTACTGAATGTCATATTCTGTCAACACCATTTGCCATCTGGAAATCCTGCCCGAAAGCGCTTGCTTCTCGAAGACGTACTTGATCGGATCCATCTTCAAAATTAGCATGGTTGTGTGATTGAGCATGTACTGTCGTAAACGTTTGGCAGCCCAGGCTAATGCACAATGTTGCACCCTAAAATTTCCCCAACCGGTTTCCACATCTGGTTTATGTTTCGACGCATTTTGCATTCGCATTCGCATACCGCATATGTTGCATTTTCTCCAATCATAGTGATTTTATCGGGATTACAGCCCTATTTTACATTTCGGGCATTTCAGACCGGTTCGGATGATCGGAGTTCTGGTTGTTTTTCGCGTATGTCGATCTGGTCTCGCGTTCTCTTTTTATCGGGTTAACTGCCTTTATTTGCATTTTTAGGATTTAATAGCCTTTTTCTAGGTTTTAAATAGATTTTAGAATTAAATAGGATTTTTATTATAGTATTGGATATTGGTTTCTTTTTTAGGATAATATAGATATTACTATAGTTTTAAAATAGAATATTCATAGATATTAGAATAATATAGTTTTTCTCTTAGAAATAATAGATATAAATTTTTATTAGAGCATTAGGTTTAATAGAGTTATATAGATTTAAATGGTATGATAGATTTAAATAGTATAGATTTTTGGTTTTATTAAATAGATTTTAATATAGTAAATAGAATTTAAATAGATTTTTGTTTTAGATTAATTGAATAGCTTTTAATAGTATAGATTTTTATTTCTAGATAGATATTTGGTTTAGATTAATGGATTTGTTTAGTTTAGTAGATTTTTCTTTTATTAGGTATAATTAGAATTAGCCTTTATTAATTGTCCTTAATTCTTTTTCGTATTAATTAGGGTCAGCTCTATTAATTAGTTCATTTAATGGTTGGTTATTTCATTTTTTGTTAATTAGTCACTAATTTTCGTTCAACTTTAATTACTGCATTACATCATTAATTGATTCTTAAGTGAAGTCTGCCATTAATTAAGTTCATTAATCCATTTGAGTTTTAATGGGCCAACTGTCAGGTTTTGGGGGCCCAAAGTCCATGCCATGTGTCATCATTATAAAGAACGCCACCTCATTCTCCATTCACTCAGAGAGTGCCAACACACCACTTCATTCTCTCTCTTTCCTTGCCACGTGTGCGTCATGCACACTGCCCTCTCTCCACTCCTCGCCACGTTTCGCCACCACACTCTCCATGCTCTGCATGCGTGACACCTCATTTTCAGCCATCCACCTCTCACCGGCCAGCATGCAAACCGCCGGAGATCATTGACGACAAAATCAAACGGCAGTTCTCACGACCAAACCTCGCCAGAAACTGCACGCTATCACCGGAAAACTCATCAGATCATCAATAGATTTTCCAGATTTGTCAGAATCATCCAAGAACTTCATCGTTCATCATCAATAATCTTCAGGATCTGTTCATATCTTAATCTGAAATTCATCATATCCATAACCGTTCTTCAGATCTGGATCAAGTGTTCTTCAAGATTTTCCAGATCTCATTAACAATATTTGTGAACCTTCATCAAGATCTTCATGAGATTTCCAGAATCGTCATCAGTTCTTCATCAGGTTCATAGATCTTCAAGAACCTTCAACATCGTTCATCAACTAATCATCAAACACCTTCATACTTTCCTGATTCTTCAAAGATTCATCATATCGCTCATCATCAAGAATAACTTCATCATCAGTTCTTCATCAGATCTTGGTATGATTCAACACAATGTTCATCATCAGCACAGGAATCTCCAGAAACTCAAAGGTATTCATCGATCTTCATAGGAACACTCCTTCAATTTCAAGCTCTTCTTCGAACTCAGATCCAACTGCATCAACCTCCAACGAATTTTCCAGATTCCTCCGATCCAAACTTAAACCAACTCAAACTCCAACATCACTTCAAGATTCATCACTAGAATCGTCATTTAGATCTCTGATCCTCATCATGAACAACTTCATCCAACATGCAATTTCATCACACCTTCAGGATCTTCAACAAACTATCCAGCACAATTTCTTCGCGAGCTTCCTCCGCAACTTTCGTTGAGTCTTCTAACAACGTGCAAGCCATGGACCAAGTCATTTTAGATGGCGTTAGCTTTGATGTTTTTGTTGTTTATTAATCTGTTTGTTGTAGGAACCAAAACAAAGAGGAGTTTGAGATGATTGAAAAAGGAGCAATGGAGAGAGTGAGATTGAGAAGGAAAGTTTGAGACGAAGAGGAGACTGAGGGAGGTAGATGAGCGGCACCGTTAGGGTTTTCGAAAGAGAAAAATGAACAGTGTTTTTTGGAGACTAACATTGAGAGAGGACTAGGTTTTTCAGAATGAGAAAGAGGAGTGGATACGTGTCTTGGTTTGGCATTGGGCCTCTAAAGCCCATTGTCATTTTACTACGATTCACTTCCCCGTTTTTTGTTATGCACCCCCTCCCCGTGTGTGTGTGAGTATTTGGTTTGGGCCGCCAGCCCATTGTTTTTACTTGGCACCTCCCAGTTTTTTGTTAAACCCCTCCCTCCGTTTTTTGCAGCCATTGGTTGTTGGGCTGGGCCTTGGCTTTTTACTAATTGCCCCCCTGTTTCTTTCTTTTAATATTTTTTGTATTGTTACATTTAATTGTAATTTTTTTTAGGACTTAGTTAATATTAGTTTAGAATATTTTAAAAATCCTAGAATAGATTTAGTTTTAGTGCTATATTTCTTTTAGAGAATTTTCTTTAATATTTTTAGAATATTTTAAATACTTAGAATATAGTTTTAGGTATTAATTTTCTTTTAAGAGAATTTAGGACTTAGTTAATTTCTTGTTAAGGAGATTTGTAGACTTAATTCTTTTCAGGATATACTTTCTAGTAGAATTTTTGCCGTATTTTAGGAGTGGCATTTTATTTCCATTTCGTCATTGGATTTCTCTCCTATTTCGTTTCTTATCTGACTTTATTCCCGATTTTATTTTTGGCTGGCCGTGTGACACGATTCAATTGGAAAGTGATTTTCGATATCATTTCTCTATCTTGTCTTTGACACGGATATTAATACGCTACCTCTTAGAGTTCGATTTCTCGTATAAATCGAACCATGACGGTCTAAGCGGTACATTGATTCTTGTTTCGAGCGTCATCATCATGGATTCAGAGAGGAGAAGATTGGAATGGAGCTTGCGCGCACGTCAGGAGCCCAGGAGCTGCTTCGTCCAACATCATCATCGTCGCATTCAAGTCTTCAGGCAACCGTCAAGTGTTGTGAGCCGCATCGTTAGATACGAAGGAAATGACAGTTGAGGAGTTACTTCTCAATCGTCTAGGATGTCTAGTATGGTACCCTTAGGATACGATGCGACGCATTCGCTCCTACGTCTTAGGTTCTTGCATGTGTGTCCCGAGTTCCTTCCCGTTTAGGCGTAGGCCTGCTTCCTCTTTGTTCTCGCCCCGTGCGAGCGAAACCCCTTTTCTCTCGCGTTCAGGCGATCGAGACCCTTTCTCTTGCCCCCGTGCAATCGAGACTCATTTTCCCGTCAAACTACGTTTGCTCTGATCTCTCGTGCCCGACGAGAGTACGTAGGCATAGGATGCGAAACCCTAGCGAGCTACCTCCCTTCTCCCTTTTCCCGTTCCCCGTTTTAGCTGTAGTAGGCTGAACTACAGCTGCTCTGATTTCTCATATCGAATGAGAATATGTAGGCATAGGATGCGATATCCTAGCGAGCACACTAACAACTAATCTCTCTGTTCTCTCGCTGTCGTGCGATCGAGACTTTCCCGCTAACGACTGATTGTTTCCTTTTCTCTTGCCCTTGCGCATTTGAGACCAGACTGTAGTTTTAGTTCCCGTAGGTCCCCGTACCTTTCAAACCAACTTAACCTCTCACTCCTATGTGATCGAGAACACCCTGTCTAGCCGTAGTTAGCCTGAACTACGTAAGCTCTAATCTTCCACGCTGTGTGGAAGTACGTAGGCACAAGACGCGAAGTCTTGGCGAGCCAATTCCCCTGTAGTTTCCCGAACTACGTTGACTCTGACTTTCTCTCTTGAGAATACGTAGGCATAGAGTGCGACGCTCTATCGAGTCAGTTTCTTCCCGTTTAGCTTTAGCAGCCGTAGATAGATTGTTTTGCATCCTTTAGACAAACCAAGCAAGCGTGGATCCCGTCGAGTACAACGGACGTGAGGGGTGCTAATACCTTCCCCTTGCGTAACCGACTCCCGAATCCAGGATTTGGTTGCGATGACCATTCCTTTCCCGTCTTTGCGGTAGGTTTACTCTGAGCGTTTCCTTTCCCTCCTTTGGGATAAATAACGCACGGTGGCGACTCTTCTGTTTAGCCGGCGCCGATTTTCGCAGTAGCGACAGCTGGCGACTCTGCTGGGGACTGCGATGGTTCCCTATGCGAGTCTCGCCTTGGGTTTTCTTCCTAGATGTCTGGGCCCGTCCCCAGCAGCTGGCGACTCTGCTGGGGACAGGAATATCCCCTATGCGAGTCAATCCTAGCGCTTGTTTGCTCGTCTTTGGATGTTTACCTTTCGCGTGTTGTATTTTGCTGTATTTACAATTTCTGCACTATATTACTATCAGTTGCTGTTTTGCTGTTGGGTGGTGGTTCCTTTGAGAGAGAAGCCAAAACCCAGGCTTGAGTGCACACATAGATTTAGAGAGAGAGTAGTGGTTAGCCTGCTTTCTTAGCTCGCACCAGCTAGCCGCGAAATCTCACTCGGACGAGATTCTCTTTGATGCTTCTTGCCTGGCCCTTAGGGCTCGACAAGTTGTCTGACCCGAGGATTGTCGACTCTGGGAACCAATCAATTGGGAATTCGACTATGTGAGGCCGCTTCAAGGGACGATGATGCCACACCTTCTGGGTATCATATCATTGCTCTTGAAAGTTTGTGACGTTGATACCCGCATAGGATACCGTACCTTGCCAGATTAGGTCCATACCCGTGAGTGGGGGGGTTTTTGCAGGAAACTTGACTTCCAGCCAACCCGTTATTTTGGTCTTCTCTTCAGAGCGAACGTACTCAGTCAGCAGCGTAGCAGTATTCAGAGATTTGTGGGGGCTGTGATCCCGTATTTGCTGCATTGCATTTGCATAAACGTGTTGTGTAACACCCCACTTCCCGTATTAAATAAAATATAAATATTATAATAATAATCAGAGTTTTCACCAAAAA
The DNA here is from genome assembly GCA_963859935.3 of Lathyrus sativus. Lineage (NCBI taxonomy): Eukaryota > Viridiplantae > Streptophyta > Magnoliopsida > Fabales > Fabaceae > Lathyrus > Lathyrus sativus. Next base: position 231,597,995 of record OZ012737.1, read on the forward strand.
GTGGGATATCACATCTCCAAATTTTATAAAAATACTTTATTCATTCTTTTCAAAATAATACAGCGGAATTTGTTTCATAAAGTAAAATACATCAAAACATGATACGTCACAGGATTTCAACACGTTTGACATAAAACAATTACAACAACCATATCCCGTGTTACGTATCAGAGCATCCTAGACTTGACGGTCACACCAATATCCAAGCTAGCTAAACACCTGGATTATCTGTACTTCCGAAGAAGCACAGACCACAACAACAACAAAGGGGTGAGAAATAATGATCAGAATATAATGGTAATGTAATACATGTAAATAAGGTAGTAAAACACACCAACACACCAATATTCACCCCCAACAACTCCATATGACGAACCTACTGTTCAAATTACAATATAACATATTATAATGCAAATATGCAACTCAACACCATGCATGCGGTACCGACTCATTGGTTCATTCAATCGAACCTGGATAGATCACTTACGCTCCTCCTGAGACATGATCTATCCCCCACCATTCTCCATAAAGGAGTACGGATGAATCACTTACGCTCCTCCTGAGACATGATTCATCCCACCAAAACACCATGATATGCACACACCAATGCATAACTAATATATTTAGGCACTCAACATGCACACGATCCTCCTGATCATATCATCATACACCAATGCACATATGTACAGATATAACATACACCAAAACCATATAAATCAACCAGATAGTAAACAAGTTCATACTTTAACACCAAGATATAACATATCCCACCACTCGGGGGTACGCGATCCTACTGATCACTACATACATATACATCAACTAATTGTCCACCAGTCATTATTACGGGAAACATGCACTATCACCAAGTACACAAGTTAATTCTCACAGTCATCATTCATACATGGCATCAAGGCCAAAGGAATCACACGAGTCCAGAGCTCAAGGCCAAAATATCACAACACTCACCAGGCGAAGCCCAGCGAATGCTGCGATTCATCAGTTTCCTCACAATTCTGCAGTACTATTCTAGGCCAAATTATGCCTATCATCTCAACTCAGATTCTCAGTCTATTCTAGTACCAATCTTGCACATTACCGTAACCAATAGGTTTCTAATTCCTATTCCCAAAATCATCACCTACACACTTTATTGATACCTCAAAAGCCATACAGCATTTTCCCTAAAAACCCTAAAACACCCTATATGCCCTATATGCCAAATCCACCCAAATCACCAATTCATTAACGATTACTACATAATTAACAACAATCATCATCAATCACAAAACACACCAATAAACATTATACTTACCAATTATCCTATACTTCCTACTCTAGAACCAACATTACGGTACATTACCGACACTTCCGAGTCACTTTGAATCTCACCAAGGTCCTAACCATAGTCATTAACGACACTATAGGGAAACAACACATAATTTTCCCCAAAGCTTTAATCATGGTCATTACCCACACCACAGTAACAACACAGAATCTCACCAAAACTCTATTTATATTTACTATCAACACTGCAGTAACAACATATAATTTTCCCCAAAGCTATAATCATGGTCATTACCCACACTACAGTAACAACACAGAATCTCACCAAAACTCTATTTATAGTTACTATCAACACTGTAGTAACAACATATAATTTTCCCCAAAGCTATAATCATGGTCATTACCCACACTACAGTAACAACACAAAATCTCACCAAAACTCTATTTATAGTTACTATCAACACTGCAGTAACAACATATAATCTCACTAACATCACCATAATATATATACACCAAATTCACCAATACCAATCAACAATTCATCAATGTCAAGCATCAATTTATCATCAGCAACAATAATAACAAGCATGCCAATATAAAACTTCGTAGATCGGAATTTTCCTACGGGGTTAAGGAATCCCCTCTACCCTATACATGTATATACCATCCCAAATCAAGTTTCTCCCCCCTTACCTTGTTAATCGGTTGATCGATGAAAGAACCCTCCAAGGTTTGGCCAATTCTGATTTTCCCCTGTATCCTTCGTTCTTTGCTCCCTTTTCCGTTCCCTTTTCTGTTCTCTCCTTTCTATCGTTCTTTTTCCACTTTCTCTAACTTCTCACAATGTATCGTAAAACTACTAATCCCTCACATTTCTATTTTAATTCTCTAATCCCAATTATAATAATAACTTAATAATAATAATAATAAAAATAATAATAATAACAATAATAGTAATAATAATCCTATTATTATCTCACCAAAATAATAATAATGTTAATAACTTAATAAAATAATAATAATAATAATAGTAATAATAATCCTATTATTATCTCACCAAAATAATAATAATGTTAATAACTTAATAAAATAATAATAATAATAGTAATAATAATCCTATTATTATCTCACCAAAATAATAATAATGTTAATAACTTAATAAAGTAATAATAATAATAATAATAGTAATAATAATCCTATTATTATCTCACCAAAATAATAATAATGTTAATAACTTTAATAACTATAATAAATATAATAATAATAATAATAATATTCCCACCAATATCAATATTATACACTATATTATTATATTCACCAAAACACCACCAATAATCCTCCCATATCAGGGACACCCACCAATAATAATATTCATACCGATGATAATAATAATAATAATAATAATAATGATAATAATAATAATAATAATAATAATAATAATAATAATAATAATAATAATACCACCAATATTACTATTAACTATTATATTATTATCTCCACACCACCAATGATCCTTATATATCAAGGATACTCACCAATCACATACCAACACACCCCACCTAAGGGCACAACAACATAAAATAATTAAATTAACACCAAAATGACTAAATAAATAAAATGGGTGTTACAACTCTCCCCCACTTTAAGTATTTTCGTCCTCGAAAATTACCTGATGGAACACTTCCGGATACGCTTCCCGCATCCTTCATTCCAACTAACAGGTCACACTGCCTTCTGCAGCACCTCCCCAGGTTACTTTCACCAAAGATATCCCCTCCCTTCGGAGTTGTTTCTCGCTCGTCCAAACGAAATAGCAATGCCTCAACAATCAAATTATTTTCACTTGTACATCATCCACCTGGTTCAATGTACTTTCTCAACTACGACACATGAAACATATCATGCCAATTCATAGCGACAGCGGGAAAAACGGTCTAACATGTTACTCCTCCCATACCTCTGCTGCGCCACTCTGATACAAACCACAGAACACGGTGCGAACTTCTGAGACTTCGAAGCTCGAACAACATCAGTCACCGGCGTGACTCTCCAAACACATCTTTCCTTGGATCCTCTTGATCTTTTCAGCCCTCTCAACATAATTTTCAGGTCTGAGCACAACACTCTCACTCGACCCATTCCAACACAGTAGAGTCCTACACTCCCTATTCCACCAAGCCACATATAGTGCCATTCCGACACTAGGATGGTAACCGTTATTATAGGTAACTCAACCAACGGTAATTAATCATCCCACAATCCACCTCGATCCAACACCCAAGCTCTCACCAATTCTCTACAGACTCAATAGTCCTCTTTGACTGACCATCAGTTTGCGGATGGTAAGTCGAACTCAACTTCCACTTAGTACCCGATGCTTCCTGTAAGCCCCTCCAAAATCTCAATATAAACCTCAAATTCCCATCTGACACAATATTCGTCAGTATCTCCTCTAACTTCGCCACTTACCCAATATGCATCTCATATATCCTCAACGTAGAATAGTTAATCCACGAACAATAATCCAAATTAAAATTATATCTTCCCAATTCTTTGGAAATCTCAACACCAACTCCACGAAAATACTACCCGATTCCCACTCTGGAATATTCACGGCTGCATCAGACTCAACAGTCTCTGATGTCCACTCTTCGAATTTCGGCGATTCTAACCAGCATATTCAACCTCAACCACTTCTCTCCTTATCTATGGTCACCAAAACAATCTACTCAAATTCGGTTACTTCTTCATAGCACTGGGGTGGATACTCCATCTACCCCAATGTATTTCTTCACGAGTACTTCTACTCCCCTCAACAACATCTGGTACACATACTCTATCATAACACCTCGTGGTATTATTTCCACAAACCCGACAATCCACTCTTCGACTCTAATTTATCAATCTCAACTAATTCACTACTCAACCCAGATTTCTGACTTTCTCGATTCTTCTCGAGGATATCACTAGTCAGATCTTAATAATAAAAGCTTAACTCCATAAGAAGTATCCTTACTCACAAAGCGCATATTATGAAATTTCTCAATCAGTTCTACCTCTTTTCACCATCATCTTCGGTATGCACAAACATTTCCAACTCACCGCATCATCTACCACATCCACTTTACCCAAAGGGTAATTACACTCAAAGTCGTAATCCTTCAGAAATCCTAATTATTTCCTCTGCCTCATTTTCAACTTTTTCAAATCAAACAAACACCTTAAACTCTTAAGATCACCAAACATCTCTGATCTCAGTCTGAACTTTCGAAGCCTCCGACTCCGGTACAACCACAATAGCAACCAACTCTAAATCACTGGTCGGATGGTTTCTCTTACACACTTCAAGTTGCCTTTTGCATAACTGAAACTCGCTGAAGTTGTCTTTAGCAAATCCCCTAATTATATCAACAAGCATCACAAACACCACAGTTAGTTTTATCGGATTCGGCAGAACTTTCCTTACGGAAGTATATCACCGCTCTTTTTCTAACACTGATAACTCCAGTTCCTTATGCTTAACATAATCCTCTATACTCTTCGAATACCTTAAAATATCATTTATTAACACAACCATTTCCTTATATAAATCCCATTCCAAATGGACAAACAAGTTGTGAGTTATGGCGGGAACACGTACTGTACTGCCAACCCTTGCTGCAACATTCAAACACACTTAATCATTAAATAGCTTAATTCCATGTCAATACTTCACCATCTCATAGATAATTTCAATAGCTTTCCAACACTTCGAACCGGGCGTCATTCCGAGTTACGGTTCTCCCGTTACGACAAAAATACCACAACAACATTTTTCTGCTCAGGGCACTTCGCCAGGCGAATCTCGACGAACATGACAGTCCCGAAATTCTATTTTCGACCGTTACCTGACTTCCGAGTGTCCGATTTCGATTACGTAAAAAGCTGCAATCTCGGAATTCAACGTATAACCACAATTTCATACTTAGGAGGCCGTCCAACACACTTTCAATCTTTAAATATTTTAAAACCCGATTACTTCCAATCTCAACAGCAGATCGTGGAGCCTCCTATTACGATACCACTTCGACCTTCGACACCACAACACAATAATTCTACTCGCGATCTCACGAACACGGAAACTCACGTCCTTCAATCAATTGATCCATCAAATCATTAACTCTTGGAAGCGAACACTTATCCTTGACAGTCACCTTGTTCACTTATCTATAGTTCACCCAAAGCTTCACAAAACCTTATGTCTGTCTAACCAACAAAATTGGTGCACCCTACGGTAACACACTCAAACAAAAGGACCTCTCCCCCAGCGGGTCTTCAAGTTGACTCTTCACTTCTCCAATCCCAACGTAAACATACAATATGGAGTCATCAATATCAGACTCGTCCCAAAAACAAAATAAACATGTAAGCTTTACTTCACACTCCGATAGTAAATCGCTTACTTCCTCAGGGAACCTCCGACAATTTCAACAAATTGACAAATCCCAATTTTCTCACTTTCCTTCTCATTCGAAGGTTCCGTCAAAATAAACGTCTCAACACCGTATTACGCCAACTCCTCAAAATAATCCCTTAAGCACTTAGCTTAACTCAGGACAATTCATTGCTCACGCCACACAAGCTTGCAAGACACGTCTATCCCATCCAACACAATCCTGTCTACTATTAACAAGAGATTAAGGGTGACCAGTTCCTCAATTTGTTAATAGACAGCCGAAATCATGATGGGGTACAAACCATCTTTACCAAACTATGATAGCATTCCTCAACACATTAAGCCACCACACCGTAGCATTCCGGAGAATTACAAACTTCTCCCCCACTGGAATCATTCCTGCTTCTGCAGACAAGGTTAGGAAATAAACACGTACCGACAGTGTTTTCACACACATGCCGTATACTAGGGATTTAAACCACAACACCAGGTTAAACAACACACAGTCTCCATCCCAAAGGACAGACTCAACTCAACTCAACAACACTGGCCGGACGGACCGACCTGCTCTGATACCAATTGTAACACCCCACTTCCCGTATTAAATAAAATATAAATATTATAATAATAATCAGAGTTTTCACCAAAAAGTGGGATATCACATCTCCAAATTTTATAAAAATACTTTAATCATTCTTTTCAAAATAATACAGAGGAATTTGTTTCATAAAGTAAAATACATCAAAACATGATACGTCACAGGATTTCAACACGTTTGACATAAAACAATTACAACACCCATATCCCGTGTTACGTATCAGAGCATCCTAGACTCGACGGTCACACCAATATCCAAGCTAGCTAAACACCTGGATTATCTGTACTTCCGAAGAAGCACATACCACAACAACAACAAAGGGGTGAGAAATAATGATCAGAATATAATGGTAATGTAATACATGTAAATAAGGTAGTAAAACACACCAACACACCAATATTCACCCCCAACAACTCCATATGACGAACCTACTGTTCAAATTACAATATAACATATTATAATGCACATATGCAACTCAACACCATGCATGCGGTACCGACTCATTGGTTCATTTAATCGAACCTGGATAGATCACTTACGCTCCTCCTGAGACATGATCTATCCCCCACCATTCTCCACAAAGGAGTACGGATGAATCACTTACGCTCCTCCTGAGACATGATTCATCCCACCAAAACACCATGATATGCACACACCAATGCATAACTAATATATTTAGGCACTCAACGTGCACACGATCCTCCTGATCATATCATCATACACCAATGCACATATGTACAGATATAACATACACCAACACCATATAAATCAACCAGATAGTAAACAAGTTCATACTTTAACACCAAGATATAACATATCCCACCACTCGGGGGTACGCGATCCTACTGATCACTACATACATATACATCAACTAATTGTCCACCAGTCATTATTACGGGAAACATGCACTATCACCAAGTACACAAGTTAATTCCCACAGTCATCATTCATACATGGCATCAAGGCCAAAGGAATCACACGAGTCCAGAGCTCAAGGCCAAAATATCACAACACTCACCAGGCGAAGCCCAGCGAATGCTGCGATTCATCAGTTTCCTCACAATTCTGCAGTACTATTCTAGGCCAAATTATGCCTATCATCTCAACTCAGATTCTCAGTCTATTCTAGTACCAATCTTGCACATTACCGTAACCAATAGGTTTCTAATTCCTATTCCCAAAATCATCACCTACACACTTTATCGATACCTCAAAAGCCATACAGCATTTTCCCTAAAAACCCTAAAACACCCTATATGCCCTATATGCCAAATCAACCCAAATCACCAATTCATTAACGATTACTACATAATTAACAACAATCATCATCAATCACAAAACACACCAATAAACATTATACTTACCAATTATCCTATACTTCCTACTCTAGAACCAACATTACGGTACATTACCGACACTTCAGAGTCACTCTGAATCTCACCAAGGTCCTAACCATAGTCATTAACGACACTATAGGGAAACAACACATAATTTTCCCCAAAGTTATAATCATGGTCATTACCCACACCACAGTAACAACACAGAATCTCACCAAAACTCTATTTATATTTACTATCAACACTGCAGTAACAACATATAATTTTCCCCAAAGCTATAATCATGGTCATTACCCACACTACAGTAACAACACAGAATCTCACCAAAACTCTATTTATAGTTACTATCAACACTGCAGTAACAACATATAATTTTCCCCAAAGCTATAATCATGGTCATTACCCACACTACAGTAACAACACAAAATCTCACCAAAACTCTATTTATAGTTACTATCAACACTGCAGTAACAACATATAATCTCACTAACATCACCATAATATATATACACCAAATTCACCAATACCAATCAACAATTCATCAATGTCAAGCATCAATTTATCATCAGCAACAATAATAACAAGCATGCCAATATAAAACTTCATAGATCGGAATTTTCCTACGGGGTTAAGGAATCCCCTCTACCCTATACATGTATATACCATCCCAAATCAAGTTTCTCCCCCCTTACCTTATTAATCGGTTGATCGATGAAAGAACCCTCCAAGGTTTGGCCAATTCTGATTTTCCCCTGTATCCTTCGTTCTTTGCTCCCTTTTCCGTTCCCTTTTACGTTCTCTCCTTTCTATCGTTCTTTTTCCACTTTCTCTAACTTCTCACAATGTATCGTAAAACTACTAATCCCTCACGTTTCTATTTTAATTCTCTAATCCCAATAATAATAATAACTTAATAATAATAATAATAAAAATAATAATAATAATAACAATAATAGTAATAATAATCCTATTATTATCTCACCAAAATAATAATAATGTTAATAACTTAATAAAATAATAATAATAATAGTAATAATAATCCTATTATTATCTCACCAAAATAATAATAATGTTAATAACTTAATAAAATAATAATAATAATAATATTAATAATAATCCTATTATTATCTCACCAAAATAATAATAATGTTAATAACTTAATAAAGTAATAATAATAATAATAGTAATAATAATCCTATTATTATCTCACCAAAATAATAATAATGTTAATAACTTTAATAACTATAATAAATATAATAATAATAATAATATTCCCACCAATATCAATATTATACACTATATTATTATATTCACTAAAACACCACCAATAATCCTCCCATATCAGGGACACCCACCAATAATAATATTCATACCGATGATAATAATAATAATAATAATAATAATGATAATAATAATAATAATAATAATAATAATAATAATAATAATAATAATAATAATAATAATAATAATAATAATAATAATAATAATAATACCACCAATATTACTATTAACTATTATATTATTATCTCCACACCACCAATGATCCTTATATATCAAGGATACTCACCAATCACATACCAACACACCCCACCTAAGGGCACACCAACATAAAATAATTAAATTAACACCAAAATGACTAAATAAATAAAATGGGTGTTACATGTTGCATCATATTGCATATCATTCTCCAGCTAGCCAGAGTCTGATCCAGCCGTTGTTTTGATTCTGAAGGTGATTATCCGGTGTTTGGCCTGAGCAACTGTTGATTTTTAGAAGACGACCAAGGGGTTGAAGCAGATTTGAGCCGAATCGAGCAGTGAAGTTAGTTGAAGGTTATTGGTAGCTATGTCTGAGAGCAACTTCCAGTCTGCTCACACCTTGGCAGGGTTCACTATGACGACCAACCCTCTGTATGGTTCTACTTCCGAGGCAGACTTTCCGCAAGTGAACAACCTTACTGCAGACCAGTTTGTGCAACCTCCTGTTATGGACCGAGATCGACGTGAGCAGTTTGGTGTCCGCAATGAACGACCTCCTCCTATTAACAATCAAGGGGTTGTTTTCCCTAGGGTGAATATCCGAAGAGAGATCCCGGTAGCTAGGGCTGAAGACCCAAGAGCTCTTGAGTATGCTAGAAGGCTCCAAGCGTTGGAAGAAGGAGTCAAAGCCTTGAAAGTTAAAGATGTTGTTAACCTCAATGCTGCAGACATGTGTTTGGTTCCTGGCCTAGTGTTGCCTTATAAGTTCAAAGCGCTGAGATTTGAGAAGTACATAGGAGATAGCTGTCCGAAGAAACATTTGGTGATGTTCTGCCGAAGAATGACTTCGTTTGTGCAAAACGACAAGTTGATGATTCACTGCTTTCAAGATAGTCTGGCTGGGGCATCTTTGAGTTGGTATATGCAGTTGGAGAGTAATCAGATTCGATCGTGGGTGGATTTAGCCAGAGCTTTTCTGAAGCAGTATGATTATAACCTAGACGTGGCTCCTCATCGCATGCAGTTGCAAGAATTGTCTCAAGAGAACAGTGAACCTATCAGAAAGTATGTTCAGAGATGGAGAGAATTTGCTGCCAGAGTACAACCACCGTTGTTAGACCGAGAGCTAACAAGCATGTTTGTAGACTCACTGCAGAGTCCGTACTACGAAAGAATGCTTGGACTTGCGTTAAATTTCTCTGACTTGGTAGCATTTGGAGAACGCCTTGAGCATGCCATAAAAATCGGGAAAATTCAGATTATTTCAAACGGTCAGGCTAGTGAAACTGAATCTCTATATGATTATCAGAAAGAAGAAGGAGTTTTGATCAATGCAATCGTGTCAGATGTTGAGTATCCTCGAGATGAACCGGTGAAGTCTGTTGGTTCTTCATCTCCTGTGTCTTGTTATGCTGGACAGAACACTGTGCCTAGGGCACCCTATCCAGAACCTTATGTCGCTTCCCTTGCAAATCAGCGAACTCGTGGCCGAGGTTATCAGAATCAGCGCCAGAATCAGAACAGGCCTCGTAACAACTTGGAACGAAGGAATGCTCCTTCCCACCCAGTGCCTATGCCGTATAGCCAGTTGCTGCCATCTTTGATCCAGAGTTCTTTGGTGGAACCTAAAGCTCTTAAGCCTGTGCCAGAACCTTACCCTCCTGGGTACAATCCCCACGCCCAGTGTGGTTACCATGGCGGATCTCCAGGGCATTCAACTGAAGATTGTAAAGCTTTTCAGGCGAAAGTACAACAGTTGATCGACCAAGATTGCATTTCCTTTCGAGAAGGATTTCTGTTTGTTCATACCAACTTCTCAGCTGTCTAAGCTCGTAGATTCGGAGTTTGTTTTTAAGAAGCCAGTGGTCCAGACAGGCAGGCGCCCTCAGCATTGGCAGCCCTCAGACTTTTTATCATTTGCATTTGTAGTTTCTTTTATGTTGGTTACTACTTGCTGTTGAACATTGTTTGTTTCGAATGGTAATATTGATAAAGTGACTATGCATTTTTCTGAATTAATCATGTCGTTGTCGCTCATTTACTGCATTGCACTGACACTTGCATTTTATTTACTCCCCTTTATCACTATGATTAGCAAAGATTGGAGGGAGGATGATGAAACTGAATACTCATAACCGATGATCGTATGCTTTCAGATAAAACCTTGCCGAGGACGTACAAGGCATTGTTTCAAATCCCCAAACACTGGAGATATAAGGAGTTAGTCCCTTGTTAACCACTTCGAGCCAAGAATTAGAAGTTTTTTCGAACTTTTAAACCCTCACATCTTAACCTGGGGCAGGGTAGTTGTCAGTTAGCTTGATCGAGCGTTCAAGTCTTACAGAGGAGTGTTGCCTTTCGAGGACCAATCACATCTTATTTTTCCCCAGAGGTCGTACCTCATCAACCACAATGGTTAAACCTCACCAATCAGGAGTGAGACAGTTGCAATCCCCTCGGAGCAATCAAGACAATCAGTGTCGCACGACTTGTTCCAAGAAAGAAATAAGAAAGCCCGCTAAGTAAAAAGAAAATGAAAAAGCTGGAAAGCTAATACTTAGGCAAAAATCAGGGCATCCCGCTGGACTTCAAGAAAAAAAAAATCGAAAAGAACTCAAAAGGAGTCAGTCCAGGCAAAAAAAAATTAGGGAATCAAAAGAACGAAAAAGAAAGGATATAAAAAGAAAAATCCTCGAACAGGGACATAGTCGTGTAGATACAGACACCGAAAACAAAAAAGGAGTAGCTGTCACTCCGAAACCTTGTGAGTTCCTTAACCATGGTCCCTACCATTCAACATACCTCTCGAAGAGGCGAGCGCCCGTGCCAGGTTAACTGAACCTTAGGATCGGAGATCATCACGTAGAAGGGGTGGGTATAAATCAAAATTTGAGCCCAAATATCCTTTGTTTCACGAACCGTGAACCCGACCACGATACAACCCTTAAAAGACCTAATTGAGGCAGGGTTTATTCTGAAAGTGCATTACGATAAGGTTGAGTAACCTGACTCCTTCTTGATTTGTTAATCATATCCTTGTTGCATTTTGCACTGATCAAATCAGCACTACGTTTGAACTTTGGTTCATTCGTCACTCACAATCGTGACACGTAAATGAGTGACAACACAATCTTTTTCAAAATCTGCATGAACACTGCATTAAAATTACCATTCGGGATTAAACAATTTTATTTGCAGGTCAGTAGTTAACAGGAAGGAAATTCCAACAGGAAATAATCAAACAGGACTGAATAATTCAGCAGGCTGGATCAGAATGGTGTATGTTGTGAAACCCTGTGAATCAGGGGCATTGACTTCCAGTGAGTTCAGAATCAGTTGGTCTGAGGACAAGTCTCGCAGTATCAGTTGATCAGGGGGCAGTTTGTCTGAGAAGCAGTTGATCAGAGTGAATCTTCTCGAGAGCTAATCAGGGGCAATTATTCAGAATGTTGTGATTTGGAAACAGATTCTTCCAGTATGTGATCAGATCAGGTTAAGTCGCTCGAACGCTCAGTCAAGGACCAGTCACTTCAGAGATAGTAAAACCAACTAGGTTGATAGTTGTTTAATTAAGGTCGAATCCTTTTGTCGTACAGATACCGGAGCAAGCTATCTCGAGGTCGTATTGTAGCAAGCTGCTTTCTGTTCAGAGTGATCTTCCCAAGAGTTGGATTGGGGAAAATTGAGTTACATTGGGGAAAGCTATTCAAGCAAGTCTGTTTATCCCCAGCCAGAGTTGAGTATCGGGGAATCGTGTCATTACCCTCATCAAAAACCTTGACCTTCCGAAAAAGGCCTTACCATCGTTGGATCGTTATCCTACAGTCTAAACCTGTTATGTGTCAGAACTTTGTAACCGGATCGTTTCCAAAGTCTAGTTCTCGCCTGGCAAGCCGGTAACCAGTTCTCGTCTGGTCAACCTTTCCGTAACTACCAGTTCTCGCCTGGTACATGGTGTCTTTCAACCAGTGGTCGTCTGGTCAACCTTTCTGTAAACATCAGTTCTTGTCTGGTGTATGTTATTGTTACCAGTTCTCGTCTGGTCACCGTTTCTTTAACCTATTGTTGTATCAGTTCTCGTCTGGTGCATGTCAGCTTTCAACCAGTTCTCGTCTGGTCATCCTTTCCCTAATCTATTATTCGATCAACCCCGTCTGATGTTCAAACCATAAAATCCATTCTCGTCCGATAACCTAATCTATTTTGCTATCAGTTCTCGTCTGGTAGTCTACCCTTGAATGCTAGTTCTCGTCTAGTATTTTCCCTATCTTCCATTTTGTAAATAACCAATTCTCATCCCTAAACCAGAAAAAGCCGAAAAAATATCCGACACGGTAATTCCCAGTGACTCGCATGTTGTCACATTCCCCGATACGAAGCTCGATTGATACTAGTTCCCGGATTAATGTTCTGCATTCCTTATGGATTTTGTTAAATCAGGAGAACTTTTCCTCAGCAGATCGGAAGTCACGTATTATCCCCGGAAGAGTTGATATTGTATTTTATCCCGTATCGGAGTAGGATCAGGAGTTTTAGCAGCAGATTAAGATTGATATCCGTGACAGAAGGGGCATTCTCAGCAGTGCGCTGTGCACAATCAACACCAGTTTGGTTAATCCCCACAGAGTACAATCAGGTTGCCAGTGGTTTAGAAAGAGTATCCCCGTACAGGTCCGTCCTTCCCATTTCCAGCATTTATTTTGCTGAGATGATTTTGTGATAACCGGTTACATTCAGTGGAGTTGACTTTGCCTCCGGCATTTATTTTGCCAAGTGGTTTCAGACCTGGTGTTCTCTGGCAGCCTGCATTTACATTTGCATTTGCATATACCGTCATATTTGCACCTATCCAGAACGCATAGCATATCCATGCCGTATGGGGCATTGCACCTATTCAAAACATGTGCATATCATTTCCATGTCGTGTGGAACATTGCATCATTTTCAAACATACGCATGTCGAAGCATAGACCAGGTTGGTTACCTCTTGGCTTTCGAGTATGTTCCCCTGCAAAGTTGTTTGGTTAAGCTTCTCTTCACCCACAACGGAGTGATTTCTTCACATTTGGTTGTTACGTCAGCATTGGGAAAAAAAGATTGCATGGATCGAAACCTCTGAAACTGCCGCCTGTTGTCGAAATGGGTGCCTGGCAGTCGATTCAGAATTTCCCCAGGAGAGTTTTCCTCAGGTTCGCTGTGAACTGTGAGGTGACAAGATTTGATCCCATAATAGATGGGAGTCAAGGTGTTTGCTTTCTGAAGCATTATTCCGGAGATTCAATACCTGTGGTGTCACACAGGTGATTGACGTTGAAAAAAAAAAGAATTTTATCAGATAATTGACCAGTTGTTGCCGTGACAACCAGACTTCAGTACATTGGATGCTATTCCTCAAGCAGTTTTGCAGTTTATTTCTGCGGTTGGCAAATTTCAGGGTTCTCTTGTATTCAACTGTCTTCTACCTTTGAATGTTGAAAGTTGTTCGCTCTTCAACCATTCAGGTCCAAGCCGCTTGAATAGGGGCAGCTGTTGCACCCTAAAATTTGACCAACCAGTTTCCACATCTGGCTTATGTTTTGACGCATTTTGCATTCGCATTCGCATACCGCATATGTTGCATTTTCTCCAATCATAGTGATTTTATCGGGATTACAGCCCTATTTTACATTTCGGGCATTTCAGACCGGTTCGGATGATCGGAGTTCTGGTTGTTTGCCGCGTATGTCGATCTGGTCTCGCGTTCTCTTTTAATTGGGTTAACTGTCTTTATTTGCATTTTTAAGATTTAATAGCCTTTTTCTAGGTTTTAAATAGATTTTAGAATTAAATAGGGTTTTTATTATAGTATTGGATATTGGTTTCTCTTTTAGGATAATATAGATATTACTATAGTTTTAAAATAGAATATTCATAGATATTAGAATAATATAGTTTTTCTCTTAGAAATAATAGATATAGATTTTTATTAGAGCATTAGGTTTAATAGAGTTATATAGATTTAAATGGTATGATAGATTTAAATAGTATAGATTTTGGGTTTTATTAAATAGATTTTAATATAGTAAATAGAATTTAAATAGATTTTTGTTTTAGATTAATTGAATAGCTTTTAATAGTGTAGATTTTTATTTCTAGATAGATATTTGGTTTAGATTAATGGATTTGTTTAGTTTAGTAGATTTTTCTTTTATTAGGTTTAATTAGAATTAGCCATTATTAATTGTCCTTAATTCTTTTTCGTATTAATTAGGTTCAGCTCTATTAATTAGTTCATTTAATGGTTGGTTATTTCATTTTTTGTTAATTAGTCACTAATTTTCGTTCAGCTTTAATTACTGCATTACATCATTAATTGAGTCTTAAGTGAAGTCTGCCATTAATTAAGTTCATTAATCCATTTGAGTCTTAATGGGCCAGTTGTCAGGTTTTGGGGGCCCAAAGTCCATGCCATGTGTCATCATTATAAAGAGCGCCACCTCATTCTCCATTCACTCAGAGAGTGCCAACACACCACTCCATTCTCTCTCTTTCCTTGCCACGTGTGCGTCATGCACACTGCCCTCTCTCCACTCCTCGCCACGTTTCGCCACCACACTCTCCATGCTCTGCATGCGTGACACCTCATTTTCCGCCATCCACCTCTCACCGGCCGGCATGCAAACCGCCGGAGATCATTGACGACAAAATCAAACGGCAGTTCTCACGGCCAAACCTCGCCAAAAACTGCATGCTATCACCAGAAAACTCATCTGATCATCAATAGATTTTCTAGATTTGCCAGAATAATCCAAGAACTTCATCGTTCATCATCAACAATCTTCAAGATCTGTTCATATCTTCATCTGAAATTCATCATATCCATAACCGTTCTTCAGATCTGGATCAAGTGTTCTTCACGATTTTCCAGATCTCATTAACAATATTTGTGAACCTTCATCAAGATCATCATGAGATTTCCAGAATCGTCATCAGTTCTTCATCAGGTTCATAGATCTTCAAGAACCTTCAACATTGTTCATCAACTAATCATCAAACACCTTCATACTTTCCTGATTCTTCAAAGATTCGTCATATCGCACATCATCAAGAATAACTTCATCATCAGTTCTTCATCAGATCTTGGTATGATTCAACGCAATGTTCATCATCAGCACATGAATCTCCAGAAACTCAAAGGTATTCATCGATCTTCATAGGAACACTCCTTCAATTTCAAGCTCTTCTGCGAACTCAGATCCAACTGCATCAACCTCCAACGAATTTTCCAGATTCCTCCGATCCAAACTTAAACCAACTCAAACTCCAACATCACTTCAAGATTCATCACTAGAATCGTCATCTAGATCTCTGATCCTCATCATGAACAACTTCATCCAACATGCAATTTCATCACACCTTTAAGATCCTCAACAAACTATCCAGCACAATTTCTTCGCGAGCTTCCTCCGCAACTTTCGTTGAGTCTTCTAACAACGTGCAAGCCATGGACCAAGTCGTTTTAGATGGCGTTAGCTTTGATGTTTTTGTTGTTTATTAATCTGTTTGTTGTAGGAACCAAAACAAAGAGGAGTTTGAGATGATTGAAAAAGGAGCAATGGAGAGAGTGAGATTGAGAAGGAAAGTTTGAGACGAAGAGGAGACTGAGGGAGGTAGATGAGCGGCGCCGTTAGGGTTTTCGAAAGAGAAAAATGAACAGTGTTTTTTTGGAGACTAACATTGAGAGAGGACTAGGTTTTTCAGAATGAGAAAGAGGAGTGGATACGTGTCTTGGTTTGGCATTAGGCCTCTAAAGCCCATTGTCATTTTACTATGATTCACTTCCCCGTTTTTTGTTATGCACCCCCTCCTCGTGTGTGTGTGAGTATTTGGTTTGGGCCGCCAGCCCATTGTTTTTACTTGGCACCTCCCAGTTTTTTGTTAAACCCCTCCCTCCGTTTTTTGCAGCCATTGGTTATTGGGCTGGGCCTTGGCTTTTTACTAATTGCCTCCCCTGTTTCTTTCTTTTAATATTTTTTGTATTGTTACATTTAATTGTAATTTTTTTTAGGACTTAGTTAATATTAGTTTAGAATATTTTAAAAATCCTAGAATAGATTTAGTTTTAGTGCTATATTTCTTTTAGAGAATTTTCTTTAATATTTTTAGAATATTTTAAATACTTAGAATATAATTTTAGGTATTAATTTTCTTTTAAGAGAATTTAGGACTTAGTTAATTTCTTGTTAAGGAGATTTGTAGACTTATTTCTTTTCAGGATATACTTTCTAGTAGAATTTTTGCCGTATTTTAGGAGTGGCATTTTATTTCCATTTCGTCATTAGATTTCTCTCCTATTTCGTTTCTTATCCGACTTTATTCCCGATTTTATTTTTGGCTGGCCGTGTGACACGATTCAATTGGAAAGTGATTTTCGATATCATTTCTCTATCTTGTCTTTGACACGGATATTAATACGCTACCTCTTAGAGTTCGATTTCTCGTATAAATCGAACCATGACGGTCTAAGCGGTACATTGATTCTTGTTTCGAGCGTCATCATCATGGATCCAGAGAGGAGAAGATTGGAATGGAGCTTGCACGCACGTCAGGAGCCCAGGAGCTGCTTCGTCCAACATCATCATCGTCACATTCAAGTCTTCAGGCAACCGTCGAGTGTTGTGAGCCGCATCGTTAGATACGAAGGAAATGACAGTTGAGGAGTTACTTCTCAATCGTCTAGGATGTCTAGTATGGTACCCTTAGGATACCATGCGACGCATTCGCTCCTACGTCTTAGGTTCTTGCGTGTGTGTCCCGAGTTCCTTCCCGTTTAGGCGTAGGCCTGCTTCCTCTTTGTTCTCGCCCCGTGCGAGCGAAACCCCTTTTCTCTCGCGTTCAGGCGATCGAGACCCTTTCTCTTGCCCCTGTGCAATCGAGACTCGTTTTCCCGTTGAACTACGTTTTCTCTGATCTCTCGTGCCCGACGAGAGTACGTAGGCATAGGATGCGAAACCCTAGCGTGCTACCTCCCTTCTCCCTTTTCCCGTTCCCCATTTTAGCTGTAGTAGGATGAACTACAGCTGCTCTGATTTCTCATATCGAATGAGAATATGTAGGCATAGGATGTGATACCCTAGCCAGCACACTAACAACTAATCTCTCTGTTCTCTCGCTGCCGTGCGATCGAGACTTTCCCGCTGACGAATGATTATTTCCTTTTCTCTTGCCCTTGCGCATTTGAGACCAGACCGTAGTTTTAGTTCCCGTAGGTCCCCGTACCTTTCAAACCAACTTAACCTCTCACTCCTGTGTGATCGAGAACACCCTGTCTAGCCGTAGTTAGCCTGAACTACGTAAGCTCTGATCTTCCACGCTGTGTGGAAGTACGTAGGCACAAGACGCGAAGTCTTGGAGAGCCAATTCCCCTGTAGTTTCCCGAACTACGTTGACTCTGACTTTCTCTCTTGAGAATACGTAGGCATAGAGTGTGACGCTCTATCGAGTCAGTTTCTTCCCGTTTAGCTTTAGCAGCCGTAGATAGATTGTTTTGCATCCTTTAGACAAACCAAGCAAGCGTGGATCCCGTCGAGTACGACGGACGTGAGGGGTGCTAATACCTTCCCCTTGCGTAACCAACTCCCGAATCCAGGATTTGGTTGCGATGACCATTCCTTTCCCGTCTTTGCGGTAGGTTTACTCTGAGCGTTTCCTTTCCCTCCTTTGGGATAAATAACGCACGGTGGCGACTCTTCTGTTTAGCCGGCGCCGATCTTCGCAGTAGCGACACGCAACACGTCTTCTCCAGCATCGAGTAACGAGATTCACAATCTGTGAACTTTTTACTCAAATAGTAAATGGCATGCTCCTTTCTGCCCGTCTCGTCGTGCTGACCGAGAACACACCCCATACTATTCTCAAGAACTGTCAAGTACATGATTAAGGGTCTTCCAGCCACTGGGGGTATCAAGATTAGAGGCTCCTGCAGATACTGTTTTATCTTATCAAATGCCTTCTGGAAATCCTCGTTCCAAATAATCGCCTGATCTTTCTTTAGCAGTTTGAACATCGGTTCACACGTGGCCGTGAGCTGAGAGATAAACCTCGCAATGTAGTTTATTCTGCCCAGGAAACCACGAACTTCTTTTTCAGTTTTTGGCGCTAGAATTTCTTGTATCACTTTTATCTTCGCAGGATCAACCTCAATGCCTCTTTCACTCACGATAAACCCCAGTAGTTTTCCAGACCGTACTCCGAAAGTACACTTGTTAGGATTCAGCCTCAACCTGAACTTCCTAAGCCTCTCAAAAAGCTTCAGCAAATTGACCAGATGTCCCTCCTCCGTTTGGGACTTCGCAATCATGTCATCAACATAGACTTCAATCTCATGATGAATCATATCATGAAACAAAGTGACCATTGCTCGTTGGTAAGTGGCCCCTGCGTTCTTCAGACCGAAAGGCATTACCTTATAGCAAAATGTTCCCCAAGGTGTAATAAACGTAGTTTTCTCCATGTCCTCCGGTGCCATCTTGATTTGATTGTAACCGGAGAAGCCATCCATGAACGAAAATACGGAGAACCGAGCTGTATTGTCGACCAACACATCAATATGAGGGAGCGGGAAATCATCTTTAGGGCTTGCCCTATTCAAATCCCGATAATCGACGCACATTCGCACCTTACCGTCCTTCTTCGGTACAGGCACTATGTTGGCGACCCACGAAGGGTAAGTAGTGACCGCTAAGAAGCCAGCATCAAGCTGCTTTTGCACTTCTTCTTTGATCTTAACGACCATATTTGGTCGTGTCCTCCTAAGCTTCTGCTTGACGGGAGGACAATCTTCTCGCAGCGGCAAGTGATGGACCACAATGTCAGTGTCAAGTCCGGGCATATCTTCGTATGACCAAGCAAAGACGTCATTGTACTCTCTTAGCATCTCGACCAATCTCTACTTGACATCACTCTGCAATGCGGCCCCTACCCTGACGTTCCTGACAAGTTCTTCAGAACCCAGATTCACAATCTCGATCTCTTCTTCGTGAGGCAGAATAACTTTCTCCTCTTGTTTCAACAAGCGGGCCAACTCTTCAGGAAGGTCTTCGTCTTCATCAATCTCTTCTTCGGCTTGATAGATCGGGCAATCGAAGTCGAAGTGAGTCGTAGATGGTCCAGAGTCGATGTCATCTGTTTTGTGGATCCTGCAATAACAAGGGTTAAGCTTAAGACAAGGATATGCAGGTTAGCACAAACCCCATTGCCATTTTATTGTTTTTCAAAACAAGTATAAAACAGGAATAACAGAGATCACAACATTTGAATACGAAGAAAACACCTTTTGATTTATTGGTAAAATGCATGTACATAATCAAACAAGGCCCTGACAATAAAACCATTATGCCCCGGGTAGGACATAGGGTTGTACAATGATTGGAGAAAGTAAATCATTACTCTTTGCCTGTCACTTGGATGGTATCCCTGATGGACCAGTTGTTGAGGCTCCCGCCTGGTTTGCTTGGCTGGATCCAAGAGTCCAGATCGCAGTCGCTGTCTTCGCCGTCTTCAGACACCGCGTTGACACTTTCGAATATCACCCCGCCACTGGTAAACTGGGTCGGCCCTTTACCTCGCGACACACTGTGAGAAGAGGAGGCTTCAGCCGCAGGAGAGTATCCTAACCCAAACTTGTCCTGTTTATTAGGTATTTCTAGAATTCGCCCCCAACCTGGGGTAGATCCGGCTTGAACAACGACCCAAGCTTCCTTGAAGGAAGAGAGAGTCATCTCTGGTTTTTCAGTCATTACAGGAGCCACGTTCTTGACTTTAACATCTTCGAACGCCTGACATAGGTTTCGTGGATTTCCCCGTCCATCTCAACATACTTGAAGGACGACAAATGGCTCACCATTATGTCTTCCTCGCCACAAACAGTTACGATGCTGCCTCCGACAGCATACTTGAACTTCTGGTGCAACGTGGAGGTCACGGCTCCAGCAGAGTGGATCTATGGTCGGCCTAAGAGACAGCTGTAGGCAGGCATGATGTCCATGATGTAAAAGACCGCGTCAAAAGTTTCCGGCCCGACTTGGATTGGTAGCGTCACCTCCCCAAAAACGTGACGTTTGGTTCCATCGAACGCCTTCACAACCAGATCACTGGGTGTGCAAATCAATCCTCGAGTATCTAACTTCATCAATGCTTTTTTCGGAAGAACATTGAGTGATGACCCCGTGTCCACCAACACATAAGACATAATCGTTCCCCTACACTCTATCGAGATGTGCAGGGCGTTGTTGTGGTTTCTTCCCTTCGGCGTCAGCTCCAGGTCAGTGAACCCTAACCCGTTTCCAGCATTCACGTGGGCTACGACCCCTTCCAACTGGTTGACCGAGATTTCCTGCGGTACATACGTGGCATTCAAAACCTTTAATAGCGCGTTGCGATGTGACTCCGAACACAGCAACAAATTCAGGATGGAAATTTTCGAGGGTGTTTGATGGAGATGATCCACGATCTTGTAATCACTCTTCTTAATCAACCTCATAAACTCTTCAGCGTCCTTAACAAGTAAGTCCTTCTCTACCCCACGAGGGGTTTCCTCAACGATCTTACTCTTTCCCTTATCGGTTATTTCAGCTTTGTCCGCCACAATCTCGGGTGGAGCAAATACTCTTCCGCTGCGCGTGATTCCGCCAATGCCCACTAGGTTATCCACAGACCGCCCAGATGGTTCCAATTCTAACTTCTGTCCGTTACAGTAGACGTCCGCCCCATAATGCCACGGGACAGCATTGGTGCTTTCAAAAGGTATCGGCCCAGCCTTGGTGATGGTAATGGTGGGCGGCCTGGGTGTAGAAATGGTGATCGTCCGGCGAGGGATGGTGATGGTGGAAACCTCATCATCTTGCTTCAGCATTACCTCTCCAGATCCATATTCGGCCCTTCGGCTAAACTGCAAGATTCCTTCGGTCATCAGACTATGAATCCCTTCTATCAACTGTTCACATCCATCAGGACGAACTGCACAGCCCATACACAGTTCTCTGCAGCCCGGAAAGAATCCTCTTTTCATCAGCTTGGCTTTAACGAAGCTAAGCGGTGTCTTCAGATCCTTGACGTCAGTCAGCAAATCTAAGCTCCCGTCTTCGATAATGGCATTCACCCCACCTCCCTAATGATTCGGCATAGGGTTCTTCGTGACATTTGGCACATTATCTGAGAAATTGATGATCTTAGCATCCACCATGTCTTGCACCTTGTGCTTGAAGGGTTTGCAGTTTTCTATCGTGTGGCCTGGTGCCCCTGAGTGAAACTCACATGTTGCATTCGCATCATAAACTGGTGGAGGTGCCCCTGTCAAGGGAGCCAGGGTTCTCTTCTGGATTAGCTGTAACTGAAGCATAGTCTGTAACAGTTGAGCATAAGACATGGGCGGCGT
Organism: Lathyrus sativus; assembly: GCA_963859935.3. Taxonomy (NCBI): domain Eukaryota; kingdom Viridiplantae; phylum Streptophyta; class Magnoliopsida; order Fabales; family Fabaceae; genus Lathyrus; species Lathyrus sativus. The sequence goes on from OZ012737.1 coordinate 231,620,541, forward strand.
TTCAAGGTGACGACTTGATAGAGGTGCCCTGTTCTGATACTTTCTGTACCCTTGCTGATTCGGCTGCTGCTGGTGTGGCTGGGGTTGTTGGACCGCAGGGATGGTTACGCTGGCCACCTGCTGGTGAGAGCCTTTACTCTTCCTTCGAGCATTGGACACGGCGCTCGTCTCTCCTTCCCGTCTTTTGCCACCATACGGTTTCTTTCCTCCTCCCGCTGAGGATAGATCACCTTGAATTTTCCCCAGTTTGATCCCATTTTCAACGTGCTCGCCCGTGATGATGAGATCTGAGAAGCTTCCAAACATACTGCTGACCAATTTCTCGTAGTAAACCCCTGGGAGGGTGGCTACAAACATCTCAACAAGCTCCCGTTCAACCATCGGCGGCTGAACTCTAGCTGCCAATTCACGCCACCGCTGGGCGTATTCTTTGAACCCTTCGTTGTTCCTCTGTGACAAATTCTGCAGTTGGACTCGGTTTGGAGCCAAATCACTGTTATACTGATAATGGTGCACGAATGCTTCAGCAAGTTCCTTCCACGTGCGCACACTGGTAGGCTCCAGACTCATGTACCATTCCAAGGATGGCCCGGACAAGCTATCCTGAAAGAAGTGCATCAGCAGCTTCTCGTCTTCAGAGTGAGCGGACATTTTCCAGTAGTATGATCTCAGGTGGACGCGAGGGCAAGTGGTGCCCTTGTACTTCTCAAAGTCGGGTACCTTGAACTTGGGAGGCACCTTGAAATCAACAATCAATCCCAATTTGGACATGTCGGCACCCATAGTGTTCAGGTTCTCGAAATTCCTCATTTTGTCCTCTAGTGCCTTAAACCTCAGACATGCTTCAGCAGTCAGCTCTCCTTCAGCACCCTTCTGGGAGAACAAATCTTCTTGACGGTCTTCTAACCATGGCTGAGGCCCATACAGATTTCCAACACCTGTCTTGCCGTTGCCCAGCCCAACATTGACATTAGCTTCAAAATTCCCATTACCGACGCCAGTCGTATTACCATTGAGCCCCATGTTAGCGATCACATTTCCGTTACCACTACCGTTCCTCCCGGTCACGGGGATGCCATTCTGAGGAGTTTCAACAGGCGGAGGGGTTGGAACATTCCTGCCATGGAGTACCTCATTGCTATCAACCCTTGAAATCAGAGGCTGGACCAATGTTCTGAGCTGGTCTTGGCCGTTGGCAACCACTTGCATGAGCTCCATGAAGCGGTCCATCCTCTCTCGGAGTTCTTGAACGTCAGTCTGCACTTGCTCCATTGCTCTGTCTTGATTTTCTCTGGTCTGGTAGCGATGAATTGGTCTTTGATCAATCCTGGAACAACCTGAAACAACCTGTATACACAAAAGGGTTAGAAAAACGACAAAGTGCTCGTTATGCAGATGCTTCATGCAAATGCAAACGTGTGTCTGTGTGTTAGGGAGGTATCCCCCCGATCCTAGTGCCTGAGTGCCAGTGCTGATAATAAGAAGTCCGAGTCCAGTCATGGAAATAACATCTCATATATAAAGAAAGCCCATCAAGGCGGTACACAATGTCACTGAGTGCAAACAGAATCAATAGCATGACCTCGACCAACAAGCCTGGTGATGGTCAGCATACAACAATGATCAAAACAAAAGGATTACAAATATAGTCAAGTACGGCCACGGGCTCGAAACTCTTCTAACAGATCCCTCGTTTCTGGATGATCAGGCTGAGTGAGCAACCCTTCGACGAGTAACTCCCTCCGCAAAATAGTGTATTGAAGACCTTCAACTGAGTCTTCCCATGCTCCTTCGCCGAAACAATCTTCTAGCTTCCGCTTCTTGGATTCAAACGTCAGTTTACGCTCCTTCAGGTTAGCAAGAGCCTTGTTTAGCAGGCCTTCAGCGGCATATCTGCGAGCGGTTTCTACATCAAACCTCTTCTCACTAGCCTTCACCTGGGCTTTCAACTTGAAGATCTGCTGTTTCAATTTATCCTCCTGTTCTTTGTCGTTGGCTAGGGTGGCCTTCCAATGCTGATTAAACTTGGATATTCTCCGGTACGCTTCATCCAAGTGCTGCTTCTTGGTGGCCAGTACGTCATTGACAGCTTTGAAGTCCCGACCCAAACGCTCATGCTCAGCCATCTGCTTAGTCAAATCTGTCCCTAACTGGTTCACCAGCTCTGTTTGCCTCTTGAAGGAATGGACGGCCTCGCTTCTCTCGCTTCTGAGCTGAGCCAATTCTTTCTTCAGTTCTTCATTTTCCTTTTTCAGCTCATCTCTCTCAGCTAACACCTGATTATGCTGCTGAATAGGCACGGTGGTAGGCTCTTCAATCACTGGAGGGCTTTCTGACTTGGCAGGAGGAAACGGCATCCCTATAATATCTGCTTTGGCTCTGATCCAGGTCACATACGGAGCGTAGGCTTGGCTATTACTTTTCCCCAGCAATGGCTTTCCCCGCTTACTGATACCATTCCAAGCATGCTGAAGCTTAGATAACATATCCCCCTCTAGAAGACTAGTGAGGTACAGAGATTCCTGCACCTCTCCATCCTTCGGCGGAGCTCTCAAAGCATAAGCAAAATGTCTGACCAACAAGGATGGATTGTAGTTGATACAGTCCTTCCTGCCTATCAAAGGCACATTCGGAAACCCGTTGCAGCTGAAAATAATCTCAGTACCCAACCTATCTCTATCAAACCAGGCAATATCCTCCGCTGACAGACTCATCAAGCGCTCAGACCACTCAGCTGTGGCTGCAGACGAAGCAAAGGGACCCTTCTTGGGTAGGTGACTATCAAGCCATCTATAGAGCAGGGGCACACAGCACGAGACATTCTTACCCCTTCTGTTCTCGTTTTTGTATATGCACAATGCAAGAATAGCGTTGAACACGATCCAACAACCGTCCTTGGCACACTGCTGGGCCTTTCCCACTAAGAACTGCAGGGAGAAACCGGGTACCCTGTTCCAACTAGACAAGACCAACTCGGAGGCATCCAGATGAAGTGAAGGAGCTAGACTAGCCATATTAGGCTCAACATCCATATGAACAAAAGGCATCTGACTCTTGATAGGCACACCTAACAAATCAGCATACTCCTCCAGTGTGGGTGCGAGAATAAAGTCCAGGAAAGTAAAGCATCTTAAAGGAGGATCCTAGAACTGCAGCAAGGCGTGCAACCCATTCAACTCAAACACAGAGGGTTTACGAACCAGGCTGAGCAGTTTACCGTAAGACTTTCTGAATTCACCTCTCACATAATCATCTGTCAAAGCAATCAAACTAGTCAGCTGAACAACATCAGGAGTGGGGAGTTTGTAGGCCACAGTCTTCCTCAGAGAACCCATACTAGCACAACAGACGGCAAGAAAACCTGAACCGGGGGAAACGGTACCTGCAACACAGACACACGTTAATGAAATGCAAATGAGTATGCAAAGCAATGTAAAATGCAGTCATGCAGCAGGAGATCAAGACGACTGTGTTGAAGGTTCTGTATCAACAAAACCACAATACTGCTCTGTCAAGAACAACCATATCTCTGATGAGAAGAAAACCCTGATATCGGACCATAAATATGCTCTGTCAAGAACACACATATCTGAAGACAAGGACCTCTGATACAGGACCACAAATCTGCTCTGTCAAGAACAAATATACATCTGATGATGAGAACCTCTGATACCAACAAAACTGATTCACTATCAAGAAAACCAGGTAGTCTGAAGGTTAAGGTTTCCTGCAACAAACCCGACCCTGCTCACAGGTATGGACCTAAACTGACACAAGTTCGGCATCCTATGCGATCATCAGCGTCACAGACATTCAAGAGGGATGATACGATACCCAAAAGGTGTGGCATCACCATCTCCTGAGCGGCCTCACTTAGCTGAATCCCAAATGATCGGTTCCCAGAGTCGACAATCCTCCAAACCAACAACCCCTCAGGCCCAAAGGGCCGGAAAAGAAGTCAACCGGGAGAACCTCGTCTGAGCGTGGATTTCATGAGACACTAGTGCCTGCAAAGCAAGCACGCGCCCACTAATTTCCACAACTAATGCTAGGTACACTCAAGCCTGGGTCTGGCTTCTCACTCATCAGAATGCCCCTCCCACAACAACACAGATAATCATATCATACTGAAAATAGAGTGCGGGAAATAAAATGTGATAAATAAACACAACCCAACAAGTAATCATACAAGTGCTAGGATTGACTCTCGCAGGGGACGTTGGATCCCCAGATTGACTTGCATAAGGGACGTTGGATCCCTAGGAAACTATCAAGTCCCCAGCAGAGTCGCCAGCTATCGCCATCGCGAAAATAAGGTGCCGGCAAAATAGAAGAGTCGCCACCTTTCTTTATTTATCCCTCGGAACGGGAAAGGAAACGATCGGAAAAACCTGACGAAAAGGTATAAGACAAGGTCATCGCAACCATTGTCTGGATTCGGGAGTCGGTTATACCTCCCCTTACGCAACCATTGTCTGGATTCGGGAGTCGGTTACGTAAGGGGAGGTATTAGCACCCCTCACGTCCATCGTACTCGATGGGATCCACGCTTGTTATGTTTATCTGACGGGTTGGTTTTATCTATCTACCTATCGAGGCTGGCTTGAAAAATAAAAGAAAATGACTCGGCAAAGCGTCACGCTTTGTGCCTACGTATTCTCATCAGAGAATGAGAAATCAGAGTCAACGTAGTTCGCCTAACTACGGGTTACGGGGAAGGTGGCTCGCCAATACATCAGTATTGTGCCTACGTACTCTCAACAGGTATGAGAGATCAGAGCTTACATAGTTCGGGATTACGGATTACGGGGATTCAGATTCATCTGTTTTATCGAGTAGGGTTAACAAACAGTTCCAGCAGTTTGGCATATGCAGCTCGACCTTTGGAGACTTATGTGTTACCGTTTGCGGTAGAACTGGGAGTTAACGACACTCTTTTTCTTCAGAAAAGCTTCCTTTGAATTACGGGCCCACGGGGCAAAAAGGTTTAAGGTTTGTTTTCTGTCTTTTACGGAATAACTGTTTTTTATGGATGTTTGCAACCAATATCGCACTAGAGACTATGACCTGAGAGTGAATGTGTCGCAATTCACCCAAAGGGTACCATACTAAACATCCAGACTGTTGAAAAGAAACTCTCCAACAATCCTTTCTCAGATAGCTTAAGGCTCGTAACGTACGACGTCAGTTAACCTTTATTACTGTATTTTAATTTGTTTTGAGATGAGAAGAGAGAACAGGCTCAACTACGGGGAGACTATCAAGTCCTAATGTTGTCATGCCAAGGATTCATCCTATGGTTGAGGTTTGAAACAGGGATCTCCTAGAAGTTATCATGCATAGGTTTCAACCTAAAGTTCTAATCATCACTTCCTTATCAAAGGAAGTGAGATTCCTAGGGGATCATGTCAATGATAAATAGAAATAGATAAAGCATCAGCTTAACAGTAAACAGTAAACGATTGTAAAATGCATGCAATGCAAGTGAGGGAGGAAATGTGTGTGGGGCATCAGCCTCCACAAGCTCATCTCAACCTCAAGCCAGATATGAATAACTGTAATCATACAGAGGAAATAACATGCTACCAAGCAAGATAACAACTGCAATCATATAAAAGAAATGACATGCTATCAAGCAAACACACCAGACCACATAGGCAAGGGAGCTGGGCTCTACCAAATACCAGCAAGCAAAGCCACACAGTAAAAATACAAGCAGAGGGAGCAAGTCAACCTCTAGTGCAATCATGCTCCTATTTTATATCAGTCTAAATATGGACTTATTCTAATGCATCAAGCAAATCAAACAAGTCACACCAATACAGTTGCATAGAAAGCAAACAGGCAGGAAAGAAAGCAGATCAACAGCTTCCACAGCTTTACAGCAAAGCAATCCTCTGACAGCAGTTCAGTCCTCAGTCCTCAACTGCTCTTCAAGTCTTTCATCTTTAATATCAAGTGTCAACTTGCTTCTTCAGGCTTCTAATACATCAAACATAAGTATCAACTTATCCTTTCTTCTTCAGGGCTCAGCTCCAAAGTAAACTCCACCTTCAGGCCTCAATCTCAATAGCAAGGGTCAACTTGACTCCTTCAGGCCCTCAAAGTATTGAACTCACAAGTACCAACTTGCTTCTTCCTCAAGCTTCAGCTTCTTCATTCAATCTCCAATGGATTCCCTTCACAAGTATCAACTTGTTCTTCATCTTCTTCAAGCTTCAGCTCTTTCTTCAGTCTCAGCTTGATTTTCTTCCCACAAGTGTCAACTTGTTCCTCTTGATCCTCAAGCTTCAGCTCCAATGGCAGTCTTCAAACACAAAGAAGTAGCAACTTCTATCATCTTTAAGGCTTCTAACAAGGAATTCCATCCTTTAGCAAGGGAGAAAGATTCATCTAAAAAGAGCAAGGTTTGGATGATTGATAGCAGAGTGAAGACCAAAGGTCACCACTAAGCATCTTATCATCAGAGAAAGGGACCCTCAAAGGTTCTACCAACTTGTAATGAGCCACACATCCTACCAAAGGAGGGATGAGGCCTTCACAAGGGGACCTTACATCATAGGGAAGAATGGAAGTGATCAACACCTTCCATGTTTATGAAAGAAGAGAAACTATCTAGAAGCTCTGCCTACAAACCCTAATCCTAACACCTAATCAACACTACACCAAAAGAAGGGAAATATTCACATCCAAGCTTCTTCATTCAATCCATGGTAGCACAAGCTTTTCTTCAACACCATCCAAGAGCAAGCAAAGCAAAACCCTAATCTAAGGGAACTAAAGAAATCAATCTAATTGAATTAGCAAGTTAGGATCACCTAAAACCTAGCACTAAAGTTAGTCCTAACTAAAATACTAAAACCAATTGTAAAATCCTACAAAAATAACTATGGGACCCTAATTCAATCATGAATCTACCATACAAAATTCAGAGGTTGAATCATCCACCAAGTCCTAGAAATAAAACCTAAATCACAAAGTACTAAACATAAACCCTAAAAATGGAGCTCCTAAAGTTTCAACTTAAAACTATCACCTACATTCATCACAAAAATGTGAGAAAAATCTAGGGGGAACATGCATATCTATACTAGCTATACACAAAAAAATCAAGGCAAGAATCATCACCAAGTACTCAAACCAAATTCATCAAAACAAGGTATCAACCATGGTTATTCTAATACCAATTAATATTAAAAAATGGAAATAAAAATAAAAAATGCATGAATTATTAATATTTTTTATCTAAAAAATTTTAGATTCAATCATGAATCAGGGGAAAAAAGTTTGGACTTAATTGAGTTAGTCTTCTATTTTTTATGAATTAATTCCTAAGTCACATGAAATGAAGAAAATTAAAAGAAAATAAATGAAATTAGCAAGCGTGCGTGGCAAATAGCAAAAATAACTAGTTCATTTCAATGTTTGGGCCAGAAAGGGGGTGTAGATAACAAGGACTTCATAGGTCCAGGCGCTTGGATCCATTTGCATTTTCTTCAGCAATTAAAATGAGAGAAAAACACACACGCCATGGTTCGAACTCATGCTCACTCAGTCCATTCAAAGTGCAAGTGAAACGGTGCGTTTTGGGGGATGGACGCGTGGCTCAACGTGAGCCCTGGGATCCACAGACCAAGTCAATTTCTCCACATGAACGAATGGTGAGGATTACGTCTTCCTCGTTTCAAACCTGCAACTCACGCGCGCAAGCCAAATCGCCGGTGGCTTTTCCGGCCACCCCTGTGCAACCCTAGGTCCCTCTACACTCAACAATTGGCCACGAGGTCTACATGAATCTTGACCAGAATTTCCTCAGGAATCCAACCATACCATTTACTCACTCTAAAAACGCACGGATCGCGAAAACACAATCTCAACCGAAAATGGCATCATCCCTAAATCGTCACTAATCTTCAAATTAATTATCCAGAAAGCTTCTAGCAATGATCTACATTGAATCTAACCTATCAAAACCTAAAGAAACTACATGAATCAAGCCATGGGATGAGAATTACATACCTGCAAATTTTGAATGCACAGAGCACTGAAACCTTCAAATCAACCTTCAAGAATCTCCAGATACCTTCACTAACACCAAATGAAACTTCTGTATGCAACAAATTGGATTGAAACTCTCTGAATCCTTGAATTCGATTTTGACTTGCAAGCTATGAACTCAAAGTGTTCTCTCACGATTTTGCAATGATCTTGGCTTAAATTCTATCTGGAATCACTCAACAACACAAGAGGAAACTTCTGAATGCAAAGAAATGGATTGAAATGGCTCGAATGTGTGTAACTGAATTTGATTTGCAAAATGAAATTTCAGAATTCAATCTCTCTTTTCTCTCCCAATTCTCACCAACCCATGCTCTGAACCAGTTCTAATGCTTATATTGAACCAGTAGGAATAATCTAGAAACTTCTGGAATGCTCTAAAGGATATTTTCAATTTCTCATGCTATGGAAAATTTCATCTCATGCTCATCCATGACAGTTCAGTTTGCAGCTTGTTTATCACTTTGATCATGGTTCAATTTCTCCTCAAATGAGATTCTGAATGTGTTTGGATGGATTGGAACCTTGGTTTTGCACTTGTGAATGATTTGGCAAGTGTAACTTATGTCATAAGCAACCAAATGCAATTATGAGCAAATGACTTCAAATGAAAAAACCAACATTGCCATTGTTTCTAAAATCATTTTTCCAATCATTTTGACTTATAATTTTGTTTCATTTGGTCACAAAATGACTTATTTGAATTTTTTACCATTAAATCCTTTTAATTCTTCCTTTTTTCAAAATTTCTTGAACCAAGTCTATCCTTGAGCCATTTCAATGCCTCCTTGATGCATGGTCAAGGTTAAAACCCCATTTTGAGCAACGTTCTAGTTGAACAAAATTTCATTTGAAGCCTCTAAGTTGGTGAAAATGGCCTATGATCCCAAATGACCTATAATCACCAAATGTCCAAAATACCCTTGACTTGTCAAAGCCATAACTTGAGTTCTACAAATCCTATAAAGGACTTCTAGTACTCTCTAGAAAGATAAGAGAATAAGGAACAACATTCATGTTGACCAAAAGTTCATAGGAATCATCCTTCTAGGGCAAAGGTTTCATGCAAGTTGGGTAACTTTCAAGCTCCAAATTCACATACCTCAGATGACTTGTAACTTGTCAAAGCCATAACTTGAGTTTTACAAATCCTATCAAAGACTTCTAGCACTCAAATTAAAGCTAAGATCATGATATACAACAATCATGTTGTGGGAAATATGAGATGACAATCACATCTTGAGCTAAATTGCCTTGAAGATAGGGGTCAAACTAGGGGATTTTACACTGTCAAGCCTTAGAAACCCTAGCTTGAAACTTCTCAAACTCTTCAATCATGATGAGTTAACCTTGGAATAATCCTTATAACATCTCAATGTATCAATCCATGATCACATGTCTCTTGGATTAGGTCTCAACCTTCTTCAAATCCTCAGTTGACTTAGGGTTGACCCAGTCAAACCCTAGTTGCACCACTCATGGCTGAGCCTTCTTAATCTTGCACAATGACCTGTCTAGGCCTCAAAGTGATCTTCAACACTTCTCATGAGCTATCTCAAGACCTCAAGTCCAACCTCATGACCTCAGAATCATCTGATGGCTTCCCACAACTCTCAAGTTAGGAGGCACACACTCTTGGTTTCAACCATTCTCTTCGAGGATCTTTTAACTTCTCTGACAAGGATATCAACCCTTGAGCACCTGAATAACCTTCTTAGCTAGCTTCAAACCCTTGTATAGCCCTTGATTTGTAATCATACCTCTTGATCTCCTGCATACCTGTCAATAAAATGCAAATGATAATGCTAATGTGAATGAAATGAAACATAAGTTAGGTAAAGAAATGTTGGGAAAATTTTGGGGTGCAACACAAAGTATGAAGCAAAAATGTTCCTAGTAACATATTACACCTATCCATGAAGTTTCATGACCATTGGATCAAGGATTGAGGAGTGTTGCGGTGGAAATAGGATATCAAACTATTAATTAGTTTGGATCATAATTCAATTCACAACCGCTCTTTGATTTATCCGAAGGAAAAGGTCAAAAGAGGAAAAACCTATTTTTGCATCGTAAACACAATGCGGGGAGAGACCTAGGTAAGGGGTTGGTCAAGCTTAGGGAAGGTACTAGCACCCTAAACTTCTGTAGTACTCTACAGGAACCTTTTGTTTATTGTATGCTTTTTTATTTTTATTTACTTTAATATATATTGAGCTAAGGGATAGAGTGACCTAAAGACCTAAGGGTTAGTCCTAAGTTTACTCGGCAAGATGTCGCATCTTGTGCCTACGTATCCTGAATAGGGAATGGAATCAGAGTAATCGTAGTTCCCCTCGAAAGGGAGGTTAGAAACTTCTTGACTGTGGTCAAGGTTTCGATAGGGAGTAAGCATTTCTTAAGGAAACACTTACGTGGAGTCTTTGAAACTCCTATTTCTATGTTGAAATTGTTAATTGAAAATTACGGTTAAATTAGGTGTTCCACGGCGGGAAACCCTAAACAGAGTACGACAACTCTTTGACCTAATGCTATGATAAAGGGTATTTACGTCCACGGCGGGACACCTAGGCTATTAGGGCTTTGGAAAGTTCAAAGGGCAAGGACTATTGACTCGGCGGTCAAACAGTTTAGACCTAATCCTTCGGAATGGCGATAACGGTAAATGAAAATGAAGAATTACATGGCAAACATTAAAGTACGAAAAATAAAGAAAGCGGTAAAACAAAAAGCGTCGCGACGATCACTCGCGTAAATTACAAATCCCGAAACAATGCAAAAATAAACAACTGCGACGATTACTCGCGTAATTACAATCGAAAAAAAAAATTGAAATAACAACAATCATGAATTAGTAAGCAAAGACAAACGTGGATTGAATGACCGTCATATGAAAAGTGAAACGACTGGATCATGAACTCTTTATTTTTGAATTTTTTATTAAAAAGGAAATACTAACTATAAGTTATAAAAGAATTTACTAACTAGAAGCTAATTATTAGTTATCCAACAAAATATAATTTTAAGTTATTAAAAAAATGAACCAATTATAAGTTATAAAAAAAATTTTAAAATTTAATAAAAGGAGTTTTACATTAAGTTTAAATAAAAATTTTGATCTTTAAATAAAAAATTTGATTTACATTCAATTTACATAAAAAATTATTAAGAGATATTAAAATGCCAATTATTAGCCATATGAAAATGATGGAAATGATGATGAGTTATTATTATTTTTTTTTGAATTTTTATTTATAAAGAATAATTTATTTTGAACTTTTATTTTTTATTTTTTTAAAAGGAATAGTTTAGGTTTTATGAATTTTATTAAAACACAAAACAAATATTTTTTTAAGCTTTATTCTACTTACAGGATTTTAATTCTAAAAAAAAAGTTATTTACTTCAAAAATTTACTTTATTATTTTTATTATCAATGTGAAGTTTTTTTTTAACATACAAAAAAAATGGACTTATTCTTTATTTATAAAAATGAGTTTTTTATTAGCAATTATTAAAAGTATTATTAACTATTAGTTATTAAGAATTTATCACTAACTATAAATTATATTAAAAGAAAAGAGATATTTATTTAAGAAAAAATTAATGGGTAATTAAGAAGATGATTATAAGTTATATATAAAACACTACCTGCAGGAAATTTCTAAAAGTTACTAACGTTATTTTAATTATTAATTATTAGCAAGATTATCCAATTATGAATTATTTAAAAAAATTATTTACCCCTAGTTAAAAAAATTATTTACCCCTAGTTATTAGAAGGACAGTGAAGCAAAGATGTACATAATATAATAATAATAATAACAGACAAAAGAAACCACGTAATAAAAGGGGACGGTTCGCTGTAGAAACCCATTCTAGGGATTTTTATTTCTTCTTCTTCTCCAAATGCATGTCAGCGACGACGGCGTGCTATGTGCATGTTCTTGACATCTCTTCCTTCTCTTCTATTTCTGTTCACATGAAAACCAAAATAAATTCTGTAAAACATGGTTTAAGTGGGCTTACCAGTGTTTTTCGTTAACGAACAATGATGCTCTTCTATGGTAGATCTTGAACAAACGATGATGGTGGTGGAGATGCGTGCTCGGTTTGTGGACGGTGATGACGGTGATGACGAAGCTCTCGTCTCTGAGCCGGTCTGGACTTCCACGAGTGGATTCTATTGCATGCAGGGATATTTGCGGACGGTGATGAAGATCTGCCGATCTTCTGAATCCGGTGGTTCCGTTGCCCGCCGGACGGCGTCGGCGACGGTTCTACAGCGTCGACCGCGTGAGCCTTGATTGTGTTGGAACGCTCCTTTTCTTCTTTGGATCTAGCGGACGATGATGAGGCTTTGGGGTTCCTCTGAGTCTTCCTTCGGTTGCGCCGCCTTGGGTTTGTTTTGTGTTAGGGTTTTTTCTTTTTGAACTCTCTCTGATGCTATTTATACCAGTTTGATGTTTCTGGTGGGCTTGAGATTTACTGATTTGCATTGCGAAATCCTTGCAATTTGGGTGCGATTTCCTAAAATGTTGTTGTTGGATTTTGACCGTGAATTAGTGGGTGACTTGGCGTTATTTGTTACGGATTTTCCACGTTTTTAGTTTTGTGGGACTGGGCCCTCATCTTCTAAAGATTTACTTCCGAAACTTCTTATTACCGTTAAGTTTTTTCAGGTGGAATCTGACTTGGCTGCTTGTTTGTCGAGATGTTGGTGGAACGGATTATGAACTGGTTTTTGAACCGGTTGTTTAAGTTGGCTGTTGAACTGGTTTTAATTTGAACTGGATTGGTTGTGAAATTGGTTTACTAAACTGTTTTCTGAACTTGTCTTGATTTGATCTTCTGAACTTGTTCTTAGAATCGATTTCTGAACTGCTTTGTATTGATTTTTATACACTTGCTTTGGAATTAATTCAGGGAGGTTGGCGTTACGGCCCGAATATTCGGGCAAACCGCCTTTCCGAATAAGCACTTCGGCCAAGCAATTTATTTCGACAAAACTTTCTCTTCATCTTTCTCGGTCGCCTTTGATAAGAATGGATTGTTGCCGGATAGGCCACTGGCCGAGAACGGACACCCGGTGATGACACTGTTCTGAGAGTGTCAACTAACCGAATAACTTCTATTTGCTATTGTTTTGACTTGTTTTGCAGGTTCGGAAGGGATAGTCGGAGGTTCGAAAAGTTGGAGAAAGTCGAATTTCTTTTAGGAATTAATGATTTTATTTTTTAAAAAAAATGTAATTGAAATGTATGATATTGCCAATTATGTGAATTATTATCTATTTTATTTTTTCTATATAATAACAATAGCTCCATTTGGATTAAATAACATTGTTACTATATTATTTTTGATTAAAAAAAAAGGCATGAAATCAAATATTGAAAATGAAACCAAACTAACAATGAGATGAGATTGATAAAAATGAAATGAGAATGATTTTAAGAAATTAGTTAAAAGAATGAAATATTATTGATAAAAAATGTCTTAATAAAACGAAAGGTAAATTGATTTAATAATAAATGAACATAAACATATGATTTATGGATTTTAAAAATGAAACATTTTATGATAAATTTTAAAAAAATAAAACATTGATTTATGAATTTTAAAAATAAACATTGATTTATGAATTTTAAAAATGAAATATTGATGAAATTAACTTACAATATGAAATAAAAATTGAACTTTGAAATTACATATTTTTATTAATTCCCAACTCCTTCAACTTATCCGACTAAATCCGTCTCCGACATATATTCAGATTGAACCTCATCAAATAGATCAAACAACCAAAATTTCCCCCAAATTAAGTTGGGGCTGGTGATAGAAACGGTACCGGCCTTGAACGAAGTAAAATAGTAAAAAGCAGAGAAATCCGATTAACAGTGAACAGAACTAAACTCCGCACTAAAAATTCCATTTATGTTTCTGACTAATAAATCCAATGCCATGAACCAACTCGACCAAAAATTTCAATTAAATAAATGTAACCAATCCCGACTTGAGCCAATTCTGTACCGCTTTCCTTTTGAGAAATTTAAGTGGCAGGTAGCAGAAGAAGCAGAAAATAATTGTCTGTTGAAACCAAATTCCGCAGAACGGATTCTTGCACCGACTTGACCCAAACCAAATTAATATCTCAGCATAAACCAACCCACATGACAAAATAATTTTCTCATAAATCCACTGACGACAGAGTCTCAGCCCGTTGACTTGATTACTGTATTTCGACCATCCTGATGCGAATACCATGAATTTCTGTTTATCTTCAAAGAAAAAAAGAACTCGGAGACGGAGGTCCTGATTACTCAATAAATCCCTGATGATGACTCAGCTTCAGGGACTGTCAGCAAACAACGTGAAAATGACCATTTTGCCCTTTAACAACTAAAGTGTACCAGACGCGGTTCTTGCAAAACAAAACAAGCTACATAACCTGTTAATAGTTAGCTGATGCAAAAATGAGATGACATGTGACAGGAATCGACTAATCTAAGGGTAAAATTTGGGGTATTACAGTTGCCCCTATTTAAATAGCTTCACCGGATGATTTGAGCGATGTAGGCTCGAGAAATCGTGGTGAAAGGGATTTAAATATAGATAACCGAAAATTTTGCCCTTAGATGCAGTGATTATGCAATGTTATGGACAGAACGGGACGAACTATAATGCTGACAATGCCATGAATCTAGTATGATGCGGATGATGGAATGAGAAATGCGATGCTGCAAACGACACGACGACATAGGGGACAGACGTGACAAGAAACACACTAGGGAAATACGACGCGCCGGGACAATATCACAACACTGGGGAATTCTAAAGTGACGGTCAGCTGGTGCGAAACACAACCAATTGTCAACTTTAGAAAGGGAAACGATAAGAACGGGATCCTCGATGGAGATGGCACCGATGAGACGGCCTCCACTGGGGAAAGTCTAAGAGTAAATGTTCAACAGGTTCAGGCGTGACCGGATGACACTCTAGAGTAAAAAGTAAAACTGGATTTGCACGACTGTAGGATCGATTAACAGGATGCTGGAGCATTGAGCAAAGAATAACATACGAGTTTCTGTAAACTTTTCCTTCGTGACAGGATCAAATGGAATTTTTGGTAATCCGTAGAAAATATACAGGGTAAAACCGGCTGTATGCCAAAATAAATGGACATTTAATGGGAAATGCCCTGATAAGCTCCTCGAGAGAGAACTGCCACTTATCGTTGGAAGGGACTTAAATGCCAAAACTGGATAAGCTCTCAGATAAAGAGACTGTTGCTTATCTGTGGATGATAAACTGAAAAATAAACTTCTTCCCATCTCAGGTCTGTGCTTCCTGGACTTGATTCGGTTTCTTCTTTTACTAAAGGGTAAAATAAACTTCTTCATACTTCAAGATCTGTGCTCTCCTGAATATGATTCAGCTTCTTCTTTTACTAAAGGGTAAACTGAACTTCTTCATACTTCAAGATCTGTGCTCTCCTGAATATGATTCAGCTTCTTCTTTTACTAAAGGGTAAACTGAACTTCTTCATTTTCAAGGTTTGTTGCTCCCTGAATATGATTTCGCTCAAACCTCCCCTTTCTTCAAAATGATACGGGAAATGGAAACCAAACTGCTAGCTGGAGATGGCCATTTGCTGCAAGTCATAATGAAGATAGGATAAGCTTCTCGGGCGAGAAATGCCGCTTATTTGCAAGAGTGGCAATAATAAGCTTCTCGGGTGAGAACTGCTTGTAGAGGTGGTAACAGGTAATGTAAATTGTAAAGAAAGTTGTGATGATGGCAAACATCTAGGTCACTGAGTGATAGCAGGTAACATAAATTGTAAAGAAGGTCGTGATGATGGCAAACATCTAGATCACTGTAATGTAAATTGTCAAGAATGTTGTGATGATGGCAAACATCTAGATCACTATAACGTAATAATGAGCTCCTTGTACGAGAAGATCAATTGTAGAGTGTATTGTAAAGTATAAGGTAGGTGATAAGCTCCTCGGCTGGGAATTGTTGCTTGTCTATTGTGCAATGTAGTGATAAGCTTCTCAGGCGAGAACTGTCGCATATCTGCAAAGGATTGTAAATGCTTTTCTTGAGAGATAGTGCAAAGTAAATGCACATCCAGGTATGTTCGACAATCGACAGGACTGAAATTTGATCTAGAATTGGGCTAGAAAGAAACTGATAAACAAAACTCCATTGAGGAAACGAACTCGAATGGGGACTACCTTATCTTAATGCGGAAAGGTAACGGAAATAACCATCGTCCACGAGGTTTGAACTATGTGGGGAAACTAGAAACAAGTAGGTATTTTATGCTTAGGGCTGACGATCTACTTGGAGAGAGCGGACAAACCCAGTTACTCGGCGGTAACGACAAGGATGACGATAAATAGCAAGCATGCAAATGCTACTGTGTATGCCAAAGTGTATACGAATGTGTATGTTCATGGGTATGAAAATGAAATGAAAATGAGTATGTAATGCTCATGC
The DNA here is from genome assembly GCA_963859935.3 of Lathyrus sativus. Taxonomy (NCBI): domain Eukaryota; kingdom Viridiplantae; phylum Streptophyta; class Magnoliopsida; order Fabales; family Fabaceae; genus Lathyrus; species Lathyrus sativus. The sequence continues at coordinate 231,637,103 of OZ012737.1, forward strand.
TTATGCTTATGCTGCCAAAACAGATGAGAGAGGAGACATGAGATGAAATAAACATCTCGACAGGAATACCCAGTGACCTCTGCAACAGTACATCTATTAGAGGATAGGAATAGTTGATGGTAAGACCGAATCTGGCTTCAAAGTTCTAACTTCCCTGGGGAGAAAATCTCATGACTTCCACATGGGGATGCGGTACGACTTCACCGGAGAGTATGATACCCTGACTTCAACTGGGGATTCATGACATCTGCATGGGGATAAGATGTCATGACTCCACGTGAGGGATTGTTATTATGAACCATAATCAGCTCAAGAACTCTTGGATCATAGACTTCCGGGGATAAAATAAATATCCGCTGTATGGGAAAGGTGCGGAGCTAGACAGCTTCATGGAGATAGTGTAGCAACCTCCTAGGAAAAGTACCTCGGCTTCCTGGGGAAAAGGTATATCCGACTGGGGATAAGATATATCAAACTTCCCTACGGAGAGTTCATCAGACTTACTGGGGAGAAATCCACAGACATTCCTGGGGAAGGTATCTTGACCTCTTGGGGAGAATATGGTCATCTCCTGGGAAGTATTTCCTGAGGAAAGTAAGGCAATTTCACTGAGGAACAAAAGCTTCCACTGAGAATGGGTATTCAAGAACATATACCACTTGGAGTATATCGGGGATATCTCTGCAGTCTTGAGAATCACCTGGGGATTTATCAGATGGATCCCAAAAGTATTGTCAACTTAAAGTCTCGCTGGGGACTATTACTGGGAAGATGTTGGTAACGAACAAATGTTTATGCAACAATGAGATTTACTAGGGACGAAGAGATCCTTCACAAATTTCCATAAGTCAAAGTAACTTTCATTTCTAACTGTATTTTCGAGAAAATATATTTTAGTTTTGAAAAACACTTTTCATGTTCACAAATTATTAACAACAGCATATTGCATAACAAAAATAAAATAGAGATAACGTGCACCAAGGTGTTGAAAAGAAAAAGGTAAATTTTATTGAAGAATGGTAGCTTGCTAAAGGCATAGCTCCATGGGAAATAACAAATTTGAAATTGGCAATATGGGAAAAGTTACATTGAATCCAACGACCTATTGACCCTGACGACTGAGACTACCCACAACCTTGCTTCTGAAGAGAGTGGTTGGATTTGAAATGGATTTCTGTAAAAGTGTCTGCAATGCTCGGTGTCGTCCAATGCAGTAAAATGCCTTTGTCCCTAACTTTTGCCTGGACCGCCCTTTCAGGTTTTCAATCCACCGGGACGCTCATTTTTGCCTAAGCCGCCCTTTCGGGTTTTCAACTTAGCGAGCCGCATTTTTTAATTTTTATTATTATTATTTTTTTTTTTTTTAATTTTTAGGCATAGTATTTTCGGACTGCATCGGAATTCACAGGATGGGCGAGCTCTTCACCGTCCATTGTAGTAAGAATTAGCGATCCTCCGGAGAAAACTGTCTTAACAACAAATGGGCCGTCGTAATTGGGCATCCATTTCCCACGCATGTCTTTGTGAACTGGCAAGATCTTCTTGAGTACGAGCTCTCCTTGACGGAACTCCCGGGGCTGAACTTTCTTGTCAAAAGCTCTCTTCATTCGATTCTGATATAGCTGGCCGTGGCATATAGCCGCCAGGCGCTTCTCATCAATAAGATTCAGCTGGTCATATCTGTCTTGAACCCAATCTACTTCATCTAACTTTGCTTCCATCAACACCCTTAAAGATGGCAACTCAACTTCAATGGGAAGAACGGCGTCCATTCCATAGACCAATGAGAAAGGAGTTGCCCCTGTTGAAGTTCGAACAGTAGTTCTATATCCATGCAAAGCAAACGGTAACATTTTATGCCAATCCTTGTAAGTCTTAACCATTTTTTGCAGGATCTTCTTGATATTCTTATTCGCAGCCTCCACAGCTCCATTCATCTTAGGACGGTACGGAGAAGAATTGTGATGCGCAATCTTGAAAGTATCACACAACTCCTTCATAGTCTTGTTATTCAGGTTGGTACCATTGTCAGTGATGATCCGACTCGGAACCCCATAACGGTAGATAATATCTTTCCTGATGAATCGAGCAACTACTTGTTTGGTCACATTGGCGTAGGAAGCAGCTTCCACCCACTTGGTGAAGTAGTCAATAGCGACGAGAATGAAACGATGACCATTGGAAGCTTTCGGCTTAATTGCCCCAATCATATCAAGACCCCACATAGAGAAAAGCCACGGCGAAGTCAGAACATTCAATGGTGAAGGAGGAACATGCATTTTGTCCGCATAGATTTGGCACTTGTGACACTTCCTAGCGTATCGGATACAGTCGGATTCCATGGCTAACCAGTAATATCCAGCCCTCAAGAGTTTCTTGGACATGGCATAACCGTTGGCATGAGTTCCGAACGTCCCTTCATGAATTTCCTGGAGTAGCCTGTCTGCTTCCCGTCTATCCACACACCTAAGCAGAACCATGTCGTGGTTTCGTTTGTATAGTACGTCGTTGCTGATGAAGAACTTAGATGATAGTCTTCTCAAGGTCCTTTTGTCAAGATAAGAAGCATCTGCTGGATACTCTTGCGTGAGCAAATTATTCTTGATATCATGAAACCAAGGCTTTTCATCAATTTCACCTTCTTCAATCAACAGACAGTGGGCGGGTTCCCTTCTACGCTCGATTCGAATAACCGGCGCTTCATTGACAAACTTGACCTTCCACATGGATGCTAGCATGGCTAAGGCGTCAGCAATATGATTTTCAGTCCTCGGAATATGTTCGAACTTGATCTCATCAAAGTACTTAATTAACTCCACAATGTAGGTTTTGTAAGGGACCAGCTTCTCATTCTTGGTTTCCCATTCACCTTTCACTTGATATATAACCAACGCTGAATCTCCGCTTACTTCAAGAAGTTTGATCCGGAGATCAATAGTTGCTTCAAGACCAAGGATGCATGCTTCATATTCGGCGACATTGTTTGTGCACTCAAACTCTAACCTTGCGGTAAATGGGGTATAGCCACCTTTTGGATTCATCAAAACGGCACCTATGCCATGCCCACTGTAATTGGAGGAACCATCAAACATCATCTTCCACCAGAGACCCGGTTCGGGGCCATCCTCGGGCTCTGGCTCTGGCTCGTCGAAATCATTTACCCACATAATGTCTTCATCTGGAAAGTCAAACTTAAGAGGCTCATGATCTTCGACTGGTTGGTCTGCAAGATAATCTGACAATATACTTCCTTTGATAGCTTTCTGAGGTACATATTGGATGTCATATTCCGACAACAACATATGCCAACGAGCAAGCCTCCCTGTCTGAGCAGGCTTTTCGAAAATGTACTTTATTCGGTCCATCTTCGAAATCAACAAGGTAGTATGACCAATCATATATTGTCGAAGACGCCTAGCAGCCCATGCTAACGCACAACAAGTCTTCTCCAACAGTGAGTATCGGTTCTCACAATCAGTAAACTTCTTGCTCAGATAGTATATAGCGTGTTCCTTTCGTCCGGTCTCATCGTGTTGCCCAAGTACACAACCCATAGACTTCTCAAGAACAGTGAGGTACATAAATAATGGTCTTCCGTGAATAGGAGGCATCAAAATAAGAGGCTTTTGTAGGTAATCCTTGATCTTTTCAAACGCACGCTGACAATCTGGATTCCAGTCAACAGTCTGACCTTTGCAAAGCAACTTGAATACCGGCTCACAAGTAGCAGTCAGGTTAGATATGAACCTGGAGATGTAGTTCAAATGTCCCAGAAAGCCTCTGACTTGGGTTTCGGTCTGCGGGGCCGGCATGTCTTGGATGGCGCGGACTTTATCAGGATCTACCTCGATTCCTCGTTGGCTGACGATGAAACCAAGTAGCTTTCCAGATCTGACACCAAAAGTACACTTAGCAGGATTTAATTTCAACTGATATTTTCAGAGTCGTTCAAAGAGTTTCAACAGATGAATCAAATGCTCCTCCTCATCATGAGATTTGGCAATCATATCATCCACGTACACTTCAATTTCTTTGTGCATCATGTCATGAAAGAGCGTCGTCATAGCACGCTGATAGGTTGCCCCTGCGTTCATTAGACCGAAAGGCATAACTTTGTAACAGAAGGTCCCCCAAGGAGTGATGAATGTAGTCTTTTCTCTGTCGGCGGGATCCATCTTGATTTGATTATAACCGGAGAAACCATCCATGAATGAGAAAACTGCAAAACTAGCTGTATTGTCGACAAGTGTGTCGATATGCGGCAAAGGGAAATCGTCTTTTGGACTAGCCTTGTTCAGATCCCTGTAATCCACACACATTCTGACCTTACCGTCCTTTTTGGGCACGGGAACAATGTTGGCAACCCAATCAGGATACTTCGCAACCGCAAGAAAACCCGCATCCAACTGCTTCTTAACCTCATCTCGAATCTTCAAAGCCATGTCAGGTCTCGTTCTTCGAAGTTTCTGCTTGACAGGCGGACATTCTGGCTTAAGCGGTAGCTTGTGAACTACAATATATGTGTCTAAATCGGGCATATCTTGATACGACCATGCAAACACATCGACATAATCCTTCAACAGCTTGACCAATCTCTGCTTGACCTCTGCCCCAAGTACTGCGCCAATCTTGACCTCCTTCTTGTCTTCACCTGTGCCAAGATTAATCAAATATACCTGCTCCTTGTGTGGTTGAAGCTCTGTGTACTCATACTCAACCAATCTAGTCAGTTCTGCGGGTACTTTAAAATCTTCTTCACCCTCATCTTCAGCTTGATAAATGGGTGAATCCCAATCAGGAGAGACAATAGAGTCATTGGATTCAACAATGGTTGTAACGTCACTGCATGTTTGAAAGGCTTATTTTATCAAATGTTCCATGAAAATGCAAAAAGAAAATGAAAATGTTTTTAGTTTGTTTTTGAAGAGATTGCCAATTTCATTTTAAAAGGTGAAAACGAAAAGACGCTTAGTGAAACAAAATGGAGCGGAAACAAAATGCATTTATTAATAATTGTTTGAAATGAAAAAGGTGGCCCTACAAAGTGATCCAATAGCCTTGGGCAGAGCTATGGATTTGAAAACACAAAATGAAAAATGAAAAATTACTTTGACAATGGGAAAATAACTGGAATCTCTATGGCCTCCCAGTTGCTCAATGCTACATTACTCTGAAACACCAAGTTGTTCAAATCTTCTTCTTCGTCATAGTCACCGATGGCATTGACCTGATAACCTCCACTGACGAACACCTCTTGGAAAACCTTCGGATATCCTTCAACATGAATTGGCTTGTAACCCAACCCGTAGCGATTAGTCTTTGCCTTGACATTGATTACTTCTCCCCAACCTTCAGGAATGCCCCTATCGATTGTCGATTTGGTACTCTTCAACGATGCAAAAGATGGGCTACTCTGGACTCCCGCAGTTTCTTTGACTTCCACTAGAACAGCATTGGCAATTTCAAGTGCTTGGAAAGAAGTCTCCAAAGCGCCTTCATCAGCCTCAATGTACCGGAACAATGATAAATTACTAACCATTAAATCCTCTTCACCATGTATGATCACCAATTTGTCGTCAACCACAAACTTCATCTTTTGGTGCAAGGTAGAAGTTACTGCCCCAGCGGCATGGATCCAAGGTCTTCCTAGTAGACAGCTGTAATTAGGATTAATGTCCATAACTTGGAAAGTGATCGGGAACACGTGTGGACCGATCAGAATTGGAAGGTCAACTTCTCCAACCACCGATCTACGCGAACCATCAAAAGCCTTGACAATTAAAGAAGTAGGCTTCACCACAGTATCCTTGTAAGCCATCTTGCTGAGAACCCTCATAGGTAGAACGTTCAACGAAGAACCAGTATCCACAAGAACTCTTGCTAAATTATCTTCTTGACACTTTACTGATATATGCAAAGCACGGTTATGATTCAGACCCTCTTTCGGCAGCTCTTCATTACTGAAGCTGAGAGTATTACAGGCGGTAATATTAGCAATCACACTATTAAACTGGCCGGTATTGATGTCTTGAGCCACATGAGCTTGAGTCAAGACCTTCTGCAAAGCGGCTCTATGCGCGGGTGAATTCAATAACAGGGATAGGACGGAAATCTTCGAAGGAGTCTGGTGCAGCTGATCGATAACTTTATAATCACTCTTCCTGATTATCCTTAAGAATTCATCGTCTTCCTCATTAGTAACATCCCTTTTACCTTTATCTCCAGCCGACACAGCGGTATTGGTAGTTGTTTCCTTGGACGGAGCCTCATCAAAACGGGGTGTGTAGACACGACCACTGCGGGTCATCCTGCTTGGCCCAGCTATGTTAGTCACATTTTCGCTATCAACTTTCACTTCTTCTCTTGGAATGACCTTCCCAGATTCCTTATCAATCACGGTTACATCATACTTCCAAGGTACAGCTTTGGGATCACTGAATGGAAACGGACTCGGTTTCTGAATGATCAAGGGTTTAGGTGGGTCCACTGCTGGAGTAACAGGAATTGGTATGCTGAACATTGGCATGAAAGACTTTGGCGTCGGCAGATTAAACACTGGCATCCTGCCCCTTGGTTCGGGTAAGTTGAAAGTAGGCTCAATTGCAGCAACTTCCTTCGCCTTGTTAACTACTTGTAGGAAACCATCGTCCATCAATCTCTGAACATCTTTCTGAACCATAACGCACCCTTTATCACTTCCTTTACAACTTATACAATCAACATGGGAAATAGGCACCAGACCTACTTCAAACAGCTTTGCGTGGAACGTCTTGAGAGGAGTCTTAATCTGGGATACATCACGAATAAAACCCTCGTAAGACGAATCATCAACAGCATTAACATTCGCATGTGTAGGCAGAGGATTGGTTTTAACATTGGGAGATGGATCATCGAACGACAAGATCTTCTTTTCCATCAGATCTCTCACAATATTCTTTAAAGCATAACAGTTCTCCAAATCATGGCCTGGCGCACCCTCATGAAATAAACAATGAGCGGCAGCGTTGTAGTTGGCTGGCAAAGGATTCGGAGGCGGTCCCAAAGCTCGGGTGGTGATCAAACCTCGATGTACTAAGTAAGGGTACAACTCGGTGAACGTCATTGGAATCGGAGGACACGGCTTGTACTGTCTCCTCGGAGCATTTGGGCGAGATGTCGGATTCCTCTGTTGTTGATTAGCAGGAGCGTTGGGTGCTTGCTGGTAGTTGGATGGAGGCTGATGATAAGCGGGAGGCGGGTAAATAGGAGCCTGCTGCATAGGCTGATAAGCAGGAGCTTGTGGGGCTTGCTGATTAAAAGATGGTGCAACAGCAGCCACATAGGGAGGCGGAGCATACTGAACTGGGTAACCATGAGGTTGAGCGTACGGTGGCGGATATGGATATTGGTGTTTTCCCCTTCTATCAGAGGATACAGCATGAGTCTCTCCTTCCTTCTTTTTTTGAGAATTGAAAGAGGGCTTCTTAGTTTGGTCCCTTGAACTCGTATTGCCAGAACCACCAGACATCTTTCCATTTTTCATAGCTAGCTCAACTTTTACTCCAATAGCAACAATATCAGCAAAATTCGTGGTTACACTACCCACCATCCTCTCGTAAAATTCAGGGCGAACAGTGTCCACAAACCAATCAGCTAATTCCTTATCAGTCAACGGAGGTTCAACTTGAGAAGCAATCTCTCTCCATCGTTGGGCATATTCCTTAAAGGTCTCAGAACTTTTATGCGTCATACTCAACAGTTGTCTCCTGTCGGGAGCTAGATCCATATTGTACTTATAGTGCTTAATAAAAGCATCAGACAAATCCTGAAAAGACTTGATGCGAGACTGGTCTAATGTTAAATACCACTTCGACGAAGCACCTTTCAGACTGTCTTGAAAATAGTGAATCATCAACTTGTCATTTTCCACATGAGCAGCCATCCTGCGGTAGTACATTATCAAATGGCTTTTCGGGCAAGTAGTCCCTTCATAGCAGTCAAAGTTCGGAGTTTTGAACTTTGGCGGAATAACCAGACCGGAAACCAAACAGATATCTCTAGCAGCAGCACCGAAGATCTGGTCTCCTTCCATCTTCCTCAATCTTTTATCAATAGTAACCACCTCTTCGCGAAGCTTATCACGTGGTTGGCATCCTCCATCATCATCATCCAGAATTTCATAAACAGGCTCATTAAGATAAGGCTGCACATGAGTGCGGACATTAGCTTGTGTGAAAGTAGGGACCACTTTGTGAGGCTCAGAAACTAAAGGCACAGTTTGTTGTATGTTATGTATAACAGGAACAACTTGTTGAACTGCTGTAGTAATAGGAACAGCCTGGTGAGCTGATGTAACAACAGGAGGATGCAAAAAATCTTGTGAGAGGCCAGAAGGAAACGGGTTTGGCGCAGAAACAACCGGAGGATCTACAGCAGCAGTAGCGTTAATCTCAGAAACCACGGTAGGCTGAGTATCCATCTTTGCATTCATGACGTGGAGTAATTCCATGATTGTTCCAACACTCCCCCGAAGGTCTGCTAGCTCGTTGTTAACGTGATCCATCTCTTGAGCATGTTCTTCCATCCTTTTTCGAGCTTGAACTCTAGTGTTGTATCGATTCAGGGTGACAAAACTGGAAGGCGAGAGAACCGAGTATGAGAAACCGAGAGACACATGTAATGCAAAGATATGATGCGAAATATGAATGACATGACTTCATGGAATTCAAGTACTTATGAGCATTGCGGGATAACGAAAAGTTTTATTGATTGAAAAATGGATTACAAATAATATTCTTAAAATAAAAATCTCGATGAAAATAAACAACTAAAATTCTAGAACCCTAAGGAAGCACTATTCATGATTTCGGTGATTAGGCGGAGAATTGGAGGAAAATAAATCCTCGTAGAGTCTTCTCTTCTTGTAGGAGAGCAACTCTTCATTCCTTGACTGAAGTTGTTTCTGAAGTTCGTCGTACTCGCTGACCATCACCTGGTATTTGTTCTTCCATGCTTCGGTTTCACGTTGTGATTTCTCCAAAGCGATCTTCAGAGTCTCGGCTTCGGTCATGAAATACTGAACAGGTTCTTCTCTTGGAGGTAAAGGATCTTGGCAAGGATAAGGCATCTTCAACTTGATAGCTCTTTCTCTGACCCACTGAAGATACGGCTCCATAGAAACACAATTCGGCTTCCCCAGACTCTTTTTTCCTTTCTTGTGCAAATGACCCCAGGCAGATACAATCTAATCTTGAAGGGCTTTATCGTCTTTGAAGAAGATTTTCTCTACGTGTACGCTCTTAGGTGGTTCCTTCAAGGGATATCCTAACTGGCGGCGAGCTAGAACTGGATTGTAGCTGATTCCTCCATTAAAACCAAGTAAAGGTACGTTAGCAAAGTTTCCACAACCATCAATAATTAGTATTCCATCGTACACGCGGTTATACCAATCGATGTCCGAGTGCGTTAGTGCCATAACTCTTGGTGACCAAAGTCCCTTGTCAAGTCTCAAAAAGGAAGTAGACTTGGGCAAGTGCGAAATAAACCACTTGTACAATAAGGGCACACAGCAGGTAATCATCCCCCCTTTACGAAGGTTTCGGAGATGCACAGAATGGTAGGCATTACCTAATAAATTTGGCACCGGATTCTTTTTCAAGAAGATCTTAATGGCGTTGAGGTCAATGAATCCTTCAAAACTCGGGAAAAGTGATACTCCATAGAAAAGTAGGGCGAGGATTGCCTCAAATGTAAGCATATTCGAACGATCGACATGGTATTGGGCTTTCTTGATCAAGAAGTCCATAGGCAAACAGAGAGTCCCACCTTTAGTAGTCATATGGCTTTTGATGTCGGATGTCTTTAGATAGAGGGCTTTGGCAATGTCTTATTCTGTAGGGTCCTCCTCCAAAAAAGGGAAAGGTGAGTCCGCCAGAATAGGTAAGCCAATTAGATAAGAGTACTCTTCTAAGGTAGGCAATAATTGATAGTCCGGAAATGTAAAGCAGTGATAATCTGGATCATAGAATTGTAACAAGGTTGAAAGAAGTCCCTCCTGCACTTGGACTTTTAACAAAGACAACAACCTTCCATACTTGTTTCTGAACTCCTCTTGATCTTTAACCAAAGCTCCTAACTTCTTTAAGTCATCCAACTTAGGATTCTTAAAAGTATATTTCAAAGTTTTTTTCTTATTGCAATCCATGATATCCTGCAACGTTCGTAAATAAAATTGAATTCCATGAGACTCAATGCAATGTGATGCTTTATGAATGCAATGCACAAATATACACAAAGTCCTAGGTTAAAGGTATATGAGTGGAGTTGAGGTCTACCCGTCCCAATAAGGTATGTACTAAGGTTAGATGTACCTGCCGAACAAGGGTTCTAAATCGGTGCCCAAAGTCATCAGCCCATCTTTCGGATATTATCAATTTCCCGATTGACTCGGTGGTTAATAATATTCTCAAGAGAACCTCTTTCGAGTGTAGTATCGCGTAGCAACTATTTTGGGATTACTCCCTCATAATTCCCGCACTACGTCCTATATAAGGCCAAAGTGGTGTTAAGGTACTACGGTTCTCAGTATCACAGACTCCAATCGACCATGGAAAAAGTTTTCACGATTACTCGTTCAACCGAACCATTTTCGAAAGGGTCTCAACTGAGCGGTGATTCTCGAGTCAGCTTGGTCGGGATTCAACTCCCTATAAGCCTCATCGAATATATCCCCATCCTATAATAAGGTCACTCAAGTCCGGGTGTAGGACTTATCTCACAATAACGGGGTACCCCCCAAGCAAGGCACAATAATGATATATACAAGAGAATAAATAATGGAAAATATCATACAATAAACAAAATAGGGGTAACCCTTAAAAGTCAGAAACAAAGGAGATCCCCAGTGAAGTCGCCATTTTCTGTTGCGGTGGAAATAGGATATCAAACTATTAATTAGTTTGGATCATAATTCAATTCACAACCGCTCTTTGATTTATCCGAAGGAAAAGGTCAAAAGAGGGAAAACCTATTTTTGCATCGTAAACACAATGCGGGGAGAGACCTAGGTAAGGGGTTGGTTAAGCTTAGGGAAGGTACTAGCACCCTAAACTTCTGTAGTACTCTACAGGAACCTTTTGTTTATTGTATGCTTTTTTATTTTTATTTACTTTAATATATATTGAGCTAAGGGATAGAGTGACCTAAAGACCTAAGGGTTAGTCCTAAATTTACTCGGCAAGATGTCGCATCTTGTGCCTACGTATCCTGAATAGGGAATGGAATCAGAGTAATCGTAGTTCCCCTCGAAAGGGAGGTTAGAAACTTCTTGGCTGTGGTCAAGGTTTCGATAGGGAGTAAGCATTTCTTAAGGAAACGCTTACGTGGAGTCTTTGAAACTCCTATTTCTATGTTGAAATTGTTAATTGAAAATTACGGTTAAATTAGGTGTTCCACGGCGGGAAACCCTAAACAGAGTACGGCAACTCTTTGACCTAATGCTATGGTAAAGGGTATTTACGTCCACAGCGGGACACCTAGGCTATTAGGGCTTTGGAAAGTTCAAAGGGCAAGGACTATTGACTCGGCGGTCAAACAGTTTAGACCTAATCCTTCGGAATGGCGATAACGGTAAATGAAAATGAAGAATTACATGGCAAACATTAAAGTACGAAAAATAAAGAAAGCGGTAAAACAAAAAGCGTCGCGACGATCACTCGCGTAAATTACAAATCCCGAAACAATGCAAAAATAAACAACTGCGACGATTACTCGCGTAATTACAATCGGAAAAAAAAAATTGAAATAACAACAATCATGAATTAGTAAGCAAAGACAAACGTGGATTGAATGACCGTCATATGAAAAGTGAAACGACTGGATCATGAATTCTTTATTTTTGAATTTTTTATTAAAAAGGAAATACTAACTATAAGTTATAAAAGAATTTACTAACTAGAAGCTAATTATTAGTTATCCAACAAAATATAATTTTAAGTTATTAAAAAAATGAACCAATTATAAGTTATAAAAAAAAATTTAAAATTTAATAAAAGGAGTTTTACATTAAGTTTAAATAAAAATTTTGATCTTTAAATAAAAAATTTGATTTACATTCAATTTACATAAAAAAAATTATTAAGAGATATTAAAATGCCAATTATTAGCCATATGAAAATGATGGAAATGATGATGAGTTATTATTATTTTTTTTTGAATTTTTATTTACAAAGAATAATTTATTTTGAACTTTTATTTTTTATTTTTTTAAAAGGAATAGTTTATGTTTTATGAATTTTATTAAAACACAAAACAAATATTTTTTTAAGCTTTATTCTACTTACAGGATTTTAATTCTAAAAAAAAAGTTATTTACTTCAAAAATTTACTTTATTATTTTTATTATCAATGTAAAGTTTTTTTTTAACATACAAAAAAAATGGACTTATTCTTTATTTATAAAAATGAGTTTTTTATTAGCAATTATTAAAAGTATTATTAACTATTAGTTATTAAGAATTTATCACTAACTATAAATTATATTAAAAGAAAAGAGATATTTATTTAAGAAAAAATTAATGGGTAATTAAGAAGATGATTATAAGTTATATATAAAACACTACCTGCAGGAAATTTCTAAAAGTTACTAACGTTATTTTAATTATTAATTATTAGCAAGATTATCCAATTATGAATTATTTAAAAAAATTATTTACCCCTAGTTATTAGAAGGACAGTGAAGCAAAGATGTACATAATATAATAATAATAATAACAGACAAAAGAAACCACGTAATAAAAGGGGACGGTTCGCTGTAGAAACCCATTCTAGGGATTTTTATTTCTTCTTCTTCTCCAAATGCATGTCAGCGACGGCGGCGTGCTATGTGCATGTTCTTGACATCTCTTCCTTCTCTTCTATTTCTGTTCACATGAAAACCAAAATAAATTCTGTAAAACATGGTTTAAGTGGGCTTACCAGTGTTTTTCGTTAACGAACAATGATGCTCTTCTATGGTAGATCTTGAACAAACGATGATGGTGGTGGAGATGCGTGCTCGGTTTGCGGACGGTGATGACGGCGATGACGAAGCTCTCGTCTCTGAGCCGGTCTGGACTTCCACGAGTGGATTCTATTGCATGCAGGGATATTTGCGGACGGTGATGAAGATCTGCCAATCTTCTGAATCCGGTGGTTCCGTTGCCCGCCGGACGGCGTCGGCGACGGTTCTACAGCGTCGACCGCGTGAGCCTTGATTGTGTTGGAACGCTTCTTTTCTTCTTTGGATCTAGCGGACGATGATGAGGCTTTGGGGTTCCTCTGAGTCTTCCTTCGGTTGCGCCACCTTGGGTTTGTTTTGTGTTAGGGTTTTTTCTTTTTGAACTCTCTCTGATGCTATTTATACCAGTTTGATGTTTCTGGTGGGCTTGAGATTTACTGATTTGCATTGCGAAATCCTTGCAATTTGGGTGCGATTTCCTAAAATGTTGTTGTTGGATTTTGACCGTGAATTAGTGGGTGACTTGGCGTTATTTGTTACGGATTTTCCACGTTTTTAGTTTTGTGGGACTGGGCCCTCATCTTCTAAAGATTTACTTCCGAAACTTCTTATTACCGTTAAGTTTTTTCAGGTGGAATCTGACTTGGCTGCTTGTTTGTCGAGATGTTGGTGGAACGGATTATGAACTGGTTTTTGAACCGGTTGTTTAAGTTGGTTGTTGAACTGGTTTTAATTTGAACTGGATTGGTTGTGAAATTGGTTTACTAAACCGTTTTCTGAACTTGTCTTGATTTGATCTTCTGAACTTGTTCTTAGAATCGATTTCTGAACTGCTTTGTATTGATTTTTATACACTTGCTTTGGAATTAATTCAGGGAGGTTGGCGTTACGGCCCGAATATTCGGGCAAACCGCCTTTCCGAATAAGCACTTCGGCCAAGCAATTTATTTCGACAAAACTTTCTCTTCATCTTTCTCGGTCGCCTTTGATAAGAATGGATTGTTGCCGGATAGGCCACTGGCCGAGAACGGACACCCGGTGATGACACTGTTCTGAGAGTGTCAACTAACCGAATAACTTCTATTTGCTATTGTTTTGACTTGTTTTGCAGGTTCGGAAGGGATAGTCGGAGGTTCGAAAAGTTGGAGAAAGTCGAATTTCTTTTAGGAATTAATGATTTTATTTTTTTAAAAAAATGTAATTGAAATGTATGATATTGCCAATTATGTGAATTATTATCTATTTTATTTTTTTCTATATAATAACAATAGCTCCATTTGGATTAAATAACATTGTTACTATATTATTTTTGATTAAAAAAAAAGGCATGAAATCAAATATTGAAAATGAAACCAAACTAACAATGAGATGAGATTGATAAAAATGAAATGAGAATGATTTTAAGAAATTAGTTAAAAGAATGAAATATTATTGATAAAAAATGTCTTAATAAAACGAAAGGTAAATTGATTTAATAATAAATGAACATAAACATATGATTTATGGATTTTAAAAATGAAACATTTTATGATAAATTTTAAAAAAATAAAACATTGATTTATGAATTTTAAAAATAAACATTGATTTATGAATTTTAAAAATGAAATATTGATGAAATTAACTTACAATATGAAATAAAAATTGAACTTTGAAATTACATATTTTTATTAATTCCCAACTCCTTCAACTTATCCGACTAAATCCGTCTCCGACATATATTCAGATTGAACCTCATCAAATAGATCAAACAACCAAAATTTCCCCCAAATTAAGTTGGGGCTGGTGATAGAAACGGTACCGGCCTTGAACGAAGTAAAATAGTAAAAAGCAGAGAAATCCGATTAACAGTGAACAGAACTAAACTCCGCACTAAAAATTCTATTTATGTTTCTGACTAATAAATCCAATGCCATGAACCAACTCGACCAAAAATTTCAATTAAATAAATGTAACCAATCCCGACTTGAGCCAATTCTGTACCGCTTTCCTTTTGAGAAATTTAAGTGGCAGGTAGCAGAAGAAGCAGAAAATAATTGTCTGTTGAAACCAAATTCCGCAGAACGGATTCTTGCACCGACTTGACCCAAACCAAATTAATATCTCAGCATAAACCAACCCACATGACAAAATAATTTTCTCATAAATCCACTGACGACAGAGTCTTAGCCCGTTGACTTGATTACTGTATTTCGACCAT
The DNA here is from genome assembly GCA_963859935.3 of Lathyrus sativus. Taxonomy (NCBI): domain Eukaryota; kingdom Viridiplantae; phylum Streptophyta; class Magnoliopsida; order Fabales; family Fabaceae; genus Lathyrus; species Lathyrus sativus. Next base: position 231,652,276 of record OZ012737.1, read on the forward strand.
CCTGATGCGAATACCATGAATTTCTGTTTATCTTCAAAGAAAAAAAGAACTCGGAGACGGAGGTCCTGATTACTCAATAAATCCCTGATGATGACTCAGCTTCAGGGACTGTCAGCAAACAACGTGAAAATGACCATTTTGCCCTTTAACAACTAAAGTGTACCAGACGCGGTTCTTGCAAAACAAAACAAGCTACATAACCTGTTAATAGTTAGCTGATGCAAAAATGAGATGACATGTGACAGGAATCGACTAATCTAAGGGTAAAATTTGGGGTATTACAAGGAGTAATCGAGAAATCGGGAAACTAGGGTTTTGACATGGGCAAGACCATAACTCCCTAACCACACATCCAATTGAGTTAGTTCAAGACTCATTGGAAAGGTCTTGAAAATTCCTACAAAAGTCTCACAGTGGTCCACGGGCAGAAAATGAGTAGATTTGGAGTTATGGCCAAAATCGTCTCAAGAGGGAGAAAACACTTGGAAAAATTCTAAGTTGCTGGCCTTTTTAGGCATGTTTTCAGCCAACTTTAAGTGGACTTTTGACCTAATTCCACTTGGAATCTGAAGATCATGAAAACATGAAAGTTGTAGAGCTCCGTGAGGGCTTTCCAAAATGTACTATAACTCCTCCATAGCCCTTATGAGTTTAGAGTTATGAATCCAGCAAGTTGGAGTCTCAACACTTGAGTGCACCATTTCCACTTTTCACAAACTCACTTTTTAACCACTTGAACCATTCTCAGCCATTTGATCATGTTTTTATCTGATAATTAGAGATCTTGATGAATAGAAGTGCAGAAAATAAAGGGATTTGGTAGACCTTGCAAGTTGTAGGCAAGTTGCCATTATTTTAATCAAAAATCAAGAATAAAGAGAAACTTTATGATGAAAATCTGTAGCAGCAGCCTCTCCTACTCTCTAGCTTCACTTCAGTCACTTCCATGTCCTCCATACCACTTTATTTATGCCTTGCATTGAGGCAAGGACTTAAGTGTGCAGCTATACATGATCTTGAACAAGATTTCATCACAAAACTCCCTCCAAAAGCCAAAATACAAATCTGCCCCAAACCATTCCTTGGCCTATAAATAGATGTTTCTTCTATGTTAAAACACACACCATAGCACTCTAAAACCCAAGAGAAAACCATAGCTCTCATCTTGCCTTGCTTTTCTTATAAGTGAAGAAACCATTCCAAAAGCTCCTCAAAAATCTGCCTTGAGCAGTTCGCCTTCCAAAACCATTTCTACCCACTTAAAATCATCACAAACCATCTACACAGTCCACAAATGATGTGTGGGAGGTGTTCAAGCTCTTAAACGACTCCAAAACTCCATATTCTCAAAAGTCAACTTTCAACCAAACAAAGTTTGACTTTCCACACAAAAACAGATAAATCTTTGCTCAAGCCTGTTTTAATCACCTCAATCCTCCAAACACCTTTGGTTTAAGATGTACCAACTATCCATAACCTAAAATACCTTCATCATCACTTATTTTGAGATCTATCACAAAAGTTCACTCATTTACTTCAAGTGCAAGAAAAGCTGTGTTTTCATCAAGGCATTGGTTGGATATCAGTTGGAAGTCTTCAAGGTTTTCCCTACCGTATAAGCTTTCTTGGAGGTCTACAAGAGGTTAGTAATCACTATTCCTATCTTGAACTGTCATGAACATGATTGACATGCTTGGTGTGTGATGTGTTTAAATGCAAGAGCAGTTCGTGTTTGAATGTGCCATACTTTGTTTGTTTTGCTCATTAACATGTGTAGTGCTCTTATAATCATTATACAATATGGTGTTATTGTTGTGTTTATGCTTTTGAATCTCCCTTAAACATTATCCTAGGTCATGTATGAACATAGGAAAAGATTGCTTGCAACTGTTATGGAGTGATGCTGGATCTGACTATTTGATCTTGTTCTATTTGTGAATAATGTTGTTGGTTCTGTTGAGTCTAGGTGTGAGGCTTAGATTTAGTGATAGAGTAGTTTTGCATTTGAAGACTTTGATGGATTGTGATGGCATGACATGTTGGTAGGGTCTGTTTAGGCTAGTTTTTGTGTGGTTTTAAGACTGTATTGAATGTGTTTATGTTTGTGTCATGCTATGTATTGTTGTAGTTTGATGTGAATCATGAGTTGATGTTTGCCATGACTATTGTTGAATGGATACTACATGTTTTGGTTCAAGGTATTGCATTAGCTACTTATGTTGGATAGGATCATGTTGATCTGGTTCTGTTGCAAGCAGCATCATTAGATCTTGAATCTTTTTGCTGGCATTTTAGATTAGAAGTCCCTATATGTTTGATTCATGTGATGTTGACATTGTATTATTTGAAACTATGTTTGGTTTTCGATCTGCAACATTCTGTTTTGACCACTTTCAATCAAAAATGCATTTCAAGTTTTGGGTTGTCACCATTTATTATGAACATGTCTGTCATGACAGCTCACATACCATCATTTTGCTCTAATGTTTTTCTAAACCAATTTCTTGTTAGAATTTATTGAATACCATGTTTGAACTTGCTCATAACAACCTCTAGCTTTGCTTTTTCTTATTTATATGCATTAGTTACAAGTGTTTAGAATCTTTGGATCATGTCTTGAGTTTGATTTGTAATTGCTTGTATGGAATGGTAATCATCATGGGAAGTATACAATGGATTTGGTGTTTGGCATTGTCATGTTGAAATTCACTGTTGTTTCTGCTTGGTTTAGTTTTGGTAGGGTTTGATTATAGTTTGTGAATCATACAGAGATCCTTGCCTGGTTTGTATGATTGATGTTGTTTGAAATTAGTTTAGAACTGCTAATCGTGTCTGGTCTACAAGTTGGTTTGTCTGGTGTATAGAACTACATTGGTTTTGATGTGTGTACACTTTGTTTTGATGGAAACATAATTTGGTGGATGCTTTGCTTTCTGTCAAGTCTGTTTTGAGGTGTATCAGCTTTTTTTTGTCTATCATATCTTCCAATCATTTTGAACTGAAGTGAGGTTTTTAAGGTCCATGTGGTTTATGTTCATTTTGTGCTAGGCTTGAAACTAAGATACATGTTGTTAATGTGGTGAGTCATGTCTGATCACCTGTTTTAGTTACATCACAAACTGCTTGAAATTACTTTGTCCCAACTGCACAAGGCACATTACAATTAGAGTTTCATTTTTGTTCATAAGGTGTGGATATTTGAAAATAATTTGCAGACCTGGTACTTAGTTGAATCATGATGGTTTGGTGATTGAGTACACTACCAGCCAATTTTGAACTTGTCATGACAACTCATGAGACATTTGCAACTCATGTGTCACTTTATTTTTTGGTTTGAATTTGAACCTCATCTTTTGATAAACTTCATGTACCATGAATTTAGAGTATGCACAAGCCTTTCAGTGATTTCAAACAAGTTTAATTTAAACTCCAATTGTGAAAATACATTTCAAGCTCTCATTTTGCAGTTGCCTTTGGATTTCACCATATGTGAATTATTTTTGAAAACTGGTAGCACCATCGTGTTCCCTGTTGAATTTCACATAAGATAGACCCAGATTTTTTTAAGTTTGACTTTATTTTGAGTAAGTTTGAGATCAATCCGTTTTTGCATCTTGCTTGCTTGGTTTGCTTTGATTTTGGCCCAGAAATCATGCCCAAGGCTTATGTATTTCTGGGGTTGCTTGATACACTGGATGTATCGCCACCCTAGTGGTTGCAACTTGCACGCTCATGTATCTATCACCCATGCTTTCCTGAGTTCGATCCCTGAGGAGGACAACTCTTTTGCTATCTTTTGGTTATATTATCATGTTTTAGTATTTTAACTCCCTTGTCCATGGAATATCACTTGTATGTGTTGGCTAAGGTGGTGAGGTTTTAACCTATGATCCACAAGACACTGGTTCAACCCTTGGTGTGGACACTCCCTTCTTTTTTAATACTAGTTTTTCATGATTTTCTTCAAAACTTCAAAGTAACACAACTTTATCAATTTTTATCATTTTTGAATGGTTCTTTTTGCTAATGTCTTGTATTGTTGAATATTTTCATATGGTATGTAAAGAATCCTAGAATTTTCAGTTTAGAAACATCTTCACTAAAGAAAGTCATGCTTCATTTGTAGGGTTTTAACCTTCCTACCTTTCCTCTTTCATTTCAAATTTGAATTTCATTCTCTTTGAGTTTTAATTTGAAACTTGGCTTGTTAGCATCCTTGTGTACTGAAGTTTGTCTTAAAAATCCTTTCTTGTAAGCATTTGTGTTCAATCTTTTCTTAAAACTTGAAAGTTTTTTCCCATTGAAGTTTTTGAACTTTTGTATACCATTGTTGTGGCATTATTTGTTTAGGCATGATGCATGTAAGTATGCATGTCATCTTGTAAGCCCTAGTGAAACCTCATCTTTGTTAAGATGCATCTTTGTTAAGATCCCCTTCCATCTTTATTAAGATGTACCCCGTTCTTCGTTAAGATATGCTTTGGTTTTCACCTTTCATTAAGTCTTGTAAGAACTTTCCCCTTCTAGATATTATAATATCTTGATACTTGCTTTGGTCGTAACCATTTACCTTGATTGAAATCATTGATATCGTAATATCTTGATGTTTTCTTTGGTTTTGACCATCTATCTTGATTGAAATCATTAATATTATAATATCTTAATGCATGCTTTGGTTGTGACCATCTATCTTGATTGAAATCATTAATATTGTAATGTCTTAAATGCTTGCTTTGGTTGTAACAAATTCATCCTGATTCAAATACTTGCTTATTGTAATATGCTTGCTTATTCTTGGTTGTAACCATATCCCTTATATTCATCATGTGTGAATGCTTATGCTTTGTTAAAGTTTACTTTCCCCAAGTGATGGAACTCTTTAGTTCTCATCCAAGTTGCCTCATATTTTCCCTTCCAAAGGAAAGTCTCTCTATTGAACCTTGGGTCATAGATAGCTCAATAAACTCATAGGTCTGGATAGAACCTTCTCCCCATTTTGGTCTGGATAGAACCAATAGGATATAACCTCATAGGTCTGGATAGAACCTTCCCCCTTTTGGTCTGGATAGATCCAATATGATTTAAACTCATAGGTCTGGATAGAACCTTCTCCCTTTTGGTCTGGATAGAACCAATAGGATTTAAACTCATAGGTCTAGATATAACCTTTTCCCCCTTTTGGTCTGGATAGAACCAATAGGATTTAAACTCATAGGTATAGATAGAACCTTCTCCCCCTTTTGGTATGGATAGAACCAATTGAAGTTAAACTCATAGGTCTGGATAGAACCTTCTCCCTCTTTTTGGTCTAGAAAGAACCAATTGATCCTTATTTTGTAGTTCGTGCCTGAACTACGACCGCTCTAATTTCTCATTGGACAATGAGAATACGTAAGCACAAGATGCGATATCTTGACGAGAAACCTTCCCCCTTCTTCCACCTTTTGGTCTGGATAGAATCAATTGGTCTTACAACGTAGAATTAGGTAGAGTTTGGTTAACTCTATGTAAGGATCATGGAAATAATTACTTACTCCCCTTTCTTGAGTGTACAATGTAGATCTAGAGAGTTTGTTTAAACTCTACGCAAGCATTGTGATGTTTGTTCCCCTTTGAACCCTGATCATAATCAAGTGTTCTTCATCCCTAGTGAGGTGAACTACGATTGCTCTGACTCTATCCTAGTTAGGATATGTAGGCAGAGGATGCGATATCCTTGCGAGAAAACTTAGAAACTATCTTTAAGTTTTAACCTTCACCTTTTACCCAATCCCAATCCATAGCAAACATTTAGCAAGTATTAGCATGCAATCAAATAAAAGGTTCCTGTAGAGTACTACATATGTTTAGGATGTGAAATACCTACCCTAGGCATAACCAACCCCCGATCCTCGAATCTCTTAGCATTGTTGTTACATCGCGCAAAAGGTTCTTTCTTTCTTTAGATCTTTCCTTTGGATAAATTAAAGTCTGGTTTTGAATTTAAGAATTAAGATTCAAGTTAATCAATAGCTTGGTATCATGATTCTCACCGCAACAAAATGATGAGAGGATCTAGGGTTTAAAATTTCGGGTATAACACCTAGAATTACATGTCAAAACCTTTTTAGTAACAATAGCATTGGAAATAGGATTACCTAGCAAGTTTTAACGATTAATAAGATGTGAGAACCGCTTTTGCATTTAAGCAATGGTTTCACCATGCTTCATGCGAAAGAGTTTGAACTCTTTATTAAGTGTATTAATTCAGGCTTGTTTGACCTCATTAGTTTCCTCATGAGTAACTTGTATAGCATCCCACATAGCCATAGTGGTTGTACAATGAGAAACATGATAAAACTCATCAACACCGAGAGCGGGTATCAAAATGTTTTTTGCTTTCCAATCGTGTGATCACTTCTTATTATCTTCGTCATCCCATAGTGCTTCGGGCTTAGGTAAGGTACCACATTCTAAAACATGTGTGATTGGTGTAGGTCCATTTTGAATGACTTCCCAAACATCTTTATCATAAGAATTGACATGAATTTACATACAAGTTTTCCAATAACCATAGTTTCCTCCCGTAAAGATTGGAGCTATTTTATAATCCCATTTAGGTTCGTGAGCCATTTTCTAATAAGCGTTTTGAAGCATGAAATCAACCGGGCTCTTGATTCCACTTTTTAGACGACGGCGACTTGTCTAGAGGGGGTAAATAGACACCAATCCAAAAATTACCAAATAAAATTTGGGTTTTAAAGTTGTTTGAAAAAGAGTGCACGCAAAAGGTTTTGGTGTGGATCGACAAAAGTCGTCTACACGAACCTAGGTATTTGAACTCAGATATGCAAATCCAATTATGGAATGACAAACACAATAATTGAATTCAACCTTTAATCGAGTATCATGTTATTACTCGTTTAAACTAATTACTTAACAATGTTATTTCCAATGATAATGAGCAAAAATATTGAACAATGCAATTTATCAAACACTTGGTGTGCGAATGAATTTTCAGAATTTCCTTTGTGTTATTGTTGATATGAAAACCACTTATAATCAAAAGTGATTATAAGCTAATCAACAATCAAGTTAAAACAAAAAGATTACAGGAAAATTCTTATGAGTCGATCGATCGTTTAATGCTATTTGATAAATTGCATTCTGAAAAATAAAGCGAGTAAAGAGATAATAAAGAGATCTACACGAGGATTTGTTCATGCAGTTCCCCACTTTCGTCCTTGCGTGTGGGTATGTCGGCACCTAATTTCCAATGTAGAATTAGGATACTTTCTTACTATGCAAAAGGTTGATATACAAGAAACGTATTCCGAGCAACCATACAAACACAACTGGTTCTGATGTTGATTCAACTTGTTTTCTTATTTTGATCTTGAGTAAGACTAAAATAACAATGGATGCCAATTGACTTGTCGATATTGCTACTCCTTTTCATTCTTTATCTCCAAATCTTTCGCGCATGATAAATTGCACCGATTGTTCCATAAGACTTCAATTCGATTCGTTGTTCTCCGCTACTTCCTTTGCGTTATTTCTCTCCAAAGGGTCCTTTATGTTCTTTACCTCTAAAGGCTTTCACAATGTCGTAATCCTCTCTTGAACGTCTTACATGAAAATCCCCAAACTTTTACTTGATCTTGGAGGACAAACCCGTGGTTTTTCTGGATGAAGACCTCTGAAAATCTCAACCCAATATCTCGGATACATAAGAACCTAATTGGACCTTATCAGGCCTTCACCTAGCTGGCACCCCAACAAAATATTATTATGTGTGATTTGTCAGTGTATAGACATAGGATATAGGTTGAAGATGATGAGAAAATGCAAGCTAGTTTTATGGTATCACCAGTTTGGAATGAAGCATGAATGATGTATTTATAATTATGGAAGTTTGGTGGCAAAGAGGTAACTTTTAGAGTAAAAAATATTGACAGAACTGACCAACTTAACAACATGTGTTGACCTGAACGATGGATGTGTCGGCATATACTTTCAAACATAATAGCATGTGCCGACCTGAAATAACACATGTGCCGACCCAAGAGAAACAGAACCTACAGGCTTATTTCAGACAGTAGATGTGCCGACCTGAAACATGTATGTGCCAGCACATACTGATGAAATTTCCATTTTGTGTCAACCTAAAGAAGGAACGTGTCGACTAGAACGAAATAGAAGCTACAAGATTTAATATTTAGTTACATGTGTTGACCTGATATGCGTATGTGCCGACACATGTAATGCATTTTTGTGCAGTAATAAAATAGAAGCTACAGGCTTCAATATTGAGTTACATGTGTTGGCCTGAAATGTGTATGTCCTGACACATGTAATGCATTTTTGTGCAGAAACCTGGTTTTCATGTGTTTGGGCTAGTTCAAGGTGGTTTTTGATGATTCCTAAGACCTCTAATGCAAGGGAGCCACACATACTCAGAGCTGTTGTCCAATATACCAAAATGCAAAGTAGTTTTAATGTTTTGACATCACGCAAAACATTTCAGGGTAAAGTTGCACTCACATATCAAATATACCGAAGTTGCATCCGAATTATTCAAATCTTATATGAAATTGATCAATCACTTTTGTGTAACTTATGAATGATCGATGTATTATTGCTTTACCATACAAAAGTCGGATTCTGAAGCATAGTCAATATCGAATCATGCAAATCACACACAACATGATGCCAAAAAATTAATTTTCTTTATTACTTAATTTATTCCATGTTTTAATCAAATTAAATAAGAAAGTACCTAAAATAAACAGTTATCAGATGCATGGTTTTGTAAGTGCCTCTAATACCACTGAAGGGAAATCGCGATCCAAAAAGTAGTGGAAATTAAAACTTTCCCTTTAGTGATCCTTAAGAATGAGCACGATTAGTGATAGAAACAGTTACCTCTTGTGGTGATTAACAATTTTGATGCAGATCTGAATAAATGATCACGAGCATTGAATGAAGAACAAAGCCTCTACTCAGTCCACACGAACAAAGTGCCTTCAATCTCAGTGTTAGGTGCTACGAATGAAGACTTTGAGAGAGAGAGAGAGAGAGAGAGAGAGAGAGAGAGAGAGAGAGAGAGAGAGAGAGAAAGAAGAGAAATTCGGCCAGGGTTTCACCAACTGAATTTCATCAAGTTCAGAAAGCTTCTACACAAGGGTTGTAATTATAGAACCACTTGTGCCGGCTGCAAGCTAAAAAGCCAGACTTAAGTGCACCATATAATAATAATAATAATAATAATAATAGTAATAATAATAATAATATGATAACCATTATTATAATAAACATATTTTATTATTATTGTATTTAATAACTATAATAATAATAATAATAATAATAATAATAGTAATAATAATAATAATAATAATAACTCTTATTATTATATTATACGATGTTCCATATTTTACTTAAGTACATCGTATCTTACGGTATTTCATAATTCTCTCATGTACACCGTATCTTACAATGTTTCTTATTTATTCTATCTCTCATCAATTTGTCCTTATGAGTGTGACCCTGTAGATTCTCGTGATGTTGACAATTATATTAAATCATATATTTAATATAATAAACAGTGAGCGGTATCTAGCAATACACCACTGCTACCCAAGTCACAAAGATTTTATGTGATATAACAAAACCTTTTGTGATAGTACTTGTGTGTATAATTAGCCTTTTGCCCTTATTTCTATATTGAACACAATGCATATATCGTGTCATCCTTGTGCAGTTCAATATTGTGACCTTAGACATTTATCTTGTTATGCAGGATGGGCAAATTCCATCTAGGTCACTTATGTCCCTCAGCATGTTTTATGGAGTACCCATCAATTGTCTTTATGGTCATTCAATTACAGACAATGTTAGATCAATAATAGAGTACTCGACTCTACATCCAGGGTCCATAGTGGTTTCAGGTAGAAGGGTGGTATACACCACTATCACCATGAGAGTAACTTATGACACTTTTCATGACATTCTATGTAGTATTCTCATGGCAGGTCAATTCAGTAAAAATATTACTCCTAATATTCATACTTAGGTTAAGATTTGATAACTCCTTATCCATGATCCATGAGATGTGATCATAAGTCTATCTACATAATAGTATTAACGTTTTAAGGTTATCCCACTTCATAGTAAAGCTCGACTACAGATACTTTAAGAATAGTGTCCTTATGTTTAATGGGATCTCATGACTTAGTCACACTTAATATTTCATTAAACGAACTAGCTATTCTACGGAATTTATTATTCTAGAAAAACAATCATAATAAAAAAAATGTATTTTATTAATAATAAGTAATTTGATTCAAGTACCAAAAGTATTGGCTTCTAGGGCTTACACCAACAATGTGGACTACGACGTGATCGTTGATCAATTCGACGGTATTGTTGGTAATGTTAGTGCTTGTAATTACCTAAGCTTAAATGATGAGGAATTGCCGGAAGAAGGGAAGAATCATAACATGGCTTTACATATTTTTCTGAATTGTCAAGAGGACGCTTTGTCTAATATGCTGGTTGAGACTGGTTTGTATCTTAACATGATGCCGAAATCTACCTTGTCAAGACTGTCATATCAGGGTACTCCTATGAGGTTCAGTGGTGCGATTGTTAAAGCTTTTGATGGTTCGAGGAAAATAGTGATATGGGAAGTTGATCTCCCTATGAAAATAGGTCTGCAATCTTTCATGAGTACCTTTCAAATTATGGATATTCATCTTGCGTACAGTTGTTGGCTGGGCAGACCATGAATCCATGAGGCTGGAGCTGTTACTTTGACACTCCACCAAAAGCTAAAATTTGTAAAGAATGGGAAATTTGTTATGTTATGAGATGAACAGACTATGCTGGTAAGCCATTTGTCATCTTTCTCATATATTGACGCGTATGAGGTTGTGGGAACTCTGTTCCAAGCCATACATTATTGAAAATGTTGAAAAGAATAGTGGGGAATCCAACTCTTCTCTGAAAGATGTGCAATAGGTTATTGAGAATGGTCAGTGTGTGGGTTGGGGCATAGTCGTTGAACTTACTGAAAACAAAAATAGAGTCGGTATGGGTTTCCCTCCTGGTACAACTAGAAGGCAATTGAAGTGCTACCAAGATTTTTTTTACAGTGTTGGGTTCATCCACTCTGGAGACCAAACTGCTGCCACAATCATTGAAGATGACTCAGAGGATGACATGCTGAACTTTGTGACTCACTGAGTGGTCTTCCATAATTGGACAGTCATCGACATTCCTACTATTGTTCACTCTTTGAAGTAATTTGTGTTGTGTTTTTCAAATATTCTTTCACTTTTCCCAAGGTGAAAGTGAATTTGTGAGGGCTTTGTTTCAAACTTTATTATCATTAATAAAATGTTATTTCGTTTATCCATGTCTGTTTTTATCTTTTTGCTTTTTCTAGAATAATTTCAATATTTGCATAATTCTTGCACATTTATATTTTTCCTAAATTCAAGTTGTTACAGTGAGAATAAGATATTAAGTTATTAATTAACTTGAATCACAAATCATTGAAGTTCACCACCGTCAGGATAAATAACGTTCAGTGGCGACTCTTTTGTTTTTTCCGCCGGGTGTTTTTCGTAGTAGCGACAAATAGCATTATCATTTCTTCATCCAGCCATATATAGGCAATCAACAATAGAATAGTTAGCACATCGATATTGTTCACACACTAATCGACTAACAGTAACATACATCATATAAAAACCTGGCAGGACGTACCGACCTGATCTGATACCATTATGTAACACCTTAAACCCGACACATAATCATCAAATAATTTAATTAACAAAACATAACCGCTTATGGTGTCACACACAACAAACATGGTATGCTCTATAACACGAGTTACAACAAAAACTTTAATGCATACATTTTTGTTGCGATGAGAATCGGATATCAAGCTGTTAATCATCTTGAATCACAAATCATTGAAGTTCACCACCGAGCTTTGATTTATCCAAAGGAAAGGGTAAAGATTAAAGAAAACTCTATGTGCGCTACGTAACAACAAAGCTAAAATATTGTGGGGTTCGGGGTTGGTTATACCTAGGGAAGGTGTTAGCATCCTAAGTATCTGTAGTACTCTACAGGAGCCTCTTGTTTGGTATTTGTGTTATTACTAATGTTTTCTTGCTAATGGTTATCTGCTAAGGTAAAGGTGCTAAAGGTGACCTATGGGTATATGTACTAAGTATGATCACCAAGATGTCGCATCTCGTGCCTACTTATCCTAAAAAGGACGGAATCAGAGCAACCAGTTCACCTAACTAGGGTGAAGGAACTCTTGATGATGGTCAAGGTTACGAGGGGAATAAGTATTCATAACAATGATAGATACATTGAGTTAAAAAACTCTCTAAGTCTAAGTTGAAAGTCCTAACTTGGGGATGACTTTAACAAAAGTCAAAAGAGGGAGGTGAGTACACATGACAATGGTACACACATAAAGTTAACAAACTCTAGACCTAAGCTCTAAGCTCCTAACAAGGTATGCTAAAGGTCTTGACTTGACATAGCCAAAGGGATATAGGTTCTAACTTAAGGCTAAGTTGAAGGACCTAATGACTCTAACAAGGTCAAGGGAAGGCTAAAGATGAGCTATCTATGACATTAAGTCAATAGTGAGACTTTCCTTTGGATTAAGGAACAAAAAGGCAACTCTTTAGGATGAGATCTAACAAGCTACATCACTTGGGGAAAACTTAAAATTTTTTAAAGAGGTATCAAAAACAGTGTAATATTCAAGCACAAAGCATATAGTTATTCAAGTATAATGAAAACGTATGATAATGGTAACAACCAAGAAGATAAGGGCAAGCATGTGACAACATCAAGAAAAGATTGATAAAGTTACCAGATGATAAGGTAGGAACCAAGCATTTATTCAAAGAAGCTTAGAATCAAATCAAATGGTTACAACCAAAGGTAGTTTCAAAAATAGATGTTACAACATCTAAATAATCATGAAATAAGATTCTCACAAGACTAAACATCATAGATGACAATTTGAAATGCAAGCAATCATGCATAAGTAAAAATATTACCTATCATGGCAAATGACAATATTTAAAGCATGGATACAAGCCAAACAAAGTAGAGGTAACAACCAAACATTCTTGAACAAGAATAAGACATGTGTGACAACAACATGTAGGTAGAGATATGAATATTCTAAGGATAACATGTGAACATACAAATCAAGATTATATCACATAAGTCAAGTGGAAATAATACTTGAAAACACCATGGATGTGATATTAACATGTTAAAATAAGTAGGTAACAACCAACATGTAAATTGGGGTTCAATCATGGCTTGGAGGAAGGAGATAACATCACAAAATTCTCTTATACAAACATGTATCCTAAGATTAAATTCTAAGGCACAAAAGCATCTAAGAAACACTTCAACATGATATGACATGCATAAACCACATGCATACATATATGTTCACACAAACATGGAGGAAAATTACATGTTAAGAGTAACGTTACAACCAAAGCTTCAATGGTATGAACAAGAGAAAATTCAACACACATTTACATTTAAGTGTATTGGAGCTCGACCATTGGAGACTTAGGCGTTACCTGTTTGCGGTAGAACCAAGAGTTAACAACACTCTTTTATGAAAATAATTTTCAATTAATCCCGAAGGATAAAAATGTTTGATGTTTGTTTTTAAGTCTTTTATGAAGAAGAAGTGAATTGAATTGTGTTTCTAATTCATGTTGCACTAAAGACTATGACTTAGGAGCGAATGCGTCTCATATCGTCCAAAGGACATACGCTAAACACTCTAGACATTTGAGAGGAGGCCCCCCAAACATCATTTCCCAAGTACTTAAGGATCGTAACGTACAACACTTAATATCCTTTATTAGATGTTTTGAAGAAGTTTTGAGATGAGAAGAGAGAAGACACAACTAAGAGGAAACTAACTCAACCCTAATGTTATCATGCAATTGTCGCACCTCGAAAATTCATTTTGAACATACGACCCTCGCGCAAAAGGCGCGGAAATTGCGGTTCGACAGAGTCGCCACTGAACTTTATTTTTCCCGAATGAACGAGAGAGGAAAATATCAAGAAAACCTCATAAACGCGGAAGGAACACGGCCGTCGCAACCATATTCCTGGGTTCGGGAGTCGGTTACGCGAGGGGAAGGTATTAGCACCCCTCACGTCCGTCGTACTCGACGGGAACCTCTTAATTCGAGTTAATGGATGTTAGCTAGACTTAATTCTTCTCTTCTCGCTACTAAATGCTAAAGGATACTATAAAGGGATAAAAACACTAGGGGAAAAGGGATGGTTAGAAGATGGGGTGCTCGCCAAGGATTGGGGCCCTTGTGCCTACGTATGCTCATTCGGGCGAGAATGAGAAATCAGAGCGTCGTAGTTCGACTACGGGAAAGGATGGGGGAAAATGGAAGATGGAGGGGATTGTGCTCGCCAAGATCATCGCAATCTTGTGCCTACGTATCTTACATTCAAGAGTGAATGAAGAATCAGAGCAGTCGTAGTTCGTGGATACGACCACGAAAGAAACGGGTTTGAATGAGTTTGAAAGGGGTACGGATGATGACTACTTGAAGCTTAAGAAAGACTTCTCGGGCCCAAGTAATCGGGAGAGTGAACCAAAGACTTGGAAACTCTCTTTTTCATCATGAAGGAATGATATGTTTGAAAGGATAAGGTTGAAATGATGACGATCACTTGAAGCCTAAGAAATACTTCGCAGACCCCAAGTAATCGGGAAAGTGAACCAAAGACTTGGAACACTCTCTTTTTCATCGTAAAAGAAGGTTGTTTGAATTTGAAATGGTGTATAAAAGGATGAGATTGGTCGGATGACGACTACTTGAAGCTTGAGAAAGGCTTCTCGGATCCAAGTAGTCGGGAGAGCGAACCAAAGACTTGGAACACTCTCTTTTTCACCGCAAAAGAAGTTGTTTGAAAGGTGAATGAAAGGATGAGTAATTGGAGATGGTTGAATATTGTCGAGTTTGTTAATATTATTTAAAGGCGTCAATTGCTCACACACGAATAAGATAACTCGCATATAAACAACGGAAAGCAAGATCAAAGACTTGAACCTACTCTTCACACCTTGAAAAGAACTGAATAATTGTTAATTGATTGATAGTTTGTTTCGAAAATCCTCTTGACGTTGGATCAAGGGTTTGACTCGTTATCGCGTGCAATGCGTGCTGAAAATGAAATTATTTGAAAAAAAGAGACCGACTTGACTTACGCATCAAGGGTCGAGTTGTAATAGGTCGATGGCGAATGCGTATGAGCACTCGACTTACAAGGGTTTGAAAATGGCTCGATGATGAATCGAGGATTAGTTTGAAAATAGTTTGAATCCGCTCTAGTCCCTATGGGTGCTCCTAGGAGATAAACTAATAATCAAAGAAATGCAAAACATACATCGGAATGGGGAAGGGATACATGTAAGTTACACGGGATTGCACGAAATAAAGGGGTCTCATTGTCAGGTAGCCCAAGAGAAAGTTGTGTGTGTGCTTTTGTGTCCTAAACTACACCTTGAGTAAAGTCGGGCACGACTCAAAGTTAGGATACCTGCAAATGACCAAAGATCCAACAGTCCACCAATTTGGCTTTTAGGAGTTTTGATAATTTATTAAGTATTTTCAAATATGGGTGAGTGAATATGAATAATGAGATATGATAATAATAATAATATGAATAAATGATATGACAATAATATAGTAAGATAATATAACAATAATATCCACAATAATATTCAACAGAAATTAAATTCAATGGTTAGTGAATCGAATCGGGACATGAAAGAATGGATCTCGTCTTAATCGCAAACATAATGCCGATTAATCGAAGGTAGCCTATCACGATCCCAAAGTACGGAAAATGACCCCAATGGTCATTCACCATAGATTTGAAATCGAGAAGGTTATCAACTTCGATACGCGACGCTTACGAATAAAAAACTTCATCGATCCAAAAATCGAAATAAAATCGGAGAAATAAGGTGGTCTCGGATCCTTTGTTTCACGTCAACATTTTGACGGTTAAACGGTGGAAACTTCGTCATTGACCACAAACAAGAAAATGGGACAAAATGCCCAATAAAAATCAACTTCTAAAAATATAAAGTAAGATCCTAAACTCTAATATTAAAAATATATATATATATATATATATATATATATATATATATATATATATATATATATATATATATGAACCTCTATATAAAACAATAAGAGAAAAATACATAATATATACAAGAAAATAATAATTTATATATATACTTACATAACCAACAGGCTGTTTATATAAAAAATAATAATAATAACATTTCCATAATGATAATAATATATATACAAAATAATGTTAAAAATAATATATGATAATATAATAAAGACAGAGGGGGTTAATGTGTGAACAGGGTGTGTAGTGGTTTTCCAGGATCAAGGTGGTCTTAAGCCCAAATCAATTAAAAAAACAAAATATAAACAAAAAAGGAAAAGAAAAAAAATCAGATCCTCTTGAACGTATCAGTTTCTTGCCTTTCTCTCTACTCTCCCTCGACGTCTCTCACTCTACTTTTTCTTGATTTCATCTTTTTCTCTGTTTCTAGCTTGATTTAGGGATCTATTGAACTGGATTTTAATTTTTTAGATTTGGAAGTTTTGATTGAAAGAGTTTTGAAAAGCGAATTTGGAGATTTTGGAGGTTGGGGGTTGCGGTTTCTGAGTAAGTTTATTGATGAAGGTTGTTGCAATATTGGAGGTGGTTTCACCGGAGATTCGGTGTGGGATTTTTGTGGTGGAAATTTCTGGGTTTCGAGTTGAAGGGGATGAGGATCTGGAAGGTGAGAGATCGAGTTGCGTAATGAGTTTTCGGTGTCTCGGAGTGATTATTGTAGGTGTTGATTGGAAAAATAGATGAGTGAGTTTGAGTTTGGCGGTGTGGAATGTTGTTTGTGTGAGATGTTGGAACAGACGCGGAATATCGGAATGGGTTGTGAAGGCTGGTGCGAATCAGATTGTTGATGTTCTGCAAGTTGGAAAAAATGTTAATGTTCATTCGGTTTGGTGGAAAATTAGTTTGTGGAAGAAGTTATGGAGTATTTATTTAAGGTCAATGTTGGGTGTATGGTGAACAATTTGAAGATGTTGAAGTTGACGTTGGAAGATGATTTTCTGTTGGTGTTACACTTGGCGGCTCAATCTCAGATTAGGGTTAGTGTTTAGGGTTGGAGGCTGAAGGGATTAGGGTTGGTGTCCTTGGCTGCTAGGGTTGTTGGGAGAGACAATAAATAGTACTCATGCCACTGGAAACTAAACACGTGGCTTACTTAGAAGTTCCTAATTACAAATTAAAAGACTAATGACACAATAAAATTAATCTAAACTAACAGTAAATAATTCTAATCTAGTTAATAATTCTAATTAAAATAATACTAATCTAAATAAATAATAAAAGAAAATAATACTCTAATTTCTAAAAAACTAAATAATAAATAATAAGAAAGAAAAATAAAAAAACTAAATAATAAATAATAAGAAATCCTAATTGAACTTAATTTAATTAACTAATAAAAATTTAAAAAAAATGGTTATTAGTAAAAAAAACGAAAAAAAATAAAATATTTATGGTTGGAGGCAAGATTCAAACCCTCATCTTTCAAGTAAATATAAATATGTTCATCCGCTGGGACAAGAATACTTCTAATAATATGATGGCATAAACAATTATATGTTACTACAAACGAAAATAAACTGAAAAACAAACAAAACAGCCGGTGTGAGATTTGAACCCCCATCCTTTAAGCCAATGCTCACAAACCCAACCACGAGAACACATATGCTTTCAGTTATAAATTTGCAGAAATATATACATTACATGTGTATTAAAAAAAAATCAAATTTAATTAAAAAAACTATTTTTAAACTAACCCAAATAATAATTAATTCTACCTATTTTAATAAAATGCTAACAAAATAGAAAATAATTAAACTCAAATAAAACTCTAAACTATTTTTAAGTAATATATATAAAAAGACCTATTTAAACTAATTCTAAATTAAATCTAATAACAATAGTTTCTATAAAACTAAACTCTAAGTCTATTAAAAATAAAATTCTACCTCTAGACTAATTCTAAAAAAAACTAATCTTATAAAAAACAACTATTTTCAATTTTAAAAAGCAATTAAATTCTAACTAATCCTATTAAAAAAATCTAAACTATTTCTTAAGAAACAAATAAAATTCAATTTTAAAAAAAATCACCTAAATTCTATTTTCTATTTTAAAAGCTATATATAAAAAAGAAATAATTCTTAATAAAAATCTATTCTAAGATCAAAATATGGACATTTGAAAAAAGAGAAAATAAGACAGGATTTAAAATTTACAAAAATACCCTTTTGCCACGTGTCACACTTCTATTGGGCAAAATAGTCGAGATTTTAAAAAAAATGCTCAATCGGGGGTGGATACGTGTCTAAACGACATGAAACAACAAATAATAATAACGCGAAAATATATACAAAAAGGGGAGGACAAATTTAGGGTATGACAGCAATGTGCTCCTATGATTGAGATTAAGAGGGGAAAATCTACCCTAATGTTAGCATGCTTGGATTGAACACTTAATTTCTCTCCTACTCCCAAAGGGACTAGGAATCCTAAAGGATCATGGCAAAGAAAACCAAGTAAATACAAGATAAATCAATCACAAGTGAGAAGGAAGAAAGGGATGCAAACATGAAATGCAACACAAACAAAAGAGGGAGGAAAAAGGTGTGGGGCAGCAACCACCACAAGCACATCTCAACCTCTTGAAAATAAAGAAATAGATGAAAAAAAAGAGAAATCCAAGCAAAAGAACTCAGACAAGTCCAAGAAAAAGTGAGATGAAATGGGAGAAGCGAGCTCCTACGACCATCGACCATCAATCACCGAAGAAAAGTGGGAGGAAAAAGTGTGGGACAGTAGCCACCACAAGCACATCTCAACCAAATAATTCTTCAAACTCAAGCAAAACAAAATGAACACTCATCACTTTGAACAGCATCCATAAAAGTATGCATTCAAGTGGAAATCGAACAACGCGTGTCGAAGAATCATGATTAAACAATCAAGAACAGCAACACAATATCCAAAACATCTCACTCAAATGCATCATACTGATCCATGAAGATTCAAAGTGAAATGATACCCAAAACAAGCAATAAAACAGCAAACATGACATTCTGGTTCAGTGTTAATCAGTTAACAGATATGGTTAACCGATTAACGAGTTAAAAATATTTAAAATTTTAAAAATTTGCACTGGTTAATCGATTAACCAGTTTGCACTGCAACTGGTTAACCGGTTAACACTGTACCAGAAGCAGAAATTCAGCAACTCAAAAGCACTTTTATCAATTAATCCAATGTGCAATCATTCTAATGATAATATAATCAATTATGCACGAAATTAAACTAGAAAACAGTGATCCAACAACATGTAAACACATTAAAACAGCAAGATCTCAAATCACATGAATCAAAAATCAACAACATCAATCAAAAATGAAGATTAACATGATGATTATGCAAATAAGCTCAAAAACAGAATCGGATCTAGAATTTTCAACTTACAAAACGGAGATTTGCTTTGGTGAATGTTGATTCACTTGAAATAAGCAGATCCAAGCAAGAAACCCAGAGATTCTTCAAGATCCAAGTGAGTTCTTGTAGTAGAAATGAAGATCCACCAAAGTTAAGCAAGAATTATCCAAATAAGCTCCTCTAGATCAACTTCAAAATTCAGATCCAAATTCACACGAAAATTGAATGGAGAATTGGAGATAATATGAATGAAGGATGAAGGATTTAGCTCTAGAATTTAATGATTCCAATGGAGAATCAAAGAATTCAAGGTGAGAAGAGCTTTAATGGAGGTTTTGGAGATGGAGAAGTTGAGAGTCAAATTCAAGAGTGTATGAATTCTGAAAAATGAAATGGAATTATGAGGATTGATTGTGTGAGGTCTGGAGAAAATCATTTAAATATGCTCTAGGTTAGGATCCAAATGTGGTTTGGAGTGTGGTTTGTGAAAATTGAAATGGGAAATTGGAGGGAATGTGAATTAATTTGAAAACTAATCAAAATTCAAAGTGGTTCTAGATCCTTCTTCTGGTGTAAAATCAACTTCACAAGTGATCAAAATGGACCCCAAAGTGGCACACTTGAAAAAACTCACGTGCAAAGGCAAAATTTGTCTTGGTTAATGGTTAACCATTTGGGTTAATCGATTGACACCTTCAAAAATTCAAATCTGATCTGATTTTTCATTGGTTAATCGGTTAACACCTTAAAATTTTGAATTTTGGCGCCTTCTGGAGGGAAATCTATTCATTTTCCCGTTTTCATCCATTCTAAACTTTGTTCGGCCTCTGAAACTTGCTCTTGAATACTACATCCATGAGAATGCTGGAGATAGCCTGAATGGTACCTCCTGAGCTGAAAATAACCAGCAAATTAAAATAAAATCGACCGCTCGATCGTCGGGAAAAATAAATGCCAAATCTCCTGATGCTCGCTGTTTAGACTCCTGCACTAAAGAGAGACATGAGCCACAGAAAAAACCTTGATCCCCTGTCTCAAGAACAAATGTTATGCTATGCAAAAATTCAAAAAGAAAAGAAAACATAAGCCAAGTACAAGAAACGGTTGGTCAAAGTTTGGGGTACAACAGCTGCCCGTATTCAAGCGACTTGGACCTGAAAGGATGAAAACCGAACGACTTTCAAACATTCAAGGTAAAAGACAGTTGAATACAAAAGAACCCGGAAATTTGCCAACCACGGAAATAGAGTTGCGAAACACTATCTCCGGAAATAACTGTATCTGATAATTACAACAACAATAAGCTAACTGATTACCAACCAGAAAACTTCGACACGCAGTCGGAAGAAACATCTGCTAACATGCATGCAACAATACTAAGTCAGAAAGATCATCTGATATCTACATCAGGCATCTTTTTGAACAAAACAGGCATCGAACCTGAAGTTCGGCTCAACATGAAGTTGAGAAGAACATCTGACGTCGTCGCCAGGCATCTGTTAAATAAAAACAGGCATCGGACCCGAAGGTCGGCTTAACATGCAGTTGAGAATCTCTGCTAACCAGCAGGCATCTGTTAAATAAAAATAGGCATCGAACCCGAAGGCCAGCTTAACACGAAGTTGAGAATCTATGCTAACCAGCAGGCATCTGTTAAATAAAAACAGGCATCGAATTCGAAGGCCGGCTCAACGCGAAGTTGAGAATCTCTGCTAACCAGCAGGCATCTGTTAAATAAAAACAGGCATCGAACCCGAAGGCCGGCTCAACACGAAGTTGAGAATCTTTGCTAACCAGCAGGCATCTGTTACATAAAAACAGGCATCGAACCTAAAGGTCGGCTCAACACGAAGTTGAGAATCTCTGCTAACCAACAGGCATCTGTTAAATAAAAATAAGCATCGAACCCGAAGGCCGGCTCAACACAAAGTTGAGAACATCTGCTAACCAGCAGGCATCTGTTAAACAAAAACAGGCATCAAACCCGAAAGCCGGCTCAACACGCAGTTGAGAACCTCTTCTAACCAGCCGGCATCTATTAAATAAAAACAGGCATCGACCCCGAAGGCCGACTCAACACGTAGTTGAGAATCTCTGCTAACCAGCATGCATCTGTTAAATAAAAATAGGCATCGAACCCGAAGGCCGGCTCAACACGAAGTTGAGAATATATGCTAATCTAGCAGGCATCGAACCCGAAGGCCGTATCAACACGCAGTTAATAAGTGAATCTGACAACAATTCAGAAGAAAACTCCACTAGGGAAAGAGACAGTTAAACAAGCAACTATGTTGGGGTACAAATGAAAGGATGAACATGTCCATCAAAAGATCTACCATGGTCTGGATACCGCATGCTAAAGGGATATAACATCATTTGTTAGGGTCTGAATACCACGCGAGCAAAGTAAAATCAACCGCTTGCTGAAGATACACTTGAAAACAAAGAGGTAACAACCTGGCTTATGTTTCAAATGCATATGTTTGAACTTGGCGTAATGCTCCATACGAAGTGGAAATGCTACGCATTTCTGAGGATGCTATACACAAATGCAACATGTAAAGGAACCAAATCAGCAAAATAAATGCTGAAGAGACGAAAGCAACTCCGTCGGGGAGAGATGGGATATGCCAAGTACGATTGGACTTAAGCTGGGAAAAACAAGCCCTGGATGGCCTCCAGAAAAAGAACGTTCCTGGGTAACACCGTTCTGACGAGAACACAATCCACTCGGCTAGGAATCAAATCAACTCTTGCTGAGGGAAACGCCCTGGATGGCTTTCCATAATACCCTTCTTCTGGGGAACAAACGACCCGGTTGGGGACAGACAACCAACCGTTGGAATCAAAACCAACCTACTGGGGAAATCAACGACCCTTCAGGGGGAACCACAAACATCCATTGAGATTAACCCGTGCTCTGACGGGGAAAACGGCCCTAAATGGCCTCCTAGAACAACAAAACCTTCTAGGGTATAAAGCCAACATCTGGGGATAAACCCACTCCACTGGAGATTCATATCCACCCTGTCGGGGACTACTCAGTGGTGAATCAAAATACATTCCAAATGCTAAGGATGCGCTCATAAACCTTCTCAGAAACGATTCCAACCTGCGGGGAAGAACCTACTCTGCTGAGGAAAAGTATACTCTGCCGACTTTGCTGGGGAATAAGCAATAAGGAAAACGACATCAACCTCTGCTTGGGGACTGAGTCAGCAGTCAAACTCTGAGGGGATACAAAGTCAAACATACTTGGACTCTATGGGGAAACAAAATTCTGACTTTGCTCCGCTGCTTGGAAAAAAAAGTTCCACATCTGCCTGGTGGAAAGAAATTCGGTCTTGACTCTCTGGGAAGTAAGTGCATACCTATAATCCGCTGGGGATAAGCACGCGCACTTGAATTTCCTGGGGGATATCAATCTCGACCCTCTTTGGATGACTTTATTCTAACGAACGAATCAAACTTGAACTGCTGAGGAGTAAGTGCATATAGACCAACTGCTGGGGAAAAGTCTATACACTCAACCACACACTTGCATATCCTTTCCTATAGAAGCAGACTTTTGCTAGGGACAAGGTGCATCAGGCCCGCTGCTGGATATAAACGAGTCTCAACTGCACACCTTATTTCTGTAGGGATGGTGATCCTATCGGGGATACACCTCTGGAACTTTGCCCCAAGGGTAACGATCCTGCAAATGAACAAACAAACAAGATATCCTCCACAAAGGGAGCTATCTCGGTCATCATCCGTGACATTGTTCAAATAAATCAAAGTTTTAATGATTATGGGCAAAGCCTGCAAGTTTATGTATGCAACATTTTATCAAAACATCGAGCGTTTTTTCACAAACAAAACAGTAAAGCCAAAGCAAGAACAACAATTTACTGAATAGTATAGGTTTTATTGACAAAAGGCCTGTAAATAGGCAGATTTTTACAATAGATGCAACCCTTGAAAAGAGGAAGCTACACAAGAATTTACAGAAATGCACAAAAATATACAAAATGTCGACAATGTGGCACAGACAAACACCATGAGCTGATCCATCTATGCCTCACATGACTTCGATGCTTCTTCGATGCTTCGTCTTCTGAAGAGATTGATTCGGATAGACGACCTTCAGGTCCTCCCTCAATCCACTATGCTCTGAAGAGAAAATATGCAGACCGCAGTCATTTGCTTTTCAAAATCCCTAACTTTTGCCTGAACCGCCCTTTCGAGTTTTCGATTCACCAGGATACCCATTTTTGCCAAAGTCGCCTTTTCAGGTTTTCAACTTTGCGGGTTTACATCTTTTCTTTTTCCCTAACTTTTGCCCGAACCCGTTCTTTTTATGGTTCGCCAGGATGTCCCATTTTTGCCTGGATATTCTTTTTTTCCAGCGGGTCTCTTTAAGCAAAGTATTTTTTAACTACTTCTGCGTTTACAGGGGATGTGAAATCTTCACCATCCATGGTTAGTAACAAAAAGGCTCCTCCAGAGAAAACCTTTCGCACGACATATGGACCTTCATAGTTGGGAGCCCATTTTCCCCTGTGATCTGTTTGTGGAGGGAGAATCCTCTTCAACACTAACTCACCTGCCTTAAAGCTCTAAGGACGCACCTTCTTATCGAAATATTTCTTCATCCTGCTCTGATATAAACGACCATACGCAATGGACGCTAACCTCTTCTCATCCATCAGGCTGAGCTGATTCAATCTATTTCTTACCCATTTTGCCTCATCAAGCTTGACGTCAATAGTAGGATAGCTTCCATACCATACACCAGCGAGAAAGGAGTTGCCCCAGTTGAAGTACGCACCGAAGTACAATATCCATGCAAAGCAAAGGGCAACATCTCATGCCAATCTTTATAGGTTACCACCATCTTATGCACAATCTTCTTTATGTTCTTATTGGCCGCTTCAACAACGCCATTCATCTTCGGACGATAGGGAGAAGAATTGTGATGCTCAATTTAGAAACTCTGGCACAATTCCTTCATCATCTTGTTATTCAAGTTTGAACCATTATCAGTAATGATTCTCTCAGGTACTCCGTAACGACAGATGATGTCCTTCTTGATAAACCGGGCTACAACTTGTTTAGTGACATTCGCATAGGAAGCGGTTTCAACCCACTTGGTAAAATAGTCAATTTCTACCAAGATGAAGCGATGTCCATTGGATGCGGTTGGCTCGATCTTACCAATCATGCCAATGCCCCACATGGAAAAGGGACAAGGCGACGACGCCATGACGTTCAGAGGATTCGGCGGCACATGAATCTTATCAGCATAAATCTGGCATTTATGGCATTTCTTCGCATACTTGAAGCAATCAGACTCCATAGTCAACCAATAATACCCTGCTCATAACAGTTTCCGAGACACGGCGTTCTCGCCGGCATGCGTACCAAAGGCGCCTTCGTGGACCTCTTCCATAAGCAGACTCGCTTCTTTCTCATCAACGGGTCTCAACAGTACCAAGTCAAAATTCCTCTGGTAGAGTACAACATCTTGGTTTAGATAGAAATTTCCAGCCAACCTCCTCAAGGTCTTCTTATCCCGAGCCGAGGCCCCAGGCGAATACTCTTGGTTCTTGAGAAAATTCTGGATATCATAATACCATGGCTTGCTATCAGAAGCTTCCTCTATTGCGAATACAAATGCTGGCCTATCAAGGCGCGAGATGACTATTCTCGGAGCATCATTCCAAAAATTCACCTTATACATTGAGGATAGTGTAGCCAGAGCATCTGGCATCTGATTCTCCGCTCTTGGCACATGGTGAAACTCCACCCGATCAAAGAAAGGTAAAAACCTTCTTGCGTAGTTCATATAAGGAATCAGATTAGAGTGTCGAGTCTCCCACTCTCCTTTAATTTGATTTACAACTAGCGCTGAATCGCCATACACATCTAGGTTCTTGATCCTCAGATCAATGGCTTCTTCCAACCCCATAATGCACGCTTCGTATTCGGCTTCATTGTTGGTGCAGGGAAATGTCAACCTGGCAGTGAATGGTATATGAGAACCATGGGGAGTCGTGAATATTGCCCCAATTCCACTTCCATTGAAGTTAACAGCACTGTCAAAGATCATTTGCCACAGGGAGCTTTTCTCAGGACCTTCATCAGGTAGTGGCTCATCACAATCCTTCATCTTTAAGAACATGATGTCTTCGTCCGAAAATTCAAACTTCATTGGTTGATAGTCGTTGTTCAGCAAGATATTCCGACAGAACACTCCCTTTGATGGCCTTCTGGGAGACGTATTGAATGTCGTATTCAGTCAAGACCATCTGCCACCTGGCAATCCTTCCCAAAAGTTCTTTTTTTCAAAGACGTACTTAACCGGATCCATCTTCGAAATCAGCATGGTTGTATGATTTAGCATATACTGTCTTAGGTGTTTTCCAGCTCAAGCGAGTGCGCAACACGTTTTTTCCAACATTGAGTACCTAGATTCACAATCTATGAACTTTTTACTCAAGTAGTATATGGCATGCTCTTTTCTTCCAGTATCGTCATGTTGACCGAGAACACAACCCATGTTGTTCTCAAGAACCATCAAGTACATTATCAATGGTCTTCCAGCCACTGGAGGCATCAGTATCGGAGGCTCCTGCAAATATTCTTTTATTTTTTCAAATGCCCTTTGGCAATTTTCATTCCAGACCACCGCTTGATCTTTCTTTAACAATTTGAACATGGGTTCACACGTGGCTGTGAGATGAGATATGAACCTAGCAATGTAGTTCAATCTACCCAAGAAACCAAGAACCTCTTTCTCCGTTTTTGGCGCTGGCATATCTTGAATTGCTTTTATCTTTGCAGGATCGACCTAAATTCCTTTTTCACTGACAATGAACCCCAGCAACTTTCCTGACCGTACACCAAGAGTGCACTTGTTCGGATTCAATCTTAGTATGAATTTCCTTAGCCTCTCAAACAGCTTCAACAGATTCACCAGATGTTCCTCCTCTGTCTGTGACTTTGCAATCATGTCATTAACATAGACTTCGATCTCGTGATGAATCATATCATGAAAGAGCGTCACCATTGCTCGCTGATAGGTTGCCCCTGCGTTCTTTAACCCAAAAGGCATTACCTTATAATAGAAAGTCCCCCACGGTGTGATAAAATTTGTTTTCTCCATATCCTCCGGCGCCGTTTTAATCTGATTATATCTGGAAAAGTCGTCCATGAAGGAAAACACCGAATACTGCACAGTATTATCAACCAATACGTCGATGTGGGGGAGAAGGAAATCATCCTTCGGGCTCGCTTTATTTAAGTCTCTATAATCAACACACATCCTTACCTTACCATCTTTCTTAGGTACCAGTACGATGTTAGGGACCCATGGAGGGTAAGTTGTTACGGCGAGAAATCATGTGTCCAACTGCTTCTGGACCTTTTCTTTGATTTTTACCACCATATCTGGTCTAGTCCTTCTAAGCTTCTGCTTAACAGGCGGACACTCTTCACGCAAAAGCAAGTGTCAAGACCAGGCATATCTTTGTATGACCAAGCAAAGATATCACTATACTCTCGGAGCATTTCAACCAATCTTTGCTTGACATTACTCTACAATGCGGCCCCTATCCTGACTTCTCTTCTAGCTTCCTCAGTACCCAAGTTGACATTCTCAATTTCCTCCTGATGACGCAGAATGATTTTCTCTTCTTGTTTCAGTAGCCTGATGAGCTCTTCAGGTAGGTCTTCATCTTAATCAATCTCTTCTTCGGCTTGAAATATCAGATTATCAAAGTCAAAGCGAGTCATAGACGGTTCTGGAGCGGTGTCATCTGCAATGTGAAACCCGCAATGATGATGATTTAATGCTTAAAATGATATGCAAACAAGCACAAACCACATTGCCATTTTATTGTTAAAAATAAAAACAGGAAAGACATAGATCACAATATTTTAATGCAAGAAAACACCATTTGATTAATTGATAAAATGATTGTTCAACATAAAAGATTAGGCCCTGAAGACAAAGACCGATATGCTTCGGGTAGAGCATAGGGCTACAGATAATCAAGAAAATAAATCATTACTCTTCTTTAGTCACTTGGATGACTTCTTTGACAGTCCAGTTGTTTAGGCCCTGTCTAGGAGTACACGACCGAATCCATGTATCCATGTCGCAATCACTGTCACCTTCATCTGATACAACATTAATCTGCTCAAAGATCACCCCACCGCTGGTGAACTGGACGGGTCCCTTATAGCGCAGAATGCTCTACAAGGAGGGAGATGGGTTGTATCCCAATCCGAATTTGTCTTGCTTTTTGGGGATGTTCAGAACTTGGCCCCAACCCTGAGATGCCCCAACTTTCACCGCGGCCTGTGCTTCTTTAAAGGATGACATGGCAACTTCAGGTGCTTTAGCCACAACTGGTATTTTATCCTTGACCTATACAGTCTCGAAAGCCTGACATAACATTTCGTGGATCTCACTGTCAACTTCGACATATTCGAACGAAGACAAATGACTTGTCATAATATCTTCTTCCCCAAAAATAGTAACAAAATGCCACCCACCATATATTTCAACTTCTGGTGCAGAGTTGACGTAACAGCGCCAGCCGAATGGATCCAGGACCGTCCTAACAGGCAACTATAAGCTGGCTGAATATCCATGATATAAAACACAGCGTCAAAAACTTCCGGACTGACTTGGATCGGGAGAGTCAATTCTCCAAACACGGACCTTCTAGTCCCATCAAAAGCTCAAACCACCAAGTCACTTGGGGTGCACATTATCCCTCGGGTATCTAGCTTCATTAAAGCCTTCTTGGGTAATACATTCAGTGATGACCCAGTGTCCACCAGCACGTGCGACATTACGGACCCTCTACATTCAATGGAGATATGCAGCGCTAGATTATGATTCCTTCCCTTGGGCATCAAATCCAAATCAGTGAAACCCAGCCCGTTACCCGCATTAACGTGTGCCACTACTCCTTCGAGCTGATTCACAGATATCTCCAGTGGCACGCATGTTGTATTCAAGATTCTTAAGAAAGCATTTCTGTGTGCCTCAAAACACAACAACAATGACAGAATGGAGATCTTTGACGGCGTTTGCTGTAAGTGATCTATGATCTTGTAGTCACTCTTCCTGATCAACCGCATAAACTCTTCCGCTTCCTTCAACAAGGACTCCTTCTCACCAGCTTAAGAACTCTCTTCAACCACTACTTTTCCTTTACCCTTATTAGCCTTCTCAGCACTCACTTCGGGAGGTGAAAATACTCTTCCGCTTCGGGTTATTCCACCGGTACCTACCAGATTATCGACAGAATCCAACGGTGAACCTTTCAGTTCCTACTTTTGACCATTACAATAAACTTCAGCTCTGTAGTTCCACGGAACAACCTTAGTGCTCTCAAAGGGTACCGGTCCTGCTTTAGTGATTATAATGGTGGGCCGCCTTGGAGGCGAATAAATAGTGATTGTCTTGTAAGGAATGGAAATTGTAGCAACTTCATTCTTTTCTTCATCAACTATTTCCTCATCTTTCTTCTCTGACACTCTGTCAAATTTTAGAATACCATCACTCATCAGCTTCTGAACATGACTCTTCAACTTCTCGCATCCCTCAGAATGGATCAAACACTCTGCACAAGCTCTGTCACAACCCGGAAATACCCCTCTACTCAGTAGTTTGTCTTTTACAAAACTCAACGGAGTCTTTAAATCTTCAACATCAGCTACCAAGTTCAAACCCTCATCCTCAATAATGGCATTAACCCCAGCTGCCCATGATTAGGCATGGGATTCAGCACGACATTGGGCACATTATGAGAGAATTTAATGGCTTTTCTGTCTATAAGGTCTTGCACCTTATGCTTGAATGCTTTACAATTGTCGATATTATGTCCGGGAGCACCGAAATGAAAGTCACATCTAGCATTAGCATCATATCCGGGTGGTGGTGCACCAGTCAAAGGAGCCAGAGTCCTTTTCTGAATCAATTGTAATTGCAACAAGTTTTGAAGCAACTGCGAGTATGGCATCGACGGTGCATCAAACTGCCTGTTTACTGCTCTGCCCCGATCCTGAAATCTGCGAGGAGCATAATTTTGTTGCTGCTGTTGTGGTTGTTGTACTGCAGGAATCGTAATGCTAGCGACCTGAGGTTGCCGTTGACGGTATTATTGCCCTTTAATCTTGTTTCTATTTCGGGAACCTAAGACTGCATTGGTTTCCCCCTCTCTTCTCTTATTGCCAAAAAATTTCTTAACTCCTCCAGCTGAGGATCCTTCACCGGTCTGAATTTTACCCAATTTGATTTCGTTCTTAACTCTTTCTCCTGTAATGATTAGGTCTGAAAAACTTCCCGACATGTTGCCGATCAATTTCTCATAATACACCCTCGGTAGTGTAGTAACGAACATGTCTATCAACTCCCTCTCCACCATAGGAGGTTGCACTCTAGCTGCCAATTCACACTATCTCTAGGCGTACTCTTTGAAGCATTCATTATTCCTTTGAGATAAGTTCTGCAATTGGACCCTGTTCGGTGCTTGATCACTGTTGTATTGGTAATGCTTAACAAACGCCTCAGCCAAATCCCTTCAGCTTCGGATGTTAACTGGCTCTAGCCCAATATACCACTCTAGAGACGGACCAGAAAGACTGTCCTGGAAAAAGTGCATAAGCAGCTTCTCATCGTCAGAATAGGCGGACATCTTGCGGTAGTAAGAACGAAGATGAACCCTCGGACAGGTTGTCCCCTTATACTTATCAAAGTCCGGGACTTTGAACTTCAGAGGAACCTTCAAATCTAGAATCAGCCCCAAATTTTCCATATCCAACCCCATAGAATTCTGGTTCTCATAACTCTTCATCTTTTCCTCGACCAACTTAAACCTCCTGTATGCGTCAGATAGTAGACCAACACCAACATCCCCCATAGAGAACACGTCCTCTTGATCATCTTCCTCCTACTGGGGGGCAGTATTCCCATGCAAAGCACACGTAGGTCCAGGAATATGAACTCCTGTCTAATTTCCTCTGCCCGGAGGGATAACAACTGTAGGACCAGTATTAGCATGTGGGGTGACATTGTCAGCAATAGCAGGTATAACAGCAGTTCCTCCATGAAGCACACCACTCCCGTCAACCCTAGAAATTAACGGTTGCACCAAAGTTCTCAGTTGTTCTTGGCCATTGGCGACCCCTTGCATCATATCCATGAACTCGGCCATCCTGTCACGGAATTCCTGAAGTTCAGCCTGAATCTGATCCATAATCTTGCGTTTATTTCCCCTAGTAGCGTAGCGATGAGTCGCTTGGTTGTCAATTCTGAAACAAACTACAAAGCCACATAGATAAGGTTAACGGTTCTGGGAACACCTGTGATGCAAAATGATGCAGTATGCAGACATGTAAATATGCGTTAAGGAAATTTTCCTCTCGATTCTAGTTCCGCGAGAACATCAACACCATGGGAAGCCAACAGATAAGCACAACAAACTCCTCATAAATAAAATGAGAGCCAAGAATCAATATACAGTACAACGCTGAATACAACGGAATCAAAATGACCTCAGCCAACAAATCTGGTCATGGTCAAGATACATCATAACAACAAACTACAAAGAGAGAAAACATCAAATACAAGGGCGAGCCTAGAAATCCTCCAATAACTCTCTCGTCTCTGAATGATCTAGCCTGTCTACCAACCCTTGGATGAGAAACTCTCTCTGGCTGATGATGCTATGAAAGCTCTGAACAAAATCCTCCCAAACGCCTTCTGTAACACCCATTTTTAATTATTAAGTCTTTTTGGTGTTTATTGTATTTTGGGGTGCCCTTATGTGGGAGTGTGCCTGAGAGCGTCGAGTGGGTGTCCTTAAGTTATAGGAGCTATTTAATAAAAGGTGGAATTTAATAATAATATAATATAATATGATATTGGTGGTAATATAATGATTAATAATATTATTGGTCTTATTATTATTATTATTATTAATATTATTATTATTAGTATTATTATTATTATTAGTTATTATTATTATTGGGATTAAATAATTAAAATAAGAAATTGAGGGGTCAGTATGTTTTACGATACATTTGGAAGTTAGAGAAAGTGGAGAGAAGGGAGAAGTGAGAACACGATAAGCGATTCTGAGGGGAAGAGCAAGAGAAAGGAGAACAAGGCTAGAGCGATCAATTGGTAGGGGATTCTTCATCAATCGAAGATATAATCGAGGTAGGGGGGGAGAAACTGATTGGGATGGTATATACATGAACTGGGTAGAGGGGATTCCTTAACCCCGTAGGGATTTATCGATGTATGAAGTTGTATATTGGCATGCTTGTAATTGTTGTTGATATTGTTGATTTTTGATGAATTGTGTATATATGATGATATGTGATGATTTGTTGTTGCCCTTGATGTGTGGGTGTTGATGTTGATGTGGACTGGGCAAGTTTTGAGTAACTCTGAGAGTGCCGGTAAAGTATCTGATGTTGGTATTAGAGTAAGAATTATAGGTCGATTGGAAAGTATGATGTTATGGTCTGTAATACTTATAGAATAGGAGATAGAAGTAGCATATTAGGCTTTGAATTGGCTCAGATAGCATTGCAGAACAATGGGGATTTTGGGGTATCGCAGCATTCGCTGGGTTTCGCCTGGCGAGTGTTGGCGAAGGTTCGCCTGGCGAGTGTTAGCAAACAATGGCGAGTAATTCCAAATAAACTCCTAGACCTAAAGGGTATAAAGTTCGTCTGGCGAATGTGGCAAGCGAGGCTTCGCCATCAGGTTCGCCTGGCGAGCCATAGCGAGCATTCGCTGCGGGGCTTCGCCTGGCGAATGGTTCAGCAAACGTGATGGCAGAATGTGGTTTTGTGCTGTTTTGCCTTGTGCATTAGCTTTGTAGGGTCCCTTCGATCATGATAAGTGTAAAGACGGTGATCGAATGTTGGCGAGTGTGCATTTGGTGATAGGAAGTGAATTCCTTAATATTTTATGTAAGTGCCTGATTGATTGGTGTGTGACATATCTAAGTGTATGTGATATATGTTGGTGTGATATGAGAATCGTATGCACAATGTATGCTTGTGTTAATTGTATGCATTTGGTGTCATGCATATCATGAAGTGTTGGTGGAATGAATCATTGCTCGATGGAGTGTATGTGATTCATTCGTATTCCTTTGAGTGGGGAATTGGTGGGAACAGATCATTGCCAAGGGTGGGCGTATGTGATCTATCCGGGTTGCATTGAGGAACCAAAGAGTCAGTACCGCATGCATGGTGTTGCGTTGCATATTTGCATTATGATGTATTATGTTGATTGGGGGACTATATGTCGTGTTTGGTGAATGTTGGGTGATGATTGATATGACTGTTGTAGTTACTACCTTTATTTCATGTATGTAATTACCGATATATTTTGATCATGTTTTGTCACCCCTTTGCTGTTGTTGTGGTCTGTGCTTCTTCGAAAGTGCAGATAATCCAGGTACTTAGCTAGCTTGGATTTGTGGTGTGCCAGTCGAGTCTTAGGATGCTCTGATACGTAGCACGGGACTTGGGTGTTTTAGTTGTTTTTGTTGAACTTATTTCTTTTCCTGTGACGTATCATGAATTTAATGTATTTCATTATATGAACAATTTCCGCTGTATTTTGGTTAAAACATTTTTAATGAAGTATGTGTTGGATTTAATTATGTGATATCCCACTTGGGAGGTGAACAACTCTGATGTTTATTTATAATGTTTATATTTTAATTGATTTGGGAAGTGGGGTGTTACAATTGGTATCAGAGCCTGGTTGGTCCATCCGGCCAGTGTAGTTGAGTTGAGTCTGTCCCTAGGATAGAGTTGTATAAGTGCTAACCTGTTGTTGTTGTTGTTGTTGAGCAGTATGGCAGGAAGGAATGATGCTGCTTTGGCTGCTGCCATGCAAGCGATGGCTAACGGTTGCTAATCAGAACCAAGTTGCGGATGCCCAATTCAGAGATTTGGCGCAGTTTCGGAGTAACAAGCAGCTGATGTTTGAAGGAGGAGTTTTGAATCCTGAGGCTGCACAGAAGTGGCTGAAGGCAATTGAAAAGATTTTCAGGACTATGAACTGTAGTGATGAGCAAAAGGTGAGATTTGGTACTCACATGCTGGAAGGCGAAGCGGAAGCTTGGTGGGATAACTGTCGTCAGAGATGGGTGACTGCAGGAACTACGATTACTTGGGACGTGGTTCACAAAGGTTTTCTGGAGAAGTACTTTCCGGAAGACATCCGAAGTGCTAAAGAGATAGAGTTCTTGGAACTGAAACAGGGTAATCTGACTGTAGCGGAGTATGCTGCAAAATTTGAAGAGTTGGTGCAGTATTGTCCTCATTACAATACTGATGATGCGATGACATCAAAGTGCTTGAAATTTGAGAATGGGTTGCATCTGGAGATCAAGTTAGGGATTTCTTGTCAGAAGATCAGAAACTATGCTGAGCTAGTAAGCAGGAGTAGGATCTATGACAATGATAACCGGGCCAGGATTGCACATTATAAGGCTGCGAATGACCGTAAGGGTAAGCAGAGGTTCAGTGGTACTCCTTACAGTGTTTCTGCTGATAAAGGAAAGCGTAAGGAAAGCATGTGTTGCCGTTGCCTAGAACAACATTGACGTTAGCTTCAAGACTCCCATTACCGACGCCCGTCGTATTTCCGTTGAGTCCCATGATAGCTATCACATTGCCGTTGGCACTGCCATTCCCCCCGGTCACGGGGACGCCATTCTGAGGAGTTTCAACAGGTGGAGGGGTAGGCACGGTCCCACCATGGAGTACGCCATTGCTATCAACCCTTGAAATCAGAGGCTGAACCAAGGTTCTGAGATGATCCTGGCCATTGGCGACCGCTTGCATGAGCTCCATGAAGCAGTCCATTCTTTCGCGGAGTTCTTGAACATCAGTTTGCACTTGCTCCATGATTTTGGTTTGATTTGCTCTGGTCGGATAGCGGTGGATTGGTCTCTGATCAATCCTGGAACAACCTGAAACAACCTGGAAACACAAAAGGGTTAGGAAAAACGACAAAGTGCTCGTTATGCGAATGCTTCATGCAAATGCAAACGGGTGTCTGTGCGTTAGGGAGATTTCCCCCGATCCTAGTGCCTGAGTGCCAGTGCCGATAATAAGAAGTCCGGGTCCAGTCATGGAAATAACATCTCATATATGAAGAAAGCCCATCAAGGCAGTACATAACATCACTGAGTACAAGCCGAATCAATAGCGTGACCTCGACCAACAAGCCTGGTGATGGTCAGCATACAACAATGATCAAAACAAAAGGAATACAAATAGTCAAGCACGGCCACGGGCGCGACACTCTTCTAATAACCCCTTCGTTTCTGGATGATCAGGCCGAGTGAGCAACCCTTTGACGAGCAACTCTCTCTGCATAATGGTGTACTGAAGACCTTCGACCGAATCTTCCCATGCTCCTTCGCCGAAACAATCTTCTAGCTTCCGCTTCTTGGACTCAAACGTTAGTTTGCGCTCCTTCAGTTTAGCAAGAGCTCTGTTGAGCTGGCCTTCGGCGGCATACCGGCGAGCGGTTTCTTCATCAAACCTCCTCTCACTAGCCTTCACCTGGGCTTTCAGCTTGGAGATCTGCTGCATCAGCTTATCCTCCCGCTCTTTCCTGTTGGCTAGGGTGGCCTTCCAATGCTGGTTAAACTTGGATATCCTCCGATACGCTTCGTCCAAGTGCTGCTTCTTCGTGGCCAGCACATCGTTGACAGCTTTGAAGTCTCGACCCATGCGCTCGCGCTCAGCTATCTGCTTAGTCAGATCTGTCCCCAACTGGTTCACCAGCTCGGCCTGCCTTTTGAAGGAATGAATGGCTTCGCTTCTCTCGCTTCTGAGTTGCGCCAATTCTTTCTCCAATTCTTCATTTGCCCTTTTCAATTCATCTCTCTCAGCTAACACCTGATTATGCTGCTGAATAGGCACGGTGGTAGGCTCTTCGATCACTGGAGGGCTTTCTGGCTTGGCAGGAGGAAACAGCATCCCTATAGCATCTGCTCTGGCTCTGATCCACGTCACATACGGAGCGTAGGCTTGACTATTACTTTTCCCCAGCAATGGTTTTCCCCGCTTACTAATACCATTCCAAGCGTGCTGAAGCTTAGATAACATATCCCCCTCTAGAAGACCAGTGAGGTACAGAGATTCCTGCACCTCTTCATCCTTCGGCGGAGCTCTCAAAGCATAAGCAAACTGTCGGACCAGCAGAGATGGATTATAGTTTATACAACCCTTCCTGCCTATCAAAGGCACATTCGGAAACCCGCTGCAGCTGAAGATGATCTTAGTACCCAATCTATCTCTGTCAAACCAGGTAATATCCTCCGCTAACAAACTCATCAAACGCTCGGACCACTCAGTTGTGGCTGCAGACGAAGCAAAGGGACCCTTCTTGGGTAGATGACTATCAAGCCATCTATAGAGCAAGGGCACATAACACGAGACGTTCTTACCCCTTCTGTGCTCGTTTTTATAGTGGACGCAATGGTAGACATTTCATATCAAGGTAGGGACTGGATTCCCTGAAGCAAAGATGTGGAAGGCGTCGAAGTCCACAAAGTCGGGCATATTGGGGAACAGAATGATGCCATATATGCACAGAGCGAGAATGGCGTTGAACACGACCCAACATCCGTCTTTGGCGCACTGCTGAGCTTTTCCCACTAGGAACTGCAAGGAGAAACCGGGAACCTTGTTCCAGCTAGACAAGACCAACTCGGAGGCGTCCAGATGAAGTGAAGGAGCTAGACTAGCCAGGTCAGGCTCGGCATCCATATGAACAAAAGGCATATGACTCTTGATAGGCACACCTAACAAATTAACATACTCCTCTAGCGTGGGTGCGAGAACGAAGTCCTGGAAAGTAAAGCATCTCAACGGAGGATCGTAGAACTGCCGCAGAGCGTGCAACCCATTCAACTCAAACACAGAGGGTTTACGAACCAAACTGAGCAGTTTACCGTAAGACTTTCTGAATTCATCTCTCACAGAATCATCTGCTAAAGCTATCAAACCAGTCAGCTGAACAACTTCAGGAGCAGGGAGCTTGTAAGCCACAGTCTTCCTCAGAGAACCCATAGTAGAAGGCAAGAACTCCTGAATTGGGGGAAACGGTACCTGCAACACATACACACGTTAATGAAATGCAAATGGGTATGCAAAGCAATGTAAAATGCAATCATGCAGCAGGAGATCAAGACGACTGCGGTGTTGAGATTCTGTATCAACAAAACCATAATCCTGCTCTATCAAGAACAACCATAGATCTGATGAGAAGAAAACCCAGATATCGGACCATAAATCTGCTCTGTCAAGAACAAACACACATCTGACAATAAGGACCTCTGATACAGGACCATGAATCTGCTCTGTCAAGAACAAACACCTCTGAAAATAAGGACCTCTGATACAGGGCCAAAACTCTGCTCTGTCAAGAACAAACATCTCTGAAAATAAGGACCTCTGATACAGGACCAAAACTCTGCTCTGTCAAGAACAAACATACATCTGCTGATGAGATCCTCTGATCCCAACCAAAAACCTGCTCTGTCAAGAACAACACACATCTGCTGATGAGATCCTCTGATCCCAACCAAAACTGATTCACTATCAAGAAAACCAGGTAGTCTGAAGGTTAAGGTTTCCTGCAACAAACCCAACCCTACTCATAGGTATGGACCTAAACTGACACAAGTTCAGCACCCTATGCGGTCATCAGCGTCACAGACATTCAAGAGGGGTGATACGATACCCAGAAGGTGTGGCATCACCAGCTCATGAAGCGGCCTCACTCGGCTGAATCCCAAATGATCGGTCCCCAGAGTCGACAATCCTCCAAACCAACAACCCCCTCAACCCAAAGGGTTGAAAAAGAAGTCAACCGGGAGAACCTCGTCTGAGCGTGGATTTCATGAGACACTAGTGCCTGCCAAGCAAGCACGCGCCCACTAATTTCCACAACTAATGCTATGTTCACTCAAGCCTGGGTCTGGCTTCTCACTCATCAGAATGCCCTTCCCACGACAACATAGATAATCATATCATACTGGAAATAAAATGCGGGAAATAAAGTGCGATAAATAAACACAACCCAACAAGTAATCATACAAGCGCTAGGATTGACTCTCGCAGGGGATGTTGGATCCCCAAACTGACTCGCATACGGGACGTTGGATCCCAGGAAACTATCAAGTCCCCAGCAGAGTCGCCAGCTGTCGCTACCGCGAAAATAAGGTTCCGGCAAAACAGAAGAGTCGCCACCTTTCGTTATTTATCCCTCAGAACGGGAAAGGAAACGATCGGAAAAACCTGACGAAAGGGTATAAGACACGGTCGTCGCAACCGTTGTCTGGGTTCGGGAGTCGGTTACGCGAGGGGAAGGTATTAGCACCCCTCACGTCCATCGTACTCGATGGGATCCACGCTTGTTGTGTCTACTGGACGAGTTGGTTTTATCTATCTACCTATCAAGGCTGGCTTAAAAAGAAAAGAAAATGACTCGGCAAAGCATCGCACTTTATGCATACGTATTCTCATCAGAGAATGAGAAATCAGAGTCAACGTAGTTCGACTAACTACGCGTTACGGGGAAGGTGGCTCGCCAATACATCAGTATTGTGCCTACGTACTCTCAGCAGGTATGAGAGATCAGAGCTTACGTAGTTCGGGATAATACGGACTACGGGAATTCAGATTCATCTGTTTTATCGAGTAGGGTTAACCAGCAGTTCCAGCAGTTAGGGACAAAGCCTGTTTGTGGTGGCGCTGAAGTTTAACGACACTCTTTTCTTCAGAAAAGCTTCCTTTGAATTATGGGCCCACGGGGCAAAAAGGTTTGAGGTTTGTTTTCTGTCTTTTACGAGAGAACTGTCTTTTATGTTTGTTTGCAACTAGTATCGCACTAGAGACTATGACCTGAGAGTAAATGTGTCGCATGTCACCCAAAGGGTGCCATACTAAACATCCAGACTGTTGAAAAGAAACTCTCCAACAATCCTTTCTCAGATAGCTTAAGGCTCGTAAAGTACGACGTTAGTTAACCATTATTACTGTATTTTAATTTGTTTTGAGATAAGAAGAGAACAGGCTCAACTAAAGGGAGACTATCAAGTCCTAATGTCGTCATGCCAAGGATTCATCCTATGGTTGAGGTTTGAAACAGGGAACTCCTAGAAGTTATCATGCATAGGTTTCAACCTAAAGTTCTAATCATCACATCCTTATCAAAGGAAGTGAGAGTCCTAAGGGATCATGTCAATGATAAACAGAAACAGATAAAGCATCAGCTTAAACAGTAAACAGTAAACGACTGTAAAATGCATGCAATGCAAGTGAGGGAGGAAATGTGTGTGGGGCAGCAACCTTCACAAGCTCATCTCAACCTCAAGCCAGATATGAATAACTGTAATCATACAGGAAGAAATAACATGCTATCAAGCAAAATATAATAACTGCAATCATACAGAAGAAATAAACTGCTATCAAGCAAAATAACAAACTACATAGGCAAGGGAGCTGGGCTCTACCGAATACCCGCAAGCAAAGCCATACAGTAAAAATACAAGCAGAGGGAGCAACTCAACCTCTAGTGCAATCATGCTCCTAGCTTACATCAGTCTAGATATGAACTTATTCTAATGCATCAAGCAAGTTAAACAAGGCACATCAATACAAAAAAGAAAACATACAAGAAAAGAAAGCAGATCAACAGCTTCCACAGCTTCACAGCAAAGCAGTCCTTTAACAGCTCTTCAGGGCTATCATCTTCAATAGCAAGTATCAACTTGCTTCTTCAAGCTTCTAATACTTCAAACATAAGTATCCACTTGTGCTTCCTTCTTCAAGCTTCAGCTCTTCAGTCAATTCCACCTTCAGGCTTCACTCCTAACTACAAGCATCA
Organism: Lathyrus sativus; assembly: GCA_963859935.3. Lineage (NCBI taxonomy): Eukaryota > Viridiplantae > Streptophyta > Magnoliopsida > Fabales > Fabaceae > Lathyrus > Lathyrus sativus. Next base: position 231,691,859 of record OZ012737.1, read on the forward strand.
ACTTGCTCTTTCAGGCTCTCAATGTATCAACATAAGTGTCAACTTATTCTTTATTCCTCAAGCCTCAGCTCTTCACTCAATCTCCATTGGATCTTCTTCCCAAGTATCAACTTGTTCTTCTTGCTTCAGCTCTCTCCTCTTTACCAGTATCAACTTGGTCTTCTTCTCCTACAAGCTTCAGCTTCTCAAGGTAATCTTCAATCACATGGAAGTATCAACTTCATCCTTCAAACTCTTCAAGCAAGGGACTCCCTCCTCTAACAAGGGAGAAATATTCATCTATCAAGAGCAAAGTTGGGATGATTGGCAGCAGAGTGAAGACCAAAGGTCACCACTGAGCATCCTGTCATCAGAGAAAGGGACCCTCAAAGGTTCTACCAATTTGCAAAGAGCCACACATCCTACCAAAGGAGGGATGAGGCCTTTACAAAGGGACCTTTCATCATAGGGAAGAATGGAAGTGATCAACATCATCCATGTTTATGAAGAAAGAGAACTATCTAGAAGCTCTGCCTACAAAACCCTAATCTTAACACCTAAACAAAACTACACCAAAAGAAGGGAAGATCCTCAAATCCAAGCCTCTTCAAGCAATCCAATGCATCTTCAACTTTCCTTCATCATCATCCAAGAACAAGCAAATCAAAACCCTAATCTAAGGGAACTAAAGCTGTTAATCTAGTTGAGTTAGTGCCTTAGAATCATCCAAAACTAGCACTTAAACTAAAATTAATCAAAAATAGTAAACTATCTTATAAAGTTCTACAAAAATTCCTAAGGGATCCTAATTCAATTAAGAATGCCTCATACAAAAACCAGGGACTAAATCATCTATTAAGTCCTAAAATTAAGTCCTAAATCCAAAGGTATCAACCATAAACCCTAAAAAGGGAGCTTCTAAAGGTTTCAACCTAAACTACCACCTATGTTCATCACAAAAATGTGAGAAAAATCTATGGGTATCATGCATATCTACGCTAGCAACTCACAAAAAATCAGGATCAAAATCCTCATCACATGATCACACAAAATTCCACAAAATCAAGTATCAAACATGACTATTTTAATATCAATTAAAATGTGAAAATTCCCATAAAATCAGAAAATGCATGAAATAAAAATATTTTTTATCTAAAAAATACAAGATTCAATCATGAATCTAATGCAAAAAGAATGGGGTTAATTGGATCATTTTTCCATTTTTTATGATTTTATCAAGAACCATGAATAATAATGAAAAATAATATGAAAATCCAAAGAAAATAATAAATGCACGGTGCAGATAGAAATAAAATCCAGTTCAATTCATGGATTGGGCCATCAGGGGGGTGTGATTATCAGTCTGAGACTTAGGCCCAAAACCATCAATTAAATGAAACGCAACGTTTCATCACTCAGAACTCTTCACAAGCTGAAATCCATTCGTGGCCATTGGATCTTCATCTGGTCAAAGGTCCTACCCTGATCCAAGGGCTCTGGGATTATCTTCAACCTTTTGAATCTCTGAACCTCGCGCGCAGCCACGGCCACCGCCGGTGGTGCTCCGGTCATCGTCCCCAACCCTAACTCTCTCTAGGATCCTCCATTGCAAGTGGTTTATACATGAAACTTGTCCCAAATCTCACAAGGAACTCACTCATACCATTAATTCAACCTAAATCCTCAAGATTCGCAAGAACCAACTCTCAACCGAAAATGGTAACATCCTTAATTGGTCACTAATTCTCAAATTAATGATCTGAAATCCTTCCTACACCGTTCTACAATGCATCTATCATCCTAATTCCTATTGATTCTAACTAAAACATGCCAGAGATCAAAGGTTACCAACCTGAAAATTTCGCGTGCACAGAAGTAGCAAGACCTCAAATCAAGCCCTCAAATGCTCCAGACTCTTTTAGTGAATCACTCCCAAACTTCTGTATGCAATAGAATTGATTGAAATGGCTTCAATTCTTGGATTCGAATCTGAGTTGCAGGTGGAGAAATCTGAGCTCAAGAACACCAATCATCCACGAATTCCCTTTGATTATGATCTGGAATCATTACCTAGCATCCATGGAAGAGATTGCAATCAAGAAAATGGATGGAAAGTGAGTGAAATGATGTAACCGAATTCAGTTGCAAGCAATGAAGTTTCAATCTCAATCTCTGCTCTCTCCTTCAATCATCACCAACCTTGTCCTTGGATCATCTCTATTCAATATATAGACCATGTGTGGATGATCTAGAACCCTCTATATCCTTCTAATGAGAAGTTCAATCTCTCATGACATGAGAATTTCAATCATATGCCATGGTGTGCATAATTCTGTTAACAGCTTGAAATCAATCCTATTCCCTTCCAATTTCTCCCCTAGCGACATTTTGGAAGTGTTTGGCTTGCAAGGGACCTTGATTATGCCTTGCATTTTGGTTTTGCAAATGTTACTTAAGATGTAAGTAACTACTTTTCAAAGCAAGTCCACAAATTAGACCTCATTTCAAAAATGTGGCTAAACCAATGTTCTTAAAATGATTTTTAGAGTCAAAATGACCTATTACATGCCTTGGTTTGGATGTGTAGATCAAAAGTATCAATTTCCAACTTTGGTTCATTTAACTTATACCCTTATTTTAGGTCATTTTTGCAACTTTGAGCTACAAGCAATTCCAACCTCTCATAACCTCTTTACTAGCCTTAAAACATCATTTTGAACAAGTTTAATGTTGAAAATTTTCCCATTTGAAGCTTGGAAATAGGAGTTATGGTCTTATGGTTGAAATGACCTATAATCTCCAAATGACCAAAATGCCCTTGACTTGTCAAAGCCATAACTTGAGTTCTACAAATCCTATCAAGGACTTCTAGTACTCTATAGAAATATAAGAGGATAAGGAACAACATTCATGTTGACCAAAAGTTCATAGGAATCATCCTTCTAGGGAAAAAGTGCCATGCAAGTTGGGTAACTTTCAAGCTCCCAAATTCACATACCTCAGATGACCTGTAACTTGTCAAAGCCATAACTTGAGTTCTACAAATCCTATCAAGGACTTATAGCACTCAAATTAAATATAAGACCATGCTCTACAACAATCATGTTAGGGGCAAGATGAGATGACAATCATATCTTGAGCTAGACTACCTTGAAGATAGGGGTCAAACTAGGGGATTTTACACTGTCAAGTCTTAGGAACCCTAGCTTGAAACTTCTCAAACTCTTCAATCATGATGAGTTGACCTTGGAATCATCCTTATAACATCTCAATTCATCAATCCATGATCACATGGCTCTTGGATTAGGTCTCAACCTTGTCCAAATCATCAGCTGACTTAGGGTTGACCCAGTTAAACCCTAATTGCACCACTCAGGGCTGAGCCTTCTTAATCTTGCACAATGACCTGTCTAGGCCTCAAAGTGATCTTCAAAACTTATCATGAGCTCTCTCAAGACCTCCAGTCCATCTTCATGGTCTCAGAATCATCTGATGGCTCCCCTCCACTCTCAGGCTAGAAGGCACACACTCTTGGTTTCAACCACTCTCTCTGAGGCTCTTTCAACTTCTCTGACAAGGATATCAACCCTTGAACACTTGAATAACCTTCTTAGCTAGCTTCATAGTCTTGTGTAGCTCTTGATTGGTAATCATACCTCTTGATCTTCTGCATACCTGTCAATGAAATGCAAATGATGATGCTAATGTGAATGAAATGAAACATAAGCTAGGTAAAGAAAAGTTGAGCAAATTTTGGGGTGCAACAGCTGCCCCTATTCAAGCGGCTTAGACCTGACTGGGTGAGAAGCGAACGACTCTCAAACAATCAAGGTACGAGACGGTTGAATACCAACAAACCCGGAAATTTGCCAACTGCACAAGTACCCGGTACTCTGATAGGAACAAATCTTCGGAAACTGAAATAATAGCTGCACAACGACTAGCTGGAGAAATACTGATCTGAATCTCCTTCAGGATGATTCTCTGATTTATCTGATATCACTGCCTCCTCAAATCATCAAGGGGTCACTGGTCACATGGTAACTAGCAATCTGCCAACCGCACAGGTAAACAACTTTGATTGGTAGGCATATCTTCAAAACTGAACATGATAGTTGCGCGGCAACTTGCTGGGGAATTGGTCACACGGAAACCGGTGATACATGGTCGATCATGCCGTCAGACATCAGGATTCCTTGGGACTTATTAGATCAACAATCAAGTTAATCATGCCATCGGGCATTCAAAGAAATTTTCGGGCATCAGCCGGACTTCATCACTAAGTCGGGAATAGAATTCTCAGTCAATCATGACCCAATTGAGGATATCCAAACTTCTGCCATCAGGCACTCCGCATCAGCTAAGAGAACTGCTTTGTCAATACGGTTGGACTTCAATCATCAGGTCTTCGAGGGAAGTTTCAACTTCGCTGTTCAGAAACCTGCTGGGGATGACACATCTCCGCTGGGGAAATCAAGAATCATATTAAACAAATAATTCCGTGGGGACTTCAAGAATCATCCTGAACCAATAACTCCGCTGGAGATTTCAGGAATCATCCTGAGCAAACACTCTTCCGGGGACTCCAAGCGGCAACTTGAGCAACCAACTCTTGCGACTTCCCTGGGGATTTTAAGAATCATCTTAAACGAGCGCCTTCGCTGGAGAATTCAAGAATCATCTTGGGCAAGCGACTTTCGCTGGGGATTTTAAGAATCATCTTGAGCAAGCGACTCTATGGAGGAACACCTGCAAAACAAGAACGGTAACGACCTAGCTCATGTTTCATATGTGTATGCTTTGGCAATGGCGCAATGCTCCACACGGTGGAAATGCTACGCGTTTTCTGGGTAAATGTTATGCAATCATGCAAAATGCTACGACCCCATCAGCGGAATAAATGCTGAAGGGAGAATCCTCCTGTCAAGGAGAAAGAACCACTCTGGTGGAGGAAGGACTCATCCTGCCAAGGAGGAAAAGTCACACCAATCTCAATCGGACTCCGCCTGGGGAAATGAACTTCAGTCAACTACCACAGGGGAATAAAGCTCTATGAGAACCTGAACCCGCTCAACTGGGTATTCAAAACCACAACTGCTAAGGAAAACGATGTCAATCGCAGAAATAAACTGCACGGCATTCACAGCAAAACTTTCCTGGAGATAACAACTCCGACGGGGAAATACAGTATCAGCTATTCAACACTCTACTGGGGAAAATCAATCATGGTCCTAACTACTTTCCAAGGACTCAGCTCTCTTGGGGAACTGCAAACTCGACTGGGGAAGAAGGAATCATCCTGCTTACTGGGGAGAGTACGACTCTGTGGGGAATTTCAATTCTGCCGGAGACTTCAGTCTAGAACTTCCGAGTACTGCACACTTCAGTATGTGACTCAGCTGGGGAGATGACGTTCCTTCAGGATACATCTGATTGGGGAGAGAATCTTCTCTGCCTGGGGAGACATATCAATGCTTTACGATCTCCCGTTCAGACTCTGTGGGGAGAGGCTGCTGAACTTTGCTGGGGAAGAAGGAATCATCCGGCCTGGGGACGCATACGGCGTACTACCTGGTATATGCTACACATGCAACAACATAAACAAATAGACAAGACACCCCTCTCAAAGGGACCTATCAAGGTTATGATCTTGTGACAATGTTCAAGTAATTCATTGTTTCAGCAATCAGCGGCCTAGGCCAGTAAGTTTATGTATGCGCATTTTATCAAAAACATCGGCGTTCTTTTTCGCAAACAAAACAGATAAATGCTAAGCAGACAAACAAAATGGCTGAATAGTATACATTTTATTGATAACGAACCCCTGAATGGGTAAAAATGTTTTACAACAGATGCAAGCCCCTGGAATGAGGAAGCCGCACAAACATAAAAACATAAATATACATCAGTATATACAAATGTCGGCAACGAGGCGTAGACGAACACCATGAGTTGATCCCTCTATGACCCACTCGACTTCGATACTTCTCCGACGCTTCAGCCTCAAAAGAGATTGATTCAGATAAACAGCCCTCAGGTCTTCCAAACCACTAAACAATGAGAGTCCATACGCGGAACGCAGTCATTTGCTTTTTCCAATCCCTGACTTTTGCCTGAATCGCCCTTTCGGGTTTTCGATTCACCGGGATACCCTTTTTTGCCAAAGTCGCCCATCCGGGTTTTCGAATTTGCGGGTGTACATTTTTCTTTTATATCCCTACTTTTTGCCCGAACCTTTTTCCTTTTTTATGGTTCGCCGGGACACCCCATTTTTGCCTGGATATTCTTTTTCTTTCCAGCGGGTCATTTTTTAAGCAAAGTATTTTTTTAACTGCCTCCGCGTTCACCGGGGATGCAAAATCTTCGCCATCCATCGTGGATAGCAACAAGGCTCCTCCCGAGAAGACCTTGCTGACGACGTACGGACCTTCATAATTAGGAGTCCACTTGCCCCGGTGATCGGAGTGCGGAGGAAGAATCTTCTTGAGGACGAGATCACCCGTCTGAAAGCTTCTAGGGCGCACCTTCTTATCATAAGCTTTCTTCATTCGGCTTTGGTACAAATGACCATATGCAATCGATGCTAACCTCTTCTCGTCCATCAGGCTGAGTTGGTTTAGTCGGTTCTTAATCCATTCTGCCTCATCGAGTTTCACGTCAACCAAAACTCGTAAAGAAGGGATCTCCACTTCTAACGGTAGGACAACTTCCATACCGTACACTAAGGAGAAAGGCGTTGCCCCGATTGGTGTACGTACCGTTGTACGGTAACCGTGCAATGCAAATGGCAACATCTCGTGCCAATCCTTGTAGGTCACAACCATCTTCTGTACAATCTTCTTAATGTTCTTATTGGCCGCTTCAACGGCGCCATTCATCTTCGGCCAGTAAGGAGATGAGTTGTGATGTTCAATCTTGAAACTCTGACACAGCTCCTTCATCATCTTGTTATTCAGATTCGAACCATTATCAGTAACGATCCGCTCGGGAATTCCGTATCGACAGATGATGTCCCTCTTTATGAATCTAGCCACCACCTGCTTGGTCACATTAGCGTATGAGGCTGCCTCCACCCACTTGGTGAAGTAGTCGATAGCTACTAGAATGAAGCAATGACCGTTAGATGCAGTGGGCTCGATCTTGCCTATCATGTTGATGCCCCACATGGAGAACGGCCACGGGGAGGACATGACATTTAACGGGCACGGCGGCACATGAACTTTATCAGCATAAATATGGCATTTATGACATCTCTTCGCGAATTTAAAGCAATTCGATTCCATCGTCAGCCAGTAGTATCCTGCTCTCAGGATCTTTCTCGTCATAGCATGCCCGCCGGCGTGCGTACCAAATGTTCCTTCATGGACTTCTTCCATGAGCATACTCGCTTCTTTCTCATCTACACATCTGAGTAGCACGAGATCGTGGTTTCTTTTATACAAAACTCCATCAGGATTGAGATAAAAATTTCCAGACAGCCTCCTCAGAGTCTTCTTATCCTGGGTTGACGCTCCTGTAGGATATTCCTTAGTCATAAGGAAAGTCTGGATATCATGGAACCACGGCTTGCCGTCGGAGGCTTCCTCGATCGCAAAGACGAATGCAGGTCTATCAAGACGAGAAAGGACAATTCCTGGAGCTTCATTCCAAAAATTGACTTTATACATCGAAGCCAACGTGGCTAAGGCATCAGCCATCTGATTTTCAGCTCTGGGCACATGATGGAGTTCCACTCGATCAAAGAACGGAAGCAGCCTTCTGGCATAGTTCATGCACGGCACCAAATTCGATTGACGAGTCTCCCACTCCCCTTTAATATGGTTGATCACAAGCGCCGAGTCACCATATACATCTAGGTTCTTGATTCTCAAATCAATTGCCTCTTCTAGACCCATGATGCATGCTTCGTACTCTGCTTCGTTATTGGTGACTGGAAACGTCAGTCTCGCAGTGAACGGGATGTGGGATCCATGGGGAGTTGTGATGATCGCTCCAATGCCACTTCCGTAAGAATTAACTGCCCCGTCAAATATCAACTTCCACTGGGATTTCCTATCTGGCCCCTCGTCAGGCAACGGTTCATCGCAATCTTTCACCTTAAGAAACATGATATCCTCATCAGGGAATTCAAATTTCATCGGCTGATAATCTTCGATCGGCTGTTTGGCAAGGTATTCAGACAATACGCTTCCCTTGATGGCCTTCTGGGAAACGTACTGAATGTCATATTCCGTCAACACCATTTGCCATCTGGCAATCCTGCCCGAAAGCGCTTGCTTCTCGAAGACGTACTTGATTGGATCCATCTTCGAAATTAGCATGGTGGTGTGATTGAGCATGTACTGTCGTAAACGTTTGGCAGCCCAGGCTAGTGCACAACACGTCTTCTCCAGCATCGAGTAACGAGATTCACAATCTGTGAATTTTTTACTCAAGTAGTAAATGACATGCTCCTTTCTTCCCGTCTCATCGTGCTGACCGAGAACACACCCCATACTATTCTCAAGAACTGTCAAGTACATGATTAAGGGTCGTCCGGCCACTGGGGGTATCAAGATTGGAGGTTCCTGTAGATACTGTTTTATCTTATCAAATGCCTTCTGGCAATCCGCGCTCCAGATAATCGCCTGATTTTTCTTTAACAGTTTGAACATCGGTTCACACGTAGCCGTGAGCTGAGAGATAAACCTTGCAATGTAGTTTATTCTGCCCAGGAAACCACGAACTTCTTTTTCTGTTCTTGGCGCTGGCATTTCTTGTATTGCTTTTATCTTCGCAGGATCAACCTCGATGCCTCTTTCGCTCACAATAAACCCCAGTAGCTTTCCGGACCGTACTTCGAAAGTACACTTGTTAGGATTCAGCCTCAACCTGAACTTCCTAAGCCTCTCAAAAAGCTTCAGCAAATTGACCAGATGCCCCTCCTCCGTTTGGGACTTCGCAATCATGTCATCAACATAGACTTCAATCTCATGATGAATCATGTCATGAAACAAAGTAACCATTGCTCGTTGGTAAGTGGCCCCTGCGTTCTTCAGACCGAAAGGCATTACCTTGTAGCAAAATGTTCCCCAAGGTGTAATAAACGTAGTTTTCTCCATGTCCTCCGGCGCCATCTTGATCTGATTGTAACCGGAGAAGCCATCCATGAACGAAAATACGGAGAACTAAGCTGTATTGTCAACCAACACATCAATATGAGGGAGCGGGAAATCATCCTTAGGGCTCGCCCTGTTCAAATCCCGATAATCGACGCACATTCGTACCTTACCGTCCTTCTTCGGCACAGGCACTATGTTGGCGACCCACGGAGGGTAAGTGGTGACCGCTAAGAAGCCAGCATCAATCTGCTTTTGCACTTCTTCTTTGATCTTAACGGCCATATCTGGTCGTGTCCTCCTAAGCTTCTGCTTGACGGGGGGACAATCTTCTCGCAGCGGCAAGTGGTGGACCACGATGTCAGTGTCAAGTCCGGGCATATCCTCGTATGACCAAGCAAAGACGTCACTATACTCTCTTAGCATCTCGACCAATCTCTGCTTGACATCACTCTGCAACGCGGCCCCTATCCTGACGTTCCTGACAAGCTCTTCAGAACCCAGATTCACAATCACAATTTCCTCCTCATGAGGCAGAATAACTTTCTCTTCTTGTTTCAACAAGCGGGCTAACTCTTCGGGAAGGTCTTCGTCTTCATCAATCTCTTCTTCGGCTTGATAGATCGGGCAATCGAAGTCGAAGTGAGTCGTAGAAGGTCCAGAGTCGATGTCGTCTGCTATGTGGATCCTGCAATAACAAGGGTTAAGCTTAAAACAAGGATATGCTGGTTAGCATAAACCCCATTGCCATTTTATTGTTTTTCAAAACGAATATAAAACAGGAATAACAGAGATCACAATATTTGAATACGAAGAAAAACGCCTTTTGATTTATTGATAAAATGCATGTACATAATCAAACAAGGCCCTGACAATAAAACCACTATGCCCCGGGTAGGACATAGGGTTGTACAATGATTGGAAAAAGTAAATCATTACTCTTTACCTGTCACTTGGATGATATCCCTGATGGATCAGTTGTTGAGGCTCTCGCCTGGTTTGCTTGGCAGGATCCAAGAGTCTAGGTCGCAGTCACTGTCTCCGCCGTCTTCAGACACTGCGTTGACACTTTCAAATATCACCCCGCCACTGGTAAACTAGATCGACCCTTTATCTCGCGACGCACTGCTAGAAGAGGAGGAGGCTTCAGCCGCCGGAGAGTATCCCAACCCGAACTTGTCTTGCTTGTTAGGTATCTCCAGAATTCGCCCCCAGCCTGGGGTAGATCCGGCTTGAACAACGGCCCGGGCTTCCTTGAAGGAAAAGAGAGTCATCTCTGGCTTCTCAGTGATTGCAGGAGCTACGCTCTTGACTTTAACATCTTCGAACACTTGACATAGGGTTTCGTGGATTTCCCCATCCATCTCAACGTATTTGAAGGACGACAAATGGCTCACCATTATATCTTCCTCGCCACATACAGTCACGATGCTTCCTCCGACAGCGTACTTGAGCTTCTGGTGCAACGTGGAGGTCACGGCGCCAGCAGAATGGATCCATGGCCGGACTAAGAGACAGCTGTAGGCAGGCATGATGTCCATAATATAAAAGACCGCGTCGAATGTTTCCGGCCCGACTTGGATTGGTAAGGTCACTTCCCCGAAAACATGCCGTTTGGTTCCATCGAACGCTTTCACAACCAGATCACTGGGTGTGCAAACCAATCCGCGAGTATCCAACTTCGTCAATGCTTTCTTCGGAAGAACATTGAGCGATGACCCTGTGTCCACCAACACATGAGACATAATCGTTCCCCTACACTCTATCGAGATGTGCAGGGCACTATTGTGGTTCCTCCCCTTCGGCGTCAGCTCCAGGTCAGTGAACCCTAACCCATTTCCAGCATTCACGTGGGCTACGACCCCTTCCAACTGGTTGACCGATATCTCCTGAGGTACATACGTGGCATTCAAGACCTTCAGCAGCGCGTTGCGATGTGACTCAGAACACAGCAACAGATTCAGGATGGAAATTTTCGAGGGTGTTTGATGGAGGTGATCCACGATCTTGTAATCACTCTTTTTAATCAACATCATAAACTCTTCAGCGTCTTTAACAAGTAAGTCTTTTTCTACCCCACGAGGGGTCTCTTCAATGACTTTACTCTTTCCTTTATCGGTTGCATCAGCTTTTTCCGCTTTGTCCGCCACAACCTCAGGTGGAGCAAATACTCTTCCGCTGCGAGTGATTCCGCCAACTCCCGCTAGGTTATCCACACACGCCCCTGATGGTTCCAATTCCAAATTCTGTCTGTTGCAGTAGACGTCTGCCCCGTAATGCCATGGGACAGCATTGGTGCTCTCAAAAGGTATCGACCCAAATTTGGTGATGGTAATCATGGGCGGCCTGGGTGCAGAAATAGTTATCGTTCGACGAGGGATGGTGATGGTGGCAACCTCATCATCTTGCTTCAGCATTACCTCTCCCGATCCGCTTTCGGCCCTTCGGCTAAACTGTAGGATTCCTTCGGTCATCAGACTTTGAATCCCCTCTATCAACTGTTCACATCCATCAGGACTTGTCGCACAGCCCATACATAACTCTCCACAACCTGGAAAGAAACCCCTTTTCATCAGCTTAGCTTTAACGAAGCTAAGTGGTGTCTTCAGATCTCTGACGTCAGTCAACAAATCCAAACTCTCGTCTTCAATAATGGCATTTACTCCACCTCCCCTATGATTCAGCATAGGGTTCTTCGTGACGTTTGGCACATTATCTGAGAAGTTGATGATCTTAGCGTCCACCATGTCCTGCACCTTATGCTTGAAGGCTTTGCAGTTTTCTATTGTGTGGCCTGGTGCCCCTGAGTGAAACTCACAAGTTGCATTCGCGTCATAACCTGGCGGAGGTTCCCCTGTCAAGGGAGCCAGAGTTCTCTTCTGGATCAACTGTAGCTGGAGCAGAGTCTGCAATAGTTGAGCGTACGATATGGGCGGAGTCTCGAGGTGACGACTAGACAAAGGTGCCCTATTCTGATACTTTCTGTACCCTTGTTGACTCGGTTGCTGCTGCTGCTGTGGCTGTTGAACTGCTGGGATAGTTATGCTGGCCACCTGTTGGTGAGGGCCTTTGCCCTTCCTTCGAGCGTTGGTCACGGTGCTCATTTCTCCTTCCCGTCTTTTTCCACCATAAGGTTTCTTGCCTCCTCCAGCGGAGGATGAATCACCTTGAATTTTCCCCAGTTTGATCCCATTTTCAATGTGCTCACCTGTGATAATGAGATCCGAGAAGGTTCCAGACATACCGTTGACCAATTTCTCATAATAAACCCCTGGGAGGGTGGCTACGAACATTTGCACAAGCTCGCGTTCAACCATCGGCGGCTGAACCCTGGCTGCCAATTCACGCCACCGCTGGGCGTATTCCTTGAACCCTTCGTTGTTCCTTTGTGACAGATTGTGCAGTTGGACTCGGTTCGGGGCCAAGTCACTGTTATGTTGGTAGTGGTGCACAAATGCTTCAGCAAGTTCCTTGCACGTGCGCACACTGGTAGGTTCCAGACTCATGTACCATTCGAGGGATGGCCCGGACAGACTGTCCTGAAAGAAGTGCATCAGCAACTTCTCGTCCTCAGAATGAGCGGACATTTTTCTGTAGTATGATCTCAGGTGGACGCGAGGGCAAGTGGTGCCCTTGTACTTTTCAAAGTCAGGTACCTTGAACTTGGGAGGCACCTTGAAATCAGCAATCAGTCCCAACTTGGACATATCAACAACCAGGGTGTTCTGGTTCTCGATATTCCTCATCTTGTCCTCGAGTGCCTTGAACCTTAGCCGTGCTTCAGCAGTCAGCTCCCCTTCAGCACCTCTCTGAGAGAACACATCGTCTTGACGGTCTTCTAACCAAGGCTGAGGCCCAAACAGATTTCCAACACCTGTGTTGCCGTTGCCCAGACCAACATTGACGTTAGCTTCAAGACTCCTATTACCGACGCCCGTCGTATTGCCGTTGAGTCCCATGTTAGCTATCACATTGCCGTTGGCACTTCCATTCCCCCCGGTCACGGGGACGCCATTCTGAGGAGTTTCAACAGGTGGAGGGGTAGGCACGGTCCCACCATGGAGTACGCCATTGCTATAAACCCTTGAAATCAGAGGCTGAACCAAGGTTCTGAGCTGATCCTGGCCATTGGCGACCGCTTGCATGAGCTCCATGAAGCGGTCCATTCTTTCGCGGAGTTCTTGAACATCAGTTTGCACTTGCTCCATGATTCTGGTTTGATTTGCTCTGGTTGGATAGCAGTGGATTGGTCTCTGATCAATCCTGGAACAACCTGAAACAACCTGGAAACACAAAAGGGTTAGGAAAAACGACAAAGTGCTCGTTATGCGAATGCTTCATGCAAATGCAAACGGGTGTCTGTGCGTTAGGGAGATTTCCCCCGATCCTAGTGCCTGAGTGCCAGTGCCGATAATAAGAAGTCCGGGTCCAGTCATGGAAATAACATCTCATATATGAAGAAAGCCCATCAAGGCAGTACATAACATCACTGAGTACAAGCCGAATCAATAGCGTGACCTCGACCAACAAGCCTTGTGATGGTCAGCATACAACAATGATCAAAACAAAAGGAATACAAATAGTCAAGCACGGCCACGGGCGCGAAACTCTTCTAATAAGCCCTTCATTTCTGGATGATCAGGCCGAGTGAGCAACCCTTCGACGAGGAACTCTCTCTGCATAATGGTGTACTGAAGACCTTCGACCGAATCTTCCCATGCTCCTTCGCCGAAACAATCTTCTAGCTTCCGCTTCTTGGACTCAAACGTCAGTTTGCGCTCCTTCAGGTTAGCAAGAGCACTGTTGAGCTGGCCTTCGGCGGCATACCAGCGAGCGGTTTCTTCATCAAACCTCCTCTCACTAGCCTTCACCTGGGCTTTCAGCTTGGAGATCTGCTGCATCAGCTTATCCTCCCGCTCTTTCCTGTTGGCTAGGGTGGCCTTCCAATGCTGGTTAAACTTGGATATCCTCCGATACGCTTCGTCCAAGTGCTGCTTCTTCGTGGCCAGCACATCGTTGACAGCTTTGAAGTCTCGACCCATGCGCTCGCGCTCAGCTATCTGCTTAGTCAGATCTATCCCCAACTGGTTCACCAGCTCGGCCTGCCTTTTGAAGGAATGAATGGCTTCGCTTCTCTCGCTTCTGAGTTGCGCCAATTCTTTCTCCAATTCTTCATTTGCCCTTCTCAATTCATCTCTCTCAGCTAACACCTGATTATGGTGCTGAATAGGCACGGTGGTAGGCTCTTCGATCACTGGAGGGCTTTCTGGCTTGGTAGGAGGAAACATCATCCCTATAGCATCTGCTCTGGATCTGATCCACGTCACATACGGAGCGTAGGCTTGACTATTACTTATCCCCAGCAATGGTTTTCCCCGCTTACTAATACCATTCCAAGCATGCTGAAGCTTAGATAACATATCCCCCTCTAGAAGACCAGTGAGGTACAGAGATTCCTGCACCTCTTCATCCTTCGACAGAGCTCTCAAAGCATAAGCAAACTGTCGGACCAGCAGAGATGGATTATAGTTTATACAACCCTTCCTGCCTATCAAAGGCACATTCGGAAACCCGCTGCAGCTGAAGATGATCTTAGTACCCAATCTATCTCTGTCAAACCAGGTAATATCCTCCGCTGACAAACTCATCAAATGCTCGGACCACTCAACTGTGGCTGCAGACGAAGCAAAGGGACCCTTCTTGGGTAGATGACTATCAAGCCATCTATAGAGCAAGGCCACACAGCACGAGACGTTCTTACCCCTTCTGTTCTCGTTTTTGTAGTGGACGGAATGGTAGACATCTCCTATCAAGGTAGGGACTGGATTCCCTGAAGCAAAGATGTGGAAGGCGTCGAAGTCCACAAAGTCGGGCATATTGGGGAACAGAATGATGCCATATATGAACAGAGCGAGAATGGCGTTGAACACGACCCAACATCCGTCTTTGGCGCACTGCTGAGCTTTTCCTACTAGGAACTGCAAGGAGAAACCGGGAACCTTGTTCCAGCTAGACAAGACCAACTCGGAGGCGTCCAGATGAAGTGAAGGAGCTAGACTAGCCAGGTCAGGCTCAGCATCCATATGAACAAAGGGCATCTGACTCTTGATAGGCACACCTAACAAATCAACATACTCCTCTAGCGTGGGTGCAAGAACGAAGTCCTGGAAAGTAAAGCATCTCAACGGAGGATCGTAGAACTGCCGCAGAGCGTGCAACCCATTCAACTCAAACACAGAGGGTTTACGAACCAAACTGAGCAGTTTACCGTAAGACTTTATGAATTCATCTCTCACAGAACCATCTGCTAAAGCTATCAAACCAGTCAGCTGAACAACATCAAGAGCAGGGAGCTTGTAAGCCACGGTCTTCCTCAAAGAACCCATAGTAGAAGGCAAGAACTCCTGAATCGGGGGAAACGGTACCTGCAACACAGACACACGTTAATGAAATGCAAATGGGTATGCAAAGCAATGTAAAATGCAATCATGCAGCAGGAGATCAAGACGACTGCGCTGTTGAGATTCTGTATCAACAAAACCATAATCCTGCTCTATCAAGAACAACCATAGATCTGATGAGAAGAAAACCCAGATATCGGACCATAAATCTGCTCTGTCAAGAACAAACACACATCTGACAATAAGGACCTCTGATACAGGACCATAAATCTGCTCTGTCAAGAACAAACATCTCTAAAAATAAGGACCTCTGATACAGGGCCAAAACTCTGCTCTGTCAAGAACAAACATCTCTGAAAATAAGGACCTCTGATACAGGACCAAAACTCTGCTCTGTCAAGAACAAACATACATCTGCTGGTCTGATCCTCTGATCCCAACCAAAAACCTACTCTGTCAAGAACAACACACATCTGCTGATGAGATCCTCTGATCCCAACCAAAACTGATTCACTATCAAGAAAACCAGGTAGTCTGAAGGTTAAGGTTTCCTGCAACAAACCCAACCCTGCTAACAGGTATGGACCTAAACTGACACAAGTTCGGCACCCTATGCGGTCATCAGCGTCACAGACATTCAAGAGGGGTGATACGATACCCAGAAGGTGTGGCATCACCAGCTCATGAAGCGGCCTCACTCGGCTGAATCCCAAATGATCGGTCCCCAGAGTCGACAATCCTCCAAACCAACAACCCCCTCAACCCAAAGGGTTGAAAAAGAAGTCAACCGGGAGAACCTCGTCTGAGCGTGGATTTCATGAGACACTAGTGCCTGCCAAGCAAGCACGCGCCCACTAATTTCCACAACTAATGCTATGTTCACTCAAGCCTGGGTCTGGCTTCTCACTCATCAGAATGCCCTTCCCACGACAGCACAGATAATCATATCATACTGGAAATAAAATGCGGGAAATAAAGTGCGATAAATAAACACAACCCAACAAGTAATCATACAAGCGCTAGGATTGACTCTCGCAGGGGACGTTGGATCCCCAAACTGACTCGCATACGGGACGTTGGATCCCAGGAAACTATCAAGTCCCCAGCAGAGTCGCCAGCTGTCGCTACCGTGAAAATAAGGTGTCGGCAAAACAGAAGAGTCACCACCTTTCGTTATTTATCCCTCAGAACGGGAATGGAAACGATCGGAAAAACCTGACGAAAGGGTATAAGACAAGGTCGTCGCAACCGTTGTCTGGGTTCGGGAGTCGGTTACGCGAGGGGAAGGTATTAGCACCCCTCACGTCCATCGTACTCGATGGGATCCATGCTTGTTGTGTCTATTGGACGAGTTGGTTTTATCTATCTACCTATCAAGGCTGGCTTAAACAGAAAAGAAAATGACTCGGCAAAGCGTCGCACTTTATGCCTACGTATTCTCATCAGAGAATGAGAAATCAGAGTCAACGTAGTTCGACTAACTACGGGTTACGGGGAAGGTGGCTCGCCAATACATCAGTATTGTGCCTACGTACTCTCAGCAGGTATGAGAGATCAGAGCTTACGTAGTTCGGGATAATACGGATTACGGGAATTCAGATTCATCTGTTTTATCGAGTAGGGTTAACCAGCAGTTCCAGCAGTTAGGGACAAAGCCTGTTTGCGGTGGCGCTGAAGTTTAACGACACTCTTTTATTCAGAAAAGCTTCCTTTGAATTATGGGCCCACGGGGCAAAAAGGTTTGAGGTTTGTTTTCTGTCTTTTACGAGAGAACTGTCTTTTATGTTTGTTTGCAACTAGTATCGCACTAGAGACTATGACCTGAGAGTAAATGTGTCGCATGTCACCCAAAGGGTGCCATACTAAACATCCAGACTGTTGAAAAGAAACTCTCCAACAATCCTTTCTCAGATAGCTTAAGGCTCGTAACGTACGACGTCAGTTAACCTTTATTACTGTATTTTAATTTGTTTTGAGATAAGAAGAGAACAGGCTCAACTAAAGGGAGACTATCAAGTCCTAATGTCGTCATGCCAAGGATTCATCCTATGGTTGAGGTTTGAAACAGGGAACTCCTAGAAGTTATCATGCATAGGTTTCAACCTAAAGTTCTAATCATCACTTCCTTATCAAAGGAAGTGAGAGTCCTAAGGGATCATGTCAATGATAAACAAAAATAGATAAAGCATCAGCTTAAACAGTAAATAGTAAACGACTGTAAAATGCATGCAATGCAAGTGAGGGAGGAAATGTGTGTGGGGCAGCAGCCTCCACAAGCTCATCTCAACCTCAAGCCAGATATGAATAACTGTAATCATACAGGAATAAATAACATGCTATCAAGCAAAATATAATAACTGCAATCATACAGAAGAAATAAACTGCTATCAAGCAAAATAACAAACCACATAGGCAAGGGAGTTGGGCTCTACCGAATACCCGCAAGCAAAGCCATACAGTAAAAATACAAGCAGAGGGAGCAACTCAACCTCTAGTGCAATCATGCTCCAAGCAAGTCAAACAAGGCACATCAATACAGAAAAGAAAACAGACAAGAAAAGAAAGCAGATCAACAGCTTCCACAGCTTCACAGCAAAACAGTCCTTTAACAGCTCTTCAGGGCTATCATCTTCAATAGCAAGTATCAACTTGCTTCTTCAAGCTTCTAATACTTCAAACATAAGTATCCACTTGTGCTTCCTTCTTCAAGCTTCAGCTCTTCAGTCAATTCCACCTTCAGGCTTCACTCCTAACTACAAGCATCAACTTGCTCTTTCAGGCTCTCAATGTATCAACATAAGTGTCAACTTATTCTTTATTCCTCAAGCCTCAGCTCTTCACTCAATCTCCATTGGATCTTCTTCCCAAGTATCAACTTGTTCTTCTTGCTTCAGCTCTCTCCTCTTTATCAGTATCAACTTGGTCTTCTTCTCAAACAAGCTTCAGCTTCTCAAGGTAATCTTCAATCACATGGAAGTATCAACTTCATCCTTCAAACTCTTCAAGAAATGGACTCCCTCCTCTAACAAGGGATAAAGATTCATCTATCAAGAGCAAAGTTGGGATGATTGGTAGCAGAGTGAAGACCAAAGGTCACCACTGAGCATCCTGTCATCAGAGAAAGGGACCCTCAAAGGTTCTACCAATTTGCAAAGAGCCACACATCCTACTAAAGGAGGGATGAGGTCTTTACAAAGGGACCTTTTATCATAGGGAAGAATGGAAGTGATCAACATCATCCATGTTTATGAAGAAAGAGAACTATCTAGAAGCTCTGCCTACAAAACCCTAATCTTAACACCTAAACAAAACTACACCAAAAGAAGGGAAGATCCTCAAATCCAAGCCTCTTCAAGCAATCCAATGCATCTTCAACTTGCCTTCATCATCATCCAAGAACAAGCAAAGCAAAACCCTAATCTAAGGGAACTAAAGATGTTAATCTAGTTGAGTTAGTGCCTTAGAATCATCCAAAACTAGCACTTAAACTAAAATCAATCAAAAATAGTAAACTATCTTATAAATTTCTACAAAAATTCCTAAGGGATCCTAATTCAATTAAGAATGCCTCATACAAAAACCAGGGACTAAATCATCTATTAAGTCCTAAATCCAAAGGTATCAACCATAAACCCTAAAAATGGAGCTTCTAAAGGTTTCAACCTAAGCTACCACCTATGTTCATCACAAAAATGTGAGAAACATCTATGGGGATCATGCATATCTATGCTAGCCACTCACAAAAAATCAGGATCAAAATCCTCATCACATGATCACACAAAATTCCACAAAATCAAGTATCAAACATGACTATTTTAATATCAATTAAAATGTGAAAATTCCCATAAAATCAGAAAAGAATGGGGTTAATTGGATCATTTTTCCATTTTTTATGATTTTATCAAGAACCATGAATAATAATGAAAAATAATATGAAAATCCAAAGAAAATAATAAATACACGGTGCAGATAGAAATAAAATCCAGTTCAATTCATGGATTGGGCCATCAGGGGGGTGTGATTATCAGTCTGAGACTTAGGCCCAAAACCATCAATTAAATGAAACGCAATGTTTCATCACTCAGAACTCTTCACAAGCTGAAATCCATTTGTGGCCGTTGGATCTTCATCTGGTCAAAGGTCCTACCCTGATCCAAGGGATCTGGGATCATCTTCAACCTTTTGAATCTCTGAACCTCGCGCGCAGCCACGGCCACTGCCGGTGGTGCTCCGGTCATCGTCCCCAACCCTAACTCTCTCTAGGATCCTCCATTGCAAGTGGTTTATACATGAAACTTGTCCCAAATCTCACAAGGAACTCACTCATACCATTAATTCAACCTAAATCCTCAAGATTTGCAAGAACCAACTCTCAACCGGAAATGGTAACATCCTTAATTGGTCACTAATTCTCAAATTAATGATCTGAAATCCTTCCTACACCGTTCTACAATGCATCTATCATCCTAATTCCTATTGATTCTAACTAAAACAAGCCAGAGATCAAAGGTTACCAACCTAAAAATTTCGCGTGCAGAGAAGTAGCAAGACCTCAAATCAAGCCCTCAAATGCTCCAGATTCCTTCAGTGAATCACTCCCAAGCTTCTGTATGCAATAGAATTTATTGAAATGGCTTCAATTCTTGGATTCGAATCTGAGTTGCAGGTGGAGAAATCTGAGCTCAAGAACACCAATCAGCCACGAATTCCCTTTGATTATGATCTGGAATCATTCCCTAGCATCTATGGAAGAGATTGCAATCAAGAAAATGGATGGAAAGTGAGTGAAATGATGTAACCGAATTCAGTTGCAAGCAATGAAGTTTCAATCTCAATCTCTGCTCTCTCCTTCAATCATCACCAACCTTGGCCTTGGATCATCTCTATTCAATATATATAGACCATGTGTGGATGATCTAGAACCCTCTAGATCCTTCTAATGAGAAGTTCAATCTCTCATGACATGAGAATATCAATCATATGCCATGGTGTGCATAATTCTGTTAACAGCTTGAAATCAATCCTATTCCCTTCCAATTTCTCCCCTAGTGACATTTTGGAAGTGTTTGACTTGCAAGGGACCTTGATTATGCCTTGCATTTTGGTTTTGCAAATGTTACTTAAGATGTAAGTAACTACTTTTCAAAGCAAGTCCACAAATTAGACCTCAATTAAAAAATGTGGCTAAACCAATGTTCTTAAAATGCTTTTTAGAGTCAAAATGACCTATTACATGCCTTGGTTTGGATGTGTAGATCAAAAGTATCAATTTCCAACTTTGGTTCATTTAACTTATACCCTTATTTTAGGTCATTTTTGCAACTTTAAGCTACAAGCAATTCCAACCTCTCATGACCTCTTTAATAGCCTTAAAACATCATTTTGAACAAGATTGATGTTGAACATTTTCCCATTTGAAGCTTGGAAATAGGAGTTATGGCCTTATGGTTGAAATGACCTATAATCTCCAAATGACCAAAATGCCCTTGACTTGTCAAAGCCATAACTTGAGTTCTACAAATCCTATCAAGGACTTCTAGTACTCTCTTGAAATCTAAGAGGATAAGGAACAACATTCATGTTTACCAAAAGTTCATAGGAACCATCCTTCTAGGGCAAAAGTGCCATGCAAGTTGGGTAACTTTCAAGCTCCCAAATTCACATACCTCAGATGACCTGTAACTTGTCAAAGCCATAACTTGAGTTCTACAAATCCCATCAAGTACTTCTAGCACTCAAATTAAATCTAAGACCATGCTCTACAACAATCATGTTGGGGGAAAGATGAGATGACAATCATATCTTGAGTTAGACTGCCTTGAAGATAGGGGTCAAACTAGGGGATTTTACACTATCAAGTCTTAGGAACCCTAGCTTGAAACTTCTCAAACTCTTCAATCATGATGAGTTGACCTTGGAATCATCCTTATAACATCTCAATGCATCAATCAATGATCACATGGCTCTTGGATTAGGTCTCAACCTTGTCCAAATCATCAGTTGACTTAGGGTTGACCCAGTCAAACCCTAATTGCACCACTCATGGCTGAGCCTTCTTAATCTTGCACAATGACCTGTCTAGGCCTCAAAGTGATCTTCAACACTTCTCATGAGCTCTCTCAAGACCTCCAGTCCATCCTCATGGTCTCAGAATCATCTGATGGCTCCCCTCCACTCTCAGGCTAGAAGGCACACACTCTTGGTTTCAACCACTCTCTCTGAGGCTCTTTCAACTTCTCTGACAAGAATATCAACCCTTGAACACTTGAATAACCTTCTTAGCTAGCTTCATAGTCTTGTGTAGCTCTTGATTTATAATCATACCTCTTGATCTCCTGCATACCTGTCAATGAAATGCAAATGATGATGCTAATGTGAATGAAATGAAACATAAGCTAGGTAAAGAAAAGTTGAGCAAATTTTGGGGTGCAACAGATGTCGGCAGTAGAGTTGTCCGAATTGAAGTCTCATATTGGAGAGTTATTAGATAGAAAGTTTATCCGGCCGAGTGTGTCGCCGTGGGGAGCTCCAGTGTTATTGGTGAAAAAGAAGGATGGTAGTATGCGTATGTGCATCGATTACCGTCAGTTGAATAAGGTGACTGTTAAGAATAAGTATCCTCTCCCAAGGATTGATGATTTGATGGACCAGTTGGTAGGAGCTCGTGTGTTTAGTAAGATCAACTTGAGGTCGGGTTATCATCAGATCAGAGTTAAAGAAGGTGATATTCAGAAGACGGCTTTTAGAACTCGATACGGACATTACGAATATGCTGTAATGCCTTTTGGAGTGACTAATGCGCCGGGAGTATTTATGGAGTATATGAACCTAATTTTCCATTCTTATTTGGATCAGTTCATTGTTGTGTTTATTGACGATATCTTAATTTATTCTAAGTCTGATGAAGAACATGCAGGACATTTGAGAATTGCCTTGCAGGTGCTGAAGGATAATAAGTTGTTTGCTAAACTGTCGAAGTGCGATTTCTGGTTGAAGACAGTGAGTTTCTTGGGGCATGTGATTTTTGGTGATGGAATATCTGTTGAACCATCGAAAGTAAGTGCAGTGTTGCAATGGGAACCGCCGAAGACAGCGACAGAAATTAGAAGCTTTTTGGGTTTGGCAGGTTATTACCGAAGGTTTATTGAAGGGTTCTCTAATTTAGCGTTGCCATTGACTCAGTTGACGAGAAAGAACCAAGTTTTTATGTGAGATGCTGCTTGTGAAGAAAGCTTTGAAGAATTAAAACAGAAATTGACTACGGCACCAATGTTAGTGTTGCCGACTCCGAGTGAACCTTTTGTGGTATACTGCGATGCGTCTAAGATGGGATTAGGCGGAGTTCTTATGCAGAATGGTAAAGTGGTAGCGTATGCTTCTCGACAATTGAGAGTGCATGAGCGGAATTATCCTACTCATGATCTTGAGTTGGCTGCGGTTGTTTTTGTGTTGAAGATCTGGAGGCACTATTTATATGGTTCGAGATTTGAAGTGTTCAGTGATCATAAGAGTCTGAGATATCTGTTCGATCAGAAAGAGCTGAATATGAGACAGCGAAGGTGGTTGGAATTTCTGAAGGATTATGACTTCAGTTTAAGTTATCATCCAGGAAAGGCCAATGTAGTAGCAGATGCTTTGAGCAGAAAAGCGATTCATATGTCGGCTTTAATGGTGAAAGAAATGGAACTAATTGAACAGTTCAGAGATTTGAGCATGGTTTGCGAGACTACGACAGACAGTGTGATGTTGGGGATGTTGCAGGTGAATAATGACTCCTTGGATACAATTAGAGAGAACCAGAAGTTGGATGTGAAGTTAGTAGATTTGATGACTGGAGCAGGAAATGATTTTGATAGTGATTTTAAACTGGATGGTACAGGTGTGTTGAGATTTAGAGGCAGAATTTGTGTGCCGGATAATGAGGAACTGAAAAAGTTAATTTTGAGTGAAGGACATCGTAGTAATCTGAGTATCCATCCGGGAGCTACGAAGATGTATCATGATTTAAAGAAGTTATTTCGGTGGTCTGGTATGAAAAGAGATATAGCTCAGTTTGTTTATGCCTGTTTGACGTGTCAGAAGTCGAAGGTAGAGCACCAGAGACCTTCTGGATTTATGCAACCGTTGGAAGTTCCAGTTTGGAAATGGGATTGTATAACTATGGATTTTGTTACTGGTTTGCCGAGTACAGCGAGAGGATTTGATGCTATATGGGTGATTGTGGATCGACTTACGAAGTCTGCACATTTTGTGCCGATTAATATTAGTTTCCCGTTGACGAAGCTAGCAGAGATTTATATTCGGGTAATTGTGAAGCTACATGGTGTTTCGTCCA
The DNA here is from genome assembly GCA_963859935.3 of Lathyrus sativus. Lineage (NCBI taxonomy): Eukaryota > Viridiplantae > Streptophyta > Magnoliopsida > Fabales > Fabaceae > Lathyrus > Lathyrus sativus. Next base: position 231,715,672 of record OZ012737.1, read on the forward strand.
GTATTGTGTCGGATAGAGATCCGAGGTTTACTTTGGAATTTTGGAAGAGTTTACAGGAAGCGTTGGGTACTAAGTTGAAGTTGAGCTCAGCTTATCATCCACATACTGATGGTTAGTCAGAGAGGACTATTCAGTCGCTTGAGGATTTGTTGAGGGCTTGCGTGCTGGAGAAAGGTCGTACGTGGGAAACTCATTTGCCATTGATTGAGTTCACGTACAACAATAGTTACCATTCTAGTATCGGAATGGCACCGTTTGAGGCTTTGTATGGAAGGAGGTGTAGGACTCCTCTGTGTTGGTATGAGATTGGTGAGAATGTGGTGCTTGGACCAGAAATTGTACAACAGACTACTGAGACGATTCAGACGATTCGTGAGAAAATGAAGGCGTCTCAAAGTAGACAGAATCGTTACCATGATAACCGGAGGAAAGAATTGGAATTCAGTGAAGGTGATCACGTATTCCTAAGAGTTAACCCGATGACTGGTGTGGGTCGTGCATTGAAGTCCAAGAAGCTGGATCCTAAGTTTATCGGACCGTATTAGATTTTGCAGAGAGTTGGTGATGTGGCTTACAGGGTGGCGTTGCCGCCTGAATTGTCGAATTTGCATGATGTGTTTCATGTGTCGCAATTGCGAAAGTATGTTTCGGATCCATCTCATGTGATTCCGAGAGAAGAGGTGCAAGTCCGAGAGAATCTTACTGTTGAGACGATGCCGTTGAGGATCGAAGACCGTAAGATGAAACAACTCCGAGGGAAGGAGATACCATTAGTGAAAGTAGCTTGGAGAGGTGCTGCAGGAGGTAGTGTGACTTGGGAATTGGAAAGCAGGATGCGAGAAGCATATCCGGAACTGTTTCCATCAGGTAATTTTCGAGGACGAAAATAATTAAAGTGGGGGAGAGTTGTAACACCTATTTTTAATTATTAAGTCTTTTTGGTGTTTATTGTATTTTGGGGTGCCCTTATGTGGGAGTGTGCCTGAGAGCGTTGGGTGGGTGTCCTTAAGTTTTAGGAGATATTTAATAAAAGGTGGAATTTAATAATAATATAATATAATATGGTATTGGTGGTAATATAATGATTAATAATATTATTGGTCTTATTATTATTATTATTATTATTATTATTAATATTATTATTATTAGTATTATTATTATTATTATTAGTTATTATTATTATTGGTATTAAATAATTAAAATAAGAAATTGAGGGGTCAGTATGTTTTACGATACATCTGGAAGGTAGAGAAAGTGGAGAGAAGGGACAAGTGAGAACACGATAAGCGATTCTGAGGGGAAGAGCAAGAGAAAGGAGAGCAAGGCTAGAGCGATCAATTGGTAGGGGATTCTTCATCAATCGAAGATATAATCGAGGTAAGGGGGGAGAAACTGATTGGGATGGTATATACATGAACTGGGTAGAGGGGATTCCTTAACCCCGTAGGGATTTATCGATGTATAAAGTTGTATATTGGCATGCTTGTAATTGTTGCTGATATTGTTGATTTTTGATGAATTGTGTATATATGATGATATGTGATGATTTGTTGTTGCCCTTGATGTGTGGGTGTTGATGTTGATGTGGATTGGGCAAGTTCTGAGTAACTCTGAGAGTGCCGGTAAAGTATCTGATGTTGGTATTAGAGTAAGAATTATAGGTCGATTGGCAAGTATGATGTTATGGTCTGTAATACTGATAGAATAGGAGATAGAAGTAGCATATTAGGCTTGGAATTGGCTCAGATAGCATTGCAGAACAGTGGGGATTTTGGGGTATCGCAGCATTCGCTGGGTTTCGCCTGGCGAGTGTTGGCGAAGGTTCGCCTGGCGAGTGTTAGCGAACAGTGGCGAGTAATTCCAAATAAACTCCCAGACCTAAAGGGTATAAAGTTCGCCTGGCGAATGTGGCCAGCGAGGCTTCGCCAGCAGGTTCGCCTGGCGAGCCATAGCGAGCATTCGCTGTGAGGCTTTGCCTGGCGAATGGTTCAGCGAACGTGATGGCAGAATGTGGTTTTGTGTTGTTTTGCCTTGTGCATTAGCTTTGCAGGGTCCCTTCGATCATGATAAGTGTAGAGACGGTGATCGAATGTTGGCGAGTGTGCATTTGGTGATAGGAAGTGAATTCTTTAATACTTTATGTAAGTGCCTGATTGATTGGTGTGTGACATATCTAAGTGTATGTGATGTATGTTGGTGTGATCTAAGAATCGTATGCACAATGTATGCTTGTGTTAATTGTATGCATTTGGTGTCATGCATATCATGAAGTGTTGGTGGAATGAATCATTGCTCGATGGAGTGTATGTGATTCATTCGTATTCTTTTGAGTGGGGAATTGGTGGGAACAGATCATTGCCAAGGGTGGGCGTATGTGATCTATCCGGGTTCCATTGAGGAACCAAAGAGTCAGTACCGCATGCAAGGTTTTGTGTTGCATATTTGCATTATAATGTATTATGTTGATTGGGGGACTATATGTCGTGTTTGGTGAATGTTGGGTGATGATTGATATGACTGTTGTAGTTACTACCTTTATTTCATGTATGTAATTACCGATATATTTTGAACATGTTTTCTCACCCCTTTGTTGTTGTTGTGGTTTGTGCTTCTTCGGAAGTGCATATAATCCAGGTACTTAGCTAGCTTGGATTTGTGGTGTGCCAGTCGAGTCTTAGGATGCTCTGATACGTAGCACGGGACTTGGGTGTTTTAGTTGTTTTTGTTGAACTTATTTCTTTTCCTGTGACGTATCATGAATTTAATGTATTTCATTATATGAACAATTTCCGTTGTATTTTGGTTAAAACATTTTTAATGAAGTATGTGTTGGATTTGATTATGTGATATCCCACTTGGGAGGTGAACAACTCTGATGTTTATTTATAATGTTTATATTTTAATTGATTTGGGAAGTGGGGTGTTACACCTTCACCGAATGCTTCCTCAAGCTTAGATCTCTTCACATCTGCTCTTGCCTTATAGTCTTCCAAGGTTGCAAGAGGTTCATTCAATCTATAGTTACTTTCGCGTCGGCACGAGGATTCAACTATAATCTTCTCATCCTTCACCTGAAGTTGAGCCTTCAACTTAGCAATCTGTTACCGCAGTCCATCTTCTTGCTCCTTGTTGTTAGTTAGAATGGCATTCCATTGGTCGTTAAACTTGGAGATCTCTACATATACATTGTCTAGCTCTTTCTTCTTGGAACTAAGAACATCACCGATGCTCTTCAGATCTAAGCCCACACGCTCTCGAGCGCGAATCTCTGCAGTTAGCTATCTACCCAGTTTATGTCACATGTCGCTTCTGAGCTGAATAATATTTTTTCTAATTCCTTGTTTGCCTTACACAACTCCTCTTTCTCAGAGCATAACTGATTATATCTCTGGATATCAACAGTAGTCGGCTCCTCAATCATGAAAGGGTATAAAGGCTCACAAGCTGGAAATGGCATCAATAACCTCCTAGCTCTCTCCTGAATCCAAACCATATAAGGCTCATAAGCTCTATTGTTGCTCTTACCCAAAGAAACCTTCCCCTTTCGATGAATCTTACCCCAAGCTTTTTCCACTCTAATCAGGGTCTCACTGTCAATCAACCCAGTGAAATACAGAGATTCCTGTATTTCTTCTTCCTTCGAAGGTTCCCTTAGAGCATAACCAAATTGCCTCACTACAAGAGCTGGATTATAGTTAATACTGCCCCTTCTTCCAGTTAACGGAACATTGGGAAAATCCCCACAGCTAAAAACAATATCTGTGCCCAAGAGGTTTCGGTCAAACCATACAATATTCTCTGATCTTAAACCCATAAGCCTTTCTGGCCACTTAACAGTGCTTGCAAGGTCAACAAAAGGTCCACTCTTCGGCAGATGCGAAATAAACCATCTGTACAGCAGCGGAGCGCAACAAGAAACATTCTTGCCTCGCTTGTTTTCATTCTTATAGTGAATCGAATGATAAACATCACCTAAGAGAGTTGGCACAGGGTTCTTAGAGGCGAAGATATAGCAAGCATCCAAATCCACAAAATCAGGCAGATTATGGAACAAAACTATCCCATGGATGCATAAGGCTAGAATGGCGTTGAAGACCACCCAGCATCCGTCTTTAGCGAATTGCTGAGCTTTACCCACCAAGAATGGAAGTAAAAAACCGGGAGTCCCGACTTTCAGTACCAGATTACCTTCCAATTCAGAGACGTCAAGATGCAGAGCACCAGCCAACTTGGTTAATTCAGGTTCTTTTTCAGAATGCACGAAAGGCGCTTCTCCCACCACATGAATTCCTACCAATTGAGCAAACTCCTCCAAGGTTGGAAGAAAAACATAGTCCGGGAACAAGAAGCAGCGTAATTGAGGATCCTAGAATTGTAGCGGTGCATAGGTGCCATCTAACTCGAACTTGGAAGCCTTACAGACGAAACTCAGGATCTTCCCATGTTCTCTCCTGAAATCCCCCATCACACTACAATCACCCACAGAAATTAGCTTAAGCAGAGGTCCTACCTCCGGAATCGGGAACTTGTATAACACACTTTTCTTCAGATCAGGCTCCATACCGATAGGGGATCAGATGACTAGAATCAAGGAGCAAATATACACCTACAACATAAATACATGTCAATGTAAAAATGAAAATGCAACAGGGGATCAAGATTGTTGTGCTACTGACTGAGATAAAACAGCGCTTCGCTCTGGTGAGAAAATACCACAGCACTGATATAAGGACCCACTGTATCAAGGATCAAAAGTTCACATTGACGAGAAAACCGGGTAGGTTGAAAGTCAAAGTTTCTTGCATAACCCTCCCTACTCATAGGAATGAACCTATCTCTGACAAGGTCTGATATCCTATGCGGTCGTCAGCATCACAAACTTTCGAGAAACGATGATACGTTTACCATTTCTGGTTTGGCATCATAGTCTTACAAAGCGGCCTCACTTAGCTGACTCCCAAATGATCGGTCTCCAAAGTCGACATTTTCCTGATCCAACACCCCCTCCCGACTAATGTACAAGATAGGACGTCTTCACAGAAAACCTCGTCTGAACACGAATTTCATGGGGACTAATGCATGCTAAAACATACAGGTTTGTCACTACTTTCCGCTCTAATGCTATGTGTACACTCAAGCCTGGGTTTTGGCTTATCTTGTAGTGGAACATTCCCACCCAACAACACAACAATAATGATATATAACAATGCTGGAAACTAAAATGCAAATGCAATACTTTAAAAATGGAACACATATACACATATGTACACACCCAAAGATAAAACACACAAGCGCTAGGATTGACTCGCATAAGGGACGGGAAACATCCCCAGCAGAGTCGCCAGCTGTCGCATTGCTGCGAAGAGGGGCCGGAAAGGACAGAAGAGTCGCCATCGTTTGTTATTTATCCCAAAGAGGGAAAGGAAACGATCAGAGAAAACCTAACGAAAAAAGGGAAAAGACAGGTCATCACAACCAAATCTTGGGTTCGGGAGTCGGTTACGCAAGGGGAAGGTATTAGCACCCCTCACGTCCGTCGTACTCGACGGGATCCATGCTTGTTATTTATCTAAAGGGTGTTTATCTATCTAAGCTACAGGCCACAGGTACAAAAGAAAAGAAAAGAGACTCGATAGAGCATCACCGCTCTATGCCTACGTACTCCCTCGTATAATGGGAAAGTCAGAGTCAACGTAGTTCGGAAAACTACGGGGGGAAGTGGGGAAGGTTGCTCATCAAGACATCATCGTCTTGTGCCTACGTATCCTTGTTCGATATGAGAAATCAGAGCAAATGTAGTTCGGGATGACACGACCATTGGAGACTTAGGCGTTACCTGTTTGCGATAGAACCAAGAGTTAACAACACTCTTTTATGAAAATAATTTTCAGTTAATCCCGAAGGATAAAAAGGTTTGATGTTTGTTTTTAAGTCTTTTATGAAGAAGAAGTGAATTGAATTGTGTTTCTATTTCATGTTGCACTAAACACTATGACTTAGGAGCGAATGCGTCTCATATCGTCCAAAGGACATACGCTAAACACTCTAGACATTTGAGAGAAGGCCCCCCAAACATCATTTCCCAAGTACTTAAGGATCGTAACGTATAACACTTATTATCCTTTATTAGATGTTTTGAAGAAGTTTTGAGATGAGAAGAGAGAAGACACAACTAAGGGGAAACTAACTCAACCCTAATGTTATCATGCAATGTGCTCCTATGATTGAGATTAAGAGGGGGAAATCTACCCTAATGTTAGCATGCTTGGATTGAACACTTAATGTCTCTCCTACTCCCAAAGGGACTAGGAATCCTAAAGGATCATGGCAAAGAAAACCAAGTAAACACAAGATAAATCAATCACAAGTGAGAAGGAAGAAAGGGATGCAAACATGAAATGCAACACAAAGAAAAGAGGGAGGAAAAAAGTGTGGGGCAGCAACCACCACAAGCACATCTCAACCTCTTGAAAACAAAGAAATAGATGCAAAACAAAAGAGGAATGCAAGCAAAAGAACTCAGACAAGTCCAAGCAAAAGAACTCAGACAAGTCCAAGCAAAAGTGAGATGAAATGGGAGAAGCGAGCTCCTACGACCATCGACCATCAATCACCGAAGAAAAGTGGGAGGAAAAATGTGGGACAACAACCACCACAAGCACATCTCAACCAAATAATTCTTCAAACTCAAGCAAAACAAAATGAACACTCATCACTTTGAACAACATCCATAAAAGTATGCATTCAAGTGGAAATCGAATAACGCGTGTCGAAGAATCATGATTAAACAATCAAGAACAACAACACAATATCCAAAACATCTCACTCAAATGCATCATACTGATCCATGAAGATTCAAAGTGAAATGATACCCAAAACAAGCTCAAAAACAGCAAACATGACATTCTGGTTCAGTGTTAATCATTTAACACATATGGTTAACCTATTAACCAGTTAAAAATGTTTAAAATTTTGAAAATTTGCACTGGTTAATCGATTAACCAGTTTGCACTGCAACTGGTTAACCGATTAACACTGTACCAGAAGCAGAAAATCAGCAACTCAAAAGCACTTTTATCAATTGATCCAATGTGCAATCATTCCAATGATCATATAATCAATTATGCACGAAATTAAACCAGAAACAGTGATCCAACAGCATGTAAACACATTAAAACAGCAAGATCTCAAATCACATGAATCAAAAATGAAGATCAACGTGATGATTATGCAAATAAGCTTAAAAACAGAATGGGATCTAAAATTTCTAACCTACAAAGCGGAGATTTGCTTTGGTGAATTTTGATTCACTTGAAATGAGCAGATCCAAGCAAGAAACCCAGAGATTCTTCAAGATCCAAGTGAGTTCTTGTAGTAGAAATGAAGATCCACCAAAATTAAGCAAGAATCATCCAAATAAGCTCCTCTAAATCAACTTCAAAATTCAGATCCAAATTCACACGAAAATTGAATGGAGAATTGGAGATAATATGGTTAAAGGATGAAGGTTTTAGCTCTAGAATTCAATGATTCCAATGGAGAATCAAAGAATTCAAGATGAGAAGAGCTTTAATGGAGGTTTTGGAGATGGAGAAGTTGAGAGAAAAATTCAAGAGTGTATGAATTCTGAAAAATGAAATGGAATTATGACGATTGATTGTGTGAGGTTTGGAGCAAATCATTTAAATATGCTCTAGGTTAGGATTCAAATGTGGTTTGGAGTATGGTTTGTGAAAATTGGAATGGGATTAGGAATTGGAAATTTAAGGGAATGTGAGTTAATTTGAAAACTAATCAAAATTCAAAGTGGTTCTAGATCCTTCTTCTGGTGTAAAATCAACTTCACAAGTGATCAAAATAGACCCCAAAGTGGCACACTTGTAAAAACTCACGTGCAGAGGAAAAATTTGCCTTGGTTAATCGGTTAACCATTTAGGTTAATCGATTAACACCTTCAAAAATTCAAATCTGATCTGATTTTGCATTGGTTAATCGGTTTACACCTTAAAAATTTGAATTTTGGCGCCTTCTGGAGGGAAATATGCACATTTGCCCGTTTTCATCCGTTCTAAACCTTGTTCGGCCTCTGAAACTTGCTCTTGAATACTAGAGCCATGAGAATGCTAGAGATAGCCTGAATGCTACCTCCTGAGCTGAAAATAACCTGCAAAATAAAGTAAAATTGACCGCTCGATCGACGGGAAAAATAAATGCCAAATCTCCTGATGCTCGATGTTTAGACTCCTGCACTAAAGAGAGACCTGAGCCACACAAAAACCTTGATCTCCTGTCTCAAGAACAAATGCTATGCTATGCAAAAATGCAAAAATAAAAGAAAACATAAGCCAAGTACAAGAAACGATTGGTCAAATTTTGGGGTACAACAGGCACAGGTTCGAACATGACCAGGATGATACTCTAGAGGAAGAAACTTCACCGGAGATAAAACTAAACAGGTGGTATCCAGTAGGGAAAAACAGAGTCAACAGAACAAGAATCTTTACCGGGAATAAAACCGAAAAGAAACAGGCTCTCCACTTGGGGACCAAGTTGAATAAAAGGCTGACCTCTAACAAGAGAAACATACAGGACAAAAGAAGACTCCTGATAACACCGAAATACACTGCATATTTGGCTCGGATTGCACATGTTTATTATGGTTTAATTGTTACTTTCTTGCATTATGCTTGTGGTTTATCTTGTTTTCAGGTACATTGCCTAATAAGAGCCTTCCACAAAGAAATGGAGTGAAAAGAGTAGAAACAGAGTTCTGGGTGAAAATTACACACATGGCGTTGGCCATGGGGATAGCTATGATGTTTAGGGTTTCTCCCACATTCCAATAGTCATAAGACCACGTCTCCCATGTTTTGTACACATGGAGGACGCCATGTCTAGATGGCGGGCGCCATCTTTGATTTTGGTGGTCCAGTCAAGGACGGTTGGAGAATGAGGCCATGATTAGAGATTTTCTCTCCCACAATTCTTGAAGGTTCAGCTTGACGTTCAAGGTATTGTTTCACTATAAATAGGAGTTAGTTTTTCATTTTTTATCATCCAATCTTAGTTCTCATCATAGGCATAAATCTAGTTGTTAAAAGCGGTAATCCATCACATCGAGGGGTTATCGCACTATTGTTGTAATCGAGGTTGGAGCATCGTGGCATAAGAGTTTAGTCTTGCCATCATTTTACTTTCTGAGTCAGCTTTACTTTCCAGCACTGTACCAGATTCAAGTCTCCAATTTGGAGCAAGTTTTTATTCTATTTGCACTTTTATTAATATTCACACTGCCTTCCGCCTTGCTTTAAATTGTTTAATTTTCCGCACAATTTACATATCACTTTATTTCAAGAGATTCATTTTCTAAACTAAACTTAAGTGTGACACTTTCATTCTTACTTTTGAAAACTAATCACGCACGTATTTATTTCCCTAAATGATTTTTTCTACAAACAAATTCTTTAATATGTTTACCACCGTCATGTCTAGCTAATTCTGTTGTGCTGGGATGTAAGGATCGTTGTTTCGACGGTACTCCATATGTTGTATTTGTAGAAATACTTTAGGGGCTGTTTTGAATTTCAATGCAACTTTTCTAAACTTAAATTGATCAGCCATTACGTGAACGGGATCATGTTTCTGTTTACGTAATAACCGTGAGTATGTCGGGTAAAATCGAATGTCGTCTGACACTTTAGATAAGAGTTGGTTAGTTTTTAATTGGTAAAAATAGCGAAATCACTTTATTAATTAATTAGGAAAGTTTGGTATTATTAGAAAGTGATTTTAAAACTATTTTCGGACACGTTTAGAGATTTAGGATCCGGTTGGCCGAGCATATGCCGAAAACCCTTTGATATTGAAAGTTTTCAATCAAAAACACTTTTTAACCGAGTCTTAGACATAGTTATATAAAAAAGGATTTTTCACTTTAACGCAAGATGCGATCGGTGTAGCGTGAGCGGCTGGTGTAGATTAAAGGTCAAGTCTGATTCTGATTATGCTAACACGAAGGTTCCTTTTTAATTAACTCTTTTTCAAGGAAGAAAATATTGCCCCACAAGTATTACTACTTAGACAATATGAGTATTGTTTGATCGATGAGAATTACATTCCAGTATGCTTTATTTCGAATTTGAATTCATTCCTTAATTATTTTTTTTGTGTGTATTGTGCTCTGTTTTCATTAGCTTTAGATAAACATTGTAACAATAGTAATTCATAGATTGACATTGGTCTCTGTGGGATGGATAATATTTTATCTTACTCTGATGTACTCTGTATACTTGTGGATAGCATGCATCAACTCCATAGGGGACCAAACCAAATGGAGAATTTCCTTACAACGAAGAGTTCAAACGGGATCTTCAGGAAATGACCAGAGGAGAAAACAAAAAACAAACCAACTGGACTTACTGGGGATATTGGTAACAACCAAACATCCTAAGATTTCACTGGGGATATTGGTAACAACCAAACATCCTAAGATTACAGGGTTAGGTGAAAATTTCCAATAACCAATGGACTTGATGATGTCGGTAACAACAGGGCTTCAAAAGGTGAATCGGTAACAACCAAACATTCCCCTACCAATAACCATTGGGTTTAAGCAATGCCAACATCCGCTGGACTTTTCTGGGGATTGGTAACTACCAAATCAACAATACCAATAACGATTGTATTTAAGCAATGCCAGTAACCATTGGACTTTCAAATGGGATTGGTAACGACCAAATCAGCAATACCAATAACGATTGGATTTAAGCAATACTAGTAACCACTGGACTTTCAAATGGATACCAGTCATTACTGAGCTTTCAAAATAGGATATGGTAACGACCAAATCAATAATACTAATAACAATTGGATTTGAGCAATGTCAGTAACCACTGGACTTTCAAAATTGATGTCAGTCACTATTGGACTTTCTAGGGAGCTAGTAACGGCTAAAATTCATGGGTAAAAGCTGGTGACCATCAGATAACAAATTGAACTGAGAAATTAGTAACGACTAGCCTCATAGGGTAATACCGGTAACTATCAAACAGACTGTGTCCATAAAAGTTGAAACTGCATAAGTGCCCATTGTTGCACCCCAAAATTTGCTCAACCTATTTCACCTGGTTTATGTTTCAATTGCATTGTCATTTGCATAATAAGTCATGTACATAGTCTAATCATTTGCATATCATAGCATAACAAGTCATCTAGCAAGGGACCAAGTGCCATTCTTATCAGAAAGAGGCCCATAATGGGGTTTTATTCAAGTTCAAGATCATCCAAGTAATCAAGAAATGAGTTGAAGCTGTGAAAAGTTTGAAGGTCAACCAGTGGATTTCTCTCCTAATTTGAGGTATTGAGTGTCATCAATGGAATATGGACTATGGCTGAGGGTATGAAATGTGTACAAAGATCATGGAAGACCTAGAGGGTCATTTTAAACATGAGACAAGTCATTGATACAAGTACAAGAGCCAGAGTTGAAGTATAGTCAACTAGGGTTTCATCTGGGTCAACCCTAGGTCAACCCTAGGTCAACTGAGTGATTGAAGAGCATCAAGGCTTAATGGAAGGTTGTGGAATTCATGAATTGATATGTGTATACATGTGTGGTGTTGTGCCAAGGATAAATCAAAAGGAATCAAGAAGAAGAGGAGTTACTAAATTAGGGTTTCAGTGTAAAAAACCCTAATTTAGGCCTAACTTCCAAGCCAGATAAGTCAAGATGAAAGTTTCAAATGAAGTCTTGGTCAACATGAAACTTGTATAGTTTCTCATTACCTTTAATTTGAGTACTATAAGTCTTCAAGAAGATTTGTAGAACTCAAGTTATGGTTCTTGCAAGTTATGGGTCCTCAGAGGACACTGAAATTTATCTGTGAAAGTCACTTGACTTCCAAGCAACTTTTGCTCATCAAGGAGTTTTCAAATGGATTCTTGGCAAACATAAGAGTGGTATATCTTGGTCTTATCTTTAATTTGAGTACTATAAGTCCTCAAGGGGATTTATGGAACTCAAGTTATGGTCTTGGCAACCCAGGGGTATTTTGGGAAAGTTGAATTACAGGTCATTTTTCAACATAGGTCCAAATCTCCATCTTCCACTCTTCAAATGAAAAAATGTTCAACATGAGATGTGTTCAAAATGATGTTTTTAGGCTAGATAAGAGGTCATGAGAGTTTGAAATGGCTTGCTTCACAAAATCATAAAAATGGCCTAAAATGAAGGTGAAATTCAAATGAACCAAAGTTGAAAATTAGGGTTTTTGATCTACAAACCCAAACCAAGCCATATGACATACCAATTTGATTGTAAAAATCATTTTAAGAACATTGAAATTGCCACAATTTTGAATTGAGGATTATTTTTATGACTTGCTTTGTAAATGGGTTACTTGAATCATAAGTAACAATTGCAAAACCACACTTCCAAGCAAATGCAAGGCTCCTTTCCATCCATACACCTCCAATATCTCATTTGGAGAGAATTTAAACTCAGAACCAAGTGAATTGCAAGCCAAAACATGAGATGGTATGTGCATAGCATAAGAAGAGATTTTCATGACATGAGAAGTTGATTTTCTCATTGGATCAATCTAGAACTTTCTAGGGCCTTCAAATACATTCTATATATACTTGTGAAGAGGTTCAGAGCAAGAGTTGGTGAGAATTGAAGGAGAGAAGAGAGATTGAGATTAGAAATTTCTTGTTGCAATTCAGAATCGGTTACAAGCTTTTACACCATTTTAATCCAAGATTTTGATTGCATTCACTTCCATTGATACTAGTGAGTGTTTCCAGATCAAGTTCCAATAAAATTGGTGGAGAAATCGTGTTCTTGAAGTTGAAAATCTTCATCTGCAACTCAGATTCGGATTCTAAGATCCAAGCTACTTCAACCAATTCTTTTGCATACAAAAGCAAGATTATGACTCATTGAAGGTGTCTGGAAGTTCCCAAAGCTTGATTTGAAGATTTCATACCTCTGTGCATCAAGATTTTGCAGGTAGGTACTTATCAATCCACAGCTTGATTTAGGTAGTTTCAATCTGTTTTGATTAGTTAGATTCAATGTAGGTTAGTGTATGAAGCTTTCTGGTAGCTTTATGATCGATTTAGATGCAATTAGTGGAGTGATGCAATTTCTGTTCATGCTCATATCTTGTTGTTCTTGATGATATAATCATAGTTTGATGGCTAGAAATGATCAGTGAAGCATGGTGAAGGGTTTAGGCCACTCAATTTTAGGTTTGGTGAGATTCCATCCTTGACCAATTTCTGAGATTTCCATCGTGTTTGCAGAAGGGGAATGTTTCAATGTGTTTAATTACCATGGTTGAATTGCTGGTGAAAAATGGAGTGAGTTAGGGTTTTTCTTTTTGATTTTTGATGGAGAATCAGAGGAATGCGAATTAGGGAAGATGAAGTTGCAAGCTCTGTGCTTCCATGGTGTTTTCCCTCCAGGCATGTTCAAATGGAGAAGATGACTTTACCACCATTGGATGTGAAGAAGACTTTGACTGGAATCAAGATCCTACGGCCACGCGTGTTTTATTTTTGTGAAGGAGGAGTCTGAGAGAGGAAACGCTATGTTTCATTAAAACGAAGAAATGGGCTTAGTTTGAAACATGATATCCACACCCCTCTTCCAAAGCCCAATAGGAAATACACTATTATTTGTTGCTATTCATACCGTGGATTTCTCTTTTTTCTAGTTATTTTCCACTTAATTTTCTGAATAGAATTGGGCCTAGGCGCGCTGCTATCCCCACCCCCTTTTTGGGCCCAAGTATTAAAATGCATTGATTCTGATTGCTATTTGACACGCTCATTTTTCCATTTTCTCATATTTTCTCATATTTTCACATTCATTTTAAGTTCTTTAAAAATTCATAATAAATTGGAAAATTAATATTTTTGCATGGGAGTTTTTTCCTCATTTTCATCAAGACATCAAGAAAATTATAAAAGAATAAAAATGTCCTTTCATGCATTTTTCTAACTTTGGTTTATTTTTACTTTTAATAGCATTTATTTCATTTTCATTTGATATTGCAACTTGCTGATTTTAGTATGGTCATGTGGCTTAGAATTTTGATGTGATTCTTTTGTCTATAGTTAGATTATAGTATTAGTTTCCCCCTGGATTTTTGTCACATTTTTGTGACTTAAATTTAATTGTTTTTGAGATGTGTGAAGCAAGTGTGCTAGAATTAGGGTTTCAACTTGACATAGGTGCATTTCAACACATAGTCCTTGGGTTTTTAGTTTGATTTAGGCCTTGGGGTTTATGTGGGGTATAGGGTACATAGTTAGGGTCCCTTAGAAATTAATCTAGGATTTTATAATGAGTTTTGCCATTTTATTTGATTTTTACAAATGAGTTGATATTGGTGTGTTCCCTCTTGGGATATTGTGTTGTTTGATGGGTTTTGGGCCTCTTCTTTGGGTGTTGGGGTTTGTGCTTGGCTTGAGGAGTATGAGAAGACTTTGAGGATGATTGAAGGCAAATAATGATGCTTGGATCTTAAGTTGCTTGTGCTTGAAGATTGCCTTTGAAGACCTAGGAGATAGGAGATGTAGGAAGAGCTCTAGAAGTAGACTGATTTCTTCTGTCAAACATAGAGAGCTTCTTGTGCCTCTATTCCATCCTATGATACAAGGTCCCCTAAAAGAGTTCCATCTCTCCTTAGGAGGGATGTAGAGCATGCTTTGATTGGGTAGAACCTTGAGGATACCTTTCACTTGCTGTGTTAAGATCTTAATGATTTCCCTGGGTTATCATTAAGCATCTTAACATTCCAACTTCATCTGTTAGTTGATTCTCTTCTATGAGTGTCTGCATTGAAGATGAAAGCCTATTGAAGATAAGAAGTTCATTGATGATTGGAGAAGATGAAGCTTGTGCCTGTCAAAGCTAGGTATCTGTTGAAGATCAGGGTTTTGCTGCTGGTTGAAGCTGCCTGTTTATTGAGGTTCAGTGCTTGCTAAAGCTGAAGATTATTGGAGACAAGAGCTTATCTGAAGTTTGAATATCATTGGAGAGTGAAGATGGGATCTTGCCTAAAGTTGTTACTGTCAACCTTGTGCTGTTAATCACCTGTAGCTGCCAGAGCTGGTGCTGTTTGAACTGCTATAGAAGCTATTGTGGCTGTCTGAGCTGGTGTTGGGTGTGGTTTTCTTTGCTATATAGTTTTTTGATTTTCCCTTAGGTTTGAGGTGAAGCTGTTTCACTTTGCCTATTGTTTGTTGCTGCATCTCATGCATTTTACTGTTTACTGTATATCTGCCGTTTCTTTCCTGTTTATCCCCTAGGATCTCTGATTTCCTCTGCGCAGGAGGGAATTATGATAGACATTAGGTTGTAATCCATGCATGATAACATTAGGGTAGTTTTGATTCCCATTTTCAAACCCTAGGTTTTTAGACTTCTCTTCTATCTCAGAACAATTCAAAACACAGTAATAAGGATAGTCAATGTCGTATGCTACGAGCCTTAAGCTATTTGAGAAAGGTTGCTGAGGGGTCACTCTTCAGTAATCTGATTGCTTAGTGTGTTACCCTTAGGGTGACATACGACGTAGTCACCCTCAAATCATAGTCTCTAGTGCGTCAGAGATTGCAAACATCATGAAAAACAGTTCTTGCGTAAAAGACTGAAAACAAACATCAAAATGTCATTTTTGTCCGCTTGGACCTTAATCAGGAAAAACCCTTTCATAAGGAGATAAAAACAGTCAGACAAGCTTGTGTCTTCTGTAGCCCGAACTACGTTTGCTCTGATCTTTCATGCTGTATGAAAGTACGTAGGCATAGGATGCGATATCCTAGCGAGCAACCTTCCCCTCCTTTCCCGTAGGTAGGCGAACTACGTTGACTCTAATTTCTCGTTCCAGATGGGAATACGTAGGCATAAAGTGCGATACTTTGCCGAGTCATTTTATTTTCTTTTAACCCTTGACCTGTAGCGTAGATAGAATAACAATCCGTACTAGAAAACAAGCATGGATCCCGTCGAGTACGACGGACGTGAGGGGTGCTAATACCTTCCCCTTGCGTAACCGACTCCCGAATCCAGGATTTGATTGCGATGACCATTCCTTTCCCGTCTTTGCGTGAGGTTTATTTTGAGTGTTTCCTTTCCCTCCTTTGGGATAAATAACGCACGGTGGAGACTCTTCTGTTCAGCCGGCGCCGATTTTCGCAGTAGCAAAAGCTGGCGACTCTGCTGGGGACAGGAATATCCTCTATGCGAGTCAATCCTAGCGCTTGTTTTCCCGCCATGGGTGTTGTGTAGATTTACTTTTCTGTCTTTACTTTCCGCATTTTATTATCAGCTTTATACTGTTATTGCTGCTGTGGGAAGGGGGTAATCTGTTGAGAGATGAGTCGGACCTGGGCTTGAGGTTACACATAGACTTAGAAGTAGAGAGTAGTGGTTAGCCTGCTTGCTTAGCTCGCACCAGCTAGCCACAAAATTTACGCTCGGATGAGATTCTCTTTGATGCTTCTTGCCTGGCCCTTAGGGCTCGACAAGTTGTCTGACCCGAGGATTGTCGACTCTGGGAACCTATCAATTGGGATTCAACTAAGTGAGGCCGCTTCAAGGGATGATGATGCCACACCTTCTGGGTATCGTATCATCGCTCTTGAAAGTCTGTGACGTTGAACCCGCATAGGATGTCGTACCTCGTCTGCGAGTTAAGTACATACCTGTGAGGGGTAGGTGGGTCAGTTTGCAGGAAACCTTTGACCTCAGAACACCAAGGTTATCTCTGCCAGTGAGATGTGGTTACAGGGCTCATTTGAGTGGTTGGTTTGGTTTGAGATGAAGATTGGATGGTTCTCAAGCTTCAGTACAGAACTGCACAGCTCATCAGCATTGCACTTGGTCCCTTGTTTGCATATGCATGTGCATTTTCATAATTGCATTTCATTAACATGTATTTATGTTGCAGGTGATCATTTCCCTCTGATTCTAGTACATCTTCTAGCCATACATGGAGTCCCTGAAGAGGACAGTTGCTTACCGGTTGCATTCACCAGATATCAGTTCCTTGCTGGGATTAGTTGCTCTAGCAAATGAGAGTGTGAGGGCTGAGTTCAGGGTATCTTATGGGAGATTGCTCAGCTTGTTATACAGACCTTCGGCATTTGAGACGACTGGGGTGTATACTTTATTGCAGTTTTATGAGCCGCAGCTGAGATGTTTCTTATTTCCCGACTATATTCTAGCACCCACTTTGGAGGAGTATTCTGCGATGTTGGGAGTTCCTGTGTTAGACCAGATGCCCTTTGTTCATGTTGATGCTGAGCCTGAGTTAGCTACACTCACTGAGATTGTCAGCTTAGACGCTTCTGAGTTTCCTGGAGAGTTGGTTAAGCTGAATGGAGCCTATGGCTTTCACTTGTCTGTCCTAGTTGAGAAGGCTACACAGTGCGCAAAGAGTGGATGTTGGGTTGCCTTCAGTGCTATTCTAGTTGTCTGCATCTACGGGATTGTCTTGTTTCCTAATGTGCCAGATTTTGTCGACTAGGACGCCTTCCTGATTCTTGCCTCGAAGAATCCAGTGCCCACTCTCTTGGGCGATGTTTATCATTCCATTCACTACAAGAATGAGAAACATCGTGGCAAGAATGTTTCTTGTTGTCTTTCGCTCTTGTACAGGTGGTTCCAGGGGCACCTTCCGAAGACAGGACCTTTTGTTGATGCTGTTGATACTTTGGATTGGCCTTCCCGGTTGATGGGACTGGCTGCTGAGAATATCATTTGGTTCGATCAGAGCATGCTTGGTACTGATATTATATATAGTTGCAGTGGCATCCCGAATGTCCCCTTGATTGGACGGAAAGGATATATCAACTATAATCCTTCACTGCTGGTAAGACAGTTCGGTTATGCTTTGAGGGACGCTCCTATTGAGAAGGAGATACAAGAATCTCTGTATCTCACGGGCTTATCGGACACGGCTGTTTTGATCAGATTGAGACATGCATGGGCTAACATCCATAGGAGGGGGAAAGCTTTGCTCGGCAAGAGCAACACCAGAGCTTATGATCCTTATTTGGCTTGGATCCGCGAGAGAGTTAGTACTTCTTTGATGCCTTATACTGCTATGGAACCCCTGTATCTTCCATTGATTGAGGTACTTCCTTCGGAGGAGAGTGAGAAGTATAGCAAATTGTTGGCTAAAAACGAGGAACTGAAGAAAGCCAATGAGGAGTTAGAGAAGGAGATCTTCCAGTTACATCGTGAGAAGAAGGAAGCCACCTTTACTGTGAAGGAACAGACTGAGTTGATTAACAGGTTGGGATTGGAGCTGACAGAAGCCACCAACAAGAAAGAAAAAGTGGCAATAGCCTTAAACGGTGTTAGCAAGGTGCTTACTTCCAAGAAAGAACTTCTAAGCAAAGCTTATGCCCGTCTCAGCAAGTGGGAAGCTTTGTGGAATGCCACGCTTACCAAGCGAAAGGAACGCGAAGACGAACTGAAGCTGCAGATTGCCACGCTAGAGGCACATATTAGCGCCCAGGACGCAAAGATTGCTGAAGCGACATCACTTAGGAGCGCTGCTGAGCTCAGAGTAAGTGACATTGACGAGAGGCCGAGAGGTTATGAAGAGAAGGCCGGTTCTAAGAGGCACAAAGTTGACGAGAGTTCTAGCAAAGGAACCTACCAGGACAATGCCAAAAAGCTGAGATCCACTACCGAGCGACATGCTTTACTGATACAGGAGCTGATCTCCCGACTAGGGCACTTGGAGACGATGAGGATATTGGAGGACGTCAGAGCCCGCCATTTGGCCTGATTTATCTTTGCCTTGCCTTTATTATTTGTACTTGTATTTGGACCATTGCCAAGCTTGTTGGCCAAGGTCTCTCCAGTTGTATTCAGTTGTACTCTTGTACTCAGCCTCTTGGCATTTGTTATATATGAGGGTTTTCTGATTCTGTGCTTGTTGGATAGGGACTCCATTGTCGTAATGGCCTTCTCTCCGAATCTAGAATCGGGGGGATATAAAACCTATAGCATATTTACGTAATTGCATTTGCATTCATATTGCATGACTGGTATTCTAGAATTTGTACCTCATTTCCCGCATCTGCAGGTTTCCAGGATTGACGAACAAAGAGTTCACCGCTACTCAACCCGAAACAACTGCAAGAGAATCATGGATCAAGTCCAAGTGGAGATGCAGGAGATTCGCGAGAAGTTGAACCTGTTCATGCAGGCCATGGAGAGTATTGCTAAAGGCCAGGAGAATCTCCAGACTTTGGTGCAGCCGCTGCTGACGCGAGCTAATGGGAATGGCAACAATGACCAAAACTTTGTGCATGTCGAAACTCTTCATGAGGATGGGCCCCCTACGCCTGTGGTTCCTCCTGTGGTGACCCCACCTGTGGTGGTTGTAAACAATGATGCTGGTGCTGGCAATGGAAACACAGGGAACGAAAATGAGACAGTGGTTAACAATGTTGGATTTGGAGATGCCAATCTGGGCGGTGGTAACTTCAATGGCGGTAATGGTTTTGGTAACAATGGGTTCGGCTATAACGACCAGGGGTTTGAGTACGGAAATCAGGGCGGAAAGATCGGCTTCAACACTCAGGGTTTCGGCTATGATGGTTTCGGTAATGCTCACCAGGGTTATGGTGGAAATGGTGCTGGATTGATTCCTGTCAACACTGGTTTCGGGCATGCTGGGGTCAACCTAGGTTATGGTAATGGGGGATGAGGTCCCATGACTAATCAGCAAGGGTTTGGGCACAACACTGGTTATAACGGGTACAGAAATGAAAATATGAACTGGGGCGAAGACTGTCAAGAGGACGCCTTTTCTGGAAGAGGCATGGGATTTGAAGGACCCGTTGACAATACTCAGAGGATTAAAATGCTTGAAGAACAGGTGAAGGGTATGGCTAATCAGAATTCTACGGGACTAGACATGACTACTATGGGCTTGGTGCCTGGGTTGAGGGTACCGCTGAAATTCAAAGCCCCTACTTTCGACAAATATAAGGGGGACACTTGCCCTAAGGTGCATGTCCGCTCTTATTACAAAAGGATGTCTGCGTATTCAGATGACGAAAGGATGCTTATGCACTTCTTTCAAGACAGCCTGTCAGGACCGTCACTCGAGTGGTACATGGGATTGGAGCCCGCTCAAATCAAGACCTGGAAGCAATTGGCGGATGCTTTCGTCCTGCATTAGAAGTATAATAGTGATCTGGCACCGAACCGAGTTCAATTGCAAGGTTTGTCGCAGAAGAAAGAAGAAAGCTTTTAAGAGTATGCACATAGATGGCGCGATATGGCAGCAAGGGTACATCCTCTTTTGGCTGAAAGAGAAATGAATAGTATGTTCATTGGGACATTTACGGGGATATATTACGAAAAGTTGTTTAATGTTTCGTTGAGCAGTTTTTCAGATTTGATTCTTATGGGTGAGATGGTCGAAGACAGTATTAAGGTTGGAAGATTCCACGCAGGTGAGTCTACCCCCACAGGAGGTACAAGAAAAGCATTCGGTGGTAGGCGACAAGGTGATTCTAGTGCTGTGTTTGGCGGCAGGGGCCGGGGCAGAGGGCGAAGTCAGTATGCTCAGCATCAACAGGTCGCTAGTGTTACCACCCCGTTTCCACAACAACAACAACAACAACAACAACCCCAGCAGCAGCAACAACAAAGGCAACACCCCGCCCAATGCAGAATCCTAGAGGGCAAGCCAAGGCGAGTATTCGAAACGCCTCCTTCAACATATGCCGAGCTGCTTCAAACACTGCTAGGGTTAAAGTTGGTGGAGAAAAGGACCATGGCACCGTTAACGGGCAATGCTCTGTTTGGCTATGATGCTGGTAAACACTGTGAGTTCCACTCCGGGGCGCCCGGACATGATATTGAAGGTTGTCATGCGTTTAAGCATAAAGTCCAAGACTTGTTGGACAGCAAGGCTATTAACTTTGGACAGGCAGGTCCAAATATAGTGCAGCAGCCTATGCCCAATCACGGGGCAAACACCATCCTGACCGAGGAGAATTGGAATCTAGTGACGGATGTCAATGAGCTGAAGACACCGTTGGGTGAGATCAAAAGCAGGTTGTTAAAAGGGGGTGTATTCCCGGGGTGTGATGAATTTTGCTTGGATTGTTGGATACAGCCAGAGGGTTGTAATGAGTTGAAACAGGGTATTCAGGCTCTGATGAATGAAGGAACATTGCAGTTTGATAGAGCCACAGTTGAAGAGCCTGAAGAGGCATTGTGTGATGAACGGAACGATGTTGCGACGGTGACAATTCCAAGAAAAACAATAACAATAATAGCGCCTGCCAGGCGGCCGACGATCACTATCACCAAAGCAGGACCGGTCCCTTTTGAAAGTACTAAAGCAGTGCCATGTGTCGCTACCGCGAAAATAAGGTGTCGGCAAAACAGAAGAGTCGCCACCTTTTGTTATTTATCCCACAGAACGGGAAAGGAAACGATCGGAAAAACCTGACGAAAAGGTATAAGACAAGGTCGTCGCAACCGTTGTCTGGGTTCGGGAGTCGGTTACGCAAGGGGAAGGTATTAGCACCCCTCACGTCCATCGTACTCGATGGGATCCACGCTTGTTGTGTTTATCTGACGGGTTTATTTTATCTATCTACCTATCAAGGCTGGCTTAAAAAAGAAAAGAAAATGACTCGGCAAAGCGTCACGCTTTATGCCTACGTATTCTCATCAGAGAATGAGAAATCAGAGTCAACGTAGTTCGACTAACTACGGGTTACGGGGAAGGTGGCTCGCCAATACGTCAGTATTGTGCCTACGTACTCTCAACAGATATGAGAGATCAGAGCTTATGTAGTTCGGGATAATACGGATTACAGGGATTCAGATTCATCTGTTTTATCGAGTAGGGTTAACGAACAGTTCCAGCAGTTTGCTGTACGCAGCTCGACCTTTGGAGACTTAGGCGTTACCGTTTGCGGTAGAACTGGGAGTTAACAACACTCTTTTCTTCAGAAAAGCTTCCTTTGAATTATGGTCCCACGGGGCAAAAAGGTTTGAAGTTTGTTTTCTGTCTTTTACGGAAGAACTGTTTTTTATGGTTGTTTGCAACTAATATCGCACTAGAGACTATGACCTGAGAATGAATGCGTCGCATGTCACCCAAAGGATGCCATACTAAACATCCAGACTGTTGAAAAGAAACTCTCCAACAATCCTTTCTCAGATTGCTTAAGGCTCGTAACGTACGACATCAGTTAACCTTTATTACTGTATTCTCATTTGTTTTGAGATGAGAAGAGAGAACAGGCTCAACTAAGAGGAGACTATCAAGTCCTAATGTTGTCATGCCAAGGATTCATCCTATGGTTAAGGTTTGAAACAGGGAACTCCTAGAAGTTATCATGCATAGGCTTCAACCTAAAGTTCTAATCATCACTTCCTTATCAAAGGAAGTGAGATTCCTAGGGGATCATGTCAATGATAAACAGAAACAGATAAAGCATCAGCTTAAACAGTAAACAGTAAACAACTGTAAAATGCATGCAATGCAAGTGAGGGAGGAAATGTGTGTGGGACATCAGCCTCCACAAGCTCATCTCAACCTCAAGCCAGATATGAATAACTGCAATCATACAGAGGAAATAACATGCTATCAAGCAAGATAGAATAATAACTGCAATCATGAAAGAAAAATAAAATGCCATCAAGCAAACACAAACCACATGGGCAAGGGAGCAGGGCTCTACCGAATACCCGCAAGCAAAGGCACACAGTAAAAATACAAGCAGAGGGAGCAACTCAACCTCTAGTGCAATCATGCTCCTAGCTTAAATCGATCTAAATATGAACTTATTCTAATGCATCAAGCAAATCACACAAGTCACATCAATACATTTGCATAGAAAGAAAACAGACAGTCAAGAAAGCAGATCAACAGCTTCTACAGCTCCACAGCAAAGCAATCTTTTGACAACAGTTCAGTCCTCAGTCTTCAACTGCTCTTCAAGGCTCTCATCTTCAATAGCAAGTATCAACTTGCTTTTCCCAGCTTCTAACACATCCACATAAGTATCAACTTATCCCTCTCCTTCAACTTCAAGCTTCAGCTCTCCAATCAACTCCACCTTCAGGCTTCATTCCTAACTCCAAGTATCAACTTGACTCCTTCAGGCTCTTAATGTATCAACATAAGTATCAACTTATCCTTTATTCCTCAAGCCTCAGCTCTTCACTCAATCTCAATTGGATCTTCTTCACAAGTGTCACCTTGGTCTTCAAGCTTCAGCTTTCTTTGCTTTACCAATATCAACTTGTCTTTCTTCATCTACAAGCCTCAGCTCCTCAGCATAATCTTTAAACACAAAGAAGTATCAACTTCATCCTTCAATCTTCTTCAAGCGAGGAACTCCATCCTCTAACAAGGGAGAAAGATTCATCTATCAAGAGCAAAGTTTGGATGATTGGTAGCAGAGTGAAGACCAAAGGTCACCACTAAGCCTCTTGTCATCAGAGAAAGGGACCCTCAAAGGTTCTACCAAATTGTAGAGAGCCATACATCCTAACAAAGGAGGGATGAGGCCTTTACAAGGGGACCTTACATCACAGGGAAGAATGGAAGTGATCAACATCTTCCATGTTTATGAAGGAAGAGAATCTATCTAGAAGCTCTGCCTAAAAGACCCTAATCTTAACACCTAAACAAAACTACACCAAAAGAAGGGAAGATCTTCACATCCAAGCCTCTTAAAGCAATCCAATGCATCTTCAACTTGCCTTCAACATCATCCAAGAACAAGCAAAGCAACACCCTAATCTAAGGGAACTAAAGATGTTAATCTAGTTGAGTTAGTGCATTAGAATCATCTAAAACTAGCACTTAAACTAAAATCAAGCAAAAATAGTAAACTACCTTGAAAAATCCTACCAAAATTCCTAAGGGACCCTAATTCAATCATGAATCTACCCTACAAAAATCAAAGGTTGAATCATCCACCAAGTCCTAAAAATACAACCTAAACCACAAGGTATCAACCATAAACCCTAAAAATGGAGCTTCTAAAGGTTTCAACCTAAACTACCACTTATGTTCATCACAAAAAACGTGAGAAAAATCTATGGGGAGCATGCATATCTATGCTAACTACTCACAAAAAAATCAAGATCAAAATCATCATCACATGATCAAACCAAATTTCACAATATCAACCATCAAGCATGATTATTTTAATATCAACTAAAATGTAAAAATTCCCATAAAATCAGAAAATGCATGAAATAAAAATATTTTTTATCTAAAAAATACTAGACCCTATCATGAATCCAATGCAAAAAGAATGGGATCAATTGAATCATTTTTCCATTTTTTATGAATTAATCATTAACCATGCATAAAATGAAAAAATAATATGAAGATCCAAATAAAATGATAAACACACGGTGCAGATAGCAATAAAAATCAGTTCATTATAGTAATTGGGCCATCAGGGGGGTGTGGTTATCAGTTATTTCACAAAGCCCAAAATCTGCTGATTAATGAAACGCATCGTTTCATTAAGTTCAGAGTCCTTCACAAAATGAGAAGCACGCGTGGCCGTTGGATGAAGTCTTTGGTCCAAGTCAAACCTTGATCTGATGGCTATCAAGTCATCTCCTTCATTTCAAATCTCTGCAACTCAGGCCACCTGCGCGCCCAAAGTCACCGTCGGTGACATTCTCCGGTCATCTCCCTCAACCCTAACTTTCTCCATAGGCCTCCATTCCAAGAGGTCTCTACATGAATCTTGCCCCAATTTTCCTCACGAATCCATTCATGCCCTTAATTTCCTCTGAAACCTCAAGATTTGCAAGAACCATATCTCAACCGAAAATGGTAACATCCCTAATTGGTCATTAATTCTCAAATTAATGATCTGAAAACCTTCCTACATCAATCCTCACTACATCTAACATCCTAATCCCTCTTAATTCTAACTAATACAAGCTGGAGATTGAAAGTTACCAACCTGAAAATTTCGTGTGCACAAAAGTAGCAAGCCTTCAAATCAAGCCTTCAAATGCTCCAGACTCCTTTAGTGAATCACTTCCAAGCTTCTGTATGCAATAGAATTGATTGAAATGGCTTCAATTCTTGGATTCGATTCTGAGTTGTAGAGGAATTTCTTAAATGGCTCCCACATGATTCTCCACCAATCTTGCTCAATTCTCCATCTGGATTCATCCACCAATGCTAGAGCAAGCTTCTGAGATTGAAATCTTGGATTGAAATGGCTTCAAACCTTGTAACCGATCTTGATTTGCAATGTGAAAACTCAAAGTGCAATCTCAGTTTTCTATCTCGATCATCACCAACCTTGGCCTTGGATCACCTATACTCAATATATAGAACATGTATGGATGATCTAGAAAGCTCTAGATCCTTCTAATGAGAAGTTCAATCTCTCATGTCATGAGAAGTTCAATCACATGCCATGGTATGCATAGTTCTGTTAGCAGCTTGAAATCACACTCATTCCCTTACAATTTCTCCCCTAATGACATTTTGGATGCCTTTAGCTTGCAAGGGGCCTTGGTCATGCCTTGAATTTAGGTTTGGCCAATGTTACTTAAGATGTAAGTAACTACTTTTCAAAGCAAGTCCACAAATTAAACTTCAATTCAAAATTGTGGCTAAACCAATGTTCTTAAAATGTATTTTAGAATCAAAATGACATATTACATGCCTTGGTTTGGACATGTAGATCAAAAATATCAATTTCCAACTTTGGTTCATTTGAAAATCACCCTTATTTTAGGTCATTTTTGCAACTTTGAGCTACAAGCAATTTCAACATCTCATGACCTCTTGGCTAGCCTTAAAACATCATCTTGAACAAGTTTGATGTTGAACATTTTCCCATTTGAAGCTTGTAAATAGGAGTTATGGCCTTATGGTTGAAATGACCTATAATCACCAAATGACCAAAATGCCCTTGACTTGTCAAAGCCATAACTTGAGTTATACAAGTACTATCAAGGACTTCTAGTACTCTCTAGAAAGCTAAGAGAATAAGGAACAACATTCATGTTGACCAAAAGTTCATAGGAATCATCCTTCTAGGGAAAAAGTTTCATGCAAGTAGGACAACTTTCAAGCCCCCAAATTCACATACCTCAGATGACCTGTAACTTGTCAAAGTCATAAATTGAGTTCTACAAATCCTATCAAGGACTTCTGGCACACAAATTAAAGCTAAGAACATGCTCTACAACATTCATGTTGGAGGCAAGTTGAGATGACAATCACATCTTGAGCTACACTGCCTTGAAGATAGGGGTTAAACTAGGGGATTTTACACTGTCAAGTCTTAGAAACCCTAGCTTGAAACTTCTCAAACTCTTCAATCATGATGAGTTGACCTTGGAATCATCCTTAGAACATCTTAATGCATCAATCCATGATCACATGGCTCTTGGATCAGGTCTCAACCTCCTTCAAATCCTCAGTTGACTTAGGGTTGACCCAGTCAAACCTTATCTGCACCAATCATGGCTGAGGCTTCTTATTCTTGCACAATGACCTGTCTAGGCCTCAAAGTGATCTTCAAAACTTCTCATGAGCTCTATCAAGACCTCAAGTCTAACTTCATGGCTTCAGAATCATCTGATGACTTACCACAATTCTCAAGTTAGGAGACACACCCTCTTGGCTTCAATCTCCCTCTCTGAGGCTCTTTTAACTTCTCTGACAAGGATATCAACCCTTGAACACTTGAATAACCTTCTTAGCTAGCTTCATAGTCTTGTGTAGCTCTTGGTTGGTTATCATACCTCTTGATCTCCTACATACATGTCAATGAAATGCAAACGATAATGCTAATGTGAATGAAATGAAACATAAGCTAGGTAAAGAAAAGTTGAGCAAATTTTGGGGTGCAACAGCTGCCCCTATTCAAACGGCTTGGACCTGACTGGGTGAGAAGCGAACGACTCTCAAATAATCAAGGTAAAAGACGGTTGAATACCAACAAACCCGGAAATTTGCCAACTGCACAAGTACACGGTACTCTGATGGGAACAAATCTCTTCGAAAACTGAAATATTAGCTGCACGACAACTAGCTGGGGAATTGGTCACACGATAACCGGTGATACATGGTCGATCATGCCGTCAGGCATCAGAATTCCTTGGGACTCATCAGGTCAACAATCAAGTTAATCATTCCATCGGGCATTCAAAGAAATTTTTGGGCGTCAGCCAAACTTCGTCCCTAAGTCGGGAATAGACTTCTCGGTCAATCACGAACTAATTGGGGATATCGAAACTTCTGCCATTCGGCACTCCGCATCAGCTGAGGGAACTGCTTCATTAATACGGTTGGACTTCAATCATCAAGTCTTCAAGGGAATTTCGACTTCTCTATTCAGAAACCTGCTGGGGATGACGTATCTCCGCTGGGGATTCTGGAGAACTATCAAGTAACTCTGCTGTGGGGACCCAGAAATTATTCTGGATGAATCAACTCTGCTGAGGACTTCAAGAATCATCTTGAACAAGTAACTCCGCCAAAGACTTCAAGAAGCATCCTGAACCAATAGCTCTGCTGGAAATTTCAGGAATCATCCTGTGCAAACACTCTGTCGGGGACTCTAAGTATCAACTTGAGCGACCCTCTGGCGAATTCACTGGGGATTTTAAGAATCATCTTAAACAAACCACTTCGCTGGAGAATTCAAGAATCATCTTGGGCAAACGACTTTGCTGGGGAGTTCAAGAATCATCTTGGGCCACATAACTCTTCCGAGATTTCAGGAATCATCCTGAGTAAACACCCTGTCGGGGAACACCTGCAAAACAAGAACGGTAACGAACTAGCTCATGTTTCATATGCATATGTTTGACAATGGCGTAATGCTCCACACGGTGGAAATGCTACGCGTTTAGGGTAAATGCTATGCAATCATGCACAATGCTATGACTCTATCAGCAAAATAAATGCTGAAGGGAGAACCCTCATGTCAAGGAGAAAGGACCACTCTAGTGGAGAGGAGGAATCATCCTGCCAAAAAGTTACACCAATCTCAATTGGACTCCGCCTGGGGAACCGAACTTCAGTTGACTGCTGCAGGGGAATAAAGCTCTACGAGGACCTGGACCTGCTCGTCTAGGTGTACGAACCACTACTGCTGAGGAAAACGATGTCAATCACCGAAATAAACTACACGGCCTTCGCGGCTAGAACTTCTTGGAGATAACGACTCCGGCGGGGAAGTACAACATCAGTTATTCGACACTCTACTAGGGAGCACCAATCATGGCCTCAACGGCTTCCAAGGATTCGGCTCTCTTGGGGAACTGCAGACTCGGCTGGGGGAAGAAGGAATCGTCCTGCTTACGGGGGAGAGTACGACTCTGTGGGGAATTTCAATTCTGCCGGAGACTCCAGTCTGGAACTTCCGAGTACTGCATACTTCAGTATATGACTCAGCTGGGGATATGACGTTCCTTCAGGGTGCCTCTGATTGGGGAGAGAATCTTCTCTGCTGGGGGAACATATCAATGCTTATGATCTCAGGTTCAAACTCCACGGGGAGACGCTGCTGGACTTGCTGGAGAGGAAGGAATCATCCTACTTGGGGACGCATACGACGTACTGCCTGGAGTAGGCTATACCTGCAACAACACAAACACACAGACAAGATACCCTTCTCAAAGGGGCCTATCAAGGTTATCATCTTGTGACAATGTTCAAGTAATTCATTGTTTCAACAATCAGTGGCCTAGGCCAGTAAGCTTATGTATGCGCATTTTATCAAAAACATCGGCGTTCTTTTTCGCAAACAAAACAGATAAATGCTAAACAGACAAGCATAATTGCTGAATAGTATACATTTTATTGATAACGAACCCCTGAATGGGTAAAAATGTTTTACAACAGATGCAAGCTCTTGGAATGAGGAAGCCGCGCAAAAATACAACATAAATATACATCAGTATATACACAAATGTCGGCAATGCGGCGTAGACGAACACCATGAGTTGATCCCTCTATGACCCACTCGACTTCGATACTTCTCCGACGCTTCAGCCTCAGAAGAGATTGATTCAGATAAACGGCCCTCAGGTCTTCCAAACCACTCAACAATGAAAGTCCACACGCGGAACGCAGTCATTCGCTTTTTCAAATCCCTAACTTTTTCCTGAATCGCCCTTTCGGGTTTTCGATTCACCGGGATACCCTTTTTTGCCAAAGTCGCCCTTCCAGGTTTTCGACTTTGCGGGTGTACATTTTTTCTTTTATATCCCTAATTTTTGCCCGAATCTTTTTCCTTTTTTATGGTTCGCCGGGGTGCCCCCTTTTTGCCTGGATCTTCTTTTTCTTTCCAGCGGGTCATTTTTAAGCAAAGTATTTTTCAACTGCGTCCGCGTTCACCGGGGATGCAAAATCTTCGCCATCCATCGTGGATAACAACAAGGCTCCTCCCGAGAAGACCTTGCTGACAACGTACGGACCTTCGTAATTGGGAGTCCACTTGCCCCGGTGATCGGAGTGTGGAGGAAGAATCTTCTTCAGGACGAGATCACCCGTCTGAAAGCTTCTAGGGCGCACCTTCTTATCATAAGCTTTCTTCATTCGGCTTTGGTACAGACGACCATACGCAATCGATGCTAGCCTCTTTTCGTCCATCAGGCTGAGTTGGTTTAATCGGTTCTTAATCCATTCTGCCTCATCGAGTTTCACATCAACCAAAACTCGCAAAGAAGGAATCTCGACTTCTAACGGCAGGACAACTTCCATACCGTACACCAGTGAGAACGGAGTTGCCCTGGTTGATGTACGTACCGTTGTACGATAACCGTGCAGTGCAAATGGCAGCATCTCGTGCCAATCCTTGTAGGTCACATCCATCTTCTGTACAATCTTCTTGATGTTCTTATTGGCCGCTTCAACGGCGCCATTCATCTTCGGCCGGTAAGGAGATGAGTTGTGGTGTTCAATCTTGAAACTCTGGCACAGCTCCTTCATCATCTTGTTATTCAGATTCAAACCATTATCAGTAATGATCCGCTCGGGAATTCCGTAACGACAGATGATGTCCCTCTTTATGAATTTAGCCACCACCTGCTTGGTCACATTAGCATATGAGGCTGACTCCACCCACTTGGTGAAGTAGTCGATAGCTACTAGAATGAAGCGATGACCATTAGATGCAGTGGGCTCGATCTTGCCTATCATGTCGATGCCCCACATGGAGAACGGCCACGGGGAGGACATGACATTCAACGGGTACGGCGGCACATGAATCTTATCAGCATCAATCTGGCATTTATGACATCTCTTCGCGAATTTAAAGCAATCCGACTCCATCGTCAGCCAGTAGTATCCTGCTCTCAGGATCTTTCTCGTCATAGCATGCCCGCCGGCGTGCGTACCAAATGTGCCTTCATGGACTTCTTCCATGAGCATACTCGCTTCTTTCTCATCTACACATCTAAGTAGCACGAGATCGTGGTTTCTTTTGTACAAAACTCCATCAGGATTGAGATAAAAATTTCCAGACAGCCTCCTCAAAGTCTTCTTATCTTGGGTCGACGCTCCCGCAGGATACTCCTTAGTCATAAGGAAGGTCTGGATGTCATGGAACCATGGCTTGCCGTTGGAGGCTTCCTCATCGCAAAGACGAATGCAGGTCTATCAAGACGAGAAAGGACAATCCTTGGGGATTCATTCCAAAAATTGACTTTATACATCGAAGCAAACGTGGCTAAGGCATCAGCCATTTGATTCTCAGCCCTGGGCACATGATGGAGTTCCACTCGATCAAAGAACGGAAGTAGCCTTCTGGCATAGTTCATGTACGGCACCAAATTCGATTGACGAGTCTCCCACTCCCCTTTAATCTGGTTAATCACAAGTGCCGAGTCACCATATACGTCTAGGTTCTTGATTCTCAAATCAATTGCCTCCTCTAGACCCATGATGCATGCTTCGTACTCCGCTTCATTATTGGTGACTGGAAACGTCAGTCTCGCAGTGAACGGGATGTGGGATCCGTGGGGAGTCGTGATGATCGCCCCAATGCCACTTCCATAAGAATTAACCGCCCCGTCAAATATCAATTTCCACTGGGATTTCCTGGCTGGACCCACGTCGGGCGACGGTTCATCGCAGTTTTTCGCTTTAAGAAACATGATATCCTCATCAGAGAATTCAAATTTCATCGGCTGATAATCCTCGATCGGCTGTTTGGTAAGGTATTCAGACAATACGCTTCCCTTGATAGCCTTCTGGGAAACGTACTGAATGTCATATTCCGTCAACACCATTTGCCATCTGGCAATCCTGCCCGAAAGCGCTTGCTTCTCGAAGACGTACTTGATCGGATCCATCTTCGAAATTAGCATGGTGGTGTGATTGAGCATGTACTGTCGTAAACGTTTGGCAGCCCAGGCTAGTGCACAACACGTCTTCTCCAGCATCGAGTAACGAGATTCACATTCTGTGAACTTTTTACTCAAATAGTAAATGGCATGCTCCTTTCTGCCCGTCTCGTCGTGCTGACCGAGAACACACCCCATACTATTCTCAAGAACTGTCAAGTACATGATTAGGGGTCTTCCGGCCACTGGGGGTATCAAGATTGGAGGTTCCTGCAGGTACTGTTTTATCTTATTAAATGCCTTCTGGAAATCCTCGTTCCAGATAATCGCCTGATCTTTCTTTAGTAGTTTGAACATCGGTTCACACGTGGCTGTGAGCTGAGAAATAAACCTTGCAATGTAGTTTATTCTGCTCAGGAAACCACGAACTTTTTTTTTTCTGTTTTTGGCGCTGGCATTTCTTGTATTGCTTTAAACTTCGCAGGATCAACCTCAATGCCTCTTTCGCTCACGATAAACCCCAATAGTTTTCCAGATCGTACTCCGAAAGTACACTTGTTAGGATTCAACCTCAACCTGAACTTCCTAAGCCTCTCAAAAAGCTTCAGCAAATTGACCAGATGTCCCTCCTCCGTTTGGGACTTCGCAATCATGTCATCAACATAGACTTCAATCTCATGATGAATCATGTCATGAAATAAAGTAACCATAGCTCGTTGGTAAGTGGCCCCTGCGTTCTTCAGACAGAAAGGCATTACCTTGTAGCAAAACATTCCCCAAGGTGTGATAAACGTAGTTTTCTCCATGTCCTCCGGCGCCATCTTGATTTGATTGTAACCGGAGAAGCCATCCATGAACGAAAACACGGAGAACTGAGTTGTATTGTCGACCAACACATCAATATGAGGCAGCGGGAAATCATCTTTAGGGTTCACCCTATTCAAATCCCGATAATCGAAGCACATTCGTACCTTACCGTCCTTCTTCGGTACAGGCACTATGTTGGCGACCCACGGAGGGTAAGTAGTGACCGCTAAGAAGCCAGCATCAAGCTGCTTCTGCACTTCTTCTTTGATCTTAACGGGAGGACAATCTTCTCGCAGCGGCAAGTGATGGACCACGATGTCAGTATCAAGATCGGGCATATCCTCGTATGACCAAGCAAAGACGTCACTATACTCTCTTAGCATCTCGACCAATCCCTGCTTGACATCACTCTGCAATGAAGCCCCTATCCTGACGTTCCTGACCAGTTCTTCAGAACCAAGATTCACAATATCGATCTCCTCTTCATGAGGCAGAATAACTTTCTCTTCTTGTTTCAACAAGCGGGCCAACTCTTCGGGAAGGTCTTCGTCTTCATCAATCTCTTCTTCGGCTTGATAGATCGGGCAATCGAAGTTGAAGTGAGTCGTAGAAGGTCCAGAGTCGATGTCATCTGCTATGTGGATCCTGCAATAACAAGGGTTAAGCTTAAAACAAGGATATGCAGGTTAGCACAAACCCCATTGCCATTTTATTGTTTTTCAAAACAAATATAAAACAGGAATAACAGAGATCACAAAATTTGAATACGAAGAAAAAACGCCTTTTGATTTATTGATAAAATGCATGTACATAATCAAACAAGGCCCTAACAATAAAACCACCATGCCCCGGGTAGGACATGGGGTCGTACAATGATTGGAAAAAGTAAATCATTACTCTTTGCCTGCCACTTGGATGATATCCCTGACGGACCAGTTGTTGAGGCTCTCGCCTGGCTTGCTTGGCTGGATCCAAGAGTCTAGGTCGCAGTCGCTGTCTCTGCTGTCTTCAGACACGGCGTTGACGCTTTCAAATATCACCCCGCCACTGGTAAACTGGATCGGCCCTTTACCTCGCGACGCACTGCTGGAAGAGGAGGCTTCAGCCGTAGGAGAATACCCCAACCCAAACTTGTCTTGCTTGTTAGGTATCTCTAGAATTCGGCCCCAGCCTGGGGTGGATCCAGCTTGAACAACGGCCCGGGCTTCCTTGAAGGAGGAGAGAGTCATCTCTGGCTTCTCAGTGACTACAGGAGCTACGTCCTTGACTTTAACAGCTTCGAACGCTTGGCATAGGGTTTCGTGGATTTCCCCATCCATCTCAACATACTTGAAGGACGACAAATGGCTCACCATTATATCTTCCTCGCCACATACAGTCACGATGCCACCTCCGACAGCATACTTGTGCTTCTGGTGCAACGTGGAGGTCACGACGCCAGCAAAATAGATCCATGGCCGGCCTAGGAGACAGCTGTAGGCAGGCATGATGTCCATAATGTAATAGACCGCGTCGAATGTTTCCGGCCCGACTTGGATTGGTAGGGTCACCTCCCCGAAAACGTGTCGTTTGGTTCTATCGAACGCTTTCACAACCAGATCACTGGGTGTGCAAATCACTCCACGAGTATCCAACTTCATCAATGCCTTCTTCCGAAGAACATTGAGCGACGACCCTGAGTCCACCAACACGTGAGACATAATCGTTCCCCTACACTCTATCGAGACGTGCAGGGCGCTATTGTGGTTCCTCCCCTTCGGCGTCAGCTCTAGGTCAGTGAACCCTAACCCATTTCCAGCATTCACGTGGGCTACGACCCCTTCCAACTGGTTGACCGATATTTCCTGCGGTACATACGTGGCGTTCAACACCTTCAGCAGCGCGTTGCGGTGTTCCTCCGAACACAGCAACAAATTCAAGATGGAAATTTTCGAGGGCGTCTGATGGAGATGATCCACGATCTTGTAGTCACTCTTTTTAATCAACCTCATAAATTCCTCAGCGTCTTTAACAAGTAAGTCTTTGTCTACCCCACGAGGGATCTCTTCAACGACTTTACTCTTCCCTTTATCAGCTGCGTCAACTCTATCCGCTTTGTCCGCTACGACCTCATGTGGTGCAAACACTCTTCCGCTGCGAGTGATTCCGCTAACGCCCACTAGGTTATCCGCACACGACCCTGACGGTTCTAGTTCCAACTTTTGTCCGTTGCAGTAGACTTCAGCCCATAATGCCATGGGACAACATTGGTGCTTTCGAAGGGTATCGGCCCAACTTTGGTGATGGTAATCGTAGGCGGCCTGGGTGCAGAAATAGTTATCGTCTGGCGAGGGATGGTGATGGTGGCGACCTCATCATCTTGCTTCAGCATTACCTCTCCCGATCCACATTCGGCCCTCCGGCTAAACTGTAAAATCCCTTCAGTCATCAGACTTTGAATCCCCTCTATCAGCTGTTCACATCCATCAGAACTTGTCGCACAGCCCATACACAGCTCTCCGCAACCTGGAAAGAAACCTCTTTTCATTGCTTAGCTTTAACGAAGCTAAGCGGCGTCTTCAGATCTCTGACGTCAGTCAACAAATCCAAGCTCTCGTCTTCAATAATGGCGTTTACTCCACCTCCCCTATGATTCGGCATAGGGTTCTTCGTGACGTTTGGCACATTACCTGAGAAGTTGATGATCTTGCCGTCCACCATGTCCTGCACCTTATGCTTGAAGGCTTTGCAATTCTCTACTGTGTGGCCTGGTGCCCCTGAGTGAAATTCACAAGTTGCATTCGCGTCATAACCTGGCGGAGGTGCCCCTTTCAAGGGAGCCAGGGTTCTCTTCTAGATCAACTGCAGCTGAAGCAAAGTCTGCAATAGTTGCGCGTAAGACATGGGCGGTGTCTCGAGGTGACGGCTCGACGGAGGTGCCCTGTTCTGATACCTTATGTACCCTTGTTGATTCGGTTGCTGCTGCTGCTGTGGCTGTTGAACTGCCGGGATAGTTATGCTGGCCACCTGTTGGTGAGGGCCTTTACCCTTTCTCCGAGCGTTGGTCATGGCGCTCGTTTCTCCTTCCCGTCTTTTGCCACCATAAGGTTTCTTTCCTCCTCCTCCAGCTGAGGACGAATCACCCTGAATTTTCCCCAGTTTGATCCCGTTTTCAATGTGCTCACCCGTGATAATGAGATCTGAGAAGGTTCCGGACATACCGCTGACCAATTTCTCATAATAAACCCCTGGGAGGGTGGCTACGAACATCTGCACCAGCTCACGTTCAACCATCGGCGGCTGAACCCTGGCTGCCAACTCACACCACCGCTGGGCGTATTCCTTGAACCCTTCGTTGTTCCTTTGCGACAGATTCTGCAGTTGGACTCGGTTCGGGGCCAAGTCACTGTTATATTGGTAGTGGTGCACAAATGCTTCAGCAAGGTCCTTCCACGTGCGCACACTGGCAGGTTCCAGACTCATGTACCATTCGAGGGATGGTCCGGACAGACTGTCCTGAAAGAAGTGCATCAGCAACTTCTCGTCCTCAGAATGAGCGGACATTTTACGGTAATATGATCTTAGGTGGACGCGAGGGCAAGTGGTGCCCTTTTACTTTTCAAAGTCAGGTACCTTGAACTTGGGAGGCACCTTAAAATCAGCAATCAGTCCCAACTTGGACATATCAACACCCAAGGTGTTCTGGTTCTCGATATTTCTCATCTTATCCTCGAGTGCCTTGAACCTAAGCCGTGCTTCAGCAGTCAGCTCCCCTTCAGCACCTCTCTGAGAGAACATATCGTCCTGGCGGTCTTCTAGCCACGGCTGAGGCCCGAACAGATTCCCAACACCTGCATTGTCGTTGCCCAGCCCAACATTGACGTTAGCTTCGAAATTCCCATTACCGACGCCCGTCGTATTATCGTTGAGTCCCATGTTAGCTATCACATTGCCGTTGGCACTGCCATTCCCCCCGGTCACGGGGACGCCATTTTGCGGAGTTTCCACAGGTGGAGGAGTAGGTACGGTCCCACCATGGAGTACGCCATTGCTATCGACCCTTGAAATCAGAGGCTGAACCAAGGTTCTGAGCTGATCCTGGCCATTGGCGACCGCTTGCATGAGCTCCATGAAGTGATCCATTCTTTCGCGGAGTTCTTGAACATCAGTTTGCACTTGCTCCATGATTCTGGTTTGATTTGCTCTGGTCGGATAGCGGTGGATAGGTCTCTGATCAATCCTGGAACAACCTGAAACAACCTGAAAACACGAAAGGGTTAGAAAAAAATGACAAAGTGCTCGTTATGCAAATGCTTCATGCAAATGCAAACGTGTGTCTGTATGTTAGGGAGATCTCCCCCGATCCTAGTGCCTGAGTGCCAGTGCTGATAATAAGAAGTCCGAGTCCAATCATGGAAATAACATCTCATATATATGGAGAAAGCCCATCAAGGCAGTACACAACGTCAGTGAGTACAAGATGAATCAACAGCATGACCTCGACCAACAAGCCTGGTGATGGTCAGCATACAACAACGATCAAAACAAAAGGAATGCAAATAGTCAAGCACGGCCACAGGCGCGAAACTCTTCTAACAAATTCCTCGTTTCTGGATGATCAGGCCGAGTGAGCAACCCTTCGACGAGTAACTCCCTCTGTATGATAGTGTACTGAAGACCTTTGACCGAATCTTCCCATGCTCCTTCGCCGAAACAATCTTCTAACTTCCGCTTCTTGGACTCAAACGTCAGTTTGCGCTCCTTCAGGTTGGCAAGAGCCCGGTTAAGCTGGCCTTCAGCGGCATATCTGCGAGCGGTTTCTTCATCAAACCTCTTCTCACTAGCCTTCACCTGGGCTTTCAGCTTGGAGATTTGTTGCATCAGCTATCCTCCCGCTCTTTCCTGTTGGCTAGGGAGGCCTTCTAGTGCTGATTGAACTTGGATATCCTCCGATATGCCTCGTCCAAGTGTTGCTTCTTCGTGGCCAGTACATCGTTGACAGCTTTGAAGTCTCGACCCATACGCTCACGCTCAGCTATCTGCTTAGTCAAATTTGTTCCTAGCTGGTTCACCAGCTCTGTCTGCCTCTTGAAGGAATGAACAACTTCGTTTCTCTCGCTTCGGAGCTGAGCCAATTCTTTCTCCAATTCTTCATTTGCCTTTTTCAGCTCGTCTCTCTCAGCTAACACCTGATTATGCTGCTGAATAGGTACGGTAGTAGGCTCTTCAATCACTGGAGGGCTTTCTGGCTTGGCAGGAAGAAACAACATCCCTATAGCATCTGCTTTGGCTCTGATCCAAGTCACATACAAAGGGTAGGCTTGGTTATTGCTTCTCCCCAGCGATGGTTTTCCCCTCTTACTGATACCATTCCAAGCGCGCTGAAGCTTAGATAACAGATCCCCTTCTAGAAGACCAGTGAGGTACAGAGATTCCTGCACCTCTTCATCCTTTGGGGGAGCTCTCAAAGCATACGCGAACTGTCGGACCAGCAAAGACGGATTATAGTTTATACAGCCCTTCCTGCCTATCAAAGGCACGTTCAGAAACCCGCTGCAGCTGAAGATAATCTCGGTACCCAACCTATCTCTGTCAAACCAGTCAATATCCTCTGCAGACAGACTCATCAAACGCTCAGACCACTCAGCTGTGGCTGCAGACGAAGCAAAGGGACCCCTCTTGGGTAGATGACTATCAAGCCATTTATAAAGCAAGGGTACGCAGCACGAGACGTTCTTACCCCTCATGTTCTCGTTTTTGTAGTGGATGGAATGGTAGACATCTCCTATCAAGGTAGGGACTGGATTCCCTGAAGCAAAGATGCAAAAGGCGTCGAAGTCTACAAAATCGGGCATATTGGGGAACAGAATGATGCCATATATGCACAGAGCGAGAATGGCGTTGAACACGACCCAACATCCGTCTTTGGCGCACTTCTGAGCCTTTCCCACTAAGAACTGCAAGGAGAAACCGGGAACCTTGTTCCAACTAGACAATACCAACTCGGAGGCATCCAGATGAAGTGAAGGAGCTAGACTAGCCAGATCAGGCTCAGCATCCATATGAACAAAGGGCATCTGACTCTTGATAGGCACACCTAACAAATCAACATACTCCTCTAGTGTGGGTGCAAGAACAAAGTCCTGGAAAGTGAAGCATCTCAACGGAGGATCGTAGAACTGCAGCAGAGCGTGCAACCCATTCAACTCGAACGCAGAAGGTTTACGAACCAAACTGAGCAATTTGCTGTAAGATTTTCTGAACTCATCTCTCACAGAATCATCTGCTAAAGAAATCAAACCAATCAGCTGAACCACATCAGGGGCAGGGAGCTTGTAAGCCACGGTCTTCCTCAGAGAACCCATAACCATACAATAGGAGGCAAGAAATCCTGGATCGGGGAAAATGGTACGTGCAACACAGACACACGTTAATGAAATGCAAATGAGTATGCAAAGCAATGTAAAATGCAATCATGCAGCAGGAGATCAAGGCAACTGTGCTGCAAAGATTCTGTATCAACAAAACCATGATGCTGCTCTGTCAAGAACAACCACTATATCTGATAATAAGAAAACCCCGGTATCGGACCACAAATCTGCTCTGTCAAGAACACACATATCTGATAATAAGGACCTCTGATACAGGACCATAAATCTGCTCGGTCAAGAACAAACATATCTCTGAAAATAAGGACCTCTGATATAGGACCATAACTCTGCTCTGTCAAGAACAAACATATCTGCTGATGAGATCCTCTGATCCCAACAAAACTGATCCACTATCAAGAAAACCAGGTAGTCTGAAGGTCAAAGTTTCCTGCAACAAACCCAACCCTGCTCACAGGTGTGGACCTATACTGACACAAGTTCGGAATCCTATGCGGTCATCAACGTCACAGACATTCAAGAGGGGTGATACGAAACCCAGAAGGTGTGGCATCA
This sequence comes from Lathyrus sativus, assembly GCA_963859935.3. Classification (NCBI taxonomy): domain Eukaryota; kingdom Viridiplantae; phylum Streptophyta; class Magnoliopsida; order Fabales; family Fabaceae; genus Lathyrus; species Lathyrus sativus. The sequence continues at coordinate 231,754,756 of OZ012737.1, forward strand.
CCAACTCATGAAGCGGCCTCACTCGGATGAATCCCAAATGATCGGTCCCCAGAGTCGACAATCCTCCAAACCAACAACCCCCTCAACCCAAAGGGTTGAAAAAGAAGTCAACCGGGAGAACCTCGTCTGAGCGTGGATTTCATGAGACACTAGTGCCTGCCAAGCAAGCACGCGCCCACTAACTTCCACAACTAATGCTAAGTTCACTCAAGCCTGGGTCTGGCTTCTGACTCATCATAATGCCCCTCCCACAACAACACAGATAATCATATCATACTGAAAATAAAGTGAGGGAAATAAAATGCGATAAATAAACACAACCCAATAAGTAATCATACAAGCGCTAGGATTGACTCTCGCAGGGGACGTCGGATCCCCAAACTGACTCGCATTCGGGACGTTGGATCCCAGGAAACTATCAAGTCCCCAGCAGAGTTGCCAGCTGTCGCTTCCGCGAAAATAAGGTGCCGGCAAAACAGAAGAGTCGCCATCTTTCGTTATCTATCCCTCAGAACGGGAAAGGAAACAATCGGAAAAACCTGACGAAAAAGGTATAAGACAAGGTCATCGCAACCGTTGTCTGGGTTCGGGAGTCGGTTACGCAAGGGGAAGGTATTAGCACCCCTCACGTCCATCGTACTCGATGGGATCCACGCTTGTTGTGTTTACTGGACGGGTTGGTTTTATCTATCTACCTGTCAAGGCTGGCATAAACAGAAAAGAAAAATGACTCGGCAAAGCATCGCACTTTATGCCTACGTATTCTCATCAGAGAATGAGAAATCAGAGTCAACGTAGTTCGGCCTACGAAGGGTTGCGGGGAAGGTGGCTCGCCAATACGTCAGTATTGTGCCTATGTACTCTCAACAGGTATGAGAGATCAGAGCTTACGTAGTTCGGGATAACTACGGCTACGGGAATTCAGATTCATCTGTTTTATCGAGTAGGGTTAAACAGCAGTTCCAGCAGTTAGGGACAAAGCCTGTTGGCGCTGAAGTTTAACGACACTCTTTTCTTCAGAAAAGCTTCCTTTGAATTATGGGCCCACGGGGCACAAAGGTTTGAAGTTTGTTTTCTGTCTTTTACGGAAGAAGTGTTTTTTACTGTGTTTGCAATTTCAATCGCACTAAAGACTATGACCTTAGAGTGAATGCGTCGCATGTCACCCAAAGGGTGCCATACTAAACATCTGGACTGTTGAAAAGAAACTCTCCAACAGTCCTTTCTCAGATAGCTTAAGGCTCATAACGTACGAAAGAAATCATTCATGATTACTGTATCTTAAGCTGTTTTGAGATGAGAAGAGAGCAGGCTCAACTAAAGGGAGACTATCAAGTCCTACTGTTGTCATGCCAAGAATTCATCCTATAGTTGAAGTTTGAAACAGGGCACTCCTAGAAGTTATCATGCATAGGTTTCAACCTAAAGTTCTATCATCACTGCCTTATCAAAGGGAGTGAGATTCCTAGGGGATCATATCAATGATAAACAGAAATAGATAAAGCATCAGCTTAAACAGTAAACAGTAATACAGTAAAATGCATGCAATGCAAGTGAGGGAGGAAATGTGTGTGGGGCAGTAGCCTCCACAAGCTCATCTCAACCTCAAGCCAGATATGAATAACTGTAATCATACAGAAGAAATAACATGCTATCAAGCAAAATACAGTAACAATTGCAATCATACAGAAGAAGTAAAATGCTATCAAGCAAGATATAATAACAACTGCAATCATACAGAGGAAATGAAATAAAATGCCATCAGGCAAACACAAACCACATGTGCAAGGGAGCTGGGCTCTACCGAATACCCGCAAGCAAAGCCATACAGTAACAATACAAGCAGAGGGAGCAACTCAACCTCTAGTGTAATCATGCTCCTAGCTTAAAGTCAGTCTAGATATGAACTTATTCTAATGCATCAAGCAAGTCAAACAAGGCACATCAATACAGAAAAGAAAACAGACAAGGAAGAAAGCAGATCAACAACTCCATCTGTCAATTCCAAGCTTCGGCTCTTCTGACAGCAATCCAGTCTTCAGACTTCAACAACCCTTCAAGGCTATCATCTTTCATGACAAGTGTCAACTTGCTCCTCCAAGGTTTCAACCCATCAAACATAAGTGTCAACTTGTTCTCTCCTCTCCAAGCTTCATCTCTTCAGACAATTCCACCTTCAGGCTCCACTCCTAACTACAAGTATCAACTTGATTCCTTCAGGCTCTCAATGCTTGATTCCTTCAGGCTCTCAATGCTTGATTATCTTTTATTCCTCAAGCCTCAGCTCTACACTCAATCTCAATTGAATCCTCTTCATAAGTATCAACTTAGTCTTCAAGCTTCAGCTCTCTTTGCTCTACCAGTATCAACTTGGTCTCCTTCATCTACAAGCTTCAGCTTCTCAGAGTAATCTTCAATCACATGGGAGTGTCAACTTCATCCTACAATCTTCAAGCCTCAGCTCTTCACTCAATCTCCATTGAATCTTCAAGTATCAACTTGGTCTTCTTGCTCTTCAAGCTTTAGCTGCAATGGCAATGCTCAAGGAATCATCCTCTTCCATACTCTTCAATGAAGTCCTCATCTTCAAACTCAAGTCCAACATCTTCCAAGATACTCAAGCCAGAAGACAATTGATTTAACAGAATGAGTGGAAATGATAAACAGCTTATTGACAACCAAAGGAAGCCTGTAAGGGTTCATCATTATGAGAGACTGGTTCCCTCAAAGTTCTTCTTCCCAGATAAAGACACTCATCCCTCCAAAGGAGGGATATGAGTATCTTAGAAGGACTTTTAGTCATTGGGAGGAATGGAAGCACAAGAGGCTTTCCATGTTTGTGAAAGAAGTCATTCTAGTTCTAAGGCTCTCCCTATGTCTCCTACCTCCTAAATCTTCATCAGACACCTTCAGGCACAAGCAACCCCAAGCAACTTCAAGCATCCTCACCTTGTCTTCAACTTGTCTTCAATCTCAACCAAAGGCAAACAAAACAAAAACCCTAATCTAAGGGGACTAAAGAAGTTAATCTGTTTGAATTAGTAAGTTAGGATCACCTAAAACCTAGTACTAAAGTTAGCCCTAACTAAAATACTAAAACCAATTATAAAATCATACAAAAATGACTATGGGAACCTAGGTCAATCATGACTCTACCACATTAATTCTAGAGATCAAATCATCAAATTAGACCTAGAAATAAATTCTACACCCCAAGGTACTAAACCTAAACCCTAAAAGGAAGCACCTAAATCTCAATCTAGAAAGCACACCTATTTTCATCACAAAAATGTGAGAAAAATACTATGGGAGCATACATGTCTAACCTAATCACACACAAAAAATTAGGATCAAAGTCATCACCACATGATCACACAAAATTCCACAAAATTAAGTATCAAACATAACCATTTTAATATCAATTAAAATGTAAAATTCCCATTAAATCATAAAATACATGAAAAGAAAATATTTTTTATCTAAAAAATACTAGACTCAATCATGAGTAAAATGCAAAAAGAATGGGATTAATTGGATTAATTTTCAATTTTATATGATTTTTCCAAGAACCATGGATAAAATTAAAAAATAATGAAAATCAAATTAGCAATGATACACAGTTCAAACCATGGATTGGGCCTTCAGGGGGTGTGGATAGTGGTTATTTCATTAAGCCCAGACTCGACACACAAATGAAACGATGCGTTTCATTAATTCAGCTCCTTCACACACTGAGATTAAAACATGGCCGTTGGATGAGGGTCATAGTCCAAGTCAAACCAAGATCTGATGGTCCCAGAGTCATCTCCTACCTTTTGAACCTCTGAACTTCGCGCCCAGCTCCGGCCACCACCGGTGGTGCTCCGGTCATCTTCCTCAACCCTAATTCTCTCTAGGATCCTCCATTGCAAATGGTCAATACATGAAACTTATCCCAAATTTCCTCACGAACTCATTCATGCCCTTAATTCAACCTAAATCCTCAAGATTCACCATATCCAATTCTCAACCGAAAATGGCAATACCCTAAATTGGTCACTAATTCTCAAATTAATGGTCTGAAAACCTTCCTACACCGTTCTACAATGCAACTAACACCTTAATTCATCTTGATTTTACCTAATTCATGCTAGAGTAAGAAAGTTACCAACCAGAAAATCTTGGATGAACAGATGCACTAAACCTCCAATTCAAGCTCTCCAATCTTTCATACACGATCAATGAACCCTCTCCTTGCTTCTGTATGCAAAAGAACCGGTTGAAAGCTCCTGAATCTTGAAATCTGATGGTGAGTTGCAGGTGGAAAAATTCAATTGCTCCTACACGATTCAGCCACGAATTCTCTTGGATTATGATCTAGAATCACTCCTTAGCATCCATGGAAGAAGTTTCAATCAAGAAAATGGATGGAAAGTGAAGAATTTTGTGAAACCTAATTCAATTGCAAGCCAAGAAATCTCAATCTCAATCTATGCTCTCTCCTTCAATCATCACCAACCTCTGCATTGGATCACCTCTACTCAATATATAGATGATGTATGAGTGATCTAGAACCCTCTAGATCCTTCTAATTAGAGTTTTCACTTCTCATGTCATGAGATTTTCAATCACATATCATGATATGCATAGCTCTGTTTGCAGCTTGAAACCAACCTCATTCACTTCCAATTTCTCCCCTAGTGACATTTTGAAAGTGTTTAGCTTGCAAAGGGCCTTGCTCATGCCTTGATTCTATGTTTTGCACATGTTACTTAATATGCAAGTAATCACTTTTCAAAGCAAGTCCACAAATTGAATCTCAACTTAAAAATGTGGCTAAACCAATGTTCTTAAAATGTTTTCTAGAGTCAAAATGATATATTACATGCCATGGTTTGGATGTGTAGGTTGAAAATATCAATTTCCAACTTTGATTCATTTAACTTATTCCCTTATTTTAGGTCATTTTTGCAACTTTGAGCTACAAGCCTTTCCATCATCTCATGACCTCCTTACTAGCCTTAAAACATCATTTTGGACAAGTTTGATGTTGATCATTTTTCCATTTGAAGCTTGGAAATAGGAGTTATGGCTTTATGGTTGAAATGACCTGTAATCTCCAAATGACCAAAATGCCCTTGACTTGTCAAAGCCATAACTTGAGTTCTACAAATCCTATCAAGGACTTCTAGTACTCTCTAGAAATATAAGAGGATAAGGAACAACATTCATGTTGACCAAAAGTCCATAGGAATCATCCTTCTTGCGCAAAAGTTTGATGCAAGTTGGGTCACTTTCAAGCCCCCATATTCACATACCTCAGATGACCTGTAACTTGTCAAAGTCATAACTTGAGTTCTACAAATCCTATCAAGGACTTCTAGCACTCAAATTAAAGCTAAGCTCATGATCTACAACATTCATGTTGGGGGTAAGATGATATGACAATCACATCTTGAGCTAAACTGCCTTGGAGATAGGGGTCAAACTAGGGGATTTTACACTGTCAAGCCTTAGAAACCCTAGCTTGAAACTTCTCAAACTCTTCAATCATGATGAGTTGACCTTAGAATAATCCTTATAACATCTCATTGCATCAATCCATGATCACATGGCCCTTGAATTAGGTCTCAACCTTGTTCAAGTCATCAATTGACTTGGGGTTGACCCAGTCAAACCCTAATTGCACCACTCATGGCTGAGGCTTCTTATTCTTGCACAATGACCTATCTAGGCCTCAAAGTGATCTTCAACACTTCTCATGAGCTCTATCAAGACCTCAAGTCTAACTTCATGGCTTCAGAATCATCTGATGACTTCCCACAACTCTCAAGTTAGGAGACACACACTCTTGGTTTCAACCATTCTCTCTGAGGATCTTTTAACTTCTTTGACAAGGATATCAACCCTTGAACACTTGAATAACCTTCTCAACTAGCTTCAAAGTCTTGTGTAGCCATTGATTGGTAATCATACCTCTTGATCTCCTGCATACATGTCAATAAAATGCAAATGATAATGCTAATGTGAATGAAATGAAACATAAGCTAGGTGAAGAAATGTTGGTCAAATTTTGGGGTGCAACAGTGCGCACACTAGTAGGTTCCAGACTCATGTACCATTCGAGGGAGGGCCCGGACAGACTGTCCCGAAAGAAATGCATCAGCAACTTCTCGTCCTCAGAATGGGCAGACATTTTCCTGTAGTATGATCTTAAGTGGACGCGAGGGCAAGTGGTGCCCTTGTACTTTTCAAAGTCAGGTACCTTGAACTTGGGAGGCACCTTGAAATCAGCAATCAGTCCCAACTTGGACATATCAACACCCAGGGTGTTCTGATTCTCGATATTCCTCATCTTGTCCTCGAGTGCCTTGAACCTAAGCCGTGCTTCAGCAGTCAGCTTTCCTTCAGCACCTCTCTGAGAGAACACATCGTCTTGACGGTTTTCTAACCATGGCTGAGGCCCAAATAAATTTCCAACACCTGCGTTGCCGTTGCCCAGCCCAACATTGACGTTAGCTTCAAAATTCCCATTACCGACGCCCGTCGTATTATCATTGAGTCCCATGTTAGCTATCACATTGCCGTTGGCACTGCCGTTCCCCCCGGTCACGGGGACGCCATTCTGAGGAGTTTCAACTGGTGGGGGTAGGCACGGTCCCACCATGGAGTACACCATTGCTATCGACCCTTGAAATCAGAGGCTGAACCAAGGTTCTGAGCTGATCCTGGCCATTGGCGACCGCTTGCATGAGCTCCATGAAGCGGTCCATTCTTTCTCGGAGTTCTTGAACGTCAGTTTGCATTTGCTCCATAATTCTGGTTTGATTTGCTCTGGTCGGATAGCGGTGGATAGGTCTCTGATCAATCCTGGAACTACCTGAAACAACCTGAAAACACAAAAGGGTTAGAAAAATGACAAAGTGCTCGTTATGCAAATGCTTCATGCAAATGCAAACGTGTGTCTGTGCGTTAGGGAGGTATCCCCCGATCCTAGTGCCTGAGTGCCAGTGCTGATAATAAGAAGTCTGAGTCCAGTCATGGAAAGAAACATCTCATATATAAAGAAAGCCCATCAAGGCAGTACATAACATCACTGAGTACAAGCAGAATCAATAGCATGACCTCAACCAACAAGCCTGGTGATGGTCGCATACAACAACGATCAAAACAGTCAAGCATGGCCACGGGCGCGAAACTCTTCTAACAACCCCTTCGTTTCTGGATGATCAGGCCGAGTGAGCAACCCTTCGACGAGTAACTCTCTCTGCATAGTGGTGTACTAAAGACCTTCGACCGAATCTTCCCATGCTCCTTCGCCGAAACAATCTTTTAACTTCCGCTTCTTGGATGCAAACGTCAGTTTGCGCTCCTTCAGGTTAGCGAGAGCTTTGTTCAGCTGGCCTTCAGCGGCATATCTGCGAGCGGTTTCTTCATCAAACCTCTTCTCACTGGCCTTCACCAGGGCTTTCAACTTGGAAATCTGTTGCTTCAGCTTATCCTCCCGTCCTTTCCCGTTGGCTAGGGTGGCCTTCCAATGCTGATTAAACTTGGATATCCTCCGATACGCCTCATCCAAGTGCTACTTCTTAGTGGCCAGTACATCATTGACAGCTTTGAAGTCTCGACCCATGCGCTCACGCTCAGCTATCTGCTTAGTCAGATCCTTCCCCAGCTGGTTCACCAGCTCTGTCTGCCTCTTGAAGGAATGAACGGCTTCGCTTCTCTTGCTTCTGAGTTGAGCCAATTCTTTCTCCAGTTCTTCATTTGCCTTCTTCATCTCATCTCTCTAAGCTAACACCTGATTATGCTGCTGAATAGGCACGGTGGTAGGCTCTTCAATCACTGGAGGGCTTTCTGGCATGGCAGGAAGAAACGGCATCCCTATGGTCTCTGCCCTGGCTCTGATCCAGTCACATACGGAGCGTAGGCTTGGCTATTACTTTTCCCCATCAATGGTTTTCCTCGCTTACTGATACCATTCCAAGCTTGCTGAAGCCTAGATAACATATCCCCCTCTAGAAGACCAGTGAGGTATAGAGATTCCTGCACCTCTTCATCCTTCGGCGGAGCTCTCAAAGCATAGGCAAACTGTCGGACCAGCAGAGATGGATTATAATTGATACAGCCCTTCTTGCCTATCAAAGGCACGTTCGAAAATCCGCTGCAGCTGAAGATAATCTCAGTACCCAACCTATCTCTGTCAAACCAGGCAATATCCTCCGCTGACAGCCTCATCAAACGCTCGGACCACTCAGTTGTGGCTGCAGACGAAGCAAAGGGACCCCTCTTGGGTAGATGACTATCAAGCCATCTATAAATCAGGGGCACACATCACGAGACATTCTTGCCCCTTCTGTTCTCGTTTTTGTAGTGGATGGAATGGTAGACATCTCCTATCAAGGTAGGGACTGGATTCCCTGAAGCAAAGATGTGGAAGGCATCGAAGTCTACAAAGTCCAGCATATTGGGGAACAGAATGATGCCATATATGCACAGAGCGAGGATGGCGTTGAACACGACCCAACATCCGTCTTTGGCGCACTGATGAGCCTTTCCCACTAAGAGATGCAAAGAGAAACCGGGAACCTTGTTCCAGCTAGACAAGACCAACTCGGAGGCGTCCAGATGAAGTGAGGGAGCTAGACTAGCCAGATTAGGCTCAGCATCCATATGAACAAAGGGCATCTGACTCTTGATAGGCACACATAACAAATCAACATACTCCTCTAGCGTGGGTGCAAGAACAAAGTCCTGGAAAGTAAAGCATCTCAACGGAGGATCGTAGAACTGCAGCAAGGCGTGCAACCCATTCAACTCAAACACAGAGGGTTTACGAACCAAACTGAGCAGTTTACCGTAAGACTTTCTGAATTCATCTCTGACAGAATCATCTGCTAAAGCGATCAAACCAGTCAGCTGAACAACATCGGGAGCAGGGAGCTTATAAGCCACGGTCTTCCTCAGAGAACCCATAATAACACAATAGAAGGCAATAAATCCTGAATCGGGGGAGCCGGCACCTGTAACATAGACACACGTTAATGAAATGCAAATGAGTATGTGTTGCACCCCAAATTTTTACCCCTTAGATCCTCATCATCATTGTAGGATCATGTTTATTTGATTAACTAACCTTAACCCATTTCAAGTTTATCTTTGTTAAGATGCAGATGAATTAGGGTTTCGTACCGTCAAAGTCGAGATTACGGTGGTCTGATCAATCAATGTTTTGGATTGATCCAACTTCAAATAAGTCTCCACATCATCAAGAGTACAACATTGGATCAAGTATGGATTCAATTTGAGGTGGTCACCCGAAAATTGAGAGCAGTGTAGTTCAAGACGCCCGATTAGGGTTTTTTCCGATTAGGAAAAGTCAACTGTAGTTTGACCTTTGTTTTAAAGAGTATTTCAATGGTGGTATTTTGGTCCATTAAGTTCCTATGGCTTAGTAAAGTCCATCCAAAGAGTTTCAAGTCCTCAGGATGTCCGGATCACCAACGGGCGACTCGATAGACACCGATCGATCGAAAGGTTGACCAAAAAGTCAACTCTCCAACAATAAGGAATTTGACTTCAAGGTGTGATTGAAAAATGTTCCTCATATCATATTACACCTCCCCATAAAATTTCACGACCATTGGATCAAGGGTTAGGAAGTAATTGTAAAAATCGGGAATTAGGGTTTCGAAAGGGGCAAGACCATAACTCCTCAACCACACATCCAATTGAAGTGGTTCTAAGCTTGTTTGAAAGGTCTTGACAAACCCTACAAAAGTCCCATAGTGGTCCATATTCAAAAATGCATGGAAATGGAGTTATAACAAAAATCATTTTTTAGTACAAAACACTTAGTGAAATTTTACAAGTTCTGGCTGCACAAAACATATTTTCAGCCAACTTCAAGGGACTTTTCAACCAAGATGCACATATATTTGGAATTTATGACAAACATTAATGTTTTAGAGCTACATGAGGGCTTTCCAAAAAGTATTAGAACTCCTCAAAAGGATTTGTGAGCTGAGAGTTATGAATTCTGAAAGTTGGGTCTGTGCACTAGTTTGTCAACTTGTCAAAACCCAACATGAACTTGATTTCCAACTATGCACTTCATCTCTAACCATGGATTGACTTCTGATATGATGAATTGAGAGGTTTAAATGAACAAATTCAGAAGAGCATCCAAGCAAGTACAAAGTCTTAGCCAAAATCCATTAATTTAATGAAAGAAAGTACAAAAGGTACAACAAGAGAGAAAAGGTTGGGGGCTGCAGCATGGAGTTTTGTCCTTTCTCACTACAAGGTCACTTCCCATAGCTCATTTTCAGATGGTTTAAGAGGTCTATGCACCTTGGGAGCAAGCAACATTTGCAGAACTAAACATCAATTGGATTCACAAAGATCTTTTTCACCAAAACCACCTTGAAAACCACTTATGCAAATCTGTCCTAACCTTTCACTTTACCTATAAATAGAGGCCTCCTCCATGTTGTTAAACACACCAGAGCAATCTCCAAAACCCAGAGAAACAATAGCTCTCAATCCCTTCTCATTTCCTCAAGAATCTCAAAATTTCAAAACCTCCACTTTTCACCAAAAAGCTGTCTTGAGCAAAACTCTGCTCAAGATCAGTTCTACCACTTCTAAGCCCCTCAAAACCATCTACACAATCTCTAAACATTGTGGAGAAGGTGTCCATACATTCAAACCACTCAAAAACCTCATTTTCACTAAAGTCAAACTTCACACCTTAGTAGTTTGACTTTCTTGCATTTTGAAAGCCAAATTCTCACTTGAACCATTTCCTACCAATCTAAATCATTTGCTAACATGTTTTGAAATGTATGATGTGCCTATGAGCTCAAAAGCCCTTTGCTTGTTAAAAGTGTTTTGTCATGCTTCACTTGCATTTTTCAAGGTTTCATGATGCCAGCCACTCACATTCTGTTCTAACTGATTTCCCTTTGGTACATGTACATAAAATCAAGGTCTTACTCATTTAAAACTTGTGTATACATGAATCAACCATTTTATGAATGTTTTACTGTTCTGTCATAACAGCCCTGCCCCATATGCATGTTAACTTGCAGTTTGTGAACTCTTTTTTCATAACAGTCTCTTTATAACTTGTTTTGGTGCTTAGATCCATTCAATACCATAGGTATGAGATGCGTACATGTTTGAAATAGTGTGGAAATGCTTAGAACTGAGTTTGAATACCCTATTGCATCTCACAGCCACCAAAATGCATCTTGAAAACCATATCTTGCCACAGTTGCTTTTTTGATCTCAATTTGTGTTCAACCTCACTCAAAATCATGTATGTATGATGTGTGTGTGACTGTTTGAATCAGAATGTGCATAGAACTAGATTTTCATATCATCATGCATTGCCTTCATGTTATGTGCAACTTGACATACCAATTTTTGTGACAATCCCTTTGTGGCTTCAAAACCTGTTTAATATCATTTCATACCATGTATATGGTGTGTAAGTAAGCTTTAATTGATCAACTCTTGCATGATACCTGAAATGCCTCATCTCTTGCACAAAACAGCTTTTTTTTTTTCACAAAAACTACAGCTGCACACACCTACACTTTTTTCTGTTTGAGTTGTTTTAGATTATTTCATGAGCCTTGGACCTTTAGATAATATGATTAGGTTTTGTGTGTACTTGAACCAGACCTCTTTGTGAAAGTTGTGCCTGTTCTGTTTGACAGTCTATTACCAAGTGTGCCACACTTGCAGTTTGTAAACCAACTTTCTGTTGTATGTTTTTATGTTCATCCTTAAGTGTTAGAATCATTCATGGACATGTTTGAAAATTGTGTGTGGCATTTTTCTGATCTCAAAGCTGTTTCAATCTTGTTTGGTTTCAAATATGGCATTTTATGTGTTATGAGAGCAGTTAATAGTTGAGTTTCATCCCTATGATGTTCTAGGCTAACTTTGAGGCATAGACACACTTTATATCATGGTTTGAGCTTATGTATGGGACTGGTTCAAACAGATTATGCTCCCTCCTTGATTTTGGCTTTCAAACTTGCATCTTTCACTCATGCCATGTTGCCACCACTTTAACATCCAATCTATGTCTTGTATGTTGATATCATGTTTAAAAACTGCATGAAAATGATTTTTTGTCACTTTTTACACTAATCTTCCACCAGTGGAAGTTACTTGTAAAAACTGCATAAAAATGATTTTTGTCACTTTTTACACTGATCTTCCACCAGTAGAAGTTACTTGTAAAAACTGCATTAAAATGATTTTTGTCACTTTTTACACTGATCTTCCACCAGTGGAAATTACTTGTAAAATCTTCCTGAAAATACCTTTTGGCAATTTTTACACGGAACTTCCACCGGTGGAAGTTACCTTTAAAATCTGCCTGAAAATACTTTTTGGCAACTTTTACACTGAACTTCCACTAGTGGAAGTTACCTTTAAAATCTGCCTGAAAATACCCTTGGTCAATTTTCACCTTTTAGTGTCCCGCCGTGGACATCCCTCCCTTGATCCTAGCCTTAGGATTCGAGTCGTCGTGCTCGCTTTTACCGTCCCGCCGCGGACACCCTTTATCACGACAATCTCAATTTAGAATAGGAGTCGCCGCACTCCCTGTAAGTACTTTCTTATGAATACTTACATCCCTCTAGAACTTTCTTCCCCTTTTGGTCTGGATAGAACCAATAGGATTTAAATCATAGGTCTGGATAGAACCTTCCTCCCCTGTTGGTCTGGATAGAACCAATAGGATTTAAACTCCTAGGTCTGGATAAAACCTTCACCCTCTTTTGGTCTGGAACGAACCAATAGATCCTTATTCTGTAGTTCGTGCCCGAACTACGACCGCTCTGATTTCTCATTGGACAATGCGAATACGTAGGCACAAGATGTGATATCTTGACGAGCAACCTTCCCCCTTTCTCCCACCTTTTGGCCTGGATATAACCAATTGGTCTCACAATGTAGAACTTTAGGATAGAGTTTGGTTAACTCTATGAAAGAATCATGGACATGATTACTTACTTCCCTTTCTTGAGAGTTCAACATAGATCTAGAGAGTTTTGTGAAACTCTATACAAACATTGTTATGTTTGTTCCCCTTTGAACCTTGATCATAATCAAGTGTTCTTCAACCCTAGTGAGGCGAACTACGATTGCTCTGATTCTATCCTAGTCAGGATACGTAGGCAGAGGACACGACGTCTTTGCGAGCAAACTTAGAAACTATCTTTAGGTTTTAACCTATACCCTTTACCCAACCCAAACCTTAGCAAACATTCACCGACTTAGAATGCAAACAAACAAAAGGTTCCTGTAGAGTACTACAGATGTTTAGGATGTGAAATACCTACCCTATGCATAACCAACCCCCGTTCCCTGAATCTCTTAGCGTTGTTGTTACATCGCGAAAAGGGTTTTTCTTTCTTTAGACCTTTCCTTTGGATAAATTAAAGTCCGGTTGTGAATTTAAGAATTAAAGATTCAAGTTAATCAATAGCTTGGTATCACGATTTTTACCGCAACAGAAATGGCGACTTCACTGGGGAAACTTAAACTTGAGGGTTTAGCCTATTTTGTTTAATTGTATGCTATATTTGTGAATATTTGCTTAACATGTATATTTGTCAATATATTTGTTTGTGTGTTGGGTATTGGGTGCTTTGAGTGGTGAGACGGTCCTACACCCGGACATGAGTGTACTTATGATAGGATGGTGGTATTGAAGAAGGCTTATAGGGAGTTGATTCCCGACCAAGCTAACTTGAGAAACCACCGCTCAGTGTAGGCCCTCTTGAGAGTTTAGTATTGTTGATCGAGTATTCGTGAAAACAATGCTACTTTCGACGAAGGAGCCTATGACACTGTACTTTTTAGATTACATTCTCCCCCACTTTGGCCTTATTAGGACGTAATGCGATGACTATAAGGAAGTATTTCCGAAATAGTTGATACGCGATACTACACTCAGACGAGATTCTCTTGAGAATATTATCGATTACCAAGTGATTTGGGAAGTTGATAATATTCGAAAGATGGGTTGATGACTCTGGGAACTTTGTAGAACCCGTTTGGCAGGTACAAATTAACCCATAGTACAAATCCTTGGGTATGGGTAGACCTTTGACTCTTTAATCTTGAGCCTAGGAGGTCTTTGTGTATGCATTGTATTTGTGAATACTTGCCTTTGTGTTATGTGTGCATCATCACATCATATCACCATAAACATATCATGTCGCAAATAGTTTTATAAAACTCAGTCGATCTCTGGTTTTTTTTTTTAGAAAAAAAAAAAGAAAAAAGTTGTAACTTTTTCCAATGATGAATGAAATGGGGTTTTTAACCTAATCAAACTTCTGAGTTTTGTAAAACCAGTTGCGTTTTTGCACTTGCATCAACATTTTACATATCATACTTCATTGCATTGGTTTTTTTGGTTCATTCTGTGTTCCGTTGACATCATAAGGGGGATATCTAGCACAAATAGGCAACAATGGAAGGACTTTTGAAAGATCAGGAAATGTTGAAAGAGGACATCAGAATTCTCAAGTGTCAAATGAATTGGGTACTTGAGACATTGCAGAATATGATGAAGAAAGAGGGTCACTCTGACCATGTTGCGTCCAGAGAAACTAGGGATGCATTATCTCTGATGGTTCCTCCAACTCAAGGACATCCTCGGCATCAAGGAACAAATAACTGTCAATCGCGTCAGTACGCCCAACACTCAGTGTTTGTTCCTCCTTAAGCTTCTCAAAGCCGAAAATTGAACAAGAAGGATCATGTCAGGAAAGATAAGACTTGCGGTAGACAAACTCCAGTACCGTTAAGAAAACTTTACCCGCTACTGATTCAAAACTCACTAGTGACTCCACGATTATTCAATCCTGTGCTAGGACCATGGCATAATGTGAACCTGAACTGTGAATTTCACAAAGGAGCTGAAGGACACAACTTAGATGCATGTATAGCATTGGGTTATCTTGTACAAGAGCTAATCATTGACAAACACTTGATCCTCGAGGAAGACCACCCAGAAGTAGAATGTGGATATCATACTGGGACAACAGGGCACCTAGTTGAAGAGTGTGAAGGTTTTAAACTGAGACTGCAAGAGTTGCTGAAACCTCGGGAGGATAAATCAAATGACAGTGCTGCGATTCCTAAATCCAAAGGCAAAGGACCCGTGAGACCCCTCATAATTCTATATCACAAGGAGAAAGTGGTGGTTGAACGTGTTTCCCCACATGGGCCTAAAATTTGAGTTTTAATTCCCTAAGGCTGGCAGCTGTAGACTGTTTCAGCATGTGTTGTAACTTCTTTGCATTTGAATTGCTCGTAAGTTGTTGTTTATTTGAATTTGGCAATATTAATGAAATGTTTGTGCATCTTTTGATTAAGTCCATTCGTTTCACTCTTTCTTTTTCCTTTCATTGTTATGAAATACAAAAAATGCAAAAATTTTCTTTTCATTACTAAACTGTTGTTTAAAGCAAAGATTGGGGAGGATGATGAAAATTATATCCATAATTGTTGTTGATATGCTTTCAATTTAACTTTGCCGATGATGTAAGGCATTGTTTCAATCCCTAAACACTGGAGTAATAAGGAAGATAATCCCTCGTCAACCCCTTCGAGCCTAGAAGTAGGAGTTTTCTTTCTTTACAAAAACAAAACCTTAAATCTCAAATCTGGGGCGGGTAGTTCTCAGTTAACTTGAAGATATGTGCATACAAGACACTTTTCATATAAAGGTGGTGCACTCAGGTTTTCCTTCGTACACAACAAAGTGTCGAAGATGCTTTTCAGCATAAAAGATGATGATGGTTCGCTGTAGCCATTAAACTAGGTGGTCACCCCCTTTCTTGAAAGAAAAAAGAAAAGTGAAAAAAGAAAAAAGCCCGCTAAGTCGAAACCTATGAAGGAGACTTAGTCAAAAATGGGGCATCCCATTGACTGTATATTCGAACAAAGAAGTTCAGACAAAAGTCAGGGATAACAAAAGAGAGGAATGCTGTAAGAGTTATCACTCTTAAAAATCCTCACATAGCAAAAAGCTATCAAATACTGTAAGGGAGTTGTGACTACCTTAGGCTTGTAAGCCATCACCAACTATCATCAGTTCAATTCTTAAGTCTGTAAGAACCTGAATGTGTAGTTAACTGAGCGTAGGATTTGAGTTCATCATGGAGAGTGGGTGGGACCAAATAACTTTGAGCCTTTATCCTTTGTTTCATGAACCATGAACCAAGCCACGTTACAACCCTTAAAAGACCTAATTGAGGTAAGGTTGTTTTGAAAGCATATTACATCAAGGTTGGATAACCTGACTCCTAATGATCTTTGTTAATTGTGTGTGTCCATCACTTTATCCATCATTTGTAAAAAGATTGGATCACGTTAAACTTTGATCACTTGATCACTCCGCCGTGTGTGTTTTATCAAAAATGTTTTCAAAAGATTGCATGAATTTTACATTGAAAATTGCCATTTTTTAATGAACAACATTGCGTGCAAAACAATCCAATATCAAAGGAATCCCAACAAGCGCTGTCAGCTAGGGAATTTGACTTGATAAAGGAAGCTCAGCCTGGGGCAACCAATTTGAAGGATTTGTTAATCATTTGTCATAATGTTCAGCTAATCAGAGCCGACCAGGTCAAGATCAGATGAAGCTCTCAATGAACAGTTTAGTCTGGGGCAAATCTTTTACAATTACTAGCTAACAGGGGCAAGTTTGTTCCCCAGTCGTTACTTCCATAGTCTGAAGACTTTGTTGTGCAAGCACCGTTAAACTGGGGCAATCACGTCGAGATTTGTAAATCTCTCTCTATAAGAGTTTGAAGACATTGAAGCATCTTTATGCTAGTTCTCTTGATGTTCCTTCCCACAAACCATGTAATCTGGGGCAGAAAAGTTTGAAGACTGTTTGTCGCAAGAGTCGTTGCTCACTTGAAGAGAATTGTCGTACCACCATGGGGCAGAAGTGTTTTGTTCCCATGATACCCTTTTGTCAGCTTCGATTAAGTTGTTACTTTGATTGATCTTGGAACTTCCCTTTGTGATTTTTTCCTTCAACAAAGAATTCAAGCTCATGATGGCAATCCGAGTGAAGTCATGATGTTGTGTCCTAAGTGGATTACTCTCTCCCGAAGAAGGTTGTAACTTTGAAGTGGAACTGTTGATCTTTATGATCATCCCCGTTGATGTCCAATTTTGGTGAAGTTGGCTGGGTATCCGTGTCAAGATGTTTATTTCATCTTCTGTTTTGTTTCATCTGTTTTGTCAGCATAAACATAAGCATGGCATAAAGCATATGCATAACATCTATACATTTTTGCTATCTCTGGTTATTACCTGTTCCTGTTTCACTTTGGTGTTTTTCACCAAGTGACTGGGTGTGTTGTCCCTCTCCAATAGAGTTGTCAGCCCTTAAGCATAAAATGTCCATCCTTTCTCAATTCCCCACAGAGTTTAATCCTCGTGGATGATGGTTGCTTCAGTTATCCTTTTCCATGATTGGATAAGGTAAGTCACCATTCGAGTTCATTTCTCAATGGTTGGAGTCTTGTTTGACAGTTTCTTTTTGGCTATATTCTAGATTGAACTTTGGTCCCTGTCAGTCGCTAAACCTACCTAGATGTGCATTTATTTTGCACTATCTATCAAGAAGGACATTTTTGTATCGTCTTCAACAATAAATGACAGTCTCTTTGGAGAAATTTAATCGTCTTCAGCGGTAAGTGGCAATCTCTTGGGAGAAGCCTAATCTTTATCAACAATAAATGGTAGTCTCTTCGGAGAAGTTTAATCGTCTTCAGCGGTGAGTGGCAATCTCTTGGGAGAAGCTTAACCTTCATCAACGATAAATGGCAGTCTCTTCGGAGAAGTTTAATCGTCTTCAGCGATAAGTGGCAGTCTCTTCGGAGAAGCTTATCATTCTTCAACGATAAATGGCAGTCTCATATGAGAAGTTTATCTTAAGGATGTCGACGCACGGTTGTAACCAACATTTTTTGAAAATCCAGTGGATGCTGGTATAAGTAAGTTGGTGGTGACCAATCATATTTCAAGTAAGGCCCGTTGGTAACTAGCATTATGAAAATCCATGGACAACAAATACTGACAATTTGGTTGTGTATCATTCCAAACTAAGTCACGATGGTTTCCATCCCAAGCTCAGGTTTCGTACCTTTGGAGATGTATTGTTTGATCCTAAGCTCAGGTTTCGTACCTTTGGAGATAGATATTGGTTTCCATCCCAAGCTCAGGTTTCGTACCTTTGGAGATGTATTGTTTGATTTCAAGCACATGTTTCGTACCTTTGGAAGTGGTTTGTTTCTGTCCCGAGCACAGGTTGTGTACCTTTGGAGATAGATGTATTGTTGCCATCCCAAGCTCAGGTTTCGTACCTTTGGAGATGTATTGTTTGATTCCAAGCACAGGTTTCATACCTTTGGAGATGTTTGTTTCTGTCCCGAGCACAGGTTGTGTACCTTTGGAGATAGATGTATTGTTTGATCCTAAGCTCAGGTTTCGTACCTTTGGAGATGTATTGTTTAATTCCAAGCACATGTTTTGTACCTTTGGAAGAGGTTTGTTTTTATCCCGAGCACAAGTTGTGTACCTTTGGAGATAGATTGTTCTATCCCGAGCACAGGTTTCGTACCTTTGGAAGAAGTTTGTTTCTATCATGAGCACATGTTGTGTACCTTTGGAGATAGATGTTTGTTTTGATTCCAAGCACAGGTTTTATACCTTTGGAAGATGTATTGTTTGATTCCAAGCACAGGTTTTATACCTTTGGAAGATGTATTGTTGGATTCCAAGCACAGGTTTTATACCTTTGGAAGATGTATTGTTGGATTCCAAGCACAGGTTTTGTACCTTTGGGAGATTGTTTGTTGCCATCCCGAGCACAGGTTGTGTACCTTTGGAGATGTATGCTTTGGATCCCGAGTTCAGAAGTTCCCAGAGACTAAAGTGGTTGCGTTTGCTTGAAGTGTTCTATATCCTAATGTATTAAGGATGTTCAGCTTTCATATCCTAATGTATTGAGGATGTTTCAACTTTCGTTCCTATTGTTTTGAGGGTCTTCGCCCAATCCTAATGTGTTAAGGGTTGTGTCTCTTCTATATCCTAATGTATTGAGGATGTTCAACTTCCATTCCTAATGTTTTGAGGATCTTCGTCCAATTCTAATGTATTGAGGGTTGTGTCTCTTCTATAACCTAATGTATTGAGGATGTTTGGCTTTTGTTCCTAAGGTATTGAGGGATATATTTGTGCTTCCTGGTCGTCACCAAACTCTTTGAAAATCCAATAGTTACTAGCATTACCGGAAAACTAATCGTTATTAGTACCGAAAGTTGATTGTTACCAACTTCCCCAGCTGAAGTCCTGTATTGTTTGGAATTCCCAATTGAAATGGGAACTTCGACTTGGTTGTCACCATATCCCCAGGAAGTCTAGTGGTACTTAGCACTTCTTTGGAAACCGAACTTTGGATTGGTCGTCACCAACCTTCCCCAGTAAGTCTAGTGGAAACTAGCACTGTTTGAAGCTATTTTTTGTTCCGGTCGTCACCAGTCTCCCCAGTTGAGTCTTGGAGAATTAGTGGATACTAGTTTCCCCGGCACGTCCGGTCTTTTTTCTAACCTTTTCCTGAAGATCCCGTTTGAACTCTTCGTTATAAGAAATTTTCTCATCTGGTTATCCCCAGTGAGGTTCGTGTCTTTTGTTTTGTGTTTTCACCGGTGAAGCTTTGCTTCCCCAGTGGATTTGTTCCCCAACAAAGTTTTCCCCATTGGGTTTTCTTTCCCCAGTGTGGTTTGCATTTCTTTTCTTTCATTTCCCCAGTGAAGATTTGTTATCTTCCCCGGTGGGCTTCCTCATCTGGTTATTCCCAGTGAGGTTCGTATCTCCTCTCCCCAATGAAGGTATGTCTTCCCTGGTGGAATTTGTGTCCCCTGCGTGAAAGATTTCCTTGAACAAGCATCCTTAGTCATGTTTGAACTACCTTGCTTACTTGGTCTTGAATCTTTCCCCAGTGTGTTGGACCCCTCGTGAATGGTCACTCGTTGTGTTGCCATTCTTTTATATTTGTGTCTGCATTTGTCTTGCATTCAAACATCATGTAACATCATTTAGACTCATGGCATATTTGCATTTGTCCTTTTGCATACCATCGGATCTAAGGGACAAAATTTTGGGTTTGCTATATTTAAATACCTTTCACTACGATTCTATGAGGATTGTCATCTCTCATTATCATCTAGTGAAAATATTTAAATAGGGGCATCTGTTGCACCCCAAATTTTGACCCCTTAGATCCTCATCATCATTGTAGGATCATGTTCATTTGATTAACTAACCTTAACCCATTTCAAGTTTATCTTTGTTAAGATGCAGATGAATTAGAGTTCCGTAACGTCAAAATCGAGATTTCGGTGGTCTGATCAATCAATGTTTTGGATTGATCCAACTTCAAATAAGTCTCCACATCATCAATAGTACAACATTGGATCAAGTATGGATTCAATTTGAGGTGGTCACCCGGAAATTGAGAGCAGTGTAGTTCAAGACGCCCGATTAGGGTTTTTTCCGATTAGGAAAAGTCAACTATAGTTTGACCTTTGTTTTAAAGAGTATTTAAATGGTGTTATTTTGGTCCATTAAGTTCCTATGGCTTAGTAAAGTCCATCCAAAGAGTTTCAAGTCCTCAGGATGTCCGGATCACCAACGGGCGACTCGGTAGACACCGATCGATCGAAAGGTTGACCAAAAAGTCAACTCTCCAACAATAAGGAATTTGACTTCAAGGTGTGATTGAAAAATGTTCCTCATATCATATTACACCTCCCCATAAAATTTCACGACCATTGGATCAAGGGTTAGGAAGTAATTGCAAAAATCGGGAATTAGGGTTTCGAAAGGGGCAAGACCATAACTCCTCAACCACACATCCAATTGAAGTGGTTCTACGCTTGTTTGAAAGGTCTTGACAAACCCTACAAAAGTCCCATAGTGGTCCATATTCAAAAATGCATGGAAATTGAGTTATAACAAAAATCATTTTTTAGTACAAAACACTTAGTGAAATTTTACAAGTTCTGGCTGCACAAAACATATTTTCAGCCAACTTCAAGGGACTTTTCAACCAAGATGCACATATATTTGGAATTTATGACAAACATGAATGTTTTAAAGCTACATGAAGGCTTTCCAAAAAGTATTAGAACTCCTCAAAAGGATTTGTGAGCTGAGAGTTATGAATTCTGAAAGTTGGGTCTGTGCACTAGTTTGTCAACTTGTCAAAACCCAACATGAACTTGATTTCCAACTATGCACTTCATCTCTAACCATGGATTGACTTCTGATATGATGAATTTAGAGGTTTAAATGAACAAATTCAGAAGAGCATCCAAGCAAGTACAAAGTCTTAGCCAAAATCCATTAATTTAATGAAAGAAAGTACAAAAGGTACAACAAGAGAGAGAAGGTTGGGGGCTGCAGCATGGAGTTTTGTCCTTTCTCACTACAAGGTCACTTCCCATAGCTCATTTTCAGATGGTTTAAGAGGTCTATGCACCTTGGGAGCAAGCAATATCTGCAGAACTAAACATCAATTGGATTCACAAAGATCTTTTTCACCAAAACCACCTTGAAAACCACTTATGCAAATCTGTCCTAACCTTTCACTTTACCTATAAATAGAGGCCTCCTCCATGTTGTTAAACACACCAGAGCAATCTCCAAAACCCAGAGAAACAATAGCTCTCAATCCCTTCTCATTTCCTCAAGAATCTCAAAATTTCAAAACCTCCATTTTTCACCAAAAAGCTGTCTTAAGCAAAACTCTGCTCAAGATCAGTTCTACCACTTCTAAGCCCCTAAAAACCATCTACACAATCTCTAAACATTGTGGAGAAGGTGTCCATACATTCAAACCACTCAAAAACCTCATTTTCACAAAAGTCAAACTTCACACCATAGTAGTTTGACTTTCTTGCATTTTGAAAGCCAAATTCTCACTTGAACCATTTCCTACCAATCTAACACTCCTGAGACCTCCTATACATCATATCTCAAGTGTCTAAGCCCTAAAAAACCAGCTGGAAATCACACAACTCCAACTGTCTTGAAAAGTGGATTGTTGCTTCAAGAGGAAGCAAGCCTTATCTCTTTGTAAAGGAAGGAGGATCTCTGGGTTTCTAAGCTTTTTAGCTTGCTCAAGACTTGTCTACAAGAGGTATGTGACATTCAAACCCTTTATTGATCATACATTATCATGTTTTATCATGTTAAGGTGATTTTGTGAAAATGTAGTCTTGCTGCCCCATTTTAGTTCTTTGTCAAGAACTTTTGTTCATGGTCATGATGTTCTGTTTTGTTAATGTATTTTCATTTGTAAATGATATGTGGATGATGAGTTACAAATTTTGTGCTTAAATATCATATATATCTTGTTTTGAAGTTTTGTTCCATATGGTGTTTTTAATAATTTAACATGGAAATATGGTGTGTTTAGCTCTAGAGCTGTCAAGCCTTGTTCATCAGCAAGATTTGGATAACTTGTAAGTTACTCATAGGATCCCCCTGCCCAAGATCATGTTTGAATCTTTTTGGGGCATTTGTTTCATACTTATGCTATTTTCATGTCATTCTAGCTTTACCACTATTGAGTTGTGTCTTTGTGCTTGCCATGGTTGTATCTCCCTGTTACAAGTCTTTGTTTAAATACTTACAGCCTGCTTGTTTGTTTTAAATTGGTTAAAATTTGAGAAACATGAAATATAACTGTTAGGGTCTGTCATGATATTGTTGGTTTTATTGGATAGCTGTGCCATTTCTATTTAGGAACAACTGTTGTTTGTTTCTAAATCATTTGCTAACATGTTTTGAAATGTATGATGTGCCTATGAGCTCAAAAGCCCTTTGCTTGTTAAAAGTGTTTTGTCATGCTTCACTTGCATTTTTCAAGGTTTCATGATGCCAGCCACTCACATTCTGTTCTAACTGATTTCCCTTTGGTCCATGTACATAAAATCAAGGTCTTACTCATTTAAAACTTGTGTATACATGAATCAACCATTTTATGAATGTTTCACTGTTCTGTCATAACAGCCCTGCCCCATATGCATGTTAACTTGCAGTTTGTGAACTCTTTTTTCATAACAGTCTCTTTATAACTTGTTTTGGTGCTTAGATCCATTCAATACCATAGGTATGAGATGTGTACATGTTTGAAATAGTGTGGAAATGCTTAGAACTGAGTTTGAATACCCTATTGCATCTCACAGCCACCAAAATGCATCTTGAAAACCATATCTTGCCACAGTTGCTTTTTTGATCTCAATTTGTGTTCAACCTCACTCAAAATCATGTATGTATGATGTGTGTGTGACTGTTTGAATCAGAATGTGCATAGAACTAGATTTTCATATCATCATGCATTGCCTTCATGTTATGTGCAACTTGACATACCAATTTTTGTGACAATCCCTTTGTGGCTTCAAAACCTGTTTAATATCATTTCATACCATGTATATGGTGTGTAAGTAAGCTTTAATTGATCAACTCTTGCATGATACCTGAAATGCCTCATCTCTTGCACAAAACAGCTTTTTTTTTTTTCACAAAAACTACAGCTGCACACACCTACACTTTTTTCTGTTTGAGTTGTTTTAGATTATTTCATGAGCCTTGGACCTTTAGATAATATGATTAGGTTTTGTGTGTACTTGAACCAGACCTCTTTGTGAAAGTTGTGCCTGTTCTGTTTGACAGTCTATTACCAAGTGTGCCACACTTGCAGTTTGTAAACCAACTTTCTGTTGTATGTTTTTATGTTCATCCTTAAGTGTTAGAATCATTCATGGACATGTTTGAAAATTGTGTGTGGCATTTTTCTGATCTCAAAGCTGTTTCAATCTTGTTTGGTTTCAAATATGGCATTTTATGTGTTATGAGAGCAATTAATAGTCGAGTTTCATCCCTATGATGTTCTAGGCTAACTTTGAGGCATAGACACACTTTATATCATGGTTTGAGCTTATGTATGGGACTGGTTCAAACAGATTATGCTCCCTCCTTGATTTTGGCTTTCAAACTTGCATCTTTCACTCATGCCATGTTGCCACCACTTTAACATCCAATCTCTGTCTTGTATGTTGATATCATGTTTAAAAACTGCATGAAAATGATTTTTTGTCACTTTTTACACTAATCTTCCACCAGTGGAAGTTACTTGTAAAAACTGCATAAAAATGATTTTTGTCACTTTTTACACTGATCTTCCACCAGTGGAAGTTACTTGTAAAAACTGCATTAAAATGATTTTTGTCACTCTTTACACTGATCTTCCACCAGTGGAAATTACTTGTAAAATCTGCCTGAAAATACTTTTTGGCAATTTTTACACGGAACTTCCACCGGTGGAAGTTACCTTTAAAATCTGCCTGAAAATACTTTTTGACAACATTTACACTGAACTTCCACTAGTGGAAGTTACCTTTAAAATCTACCTGAAAATACCCTTGGTCAATTTTCACCTTTTAGTGTCCCGCCGTGGACATCCCTCCCTTGATCCTAGCCTTAGGATTCGAGTCGTCGTGCTCGCTTTTACCGTCCCGCCGCGGACACCCTTTATCACGACAATCTCAATTTAGAATAGGAGTCGCCGCACTCCCTGTAAGTACTTTCTTATGAATACTTACATCCCTCTAGAACTTTCTTCCCCTTTTGGTCTGGATAGAAACAATAGGATTTAAATCATAGGTCTGGATAGAACCTTCCTCCCCTGTTGGTCTTGATAGAACCAATAGGATTTAAACTCGTAGGTCTGGATAAAACCTTCACCCTCTTTTGGTCGTGAAAGAACCAATAGATCCTTATTCTGTAGTTCGTGCCCGAACTACGACCGCTCTGATTTCTCATTGGACAATGAGAATACGTAGGCACAAGATGTGATATCTTGACGAGCAACCTTCCCCCTTTCTCCCACCTTTTGGCCTGGATAGAACCAATTGGTCTCACAATGTAGAACTTTAGGATAGAGTTTGGTTAACTCTATGTAAGAATCATGGACATGATTACTTACTTCCCTTTCTTGAGAGTTCAACATAGATCGAGAGAGTTTTGTGAAACTCTATACAAACATTGTTATGTTTGTTCCCTTTTGAACCTTGATCATAATCAAGTGTTCTTCAACCCTAGTAAGGCGAACTACGATTGCTCTGATTCTATCCTAGTCAGGATACGTAGGCAGAGGACACGACGTCTTTGCGAGCAAACTTAGAAACTATCTTTAGGTTTTAACCTATACCCTTTACCCAACCCAAACCTTAGCAAACATTCACCGACTTAGCATGCAAACAAACAAAAGGTTTCTGTAGAGTACTACAGATGTTTAGGATGTGAAATACCTACCCTATGCATAACCAACCCCCGTTCCCCGAATCTCTTAGCGTTGTTGTTACATCGCGAAAAGGGTTTTTCTTTCTTTAGACCTTTCCTTTGGATAAATTAAAGTCCGGTTGTGAATTTAAGAATTAAAGATTCAAGTTAATCAATAGCTTGGTATCACAATTTTCACCGCAACAGAAATGGCGACTTCACTGGGGAGACTTAAACTTGAGGGTTTAGCCTATTTTGTTTAATTGTATGCTATATTTGTGAATATTTGCTTAACATGTATATTTGTCAATATATTTGTTTGTGTGTTGGGTATTGGGTGCTTTGAGTGGTGAGACGGTCCTACACCCGGACTTGAGTGTACTTATGATAGGATGGTGGTATTCAAGAAGGCTTATAGGGAGTTGATTCCCGACCAAGCTAACTTGAGAAACCACCGCTCAGTGTAGGCCCTCTTGAGAGTTTAGTATTGTTGACCGAGTATTCGTGAAAACAATGCTACTTTCGACGAAGGAGCCCATGACACTGTGGACTTTTTAGATTACATTATCCCCCACTTTGGCCTTATTAGGACGTAACGCGATGACTATAAGGAAGTATTTCCGAAATAGTTGATATGCGATACTACACTCAGACGAGATTCTCTTGAGAATATTATCGATTACCAAGTGATTTGGGAAGTTGATAATATCCGAAAGATGGGTTGATGACTCTGGGAACTTTGTAGAACCCATTTGGCAGGTACAAATTATCCCATAGTACAAATCCTTGGGTATGGGTAGACCTTTGACTCTTTTCTCTTGAGCCTAGGAGGTCTTTGTGTATGCATTGTATTTGTGAATACTTGCCTTTGTGTTATGTGTGCATCATCACATCATATCACCATAAACATATCATGTCGCAAATAGTTTTATAAAACTCAGTCGATCTCTGGTTTTTTTTAAAAAAAAAAAAAAGAAAAAAGTTGTAACTTTTTCCAATGATGAATGAAATGGGGTTTTTAACCTAATCAAACTTCTGAGTTTTGTAAAACCAGTTGCATTTTTGCACTTGCATCAACATTTTACATATCATACTTCGTTGCATTGGTTTTTTTGGTTCATTTTGTGTTTCGTTGACATCATAAGGGGGATATCTAGCACAAATAGGCAACAATGGAAGGACTTTTGAAAGCTCAGGAAATGCTGAAAGAGGACATCAGAATTCTCAAGTGTCAGATGAATTGGGTACTTGAGACATTGTAGAATATGATGAAGAAAGAGGGTCACTCTGACCATGTTGCGTCCAGAGAAACTAGGGATGCATTATCTCCGATGGTTCCTCCAACTCAAGGACATCCTCGGCATCAACGAACAAATAACCGGCAATCGCGTCAGTACGCCCAACACTCAGTGTTTGTTCCTCCTCAAGCTTCTCAAAGACGAAAATTGAACAAGAAGGATCATGTCAGGAAAGATAAGACTTGCGGTAGACAAACTCCAGTACCGTTAAGCAAACTTTACCCGCTATTGATTCAAAACTCACTAGTGACTCCACGATTATTCAATCCTGTGCTAGGACCATGGCATAATGTGAACCTGAACTGTGAATTTCACAAAGGAGCTGAAGGACACAACTTAGATGCATGTATAGCATTGGGTTATCTTGTACAAGAGCTAATCATTGACAAAAACTTGATCCTCGAGGAAGACCACCCAGAAGTAGAATGTGTATATCATACTGGGACAACAGGGCACCTAGTTGAAGAGTGTGAAGGTTTTAAACTGAGACTGCAAGAGTTGCTGAAACCTCGGGAGGATAAATCAAATGACAGTGCTGCGATTCCTAAATTCAAAGGCAAAGGACCCGTGAGACCCCTCATAATTCTATATCACAAGGAGAAAGTGGTGGTTGAAGGTGTTTCCCCACATGGGCCTAAAATTTGAATTTTAATTCCCTAAGGCTGGCAGCTGTAGACTGTTTCAGCATGTGTTGTAACTTCTTTGCATTTGAATTGCTCGTAAGCTGTTGTTTATTTGAATTTGGCAATATTAATGAAATGTTTGTGCATCTTTTGATTAAGTCCATTCGTTTCACTCTTTCTTTTTCCTTTCATTGTTATGAAATACGAAAAATGCAAAATTTTTCTTTTCTTTACTAAACTGTTGTTTAAAGCAAAGATTGGGGAGGATGATGAAAATTATATCCATAATTGTTGTTGATATGCTTTCAATTTAACTTTGTCGATGATGTAAGGCATTGTTTCAATCCCTAAACACTGGAGTAATAAGGAAGATAATCCCTCGTCAACCCCTTCGAGCCTAGAAGTAGGATTTTTCTTTCTTTACAAAAACAAAACCTTAAATCTCAAACCTGGGGCGGGTAGTTCTTAGTTAACTTAAAGATATGTGCATACAAGACACTTTTCATATAAAGGTGGTGCACTCAGGTTTTCCTTCGTACACAACAAAGTGTCGAAGATGCTTTTCAGCATAAAAGATGATAATGGTTCGCTGTAGCCATTAAACTAGGTGGTCACCCCCTTTCTTGAAAGAAAAAAGAAAAGTGAAAAAAGAAAAAAGCCCGCTAAGTAGAAACCTATGAAGGAGACTTAGGCAAAAATGGGGCATCCCATTGACTGTATATTCGAACAAAGAAGTTCAGACAAAAGTCAGGGATAACAAAAGAGAGGAATGTTGTAAGAGTTATCACTCTTAAAAATCCTCACATAGCAAAAAGCTATCAAATACTGTAAGGGAGTTGTGACTACCTTAGGTTTGTAAGCCATCACCAACTATCATCAGTTCAATTCTTAAGTCTGTAAGAACCTGAATGTGTAGTTAACTGAGCGTAGGATTTGAATTCATCATGGAGAGTGGGTGGGACCAAATAACTTTGAGCCTTTATCCTTTGTTTCATGAACCATGAACCAAGCCACGTTACAACCCTTAAAAGACCTAATTGAGGTAAGGTTGTTTTGAAAGCATATTACATCAAGGTTGGATAACCTGACTCCTAATGATCTTTGTTAATTGTGTGTGTTCATCACTTTATCCATCATTTGTAAAAAGATTGGATCACGTTAAACTTTGATCACTTGATCACTTCGCCGTGTGTGTCTTATCAAAAAATGTTTTCAAAAGATTGCATGAATTTTACATTGAAAATTGCCATTTTTTAATGAACAACATTGCGTGCAAAACAATCCAATATCAAAGGAATCCCAACAAGCGCTGTCAGCTAGGGAATTTGACTTGATAAAGGAAGCTCAGCCTGGGGCAACCAATTTGAAGGATTTGTTAATCATTTGTCATAATGTTCAGCTAATCAGAGCCGACCAGGTCAAGATCAGATGAAGCTCTCAATGAACAGTTTAGTCTGGGGCAAATCTTTTACAATTACTAGCTAACAGGGGCAAGTTTGTTCCCCAGTCGTTACTTCCATAGTCTGAAGACTTTGTTGTGCAAGCACCGTTAAACTGGGGCAATCACGTCGAGATTTGTAAATCTCTCTCTATAAGAGTTTGAAGACATTGAAGCATCTTTATGCTAGTTCTCTTGATGGTTCCTTCCCACAAACCATGTAATCTGGGGCAGAAAAGTTTGAAGACTGTTTGTCGCAAGAGCCGTTGCTCACTTGAAGAGAATTGTCGTACCACCATGGGGCAGAAGTGTTTTGTTCCCATGATACCCTTTTGTCAGCTTCGATTAAGTTGTTACTTCGATTGATCTTGGAACTTCCCTTGGTGATTTTTTCCTTCAACAAAGAATTCAAGCTCATGATGGCAATCCGAGTGAAGTCATGACGTTGTGTCCTAAGTGGATTACTCTCTCCCGAAGAAGGTTGTAACTTTGAAGTGGAACTGTTGATTCTTATGATCATCCCCGTTGATGTCCAATTTTGGTGAAGTTGGCTGGGTATCCGTGTCAAGATGTTTATTTCATCTTCTGTTTTGTTTCATCTGTTTTGTCAGCATAAACATAAGCATGGCATAAAGCATATGCATAACATCTATACATTTTTGCTATCTCTGGTTATTACCTGTTCCTGTTTCACTTTGGTGTTTTTCACCAAGTGACTGGGTGTGTTGTCCCTCTCCAATAGAGTTGTCAGCCCTTAAGCATAAAATGTCCATCCTTTCTCAATTCCCCACAGAGTTTAATCCTCGTGGATGATGGTTGCTTCAGTTATCTTTTTCCATGATTGGATAAGGTAAGTCACCATTCGAGTTCATTTCTCAATGGTTGGAGTCTTGTTTGACAGTTTCTTTTTGGCTATATTCTAGATTGAACTTTGGTCCCTGTCGGTCGCTAAACCTACCTAGATGTGCATTTATTTTGCACTATCTATCAAGAAGGACATTTTTGTATCATCTTCAACAATAAATGACAGTCTCTTTGGAGAAATTTAATCGTCTTCAGCGGTAAGTGGCAATCTCTTGGGAGAAGCCTAATCTTCATCAACGATAAATGGTAGTCTCTTCGGAGACGTTTAATCGTCTTCAGCGGTGAGTGGCAATCTCTTGGGAGAAGCTTAACCTTCATCAACGATAAATGGCAGTCTCTTCGGAGAAGTTTAATCGTCTTCAGCGATAAGTGGAAGTCTCTTCGGAGAAGCTTATCATTCTTCAACGATAAATGGCAGTCTCATATGAGAAGTTTATCTTAAGGATGTCGACGCACGGTTGTAACCAACATTTTTTGAAAATCCAGTGGATGCTGGTATAATTAAGTTGGTGGTGACCAATCATATTTCAAGTAAGGCCCGTTGGTAACTAGCATTATGAAAATCCATGGACAACAAATACTGACAATTTGGTTGTGTATCATTCCAAACTAAGTCACGATGGTTTCCATCCCAAGCTCAGGTTTCGTACCTTTGGAGATGTATTGTTTGATCCTAAGCTCAGGTTTCGTACCTTTGGAGATAGATATTGGTTTCCATCCCAAGCTCAGGTTTCGTACCTTTGGAGATGTATTGTTTGATTCCAAGCACAGGTTTCGTACCTTTGGAAGTGGTTTGTTTCTGTCCCGAGCACAGGTTGTGTACCTTTGGAGATAGATGTATTGTTGCCATCCCAAGCTCAGGTTTCGTACCTTTGGAGATGTATTGTTTGATTCCAAGCACAGGTTTCGTACCTTTGGAGATGTTTGTTTCTGTCCCGAGCACAGGTTGTGTACCTTTGGAGATAGATGTATTGTTTGATCCCAAGCTCAGGTTTCGTACCTTTGGAGATGTATTGTTTAATTCCAAGCACAGGTTTTGTACCTTTGGAAGAGGTTTGTTTTTATCCCGAGCACAGGTTGTGTACCTTTGGAGATAGATTGTTCTATCCCGAGTACAGGTTTCGTACCTTTGGAAGAAGTTTGTTTCTATCATGAGCACAGGTTGTGTACCTTTGGAGATAGATGTTTGTTTTGATTCCAACCACAGGTTTTATACCTTTGGAAGATGTATTGTTTGATTCCAAGCACAGGTTTTATACCTTTGGAAGATGTATTGTTGGATTCCAAGCACAGGTTTTATACCTTTGGAAGATGTATTGTTGGATTCCAAGCACAGGTTTTGTACCTTTGGGAGATTGTTTGTTGCCATCCCGAGCACAGGTTGTGTACCTTTGGAGATGTATGCTTTGGATCCCGAGTTCAGAAGTTCCCAAAGACTAAAGTGGTTGCGTTTGCATGAAGTGTTCTATGTCCTAATGTATTAAGGATGTTCAGCTTTCATATCCTAATGTATTGAGGATGTTTCAACTTTCGTTCCTATTGTTTTAAGGGTCTTCGCCCAATCCTAATGTGTTAAGGGTTGTGTCTCTTCTATATCCTAATGTATTGAGGATGTTCAACTTCCATTCCTAATGTTTTGAGGATCTTCGTCCTATCCTAATGTATTGAGGGTTGTGTCTCTTCTATAACCTAATGTATTGAGGATGTTTGGCTTTTGTTCCTAAGGTATTGAGGGATATATTTGTGCTTCCTGGTCGTCACCAAACTCTTTGAAAATCCAATAGTTACTAGCATTACCAGAAAACTAATCGTTATTGGTACCGAAAGTTGATTGTTACCAACTTCCCCAGCTGAAGTCCTGTATTGTTTGGAATTCCCAATTGAAATGGGAACTTCGAATTGGTTGTCACCATATCCCCAGGAAGTCTAGTGGTACTTAGCACTTCTTTGGAAACCGAACTTTGGATTGGTCGTCACCAACCTTCCCCAGTAAGTCTAGTGGAAACTAGCACTGTTTGAAGCTATTTGTTGTTCCGGTCGTCACCAGTCTCCCCAGTTGAGTCTTGGAGAATTAGTGGATATTGGTTTCCCCGGCACGTCCGGTCTTTTTTCTAACCTTTTCCTGAAGATCTCGTTTGAACTCTTCGTTATAAGAAATTTTCTCATCTGGTTATCCCCAGTGAGGTTCGTGTCTTTTGTTCTGTCTTTTCACCGGTGAAGCTTTGCTTCCCCAGTGGATTTGTTCCCCAACAAAGTTTTCCCCATTGGGTTTTCTTTCCCCAGTGTGGTTTGCATTTCTTTTCTTTCATTTCCCCAGTGAAGATTTGTTATCTTCCCCGGTGGGCTTCCTCATCTGGTTATTCCCAGTGAGGTTCGTATCTCCTCTCCCCAATGAAGGTATGTCTTCCCTGGTGGAATTTGTGTCCCCTACGTGAAAGATTTCCTTGAACAAGCATCCTTAGTCATGTTTGAACTACCTTGCTTACTTGGTCTTGAATCTTTCCCCAATGTGTTGGACCCCTCGTGAGTGGTCACTCATTGTGTTACCATTCTTTTATATTTGTGTCTGCATTTGTCTTGCATTCAAACATCATGTAACATCATTTAGACTCATGGCATATTTGCATTTGTCCTTTTGCATACCATCGGATCTAAGGGACAAAATTTTGGGTTTGCTATATTTAAATACCTTTCACTACGATTCTATGAGGATTATCATCTCTCATTATCATCTAGTGAAGATATTTAAATAGGGGCATCTGTTGCACCCCAAATTTTGACCCCTTAGATCCTCATCATCATTGTAGGATCATGTTCATTTGATTAACTAACCTTAACCCATTTCAAGTTTATCTTTGTTAAGATGCAGATGAATTAGGGTTCCGTACCGTCAAAATCGAGATTTCGGTGGTCTGATCAATCAATGTTTTGGATTGATCCAACTTCAAATAAGTCTCCACATCATCAAGAGTACAACATTGGATCAAGTATGGATTCAATTTGAGGTGGTCACCCGAAAATTGAGAGCAGTGTAGTTCAAGACGCCCGATTAGGGTTTTTTTTTATTAGGAAAAGTCAACTGTAGTTTGACCTTTGTTTTAAAGAGTAATTCAATGGTGGTATTTTGGTCCATTAAGTTCCTATGGCTTAGTAAAGTCCATCCAAAGAGTTTCAAGTCCTCAGGATGTCCGGATCACCAACGGGCGACTCGGTAGACACCGATCGAAAGGTTGACCAAAAAGTCAACTCTCCAACAATAAGGAATTTGACTTCAAGGTGTGATTGAAAAATGTTCCTCATATTATATTACACATCCCCATAAAATTTCACGACCATTGGATCAAGGGTTAGGAAGTAATTGCAAAAATCGGGAATTAGGGTTTCGAAAGGGGCAAGACCATAACTCCTCAACCACACATCCAATTTAAGTGGTTATAAGCTTGTTTGAAAGGTCTTGACAAACCTACAAAAGTCCCATAGTGGTCCATATTCAAAAAATGCATGGAAATGGAGTTATAACAAAAATCATTTTTTAGTACAAGTTCTGGCTGCACAAAACATATTTTCAGCCAACTTCAAGGGACTTTTCAACCAAGATGCACATAGATTTGGAATTTCTGACAAACATGAATGTTTTAGAGCTACATGAGGGCTTTCCAAAAAGTATTAGAACTCCTCAAAAGGATTTGTGAGCTGAGAGTTATGAATTCTAAAAGTTGGGCCTGTGCACTAGTTTGTCAACTTGTCAAAACCGAACATGAACTTGATTTCCAACTATGCACTTCATCTCTAACCATGGATTGACTTCTGATATGATGAATTTAGAGGTTTAAATGAACAAATTCAGAAGAGCATCCAAGCAAGTACAAAGTCTTAGCCAAAATCCATTAATTTAATGAAAGAAAGTACAAAAGGTACAACAAGAGAGAGAAGGTTGGGGGCTGCAGCATGGAGTTTTGTCCTTTCTCACTACAAGGTCACTTCCCATAGCTCATTTTCAGATGGTTTAAGAGGTCTATGCACCTTGGGAGCAAGCAACATCTGCAGAACTAAACATCACTTGGATTCACAAAGATCTTTTTCACCAAAACCACCTTGAAAACCACTTATGCAAATTTGTCCTAACCTTTCACTTTACCTATAAATAGAGGCCTCCTCCATGTTTTTAAAACACACCAGAGCAATCTCCAAAACACAGAGAAACAATAGCTCTCAATCCCTTCTCATTTCCTCAAGAATCTCAAAATTTCAAAACCTCCACTTTTCACCAAAAAGCTGTCTTGAGCAAAACTCTGCTCAAGATCAGTTCTACCACTTCTAAGCCCCTCAAAACCATCTACACAATCTCTAAACATTGTGTAGAAGGTGTCCATACATTCAAACCACTCAAAAACCTCATTTTCATAAAAGTCAAACTTCACACCTTAGTAGTTTGACTTTCTTGCATTTTGAAAGCCAAATTCTCACCTGAACCATTTCCTACCAATCTAACACTCCTGAGACCTCCTATACATCATATCTCAAGTGTCTAAGCCCTAAAAAACCAGCTGGAAATCACACAACTCCAACTGTCTTGAAAAGTGGATTGTTGCTTCAAGAGGAAGCAAGCCTTATCTCTTTGTAAAGGAAGGAGGATCTCTGGGTTTCTAAGCTTTTTAGCTTGCTCAAGACTTGTCTACAAGAGGTATGTGACATTCAAACCCTTTATTGATCATACATTATCATGTTTTATCATTTTAAGGTGATTTTGTGAAAATGTAGTCCTGCTGCCCCATTTTAGTTCTTTGTCAAGAACTCTTGTTCATGGTCATGATGTTCTGATTTGTTAATGCATTTTCATTTGTAAATGATATGTGGATGATGAGTTACAAATTTTGTGCTTAAATATCATATATAACTTGTTTTGAAGTTTTGGTCCATATGGTGTTTTTGATAATTTAACATGGAAATATGGTGTGTTTAGCTCTAGAGCTGTCAAGCCTTGTTCATCAGCAAGATTTGGATAACTTGTAAGTTACTCATAGGATCCCCCTGCCCAAGATCATGTTTGAATCTTTTTGGGGCATTTGTTTCATACTTATGCTATTTTCATGTCATTCTAGCTTTACCACTATTGAGTTGTGTCTTTGTGCTTGCCATGGTTGTATCTCCCTGTTCCAAGTCTTTGTTTAAATACTTACAGCCTGCTTGTTTGTTTTAAATTGGTTAAAATTTGAGAAACATGAAATATAGCTGTTAGGGTCTGTCATGATATTGTTGGTTTTATTGGATAGATGTGCCATTTCTATTTAGGAACAACTGTTGTTTGTTTCTAAATCATTTGCTAACATGTTTTGAAATGTATGATGTGCCTATGAGCTCAAAAGCCCTTTGCTTGTTAAAAGTGTTTTGTCATGCTTCACTTGCATTTTTCAAGGTTTCATGATGCCAGCCACTCACATTCTGTTCTAACTGATTTCCCTTTGGTCCATGTACATAAAATCAAGGTCTTACTCATTTAAAACTTGTGTATACATGAATCAACCATTTTATGAATGTTTCACTGTTCTGTCATAATAGCCCTGCCCCATATGCATGTTAACTTGCATTTTGTGAACTCTTTTTTCATAACAGTCTCTTTATAACTTGTTTTGGTGCTTAGATCCATTCAATACCATAGGTATGAGATGTGTACATGTTTGAAATAGTGTGGAAATGCTTAGAACTGAGTTTGAATACCCTATTGCATCTCACAGCCACCAAAATGCATCTTGAAAACCATATCTTGCCACAGTTGCTTTTTTGATCTCAATTTGTGTTCAACCTCACTCAAAATCATGTATGTATGATGTGTGTGTGACTGTTTGAATCAGAATGTGCATAGAACTAGATTTTCATATCATCATGCATTGCCTTCATGTTATGTGCAACTTGACATACCAATATTTGTGACAATCCCTTTGTGGCTTCAAAACCTGTTTAATATCATTTCATACCAGGTATATGGTGTGTAAGTAAGCTTTAATTGATCAACTCTTGCATGATGCCTGAAATGCCTCATCTCTTGCACAAAACAGCTTTTTTTTTCACAAAAACTACAGCTGCACACACCTACACTTTTTTCTGTTTGAGTTGTTTTAGATTATTTCATGAGCCTTGGAACTTTAGATAATATGATTAGGTTTTGTGTGTACTTGAACCAGACCTCTTTGTGAAAGTTGTGCCTGTTCTGTTTGACACTCTATTACCAAGTGTGCCACACTTGCAGTTTGTAAACCAACTTTCTGTTGTATGTTTTTATGTTCATCCTTAAGTGTTAGAATCATTCATGGACATGTTTGAAAATTGTGTGTGGCATTTTTCTGATCTCAAAGTTGTTTCAATCTTGTTTGGTTTCAAATATGGCATTTTATGTGTTATGAGAGCAATTAATAGTCGAGTTTCATCCCTATGATGTTCTAGGCTAACTTTGAGGCATAGACACACTTTATATCATGGTTTGAGCTTATGTATGGGACTGGTTCAAACAGATTATGCTCCCTCCTTGATTTTGGCTTTCAAACTTGCATCTTTCACTCATGCCATGTTGCCACCACTTTAACATCCAATCTCTGTCTTGTATGTTGATATCATGTTTAAAAACTGCATGAAAATGATTTTTTGTCACTTTTTACACTAATCTTCCACCAGTGGAAGTTACTTGTAAAAACTGCATAAAAATGATTTTTGTCACTTTTTACACTGATCTTCCACCAGTGGAAGTTACTTGTAAAAACTGCATTAAAATGATTTTTGTCACTCTTTACACTGATCTTCCACCAGTGGAAATTACTTGTAAAATCTGCCTGAAAATACTTTTTGGCAATTTTTACACGGAACTTCCACCGGTGGAAGTTACCTTTAAAATCTGCCTGAAAATACTTTTTGACAACATTTACACTGAACTTCCACTAGTGGAAGTTACCTTTAAAATCTACCTGAAAATACCCTTGGTCAATTTTCACCTTTTAGTGTCCCGCCGTGGACATCCCTCCCTTGATCCTAGCCTTAGGATTCGAGTCGCCGTGCTCGCTTTTACCGTCCCGCCGCGGACACCCTTTATCACGACAATCTCAATTTAGAATAGGAGTCGCCGCACTCCCTGTAAGTACTTTCTTATGAATACTTACATCCCTCTAGAACTTTCTTCCCCTTTTGGTCTGGATAGAAACAATAGGATTTAAATCATAGGTCTGGATAGAACCTTCCTCCCCTGTTGGTCTTGATAGAACCAATAGGATTTAAACTCGTAGGTCTGGATAAAACCTTCACCCTCTTTTGGTCGTGAAAGAACCAATAGATCCTTATTCTGTAGTTCGTGCCCGAACTACGACCGCTCTGATTTCTCATTGGACAATGAGAATACGTAGGCACAAGATGTGATATCTTGACGAGCAACCTTCCCCCTTTCTCCCACCTTTTGGCCTGGATAGAACCAATTGGTCTCACAATGTAGAACTTTAGGATAGAGTTTGGTTAACTCTATGTAAGAATCATGGACATGATTACTTACTTCCCTTTCTTGAGAGTTCAACATAGATCTAGAGAGTTTTGTGAAACTCTATACAAACATTGTTATGTTTGTTCCCTTTTGAACCTTGATCATAATCAAGTGTTCTTCAACCCTAGTAAGGCGAACTACGATTGCTCTGATTCTATCCTAGTCAGGATACGTAGGCAGAGGACACGACGTCTTTGCGAGCAAACTTAGAAACTATCTTTAGGTTTTAACCTATACCCTTTACCCAACCCAAACCTTAGCAAACATTCACCGACTTAGCATGCAAACAAACAAAAGGTTTCTGTAGAGTACTACAGATGTTTAGGATGTGAAATACCTACCCTATGCATAACCAACCCCCGTTCCCCGAATCTCTTAGCGTTGTTGTTACATCGCGAAAAGGGTTTTTCTTTCTTTAGACCTTTCCTTTGGATAAATTAAAGTCCGGTTGTGAATTTAAGAATTAAAGATTCAAGTTAATCAATAGCTTGGTATCACAATTTTCACCGCAACAGAAATGGCGACTTCACTGGGGAGACTTAAACTTGAGGGTTTAGCCTATTTTGTTTAATTGTATGCTATATTTGTGAATATTTGCTTAACATGTATATTTGTCAATATATTTGTTTGTGTGTTGGGTATTGGGTGCTTTGAGTGGTGAGACGGTCCTACACCCGGACTTGAGTGTACTTATGATAGGATGGTGGTATTCAAGAAGGCTTATAGGGAGTTGATTCCCGACCAAGCTAACTTGAGAAACCACCGCTCAGTGTAGGCCCTCTTGAGAGTTTAGTATTGTTGACCGAGTATTCGTGAAAACAATGCTACTTTCGACGAAGGAGCCCATGACACTGTGGACTTTTTAGATTACATTATCCCCCACTTTGGCCTTATTAGGACGTAACGCGATGACTATAAGGAAGTATTTCCGAAATAGTTGATACGCGATACTACACTCAGACGAGATTCTCTTGAGAATATTATCGATTACCAAGTGATTTGGGAAGTTGATAATATCCGAAAGATGGGTTGATGACTCTGGGAACTTTGTAGAACCCATTTGGCAGGTACAAATTATCCCATAGTACAAATCCTTGGGTATGGGTAGACCTTTGACTCTTTGCTCTTGAGCCTAGGAGGTCTTTGTGTATGCATTGTATTTGTGAATACTTGCCTTTGTGTTATGTGTGCATCATCACATCATATCACCATAAACATATCATGTCGCAAATAGTTTTATAAAACTCAGTCGATCTCTGGTTTTTTTTAAAAAAAAAAAAGAAAAAAGTTGTAACTTTTTCCAATGATGAATGAAATGGGGTTTTTAACCTAATCAAACTTCTGAGTTTTGTAAAACCAGTTGCATTTTTGCACTTGCATCAACATTTTACATATCATACTTCGTTGCATTGGTTTTTTTGGTTCATTTTGTGTTTCGTTGACATCATAAGGGGGATATCTAGCACAAATAGGCAACAATGGAAGGACTTTTGAAAGCTCAGGAAATGCTGAAAGAGGACATCAGAATTCTCAAGTGTCAGATGAATTGGGTACTTGAGACATTGTAGAATATGATGAAGAAAGAGGGTCACTCTGACCATGTTGCGTCCAGAGAAACTAGGGATGCATTATCTCCGATGGTTCCTCCAACTCAAGGACATCCTCGGCATCAACGAACAAATAACCGGCAATCGCGTCAGTACGCCCAACACTCAGTGTTTGTTCCTCCTCAAGCTTCTCAAAGACGAAAATTGAACAAGAAGGATCATGTCAGGAAAGATAAGACTTGCGGTAGACAAACTCCAGTACCGTTAAGCAAACTTTACCCGCTATTGATTCAAAACTCACTAGTGACTCCACGATTATTCAATCCTGTGCTAGGACCATGGCATAATGTGAACCTGAACTGTGAATTTCACAAAGGAGCTGAAGGACACAACTTAGATGCATGTATAGCATTGGGTTATCTTGTACAAGAGCTAATCATTGACAAAAACTTGATCCTCGAGGAAGACCACCCAGAAGTAGAATGTGTATATCATACTGGGACAACAGGGCACCTAGTTGAAGAGTGTGAAGGTTTTAAACTGAGACTGCAAGAGTTGCTGAAACCTCGGGAGGATAAATCAAATGACAGTGCTGCGATTCCTAAATTCAAAGGCAAAGGACCCGTGAGACCCCTCATAATTCTATATCACAAGGAGAAAGTGGTGGTTGAAGGTGTTTCCCCACATGGGCCTAAAATTTGAATTTTAATTCCCTAAGGCTGGCAGCTGTAGACTGTTTCAGCATGTGTTGTAACTTCTTTGCATTTGAATTGCTCGTAAGCTGTTGTTTATTTGAATTTGGCAATATTAATGAAATGTTTGTGCATCTTTTGATTAAGTCCATTCGTTTCACTCTTTCTTTTTCCTTTCATTGTTATGAAATACGAAAAATGCAAAATTTTTCTTTTCTTTACTAAACTGTTGTTTAAAGCAAAGATTGGGGAGGATGATGAAAATTATATCCATAATTGTTGTTGATATGCTTTCAATTTAACTTTGTCGATGATGTAAGGCATTGTTTCAATCCCTAAACACTGGAGTAATAAGGAAGATAATCCCTCGTCAACCCCTTCGAGCCTAGAAGTAGGATTTTTCTTTCTTTACAAAAACAAAACCTTAAATCTCAAACCTGGGGCGGGTAGTTCTTAGTTAACTTGAAGATATGTGCATACAAGACACTTTTCATATAAAGGTGGTGCACTCAGGTTTTCCTTCGTACACAACAAAGTGTCGAAGATGCTTTTCAGCATAAAAGATGATAATGGTTCGCTGTAGCCATTAAACTAGGTGGTCACCCCCTTTCTTGAAAGAAAAAAGAAAAGTGAAAAAAGAAAAAAGCCCGCTAAGTAGAAACCTATGAAGGAGACTTAGGCAAAAATGGGGCATCCCATTGACTGTATATTCGAACAAAGAAGTTCAGACAAAAGTCAGGGATAACAAAAGAGAGGAATGTTGTAAGAGTTATCACTCTTAAAAATCCTCACATAGCAAAAAGCTATCAAATACTGTAAGGGAGTTGTGACTACCTTAGGTTTGTAAGCCATCACCAACTATCATCAGTTTAATTCTTAAGTCTGTAAGAACCTGAATGTGTAGTTAACTGAGCGTAGGATTTGAATTCATCATGGAGAGTGGGTGGGACCAAATAACTTTGAGCCTTTATCCTTTGTTTCATGAACCATGAACCAAGCCACGTTACAACCCTTAAAAGACCTAATTGAGGTAAGGTTGTTTTGAAAGCATATTACATCAAGGTTGGATAACCTGACTCCTAATGATCTTTGTTAATTGTGTGTGTTCATCACTTTATCCATCATTTGTAAAAAGATTGGATCACGTTAAACTTTGATCACTTGATCACTTCTCCGTGTGTGTCTTATCAAAAAATGTTTTCAAAAGATTGCATGAATTTTACATTGAAAATTGCCATTTTTTAATGAACAACATTGCGTGCAAAACAATCCAATATCAAAGGAATCCCAACAAGCGCTGTCAGCTAGGGAATTTGACTTGATAAAGGAAGCTCAGCCTGGGGCAACCAATTTGAAGGATTTGTTAATCATTTGTCATAATGTTCAGCTAATCAGAGCCGACCAGGTCAAGATCAGATGAAGCTCTCAATGAACAGTTTAGTCTGGGGCAAATCTTTTACAATTACTAGCTAACAGGGGCAAGTTTGTTCCCCAGTCGTTACTTCCATAGTCTGAAGACTTTGTTGTGCAAGCACCGTTAAACTGGGGCAATCACGTCGAGATTTGTAAATCTCTCTCTATAAGAGTTTGAAGACATTGAAGCATCTTTATGCTAGTTCTCTTGATGGTTCCTTCCCACAAACCATGTAATCTGGGGCAGAAAAGTTTGAAGACTGTTTGTCGCAAGAGCCGTTGCTCACTTGAAGAGAATTGTCGTACCACCATGGGGCAGAAGTGTTTTGTTCCCATGATACCCTTTTGTCAGCTTCGATTAAGTTGTTACTTCGATTGATCTTGGAACTTCCCTTGGTGATTTTTTCCTTCAACAAAGAATTCAAGCTCATGATGGCAATCCGAGTGAAGTCATGACGTTGTGTCCTAAGTGGATTACTCTCTCCCGAAGAAGGTTGTAACTTTGAAGTGGAACTGTTGATTCTTATGATCATCCCCGTTGATGTCCAATTTTGGTGAAGTTGGCTGGGTATCCGTGTCAAGATGTTTATTTCATCTTCTGTTTTGTTTCATCTGTTTTGTCAGCATAAACATAAGCATGGCATAAAGCATATGCATAACATCTATACATTTTTGCTATCTCTGGTTATTACCTGTTCCTGTTTCACTTTGGTGTTTTTCACCAAGTGACTGGGTGTGTTGTCCCTCTCCAATAGAGTTGTCAGCCCTTAAGCATAAAATGTCCATCCTTTCTCAATTCCCCACAGAGTTTAATCCTCGTGGATGATGGTTGCTTCAGTTATCTTTTTCCATGATTGGATAAGGTAAGTCACCATTCGAGTTCATTTCTCAATGGTTGGAGTCTTGTTTGACAGTTTCTTTTTGGCTATATTCTAGATTGAACTTTGGTCCCTGTCGGTCGCTAAACCTACCTAGATGTGCATTTATTTTGCACTATCTATCAAGAAGGACATTTTTGTATCGTCTTCAACAATAAATGACAGTCTCTTTGGAGAAATTTAATCGTCTTCAGCGGTAAGTGGCAATCTCTTGGGAGAAGCCTAATCTTCATCAACGATAAATGGTAGTCTCTTCGGAGACGTTTAATCGTCTTCAGCGGTGAGTGGCAATCTCTTGGGAGAAGCTTAACCTTCATCAACGATAAATGGCAGTCTCTTCGGAGAAGTTTAATCGTCTTCAGCGATAAGTGGAAGTCTCTTCGGAGAAGCTTATCATTCTTCAACGATAAATGGCAGTCTCATATGAGAAGTTTATCTTAAGGATGTCGACGCACGGTTGTAACCAACATTTTTTGAAAATCCAGTGGATGCTGGTATAATTAAGTTGGTGGTGACCAATCATATTTCAAGTAAGGCCCGTTGGTAACTAGCATTATGAAAATCCATGGACAACAAATACTGACAATTTGGTTGTGTATCATTCCAAACTAAGTCACGATGGTTTCCATCCCAAGCTCAGGTTTCGTACCTTTGGAGATGTATTGTTTGATCCTAAGCTCAGGTTTCGTACCTTTGGAGATAGATATTGGTTTCCATCCCAAGCTCAGGTTTCGTACCTTTGGAGATGTATTGTTTGATTCCAAGCACAGGTTTCGTACCTTTGGAAGTGGTTTGTTT
The DNA here is from genome assembly GCA_963859935.3 of Lathyrus sativus. NCBI lineage: Eukaryota > Viridiplantae > Streptophyta > Magnoliopsida > Fabales > Fabaceae > Lathyrus > Lathyrus sativus. Next base: position 231,797,215 of record OZ012737.1, read on the forward strand.
CTGTCCCGAGCACAGGTTGTGTACCTTTGGAGATAGATGTATTGTTGCCATCCCAAGCTCAGGTTTCGTACCTTTGGAGATGTATTGTTTGATTCCAAGCACAGGTTTCGTACCTTTGGAGATGTTTGTTTCTGTCCCGAGCACAGGTTGTGTACCTTTGGAGATAGATGTATTGTTTGATCCCAAGCTCAGGTTTCGTACCTTTGGAGATGTATTGTTTAATTCCAAGCACAGGTTTTGTACCTTTGGAAGAGGTTTGTTTTTATCCCGAGCACAGGTTGTGTACCTTTGGAGATAGATTGTTCTATCCCGAGTACAGGTTTCGTACCTTTGGAAGAAGTTTGTTTCTATCATGAGCACAGGTTGTGTACCTTTGGAGATAGATGTTTGTTTTGATTCCAACCACAGGTTTTATACCTTTGGAAGATGTATTGTTTGATTCCAAGCACAGGTTTTATACCTTTGGAAGATGTATTGTTGGATTCCAAGCACAGGTTTTATACCTTTGGAAGATGTATTGTTGGATTCCAAGCACAGGTTTTGTACCTTTGGGAGATTGTTTGTTGCCATCCCGAGCACAGGTTGTGTACCTTTGGAGATGTATGCTTTGGATCCCGAGTTCAGAAGTTCCCAAAGACTAAAGTGGTTGCGTTTGCATGAAGTGTTCTATGTCCTAATGTATTAAGGATGTTCAGCTTTCATATCCTAATGTATTGAGGATGTTTCAACTTTCGTTCCTATTGTTTTAAGGGTCTTCGCCCAATCCTAATGTGTTAAGGGTTGTGTCTCTTCTATATCCTAATGTATTGAGGATGTTCAACTTCCATTCCTAATGTTTTGAGGATCTTCGTCCTATCCTAATGTATTGAGGGTTGTGTCTCTTCTATAACCTAATGTATTGAGGATGTTTGGCTTTTGTTCCTAAGGTATTGAGGGATATATTTGTGCTTCCTGGTCGTCACCAAACTCTTTGAAAATCCAATAGTTACTAGCATTACCAGAAAACTAATCGTTATTGGTACCGAAAGTTGATTGTTACCAACTTCCCCAGCTGAAGTCCTGTATTGTTTGGAATTCCCAATTGAAATGGGAACTTCGAATTGGTTGTCACCATATCCCCAGGAAGTCTAGTGGTACTTAGCACTTCTTTGGAAACCGAACTTTGGATTGGTCGTCACCAACCTTCCCCAGTAAGTCTAGTGGAAACTAGCACTGTTTGAAGCTATTTGTTGTTCCGGTCGTCACCAGTCTCCCCAGTTGAGTCTTGGAGAATTAGTGGATATTGGTTTCCCCGGCACGTCCGGTCTTTTTTCTAACCTTTTCCTGAAGATCTCGTTTGAACTCTTCGTTATAAGAAATTTTCTCATCTGGTTATCCCCAGTGAGGTTCGTGTCTTTTGTTCTGTCTTTTCACCGGTGAAGCTTTGCTTCCCCAGTGGATTTGTTCCCCAACAAAGTTTTCCCCATTGGGTTTTCTTTCCCCAGTGTGGTTTGCATTTCTTTTCTTTCATTTCCCCAGTGAAGATTTGTTATCTTCCCCGGTGGGCTTCCTCATCTGGTTATTCCCAGTGAGGTTCGTATCTCCTCTCCCCAATGAAGGTATGTCTTCCCTGGTGGAATTTGTGTCCCCTACGTGAAAGATTTCCTTGAACAAGCATCCTTAGTCATGTTTGAACTACCTTGCTTACTTGGTCTTGAATCTTTCCCCAGTGTGTTGGACCCCTCGTGAGTGGTCACTCATTGTGTTACCATTCTTTTATATTTGTGTCTGCATTTGTCTTGCATTCAAACATCATGTAACATCATTTAGACTCATGGCATATTTGCATTTGTCCTTTTGCATACCATCGGATCTAAGGGACAAAATTTTGGGTTTGCTATATTTAAATACCTTTCACTACGATTCTATGAGGATTATCATCTCTCATTATCATCTAGTGAAGATATTTAAATAGGGGCATCTGTTGCACCCCAAATTTTGACCCCTTAGATCCTCATCATCATTGTAGGATCATGTTCATTTGATTAACTAACCTTAACCCATTTCAAGTTTATCTTTGTTAAGATGCAGATGAATTAGGGTTCCGTACCGTCAAAATCGAGATTTCGGTGGTCTGATCAATCAATGTTTTGGATTGATCCAACTTCAAATAAGTCTCCACATCATCAAGAGTACAACATTGGATCAAGTATGGATTCAATTTGAGGTGGTCACCCGAAAATTGAGAGCAGTGTAGTTCAAGACGCCCGATTAGGGTTTTTTCCGATTAGGAAAAGTCAACTGTAGTTTGACCTTTGTTTTAAAGAGTAATTCAATGGTGGTATTTTGGTCCATTAAGTTCCTATGGCTTAGTAAAGTCCATCCAAAGAGTTTCAAGTCCTCAGGATGTCCGGATCACCAACGGGCGACTCGGTAGACACCGATCGAAAGGTTGACCAAAAAGTCAACTCTCCAACAATAAGGAATTTGACTTCAAGGTGTGATTGAAAAATGTTCCTCATATTATATTACACATCCCCATAAAATTTCACGACCATTGGATCAAGGGTTAGGAAGTAATTGCAAAAATCGGGAATTAGGGTTTCGAAAGGGGCAAGACCATAACTCCTCAACCACACATCCAATTTAAGTGGTTATAAGCTTGTTTGAAAGGTCTTGACAAACCTACAAAAGTCCCATAGTGGTCCATATTCAAAAAATGCATGGAAATGGAGTTATAACAAAAATCATTTTTTAGTACAAGTTCTGGCTGCACAAAACATATTTTCAGCCAACTTCAAGGGACTTTTCAACCAAGATGCACATAGATTTGGAATTTCTGACAAACATGAATGTTTTAGAGCTACATGAGGGCTTTCCAAAAAGTATTAGAACTCCTCAAAAGGATTTGTGAGCTGAGAGTTATGAATTCTAAAAGTTGGGCCTGTGCACTAGTTTGTCAACTTGTCAAAACCGAACATGAACTTGATTTCCAACTATGCACTTCATCTCTAACCATGGATTGACTTCTGATATGATGAATTTAGAGGTTTAAATGAACAAATTCAGAAGAGCATCCAAGCAAGTACAAAGTCTTAGCCAAAATCCATTAATTTAATGAAAGAAAGTACAAAAGGTACAACAAGAGAGAGAAGGTTGGGGGCTGCAGCATGGAGTTTTGTCCTTTCTCACTACAAGGTCACTTCCCATAGCTCATTTTCAGATGGTTTAAGAGGTCTATGCACCTTGGGAGCAAGCAACATCTGCAGAACTAAACATCACTTGGATTCACAAAGATCTTTTTCACCAAAACCACCTTGAAAACCACTTATGCAAATTTGTCCTAACCTTTCACTTTACCTATAAATAGAGGCCTCCTCCATGTTTTTAAAACACACCAGAGCAATCTCCAAAACACAGAGAAACAATAGCTCTCAATCCCTTCTCATTTCCTCAAGAATCTCAAAATTTCAAAACCTCCACTTTTCACCAAAAAGCTGTCTTGAGCAAAACTCTGCTCAAGATCAGTTCTACCACTTCTAAGCCCCTCAAAACCATCTACACAATCTCTAAACATTGTGTAGAAGGTGTCCATACATTCAAACCACTCAAAAACCTCATTTTCATAAAAGTCAAACTTCACACCTTAGTAGTTTGACTTTCTTGCATTTTGAAAGCCAAATTCTCACCTGAACCATTTCCTACCAATCTAACACTCCTGAGACCTCCTATACATCATATCTCAAGTGTCTAAGCCCTAAAAAACCAGCTGGAAATCACACAACTCCAACTGTCTTGAAAAGTGGATTGTTGCTTCAAGAGGAAGCAAGCCTTATCTCTTTGTAAAGGAAGGAGGATCTCTGGGTTTCTAAGCTTTTTAGCTTGCTCAAGACTTGTCTACAAGAGGTATGTGACATTCAAACCCTTTATTGATCATACATTATCATGTTTTATCATTTTAAGGTGATTTTGTGAAAATGTAGTCCTGCTGCCCCATTTTAGTTCTTTGTCAAGAACTCTTGTTCATGGTCATGATGTTCTGATTTGTTAATGCATTTTCATTTGTAAATGATATGTGGATGATGAGTTACAAATTTTGTGCTTAAATATCATATATAACTTGTTTTGAAGTTTTGGTCCATATGGTGTTTTTGATAATTTAACATGGAAATATGGTGTGTTTAGCTCTAGAGCTGTCAAGCCTTGTTCATCAGCAAGATTTGGATAACTTGTAAGTTACTCATAGGATCCCCCTGCCCAAGATCATGTTTGAATCTTTTTGGGGCATTTGTTTCATACTTATGCTATTTTCATGTCATTCTAGCTTTACCACTATTGAGTTGTGTCTTTGTGCTTGCCATGGTTGTATCTCCCTGTTCCAAGTCTTTGTTTAAATACTTACAGCCTGCTTGTTTGTTTTAAATTGGTTAAAATTTGAGAAACATGAAATATAGCTGTTAGGGTCTGTCATGATATTGTTGGTTTTATTGGATAGATGTGCCATTTCTATTTAGGAACAACTGTTGTTTGTTTCTAAATCATTTGCTAACATGTTTTGAAATGTATGATGTGCCTATGAGCTCAAAAGCCCTTTGCTTGTTAAAAGTGTTTTGTCATGCTTCACTTGCATTTTTCAAGGTTTCATGATGCCAGCCACTCACATTCTGTTCTAACTGATTTCCCTTTGGTCCATGCACATAAAATCAAGGTCTTACTCATTTAAAACTTGTGTATATATGAATCAACCATTTTATGAATGTTTCACTGTTCTGTCATAACAGCCCTGCCCCATATGCATGTTAACTTGCAGTTTGTGAACTCTTTTTTCATAGCAGTCTCTTTATAACTTGTATTGGTGCTTAGATCCATTCAATACCATAGGTATGAGATGTGTACATGTTTGAAATAGTGTGGAAATGCTTAGAACTGAGTTTGAATACCCTATTGCATCTCACAGCCACCAAAATGCATCTTGAAAACCATATCTTGCCACAATTGCTTTTTTTATCTCAATTTGTGTTCAACCTCACTCAAAATCATGTATGTATGCTGTGTGTGTGACTGTTTGAATCAGAATGTGCATAGAACTAGATTTTCATATCATCATGCATTGCCTTCATGTTATGTACAACTTGACATACCAATTTTTGTGACAATCCCTTTGTGGCTTCAAAACCTGTTTAATATCATTTCATACCATGTATATGGTGTGTAAGTAAGCTTTAATTGATCAACTCTTGCATGATACCTGAAATGCCTCATCTCTTGCACAAAACAGTTTTTTTTTTCACAAAAGCTACAGCTGCACACACCTACACTTTTTTCTGTTTGAGTTGTTTTAGATTATTTCATGAGCCTTGGACCTTTAGATAATATGATTAGGTTTTGTGTGTACTTGAACCAGACCTCTTTGTGAAAGTTGTGCCTGTTCTGTTTGACAGTCTATTACCAAGTGTGCCACACTTGCAGTTTGTAAACCAACTTTCTGTTGTATGTTTTTATGTTCATCCTTAAGTGTTAGAATCATTCATGGACATGTTTGAAAATTGTGTGTGGCATTTTTCTGATCTCAAAGCTGTTTCAATCTTGTTTGGTTTCAAATATGGCATTTTATGTGTTATGAGAGAAGTTAATAGTCGAGTTTCATCCCTATGATGTTCTAGGCTAACTTTGAGGCATAGACACACTTTATATCATGGTTTGAGCTTATGTATGGGACTGGTTCAAACAGATTATGCTCCCTCCTTGATTTTGGCTTTCAAACTTGCATCTTTCACTCATGCCATGTTGCCACCACTTTAACATCCAATCTATGTCTTGTATGTTGATATCATGTTTAAAAACTGCATGAAAATGATTTTTTGTCACTTTTTACACTAATCTTCCACCAGTGGAAGTTACTTGTAAAAACTGCATAAAAATGATTTTTGTCACTTTTTACACTGATCTTCCACCAGTGGAAGTTACTTGTAAAAACTGCATTAAAATTATTTTTGTCACTTTTTACACTGATCTTCCACCAGTGGAAATTACTTGTAAAATCTGCCTGAAAATACTTTTTGGCAATTTTTACACGGAACTTCCACCGGTGGAAGTTACCTTTAAAATCTGCCTGAAAATACTTTTTGGCAACTTTTACACTGAACTTCCACTAGTGGAAGTTACCTTTAAAATCTGCCTGAAAATACCCTTGGTCAATTTTCACCTTTTAGTGTCCCGCCGTGGACATCCCTCCCTTGATCCTAGCCTTAGGATTCGAGTCGTCGTGCTCGCTTTTACCGTCCCGCCGCGGACACCCTTTATCACGACAATCTCAATTTAGAATAGGAGTCGCCGCACTCCCTGTAAGTACTTTCTTATGAATACTTACATCCCTCTAGAACTTTCTTCCCCTTTTGGTCTGGATAGAACCAATAGGATTTAAATCATAGGTCTGGATAGAACCTTCCTCCCCTGTTGGTCTGGATAGAACCAATAGGATTTAAACTCGTAGGTCTGGATAAAACCTTCACCCTCTTTTAGTCCGGAAAGAACCAATAGATCCTTATTTTGTAGTTCGTGCCCGAACTACGACCGCTCTGATTTCTCATTGGACAATGAGAATACGTAGGCACAAGATGTGATATCTTGACGAGCAACCTTCCCCCTTTCTCCCACCTTTTGGCCTGAGATGAACCAATTGGTCTCACAATGTAGAACTTTAGGATAGAGTTTGGTTAACTCTATGTAAGAATCATGGACATGATTACTTACTTCCCTTTCTTGAGAGTTCAACATAGATCTAGAGAGTTTTGTGAAACTCTATACAAACATTGTTATGTTTGTTCCCCTTTGAACCTTGATCATAATCAATTGTTCTTCAACCCTAGTGAGGCGAACTACGATTGCTCTGATTCTGTCCTAGTCAGGATACGTAGGCAGAGGACGCGACGTCTTTGCGAGCAATTTTAGAAACTATCTTTAGGTTTTAACCTATACCCTTTACCCAACCCAAACCTTAGCAAACATTCACCGACTTAGCATGCAAACAAACAAAAGGTTCCTGTAGAGTACTACAAATGTTTAGGATGTGAAATACCTACCATATGCATAACCAACCCCCGTTCCCCGAATCTCTTAGCGTTGTTGTTACATCGCGAAAAGGGTTTTTCTTTCTTTAGACCTTTCCTTTGGATAAATTAAAGTCTGGTTGTGAATTTAAGAATTAAAGATTCAAGTTAATCAATAGCTTGGTATCACGATTTTCACCGCAACAGTATGCAAAGCAATGTAAAATGCAATCATGCAGCAGGAGATCAAGGCAACTGTGATGTTGAAGAGATGAAGGTTCTTTATCAACAAAACCACAATACTGCTCTGTCAAGAACAACCCTTATCTCTGATATGAAGAAAACCCTGATACCGGACCACAAATCTGCTCTGTCAAGAACAAACACTCATCTGATAATAAGGACCTCTGTCACAAGACCATAACTCTGCTCTGTCAAGAGCACACATCTCTGAAAATAAGGACCTCTGATGTAGGACCAAAAATCTGCTCTGTCAAGAACACACATCTCTGAAAATAAGGACCTCTGATGCACGACCAAAAATCTGCTCTGTCAAGAACAAACATCTCTGAAAATAAGGACCTCTGATGCAGGACCAAAAATCTGCTCTGTCAAGAACAAACATCTGATGAAAATAAGGACCTCTGATGCAGGACCAAAAATCTGCTCTGTCAAGAACAAACATCTGATGATGGGAACCTCTGATACCAACAAAACTGATTCACTATCAAGAAAACCAGGTAGTCTGAAGGTTAAGGTTTCCTGCAACAAACCCAACCATGCTCACAGGTATGGACCTAAACTGACACAAGTTCGGCATCCTATGCGGTCATCAGCGTCACAGACATTCAAGAGGGGTGATACGATACCCAGAAGGTGTGGCATCACCATCTCCTGAAGTGGCCTCACTCAGCTGCATCCCAAATGATCGGTCCCCAGAGTCGACAATCCTCCAAACCAACGACCCCCTCAACCCAAAGGGTTGAAAAAGAAGTCAACCGGGAGAACCTCGTCTGAGCGTGGATTTTAAGAGACACTAGTGCCTGCAAAGCAAGCACGCGCCCACTAATTTCCACAACTAATGCTAAGTACACTCAAGCCTGGGTCTGGCTTCTCACTCATCAGAATACCCTTCCCACAACAGCACAGATAATCATATCATACTGAAAATAAAATGCGATAAAATAAACACAACCCAACAAGTAATCATACAAGCGCTAGGATTGACTCTCGCACGGGACGTTGGATCCCAGGAAACTATCAAGTCCCCAGCAGAGTCGCCAGCTGTCGCTACCGCGAAAATAAGGTGCCGGCAAAACAGAAGCGTCGCCTCCTTTCGTTATTTATCTCTCAGAACGGGAAAGGAAATGATCGGAAAAACCTGACGAAAAGGTATAAGACAAGGTCGTCGCAACCGTTGTCTGGGTTCGGGAGTCGGTTACGCAAGGGGAAGGTATTAGCACCCCTCACGTCCATCGTACTCGATGGGATCCACGCTTGTTGTGTTTATTTGAAGGTTTTATTTTATCTATCTACCTATCAAGGCTGGCTTAAAAAAGAAAAGAAAATGACTCGGCAAAGCGTCGCGCTTTATGCCTACGTATTCTCATCAGAGAATGAGAAATCAGAGTCAACGTAGTTCGACTAACTACGGGTTACGGGGAAGATGGCTCGCCAATACGTCAGTATTGTGCCTACGTACTCTCAACAGATATGAGAGATCAGAGCTTACGTAGTTCGGGATAATACGGATTACGGGGATTCAGATTCATCTGTTTTATCGAGTAGGGTTAATGAACAGTTCCAGCAGTTTGGTGTACGCAGCTCGACCTTTGGAGACTTAGGCGTTACCGTTTGCGGTAGAACTGGGAGTTAACGACACTCTTTTCTTCAGAAAAGCTTCCTTTGAATTATGGGCCCACGGGGCAAAAAGGTTTGAAGTTTGTTTTCTGTCTTTTACGGAAGAACTGTTTTTTATGGTTGTTTGCAACTAATATCGCACTAGAGACTATGACCTGAGAATGAATGCGTCGCATGTCACCCAAAGGGTGCCATACTAAACATCCAGACTGTTGAAAAGAAACTCTCCAACAATCCTTTCTCAGATAGCTTAAGGATCGTAACGTACGACATCAGTTAACCTTTATTATTGTATTTTCATTTGTTTTGAGATGAGAAGAGAGAACAGGCTCAACTAAGAGGAGACTATCAAGTCCTAATGTTGTCATGCCAAGGATTCATCCTATGGTTAAGGTTTGAAACAGGGAGCTCCTAGAAGTTATCATGCATAGGCTTCAACCTAAAGTTCTAATCATCACTTCCTTATCAAAGGAAGTGAGATTCCTAGGGGATCATGTCAATGATAAACAAAAACAGATAAAGCATCAGCTTAAACAGTAAACAGTAAACAACTGTAAAATGCATGCAATGCAAGTGAGGGAGGAAATGTGTGTGGGACATCAGCTTCCACAAGCTCATCTCAACCTCAAGCCAGATATGAATAACTGCAATCATACAGAGGAAATAACATGCTATCAAGCAAGATAGAATAATAACTGCAATCATGAAAGAAAAATAAAATGCCATCAAGAAAACACAAACCACATGGGCAAGGGAGCAGGGCTCTACCAAATACCCGCAAGCAAAGCCACACAGTAAAAATACAAGCAGAGGGAGCAACTCAACCTCTAGTGCAATCATGCTCCTAGCTTAAATCGATCTAAATATGAACTTATTCTAATGCATCAAGCAAATCACACAAGTCACATCAATACATTTGCACAGAAAGAAAACAGACAGTCAAGAAAGCAGATCAACAGCTTCTACAGCTCCACAGCAAAGCAATCTTTTGACAGCAGTTCAGTCCTCAGTCTTCAACTGCTCTTCAAGGCTCTCATCTTCAATAGCATGTATCAACTTGCTTTTCCCAGCTTCTAACACATCCACATAAGTATCAACTTATCCCTCTCCTTCAACTTCAAGCTTCAGCTCTCCAGTCAACTCCACCTTCAGGCTTCACTCCTAACTGCAAGTATCAACTTGACTCCTTCAGGCTCTTAATGTATCAACATAAGTATCAACTTATCCTTTATTCCTCAAGCCTCAACTCTTCACTCAATCTCAATTGGATCTTCTTCACAAGTGTCACCTTGGTCTTCAAGCTTCAGCTCTCTTTGCTTTACCAATATCAACTTGTCTTTCTTCATCTACAAGCCTCAGCTCCTCAGCATAATCTTCAAACACAAAGAAGTATCAACTTCATCCTTCAATATTCTTCAAGCAAGGAACTCCATCCTCTAACAAGGGAGAAAGATTCATCTATCAAGAGAAAAGTTTGGATGATTGGTAGCAGAGTGAAGACCAAAGGTCACCACTAAGCCTCATGTCATCAGAGAAAGGGACCCTCAAAGGTTCTACCAACTTGTAGAGAGCCACACATCCTACCAAAGTAGGTATGAGGCCTTTACAAGGGGACCTTACATCACAGGGAAGAATGGAAGTGATCAACATCTTCCATGTTTATGAAGGAAGAGAATCTATCTAGAAGCTCTGCCTACAAGACCCTAATCTTAACACCTAAACAAAACTACACCAAAAGAAGGGAAGATCTTCACATCCAAGCCTCTTCAAGCAATCCAATTCATCTTCAACTTTCCTTCAACATCATCCAAGAACAAGCAAAGCAACACCCTAATCTAAGGGAACTAAAGATGTTAATCTAGTTGAGTTAGTGCATTAGAATCATCGAAAACTAGCACTTAAACTAAAATCAAGCAAAAATAGTAAACTACCTTGAAAAATCCTACCAAAATTCCTAAGGGACCCTAATTCAATCAGGAATCTACCCTACAAAAATTAGAGGTTGAATCATCCACCAAGTTCTAAAAATACAACCTAAACCACAAGGTATCAACCATAAACCCTAAAAATGGAGCTTCTAAAGGTTTCAACCTAAACTACCACTTATGTTCATCACAAAAAATGTGAGAAACATATATGGGGATCATGCATATCTACTCTAACTACTCACAAAAAAATCAAGATCAAAATCATCATCACATGATCAAACCAAATTTCACAATATCAACCATCAAGCATGATTATTTTAATATCAACTAAAATGTAAAAATTCCCATAAAATCATAAAATGCATGAAATAAAAATATTTTTTATCTAAAAAATACTAGACCCTATCATGAATCCAATGCAAAAAGAATGGGATCAATTGAATCATTTTTCCATTTTTTATGAATTAATCATTAACCATGCATAAAATGAAAAAATAATATGAAGATCCAAATAAAATGATAAACACACGGTGCAGATAGCAATAAAAATCAGTTCATTATAGCAATTGGGACATCAGGGGGTGTGGTTATCAGTTATTTCACAAAGCCCAAAATCAGCTGATTAATGAAACGCATCGTTTCATTAAGTTCAGAGTTCTTCACAAAATGAGAAGCACGCGTGGCCGTTGGATGAGGCCTTTGGTCCAAGTCAAACCTTGATCTGATGGCTATCAAGTCATCTCCTTCATTTCAAATCTCTACAACTCAGGCCACCTGCGTGCCCAAAGTCACCGCCGGTGACATTCTCCGGTCATCTCCCTCAACCCTAACTTTCTCCACAGGCCTCCATTCCAAGAGGTCTCTACATGAATCTTGCCCCAATTTTCCTCACGAATCCATTCATGCCCTTAATTTCCTCTGAAACCTCAAGATTTGCAAGAACCATATCTCAACCGAAAATGGTAACATCCCTAATTGGTCACTAGTTCTCAAATTAATGATCTGAAAACCTTCCTACATCAATCCTCACTTCATCTAACATCCTAATCCCTCTTAATTCTAACTAATACAAGCTGGAGATTGAAAGTTACCAACCTGAAAATTTCGTGTGCACAGAAGTAGCAAGCCTTCAAATCAAGCCTTCAAATGCTCCAGACTCCTTCAGTGAATCACTTCCAAGCTTCTATATGCAATAGAATTGATTGAAATGGCTTCAATTCTTGGATTCGGTTCTGAGTTGCAGAGGAATTTCTTCAATGGCTCCCACACGATTCTCCACCAATCTTGCTCAATTCTCCATCTGGATTCATCCACCAATGCTAGAGCAAGCTTCTGAGATTGAAATCTTGGATTAAAATGGCTTCAAACCTTGTAACCGATCTTGATTTGCAATGTGAAATCTCAAAGTGCAATCTCAGTTTTCTCTCTCGATCATCACCAACCTTGGCCTTGGATCACCTCTACTCAATATATAGAACATGTATGGATGATCTAGAAAGCTCTAGATCCTTCTAATGAGAAGTTCAATCTCTCATGTCATGAGAAGTTCAATCATATGCCATGGTATGCATAGTTCTGTTAGCATCTTGAAATCACACTATTCCCTTCCAATTTATCCCCTAATGACATTTTGGATGTGTTTAGCTTGCAAGGGGCCTTGGTCATGCCTTGAATTTAGGTTTGACCAATGTTACTTAAGATGTAAGTAACTACTTTTCAAAGCAAGTCCACAAATTAAACTTCAATTCAAAATTGTGGATAAACCAATGTTCTTAAAATGTATTTTAGAATCAAAATGACATATTACATGCCTTGGTTTGGACATGTAGATCAAAAATATCAATTTCCAACTTTGGTTCATTGAAAATCACCCTTATTTTAGGTCATTTTTGCAACTTTGAGCTACAAGCAATTTCAACATCTCATGAACTCTTGGCTAGCCTTAAAACATCATTTTGAACAAGTTTGATGTTGAACATTTTCCCATTTGAAGCTTGGAAATAGGAGTTATGGCCTTATGGTTGAAATGACCTATAATCTCCAAATGACCAAAATGCCCTTGACTTGTCAAAGCCATAACTTGAGTTCTACAAGTCCTATCAAGGACTTCTAGTACTCTCTAGAAAGCTAAGAGAATAAGGAACAACATTCATGTTGACCAAAAGTTCATAGGAATCATCCTTCTAGGGCAAACGTTTCATGCAAGTTGGACAACTTTCAAGCCCCCAAATTCACATACCTCAGATGACCTGTAACTTGTCAAAGTCATAACTTGAGTTATACAAATCCTATCAAGGACTTCTAGCACTAAAATTAAAGCTAAGACCATGATCTACAACATTCATGTTGGGGGCAAGATGAGATGACAATCACATCTTGAGCTACACTGCCTTGAAGATAGGGGTCAAACTAGGGGATTTTACACTATCAAGTCTTAGAAACCCTAGCTTGAAACTTCTCAAACTCTTCAATCATGATGAGTTGACCTTGGAATCATCCTTAGAACATATTAATGCATCAATCCATGATCACATGGCTCTTGTATTAGGTCTCAACCTCCTTCAAATCCTCAGTTGACTTAGGGTTGACCCAGTCAAACCTTATCTGCACCAATCATGGCTGAGGCTTCTTATTCTTGCACAATGACCTGTCTAGGCCTCAAAGTGATCTTAAAAACTTCTCATGAGCTCTCTCAAGACCTCAACTCTAACTTCATGGCTTCAGAATCATCTGATGACTTCCCACAACTCTCAAGTTAGGAGACACACCCTCTTGGCTTCAATCACCCTCTCTGAGGCTCTTTTAACTTCTCTAACAAGGATATCAACCCTTGAACACTTGAATAACCTTCTTAGCTAGCTTCATAGTCTTGTGTAGCTATTGGTTGGTAATCATACCTCTTGATCTCCTGCATACATGTCAATGAAATGCAAATGATAATGCTAATGTGAATGAAATGAAACATAAGCTAGGTAAAGAAAAGTTGAGCAAATTTTGGGGTGCAACACCATGGACTTACGGGTTGGAGGTATATTGCGATGGTGAGAAAATTGAAGTAAATAAACAACCAGATGGGGTTGTAGATAATGTTGTAGGAACAGGAGGTATGACTAGAAGTGGGAGAATCTTCACATCGCCTGAGGTAGAGGCAGAAAGATTGGCAAAGGGGAAAGCCAAGGTAGACGAGAGTGGCCCCTCGAAGATAAAGGAAAATGAAATGTCGCTTAAGGATGTGGAAGAGTTTATGAGGCTCATCTGTAAAAGTGATTACAAAATCGTTGAGCATCTCCAGCAAACACCATCAAAAATCTCGATCTTGTCACTGCTATTATGTTCCGAGGCCCATCGGAACGCGTTGCTGAAGATCCTAGACACGTTATTCGTTCCTCAAGACGTTTCGGTTAATCAATTAGAAGGGGTGATGGCGCATGTTAATGCAGGCCATAGTTTGGGCTTTACGGATTTTGATTTGACCCCGAGGGGGAGAGAGCATAATATGGCGCTGCACGTCTCAGTTGAATGCAGGGGCACGGTCATGTCCCGTGTTTTAGTAGACACTGGATCTTCCTTGAATGTGCTTCCAAAGAAAGAAATGATGAAGTTGGATATTAGGGGGATTCTCTGCACGCCCAGTGACTTGGTGGTCAGGGCATTTGATGGTACGCGGAGGTCAGTTTTCGGATCAATAACATTACCATTGCAGGTGGGGCCGGAAGTTTTTGAAACCAAATTCTATATAATGGACATCCAGCCAGCGTATAGTTGTCTTCTCGGACGCCCATGGATTCATGCCGACGGGGCAGTCACATCCACGTTGCACCAAAAATTGAAGTATATGGTGGGGGATAGTGTCGTCACTGTTTGCGGAGAAGGAGATATTCTGGTTAGCCATCTGTCTTCATTCAGATATGTGGAAGTCGACGGCAAAATCCACGAGACACCCTGTCAGGCATTTGAAGGGCTAAAGATTAAAGACAAAGCTCCAATACCCAAGATATCAGATGTGGCGGTGTCGTCATACAAAGAGGCTCAGGCTCTAGTGCAGGCAGGCGAAACCAAGGGCTGGGGTCAGGTGTTGGAGATTCCCGTGAAGAATGACAGGTTCGGGCTTGGATATCACCCTTCGTCGTCAGCATCCTCTTTAGGAACGCCCAGGTTTCGAGGACCAATAACCATCACACCAAGCGGGGTGAGCTTCGAGACTATCAATGCTGTTTCCGATTCTGAAGAAGGAGATAGCGACTGTGATATGGACACATGGATCAAGCCAGGCATGCCCGGACAAAGTCTCTGCAATTGGTCTATTCAGGAGACTGTTCCTGTGACAACTAAACAGTAATGATTTGTTTTCTTAATTGTTGAATAATCTTGTGCCCTACCCGGGGCATAGTGGTTTTGCTCTGGGCCATTTGGTTATGTACAGTACATTGTTTAATCATGAATAAAGGCATTTTTTCATATACAAATGTTGTGATCCCTGTTTTTCCTGTTTTTTATCTTTTACAATAAAATGGCAACGTGGTTATTTGCTTTGTATGCGTTTTGAAGCATTTAACCATTTCCTTTGCAGGATTACTATTTCAGATGACATCTATGAACCGCCTATGACTCGCTTCGACTTCGAGCACCCGATATTTCAGGCTGAGGAAGAGATTGTCGAAGATGGCGACGTGCCAGAAGAGCTGACCTGGTTATTGAAACAAGAAGAAAGAATCATTCTGCCTCATGAGGAAGTCATTGAGATTGTCAATTTGGGATCGGAAGGGGTTGAAAGGAACATCCGTATAGGGGCTGCACTGCAAAGCGACATCAAGCAAAGGCTGGTTGAGATGCTCAAAGAGTACAGTGATATATTCGCTTGGTCGTACGAGGATATGCCTGGGTTGGATACGGATATGGTTGTTCACCGTCTGCCATTAAAAGAAGAATGCCCGCCGGTTAAGCAGAAACTCCGAAGAACTAGACCGGACATGGCTGTGAAGATTAAGGAGGAAGTTCAAAAACAGTGGGATGCTGGTTTCCTAGCTGTTATAAAATATCCCTCATGGGTCGCTAATATTGTGCCAGTACCAAAGAAAGACGGTAAAGTGAGAATGTGCGTAGACTACCGTGACTTGAACAAAGCGAGCCCGAAAGATGATTTTCCACTTCCTCACATCGATGTGCTGGTTGATAACACTGCTCAATTCTCTGTATTCTCCTTCATGGATGGCTTCTCGGGTTATAATCAGATCAAAATGGCGCCAGAAGACATGGAGAAGACTACTTTCATTACTCCCTGGGAAACATTTTGTTATAAAGTGATGCCCTTCGGATTGAAGAATGTTGGGGCAACATATCAACGCGCTATGACGACTCTCTTTCATGACATGATGCATAAAGAGATCGAGGTTTATGTTGATGATATGATTGCCAAATCCCAGACGGAGGAGGAGCATTTGGTTAATCTGCTGAAATTGTTCAAAAGGCTTAGGAAGTTCAGGCTGAGACTGAACCCTAACAAGTGCACCTTCGGGGTGAGATCGGGTAAACTGCTGGGGTTTATCGTGAGCGAAAAAGGAATAGAGGTTGATCCTGCGAAAATAAAAGCAATACAAGAAATGCCGACGCCTAGAACAGAAAAAGAAGTACGCGAATTTTTAGGGAGGTTGAACTATATCGCCCGGTTCATATCTCACTTAACTGCGACGTGCGAGCCATTATTCAAGCTGTTGAAAAAAGACCAGGTTGTGACCTGGAATGAAAATTGTCAAAAGGCGTTCGACAAGATAAAAGAATACTTGCAGGAACCCCCTGTTTTGATACCCCCAGTGGCCGGGAGACCGTTGATTATGTATTTGACGGTTCTTGAGGAAAGTATGGGTTGTGTTCTCGGGCAACACGACGAGACAGGACATAAAGAGCATGCGATTTATTATTTGAGTAAGAAGTTCACAGACTGTGAGTCCATATACTCAATGCTCGAGAAGACGTGTTGCGCGCTAGCCTGGGCCGCCAAACGTTTGAGGCAGTACATGCTAAATCATACAACCCTGCTCATTTCAAAGATGGATCCAATCAAATACGTGTTTGAGAAGCAAGCGCTCTCCGGAAGAATTGCCCGATGGCAGATGGTGTTAACCGAATATGATATTCAATATGTTTCTCAGAAGGCTATTAAAGGTAGCGTTTTGTCAGAGTACCTTGCGGAGCAGCCTGTTGAGGACTACCAATTGATGAGGTTTGATTTTCCTGACGAGGATATCATGTACCTAAAGATGAAAGATTGTGAAGAACCGTTGCCGGACGAAGGACCAGAGTTGGGTTTCAAATGGCAGTTAATATTTGACGGAGCAGTGAACTCCTATGGTAGAGGAATAGGGGCAATTATTACTACTCCTCAGGGGTCGCACATCCCATTTACTGCTCGATTGACCTTTCCGGTTACAAATAATGAAGCTGAATATGAGGCTTGCATCACGGGTCTTGAAGAAGCTATTGATTTGCGAATCAAACATCTGGATGTATACGGAGACTCAGTTCTAGTAGTGAACCAAATTAAAGGAGAATGGGAGACACGACAGCCCAATTTGATACCATATATGAATTATGCAAGGAGATTGTTGCCTTTCTTTGACAAGGTGGAATTGCATCATGTGCCGCGAGCAGAAAATCAAATGGCGGACGCCCTGGCGACATTGTCTTCCATGTATAAAGTTAACTTCTGGAACGAGGCTCCCCGAATTGTTGTCTCTCGGCTTGACAGACCTGCCTTCGTATTTGCTATTGACGAAGCATCTGATGATAAACTCTGGTACTATGACATCCAGAATTTCCTGAAGAACAAGGAGTATCCGGCTGGGGCATCCAGTCGAGATCAGAAGACTCTCAGGAGATTGGCTGGCAATTTCTATTTGAACCCGGATGGTGTCCTATACAAAAGAAACCACGACTTGGTGTTGCTACGTTGTGTAGACGAGAAAGAAGCGAAGTTGCTCATGGAAGAGATACATGAGGGTACATTTGGTACACATGCTGGTGGGCATGCTATGACGAGAAAACTGTTGCGGGCAGGTTATTACTAGCTAACTATGGAAACAGACTATTTCAAGTTTGCAAAAAGATGTCATAAATGCCAAATTTATGCGGAAAAGGTCCATGTACCCCCAAGTCCTCTGAATGTGATGTCATCACCGTGGCCATTCTTGATATGGGTAATTGATATGATCGGGAAGATCGAGCCTACGGCATCAAACGGACACCGGTTCATTTTGGTGGCAATTGATTACTTCACCAAGTGGGTGGAGGCAGCGTCGTATGCCAATGTCACCAAACAAGTGGTAGCCAGGTTTATCAAGCGAGATATCATCTGCAGATATGGAATCCCTGAGCGGATCATCACCGACAACGGTTCGAACTTGAATAACAAGATGATGAAAGAGCTGTGCCAGAATTTTAAAATCGAACATCACAACTCTTCTCCTTACCGACCCAAGATGAATGGCGTTGTTGAAGCGGCCAACAAGAACATAAGGAAGATTGTTCAGAAGATGGTTGTAACATACAAGGACTGACACGAGATGCTACCTTTTGCTTTGCACGGTTATCGTACGACGGTACGCACATCAACCGGGGCAACCTATTTCTCGTTAGTATACAGAATGGAGGCAGTGTTACCATTGGAAGTGGAGATTCCTTCCTTGAGGGTATTACGAGATGTCCAACTTGACGAGGCAGAATGGGTTAAAGACAGGTTGAATCAGCTGAGTTTAATGGATGAGAAGAGGCTAGCTTCCCTAGCATATGGTCGGTTGTATCAAAGCCGGATGAAGAAAGCATACGATAAGAAGATACACCCTCGAAGCTTTCAGACGGGCGACCTTGTGCTGAAAAGGATTCTCCCGCCACAAACAGATCACAGGGGCAAATGGACCCCTAATTACGAAGGGCCATACGTTGTAAGAAAAGTCTTCTTAGGGGGAGCTTTGCTACTATCTACCATGGATGGTGAAGACTTTACATCGCCTATGAATTCGGACACAGTTAAAAAATACTTTGCTTGAAAGTGACCCGCTGGACAGAAAAAAGAGAGTCCAGGCAAAAATGGGGCATCCTGGCGAACCAAAAACAGAATAAAAGGTTCGGGCAAAAGTTAGGGATAAAATTGAAAAGATGTATACCCGCGAAGTCGAAAACCTGCATTGGGCGACTTCGGCAAAAAAGGGTATCCCGATGAATTGAAAACCCGCAAAGGGCGATTCACGCAAAAGTTAGGGATTGAAAAAGCAAATGACTGCGGTCCGAATCTGATACTGCATTGCTTAGTGGTTTGGGAGCACCTGAGGGTTCGTTTATCCAACACAATCTCTTCCGAAAATTGAATATCGGGAAAGCGCCGGAGTCAGGCGAGTCATAGGAGGATCAGTTCACGATGTTTGTCTGCACCACGTTGCCGACATGTGTACAAATTCGAGTTGTATTTGTATTTTTATGCTTCCTGTGCATATAGGTATGTGTGTGTGCGTAACTTCCTCTTTTCAGGAGTTGCATCCGATGTACAAAAATTTGCCTATTCAGAGGCCTGTTATTAATAAAACATGTTATTCAGCATTTGATGTTTGTGCGTTACTGTTTTGTATGTGGAAAGCGCCGATGTTTTGATAAACTTACACTTGCATAACTTTGCTGGCCCTTGCCAATAATTGCTAAAACTTCGAATTGACTGAAGTAATGTCACGAACACTAACCCGAATAGGTTTGGTTGTATAGATTTGTCTTGTCTCGTTTGTGTTTTGCAGGGTTCTCGCCTTGAAAGAGGACAATCAGAAAATTGTGCCCCCAGCAGGGGGTTCGTTGTGAAAGACTTGACTTCGTGCGACGCCAATCCCCAGGAAGGTCGCCCATCATCTTCGAAAGTTGAGTTGATTTTACCCCTTTCAAAGAGATCAATTTCCCAGCTAGTCGCAGCTTATCCCCAGAGGATATCCCCAGCCAGTCAAGATCAGTATCCCTTGCAGAGGTTGCACTCCCTAGAGAGTCGAGTACGTGAACGATCAATCCCCAGCTTGGAGGATTCTCGCAGTGTTTAACCAAGTCATAGTTGGTTCAAAAGGATTATTCCCATAGAAGATGGTTTTTCCCTCGCAGGTCGTCATGCCTTCGTCAGGATGATTATCCCCAGCGGAGCGGTAAATCCGAGTTTGTAAGTTGTGCCCAGACAGCATCGTCCCCTCCAGAAGGATTTCCTCGTTCCCCAGCTGAGTCGTTTCTTGTTCAGTCAGTTTACTTTCCCCAAGAGAGTCGATTCTTCCCCAGCGGAGTTACTCTCCCTAGCGGGTGTTCTTTCCTCCCAGTGGAAATCAAAATTTAATCTCCTCGGCAGAGTTGGTAGTATTGCCGGCATTTATTTTGCGGGAGAATTTTATGATACTCGTTCATCCCCAACAGGGTGGTTTTTGTCCTCAGCGGTCGTGTTGATGAAGCAAGCTTGTTAAATTTTTCCCAGCAGCTTGAGCCCGCATTCGCATTTGCATATAGTGTCATATTTGCATCTACCCAAAAACGCGTAGCATATCCGTGCTGTACGGAGCATTACGCCATTGTCGAACATGTGCATTTTGAAACATAAGTCAGGTTGGTTAACCTTTGGTTTTCAGGTGTTGTTTCCCTTGCAGGTGGAGAGAGCTCTTGCTCAGATCAATTACCAAATATTAAAAATCTCAGCATGTGATGATAATGTTCGTCTTGTCATTATTCCCCACAGAGTTGCTTGTTTAAGTTTCTCTTACCCCTCCAGCAGAGCATTTCTTCAAGATTGTTGTTATGTCGTTATCAAAAAGTTGTCGCTTATGTCGCAGTAAGTATCTGGCAGTGTGATTTCAGAAAATCCCCAGTAGAGTCCTTCTCAGATTTATTGTCGTGTCAGCATTATAGATTGAAGATTGGACCATTATGTGTTTACCCATTTGATTGATGGAGTTAGCTACTGCAAAGATAGGCAGAGGAGCTGTAGTCGGGATATTACCCGTAGCGATGGCGATGTTATTTTCCTGTAGTGGTGACAGAGATATTACCCGTAGCGATGACGGTGTTATTTTCCTGTAGTGGTGACAGAGATATTACCCGTAGCGATGGCGGTGTTATTTTCCTTTAGTGGTGACAGAGAGTTGTTACCCGTAGCGATGGCGGTGTTATTTTCCTGTAGTGGTGACCAAGAGTATTACCCGTAACGATGGCGGTGTTATCTTCCTGTAGTAATGACAGAGTATTTACCCGTAGCGATGGCGGTGTTACTTTCCTTTAGTGATGACAAAGAGTATTACCCGTAGCGATGGCGGTGTTATTTCCCGTAGTGATGGTGGAGTATTTCCCGTAGTGATGGCGGAGTCATTACCCGTAGCGATGGCGGTGTTATTTCCCGTAGTGATGGCGGAGTATTTCCCGTAGCAATGACGGTGTTATTTTCCCAGAGCATTTCCCGTAGTGGTGGCGGAGTTCTTTTCCTGTATCGTTGGCAGAGTTATGTTTGTTGATAGAAGTACTTCCCCAGGGAAGTCATCCAGGTTATTCCTATATTGACAAGTTTGGTGCCGCGCAGGCAGTTAATCAGATATGTATCAGGTGGTTGATCAGGTGACCCTAACAATCAAGTTCAGTTGACGAATGTTGTTCCCCAAGCAGTGGTGCAGTTTATCTCTACGGTTGGCAAATTTCCGGGTTCTTGGTATTCAACTGTCTCGTACCTCGAATGTTTGAAGGCCGTTCGCTCTTCACCCAGTCGGGTCCAAGCCGTTTGAATAGGGGCAGCTGTTGCACCCCAAAATTTGCTCAACCTATTTCACCTGGTTTATGTTTCAATTGCATTGTCATTTGCATAATAAGTCATGTACATAGTCTAATCATTTGCATATCATAGCATAACAAGTCATCTAGCAAGGGACCAAGTGCCATTCTTATCAGAAAGAGGCCCATCATGGGGTTTTATTCAAGTTCAAGACCATCCAAGTAATCAAGAAATGAGTTGAAGCTGTGAAAAGTTTGAAGGTCAACCAGTGGATTTCTCTCCTAATTTGAGGTATTGAGTGTCATCAATGGAATATGGACTATGGCTGAGGGTATGGAATGTGTACAAAGATCATGGAAGACCTAGAGGGTCATTTTGAAGATGAGACAAGTCATTGATACAAGTACAAGAGCCAGAGTTGAAGTATAGTCAACTAGGGTTTCATCTGGGTCAACCCTAGGTCAACTGAGTGATTGAAGAGCATCAAGGCTTAATGGAAGGTTGTGGAATTCATGAATTGATATGTGTATACATGTGTGGTGTTGTGCCAAGGAGAAATCAAAAGGAATCAAGAAGAAGAGGAGTTACTAAATTAGGGTTTCAGTGTAAAAAAACCCTAATTTAGGCTTAACTTCCAAGCCAGATAAGTCAAGATGCAAGTTTCAAATGAAGTCTTGGTCAACATGAAACTTTTAGAGCTTCTCATTAGATTTAATTTGAGTACTATAAGTCTTCAAGAAGATTTGTAGAACTCAAGTTATGGTTCTTGCAAGTTATGGGTCCTCAGAGGACACTGAAATTTATCTGTGAAAGTCACTTGACTTCCAAGCAACTTTTGCTCATCAAGAATTTTCAAATGGATTCTTGGCCAACATAAGAGTTGTAGATCTTGGTCTTAGATTTAATTTGAGTACTAGAAGTCCTCAAGGGGATTTATGGAACTCAAGTTATGGTCTTGGCAACCCAGGGGTATTTTGGGAAAGTTGAATTACAGGTCATTTTTCAACATAGGTCCAAATCTCCATCTTCCACTCTTCAAATGAAACAATGTTCAACATGAGATGTGTTCAAAATGATGTTTTTAGGCTATATAAGAGGTCATGAGAGTTTGAAATGGCTTGCTTCATAAAATCATAAAAATGGCCTAAAATGAAGGTGAAATTCAAATGAACCAGAGTTGAAAATTAGGGTTTTTGATCTACAAACCCAAACCAAGCCATATGACATACCAATTTGATTGTAAAAAGCATTTTGAGAACATTGACATTGCCACAATTTTGAATTGAGGATTATTTTTATGACTTGCTTTGTAAATGGGTTACTTGAATCATAAGTAACAATTGCAAAACCACACTTCCAAGCAAATGCAAGGCTCCTTTCCATCCATACACCTCCAATATCTCATTTGGAGAGAATTTAAACTCAGAACCAAGTGAATTGCAAGACAAAACATGAGATGGTATGTGCATAGCATAAGAAGAGATTTTCATGACATGAGAAGTTGATTTTCTCATTGGATCAATCTAGAACTTTCTAGGACCTTCAAATACATTCTATATATACTTGTGAAGAGGTTCAGAGCAAGTGTTGGTGAGAATTGAAGGAGAGAAGAGAGATTGAGATCAGAAATTTCTTGTTGCAATTCAGAATCGGTTACAAGCTTTTACACCATTTCAATCCAAGATTTTGATTGCATTCACTTTCATTGATACTAGTGAGTGCTTCCAGATCAAGTTCCAAGCAAATTGGTGGAGAAATCGTGTTCTTGAAGTTGAAAATCTTCATCTGCAACTCAGATACGGATTCTAAGATCCAAGCTACTTCAATCAATTCTTTTGCATACAGAAGCAAAATTATGACTCATTGAAGGTGTCTGGAAGTTCCCAAAGCTTGATTTGAAGATTTCATACCTCTGTGCATCAAGATTTTGCAGGTAGGTACTTTTCAATCCACAGCTTGATTTAGGTAGTTTTAATCTGTTTTGATTAGTTAGATTCAATGTAGGTTAGTGTATGAAGCTTTCTGGTAGCTTTAGGATCGATTTAGATGCAATTAGTGGAGTGATGCAATTTCTGTTCATGCTCATATCTTGTTGTTCTTGATGATATAATCATAGTTTGATGGCTAGAAATGATCAGTGAAGCATGGTGAAGAGTTTAGGCCACTCAATTTTAGGTTTGGTGAGATTCCATCCTTGACCAATTTCTGAGATTTCCATCGTGTTTGGAGAAGGGGAATGTTTCAATGTGTTTAATTACCATGGTTGAATTGCTGGTGAAAAATGGAGTGAGTTAGGGTTTTTATTTTTTATTTTTGATGGAGAATCAGAGAAATGCGAATTGGGGAAGATGAAGTTGCAAGCTCTGTGCTTCCATGGTGTTTTCCCTCCAGGCATGTTCAAATGGAGAAGATGACTTTACCACCATTGGATGTGAAGAAGACTTTGACTGGAATCAAGATCCAACGGCCACGCGTGTTTTATTTTTGTGAAGGAGGAGTCTGAGAGAGGAAACGTTGCGTTTCATTAAAACGAAGCAATGGGCTTAGTTTGAAACATGATATCCACACCCCTATTCCAAAGCCCAATAGGAAATACACTATTATTTGTTGCTATTCATACCGTGGATTTCTCTTTTTTCTAGTTATTTTCCACTTAATTTTCTGAATAGAATTGGGCTTAGGCGCGCTGCTATCCCCACCCCCTTTTTGGGCCCAAGTATTAAAAGGCATTGATTCTGATTGCTATTTGACACGCTCATTTTTCCATTTTCTCATATTTTCTCATATTTTCACATTCATTTTAAGTTCTTTAAAAATTCATAATAAATTGGAAAATTAATATTTTTGCATGGGAGTTTTTCCTCATTTTCATCAAGACATCAAGAAAATTATAAGAGAATAAAAATGTCATTTCATGCATTTTTATATTTTTTGTTTATTTTTACTTTTAATAGCTTTTATTTCATTTTCATTTGATATTGCAACTTGCTGATTTTAGTATGGTCATGTGGCTTAGAATTTTGATGTGATTCTTTTTTCTATAGTTAGATAATAGTATTAGGTTCCCCCTGGATTTTTGTCACATTTTTGTGACTTAAATTTAATTGTTTTTGAGAGGTGTGAAGCAAGTGTGCTAGAATTAGGGTTTCAACTTGACATAGGTGCATTTCAACACATAGTCCTTGGGTTTTTAGTTTGATTTAGGCCTTGGGATTTATGTGGGGTATAGGGTACATAGTTAGAGTCCCTTAGAAATTAATCTAGGATTTTATAATGAGTTTTGCCATTTTATTTGATTTTTGCAAATGAGTTGATATTGGTGTGTTCCCTCTTGGGATATTGTGTTGTTTGATGGGTTTTGGGCCTCTTCTTTGGGTGTTGGGGTTTGTGCTTGGCTTGAGTAGTATGAGAAGACTTTGAGGATGATTGAAGGCAAATAATGATGCTTGGATCTTAAGTTGCTTGTGCTTGAAGATTGCCTTTGAAGACCTAGGAGATAGGAGATGTAGGAAGAGCTCTAGAAGTAGACTGATTTCTTCTGACAAACATAGAGAGCTTCTTGTGCCTCTATTCCATCCTATGATACAAGGTCCCCTAAAAGAGTTCCATCTCTCCTTAGGAGGGATGTAGAGCATGCTTTGATTGGGTAGAAACTTGAGGATACCTTTCACTTGTTGTGTTAAGATCTTAATGATTTCCCTGGGTTATCATTAAGCATCTTAACATTCCAACTTCATCTGTTAGTTGATTCTCTTCTGTGAGTGTCTGCATTGAAGATGAAAGCCTATTGAAGATAAGAAGTTCATTGATGATTGGAGAAGATGAAGCTTGTGCCTGTCAAAGCTGGGTATCTGTTGAAGATCAGGGTTTTGCTGCTGGTTGAAGCTGCCTGTTTATTGAGGTTCAGTGCTTGCTAAAGCTGAAGATTATTGGAGACAAGAGCTTATCTGAAGTTTGAATATCATTGGAGAGTGAAGATGGGATCTTGTCTAAAGTTGTTACTGTCAACCTTGTGTTGTTAATCACCTGTAGCTGCTAGAGCTGGTGCTGTTTGAACTGCTGTAGGAGCTATTGTGGCTGTCTGAGCTGGTGTTGGGTGTGGTTTTCTTTGCTGTATAGTTTGTTGATTTTCCCTTAGGTTTGAGGTGAAGCTGTTTCACTTTGCCTATTATTTGTTGCTGCATCTCATGCATTTTACTGTTTACTGTATATCTGTTGTTTCTTTCCTGTTTATCCCCTAAGATCTCTGATTTCCTCTGCGCAGGAGGGAATTATGACAGACATTAGGTTGTAATCCATGCATGATAACATTAGGGTAGTTTTGATTCCCATTTTCAAACCCTAGGTTTTTAGACTTCTCTTTTATCTCAGAACAATTCAAAACACAGTAATAAGGATAGTCGATGTCGTATGCTACGAGCCTTAAGCTATTTGAGAAAGGTTGTTGAGGGGTCACTCTTCAGTAATCTGGTTGCTTAGTGTGTTACCCTTAGGGTGACATACGACGTAGTCATCCTCAAATCATAGTCTCTAGTGCGTCAGAGATTGCAAACATCATGAAAAACAGTTCTTGCGTAAAAGACTGAAAACAAACATCAAAATGTCATTTTTGTCTGCTTGGACCTTAATCAGGAAAAACCCTTTCATAAGGAGATAAAAACAGTCAGACAAGCTTGTGTCTTCCGTAGCCCGAACTACGTTTGCTCTGATCTTTCATGCTGTATGAAAGTACGTAGGCATAGGATGCGATATCCTAGCGAGCAACCTTCCCCTCCTTTCCCGTAGGTAGGCGAACTACGTTGACTCTGATTTCTCGTTCCAGACGGGAATACGTAGGCATAAAGTGCGATACTTTGCCGAGTCATTTTATTTTCTTTTAACCCTTGACCTGTAGCGTAGATAGAATAACAATCTGTACTAGAAAACAAGCGTGGATCCCGTCGAGTACGACAGACGTGAGGGGTGCTAATACCTTCCCCTTGCGTAACCGACTCCCGAATCCAGGATTTGGTTGCGATGACCATTCATTTCCCGTCTTTGCGTGAGGTTTATTTCGAGTGTTTCCTTTCCCTCCTTTGGGATAAATAATGCACGGTGGCGACTCTTCTGTTCAGCCGGCGCCGATTTTCGCAGTAGCGACACCCATGACTATTGGACTGTCCACCAGAGATTTGCTAGTTACAATTTGAGATTTGCTATTGGACGATTAAGTCCTTAGTGAGAATATCTTTAATCGTCTACCCTAATTCCTATGTCCATATAGAATTATAAATGAGATAAAGCAATCAATTATCAATAATTATTTCGATTCCTATATGGTATCCCTAGTCCAAGGTGATATCTACTAAAGGATGATCAAAAGCAAAGTCTTAACAACAGCGGTCCAGCCTAATCATTAATCGTAAATCAAACCCTATTGGTCCGACAGGGCAAGCGTTAAGAACAGCTAGAGATCAAATCAATTATTAAAACAAAGGAAATGTCATTGCAATACTAATATCAGAGTCATTACAAATTCAAATCAGGGACACCCCCTAGCATTAGGGAGTTTAGCTACTCATAATATTCATAAAAAATACAAAAAAAAAAAACTAGACATTACAAGATAATAGGAATCCTTGATCTTCATTCGTTTCCGCTCATGAAAACCTTCAGTTTTCCTATCACCTTGATCTCTCCAATCTTGATCGTGTAATTCATCTCTAGCCGAAAATTGTTCTTTTTTTCTTCTCAGAATCTCTCTTAAATACTCCCAGGTCCAACACAGTAATAATAAAATATCCAAAATACCCATAGGGATCACAAAGGCCCAAAAAATAAGAAATTTGGAAGATGAAGCGCATCAGCCAACACGGGCCATGTCAGCTGACACGGGCGGCCGTGTTGGCTCTTTGGTTATCTGTTGAAAAGAATGTCTACTCCAAACTTGCTGACACGTGTCGTGTCAGCTGACACGGGCACCCGTGTCAGGCCACTGTCCAAACCTCAACTTCCTTCATCTTGGTACCATCCTGACACAGGCCGTGTCAAGTGACACGGGTGGACGTGTCAGGCCCCTGTGTCACTTCTAAAACTCTTCCAAATTCCTGTTGTTTTTCCTGGTTTTTTCTCTAATTCTTCTTGATTGCTTACCTGAACCTAAAAACAATGGAAATACCAAACCAACGCATAAATGCGATAAAAGGAAATAAAATGCCACTAAACATATAAGATAATTAACTAAAACTCATGGTAAAATAACGTATAAAAATCACTGATCAAATACCCCCAAACTTAAATTGTTGCTTGACCTCAAGCAACAAGCTTGGATAAAAACTTTCCAGATCAACCGGTATATATCAAATAAAAGACTTGTGATGGTAAGGTGTGTCGATACTCATACGTGAGTGTTTCTTCCGATCGGTTAAAACTAGTTCTCTTGGTGATCGTCCGTTAAAAAGATATTACACAAACACATACCACGCTAAATTCACAGACCTAAATCCCCATTCGGTCACCTATCCAATTATGCTTTGGGCTTAAGTCTTTTCTTCGATTTTCTACCCCTTTTCTTCGGATAATCAGATTAAGGCACTTTTGATCGCTTTCCCTCACATGTATAAGATTGGATCGCTTTCCCTCTCGTGCATTGACGTTTATTAGTCCACTTTGGGACGACTATTGAGATTCAACCATCGTTAGGCTAAATAACTAGGTGAGGGTTACCTAACTTAGAAGGATCAGTTGTCTTTACCGTCATTATTCATCATATATTTTTTTCTGGTGCCATAAGTCATTCTCTCAATCAAATTTATACATGTGATTCATTTTAATCGTTTCGGACCATCACTATGAACTAATCAGGGAATACTTCTTAAATCCAAGTACTATGGCACAAATCTACACGTTGGACGCGTTACCTTACTTCGAGGAATCTAGGGTGTTTAGGTTATACCTCAATCTTCAAACTTACCCAAATTCCCTAGTTTCAACTCCTCTTCCCTCAAACTCTATATACTTTCCTGACTACTTTACACATCACAGTATTCATAAGAAAAAATTTACGGTCCTCATTCGGGGAGAGTTCACAGTGTTTTTTAAACTAAAAGGACCCAAACACAATTAAAAAGTGCTTAACACGAGAACTTAAAACAGTAAAAACTCCCCCAAACTTGAACTAAACATTGTCCTCAATGTTTTAGAACATGAGTGGGAAAGATGTACTCACAGAGATCCTTACTGAGGAGTTTGAGGGTAATGCAACACTCTATCTTGTAAGGTCTCTTTTATTACCTGCAAACAAAACAAAATAACAACAAAAAGAAAATGCTTAATTATTAAAAATGTGGGTTGCCTCCCACGCAGCGCTTCGTTTAACGTTGCATGGCCTGACGGATCACTCCCCATTGTTATGGGGGGTATTTCAGCTTCCACATTTTGTTGCTTGACCTTTCCGCAACAGAGGACCGATCAGGTTCAGAGATCACTGCAACTTTGTGTATAAAATCACATCCAACTTTTCTATTCTTGACTCCTCGAATGAATTTTGGAGTCTCGCCATGTGCTTTGGACGCCTGAGATATTGCAACCTGATAAATTACACCAGAGACTTTTTCCAGAAATGGTTTAGAACTGTTACCTTTTTTCACTATTTTGATCATTCCAACTAAAGGTTGATGATTTTCCTCTTTACCTCACTTCTTGATGTCCAACACTTTTAAAGTTATTTCTTCATCAAAAGATTTCAAGGTTAGAGTACATGTTTCAATATCAACATTGCACTGGCTAGTGAGCAAGAATGGTCGGCCAAGTATGATGGGAGTCTCTTCATCTTCTGGAATATCCATAATCTCAAAATCAACTGGGAAGGTAAAGTTATCAATCGTCATTATTACATCCTTTGCTAGCCCATATGACTTCTTAGTCCTGTGGTCAGAAAACATCAAGTTTGTTCCCATATGGCTCACTTTTCCAATACCTAGCTTTTTGAAAATAGATAAAGGCATTAGACTCACACTAGCACTTGAATCAATGAGGGCCTTCTTGAAATTTTTGTCTTTTATAGTGCAAGGAGTTGCTACCAGACTAGGATCTTTCCGCTTGACGGGGATTCTCCTTCCTTGTGATATTTCACTACACCGCTCATTTGAGATTTTCTGCTCCTCACTCATTGGTCTCTTTTTTTCCATTACCTCTTTCATGAATTTCTTGTACAAGGGCATTTGCTTGAGTGCTTCAAAGAACGGCATATTGATTTCTAACTTTTTGAACATTGTGCTGAACTTTTCAAAGTCTTTCTCTTTCTGATCCTTCTTTATAACTCTCTGAGGGTAGGGTAGCTTGATTATTGATTTAACCTCCTCTTTCATTTTCTCTTTAGTTGGCTTCACAGGTGGTAAGACTCTTTCCGGTTCTTTCTCGTTTTCTCTCACTTTAAGCGCAACTTCTATACACTGATAATCATTTGTTTCTTTATCTTCCTCTTCTTCCACGTCTCTCTGACTTCTTGTGGTGACAGCATTAACATTCACAGGATTTTTCAGATTTGGTATTGTCGTGCTTGGGAGGGTTCCTTGATTATGGGTGGAGAGTTGTTGAGCTATTTGTCCTAGCTAAACTTCAAGATTTTTTATAGCAGCTGTGTGTTCCTCTGATTAATCTGTGTCTCTTCTTGGAATTGAATATCGTAAGCTACCATCTTTTCAATAGCTATTTCTCATTCTGCTGTTTGAGGAGCCTATTGTTGTTGTTGATATTGAGGTTGATTCTGATCTTTCCATGAGAACTTAGGATAATTCTTCCACCCTGGATTATAAGTCTGAGAATAAGGATTATTCTGCTTCAGAAACTTTATCTCTTCAGTTTGTTGAGCAGTCGCAACATAATGCACAATAAAATGGGGTCCAATACAAATCTCACAACTCACAGCTTGGATAGGTTGAACTTGAGCCACAGGTTGAGTACTTACCTTCATTGCTTTAAGCCTTCATTCTAATTCAACTTTGATTTGCTCTTCAATTTTCACAACTTGAGTAACTATATTCAAATCAATTATTCCTGCAGGTTTGCTCACACTACGGTCATACAGTTCCAAAAGCTCATTTCCAGCAATGGCTTCAATGATCTTCTTAATACCAGTGGTTGTTGTAAAGTTTGATGAGCTACCAGTTGCTGTATCAATTAGTTTCTTAGTCTTCATCTTGAGACCATTCACAAACATTTGCATTTGTTCAGTTTGATCCAAGTTATGAGTAAGGCATGCAGCTAATAACCGTTTGAACCTTTTATACGCATCGCCCAATGATTCTCCCTCCTTCTGTGTAAAATTCATAATATCACATCTTTTACGAATATACACAGAGGCAGGAAAGTAATCATTAAGAAAGGCCTTCTCTATAACACCCCACTCTAAACTCTCGCGGAAAAATAATAGAAACAACAGAACAATCAGAGTGCAGCAAAAAAAAAGGTTTCATGACAACCATCATGGATGTCACGACCGTGGTGGTCATGCCGAGCGTCATGGAGCTGTGATGACCGTCACACTCACAAATTCTGGGACGCATCAGAGGTGTCACATTTTCAACTTAACAAAACAACATACACCTGCAACGGATCATTTAATAACATACATAGCACAACTTCAGATGAACAGACAACGGTAACTTATTTACTATCTTAATTACAAGACAACTTGCTATTTTGCAGCAGAATTTAATACACTTTCAACATTAATAATAAACAAAGCAAGACCATAAAAGTCTGCGACTAAATTCCATTAAAATTCAGCAAGTAATTATCTTGCATCAATTCCTAAAACAACTAGTTCTCGGTCACGAAATCATTACTACCGATTCATCGGTCTAGTGCATACAACCAACATTTGGCACTATCAGAAACAACCAATTCATTAAAGAAAAGTTCTTAATAAAATTCAGCAACAAGTAAATCAACTAAAGCAGTAAAATCAATCGTTCATCCCCCCAAGAGTGCTACGTATCAGAGCGACCAACGACACCTTAACATAAAGCGACACTTTATTCCGGGCTACCTGCAAATTACCACCAGTGGGGTAACATACAACGTAAAGGGTGAGATATCAACAATATAACATAAGGCATGATAAAAGTCATGTCAGAATATTATCACAACATTATAATTCCAGCGGTTTGCAAAAGTATTATCAATAATTAAACCGCAATAATTCGTTATTCATATGTACAACAATTATCATGAAAATTCAGCAACTCATCAATTACTTGCAAATGCATAACGACATGACTCAACTATGCAATTCAACAAATGTGACTCAACTATGCAACTCAACTGTGCATATGCATGTGGTACCATTTTGGAGCCAACACTCCACAACCGTCGCCAATCTATGCCAAATAACACCAATACAGGCACAACCGTCGCCAGTCCAGGCCAAATAACGCCAATACAGGCACAACCATCGGCAATCCAGGCCAAATGATATGCTATGAAACACAACTATTATGGACTACAACACAACAACAACAACCGTGCAACAAGGCATCAAGCCTACAACCAATTATCCATAAAAGAAACATCACTATTTCGCATACATCATGTACTCACCATTTCAACCAGTTCATGTCAGAGACAAATAACAACAACCACGCAACAAGGCATTAAGCCTACAACCGATTATCCATAACAGAAACATCACTATTTCATATAATTTCCTACGGATAATATATCCACAACTTTTAATCTAATTGAATAGGTACATAATAATAATATAAACACAATTTTCAATCTAATAAAATAAGGACATCAGAACAACCCTCATCAACAAATGGGAGATTAGCGCGTGTCGGCGCCTTTTCCCAATTACACACAGAACTAATGGCATCAACACTAATTCAGGCATAGACAAACATTAACCCTTAATATTGCTCAACCTACGAGAACATTTACCCTTAATATTGCTCAACCTACGGGAACATTACTTACGGGAACATTGCTACTGGAACATTACTCCGGGAACATTACGGCAGGAACATTACTACGGGAACATTACTACGGGAACATTGCTACGGGAACATTACTACGGGAACATTAACCCTTAATATTTATCGACCTACGGGAACATTAACCCTGTGATTCAATTCCCTACATGAAATCGATCATACCCACAATTATAGAATTGAACCCCATCCTTACCTTAGAATTGAGGACAACTCTAAACTTCCGATTTGCTCTCCGGTGACTCTTCTGCAACTACCTTCAATTCTTTCCGGCAGATAATTCTTCTGTTCTTACTCTTTCCACAGTCACGTTCCTTTTTCCTTCTCTTCAACCTTTTTCCTCCATTTTGGTTTTCTTAGCAGTTTATCGTGCTTTTGCTCTTCCTCCCACAACTTCTCTAATAACTCCTTAATTCCCACCCACTAATATTCCAAATAATAATAATAATAATAATAATAATAATAATATAATATTACTACTATTATTAAATTACCCTTATTATTAATTATATTATATTATCAAACTCTATATTTATTAAATGGTTTTCCTATACTTTAAGGACATCCACCCACGCTCTCAGACACACTCCCATATAAAGGCGCACCAACAATTCATAAATAATTAATTTAAAAATGAACGGGCGTTACAACTCCCCTACTTAAAAGAATTTCGTCCTCGAAATTACCTCAATCAAACAGCTCCCAACTAGACCACTTTCACCAAAGCAATTTCTTCACCTCGAAGTTACTTCTCGTTCATCCACCTGAACTAGCAACGCCTCAACAGTCAAATAACCTTTCACTTGTACACCATCCATCCGAATCAATGTACTTCTTCAACTTAGGCACATGCCACATCATGTAAATTCTCACGAGTGACAGCGGTAAAACAATCTAACCTGCTATTTTTCCCAGGCTTCCACTGCGCCACTCTGGTACAGATCAACAAAACACAGTGTGCTTCCGAGATCTCAAGCTCGACCAACACCGGTTACTATCGTAACTCTAAAACACGTCTTTCTTGGATCCTTTGGATCTTTTCAGTCGTATCTTGCACAATTTCAGCTAGCTTCAATATAGAATGATTAATCTTCCTTTTTAGGAAAAGAGCCAATTTAGTCATTCTATCCAAAACCACCCAAGTAAAAACCATATCCCTCAAATTCTCCGGAAAACTCAACACAAAATCCATGGGAATACTATCCGATCTCCACTCTGGAATATTCAACGGTTGCATCGGACCCAACGGTCTCTGACGTTTATTCTTCGACTTCCAACAAGTCTAATCAGCATATACATATTAGAAGTAATTCATATTTATTAGTTGTACTATTTTCTTAGCCCCTAAGTTTGTTAGAGGGTATTTTAGTATTTTTATCTTATTCTAGTAACCCTAGTATTAGCTTATAAATAGGGTATCAATCATTGCAAATGTTGTAGTAGTGTGTAGCCGTCATTCTCTTAATAGAATATTTCTCTATTCATCATTTATTCTACCTTTGTACCAACAATTGGTATCTAGAGCTCCGGTTCAGATTCATTGGGAAACACGGAAAACACGAGTGAACGTGAGGTCTTGTGTGTTTGATTTTAATTCTTAGATTCATGTTGAATCTTGAACAAAATCTGATCAGAATTTTAATTCTGTGGGTTGGGAAACACTGTGTGAGAAATCTGAGTGTACTGTGCAAGGTAGAAGATGAACGGAAACGGCAACATGAACACCAAACTTCCAGTATTTGACGGTAAAAACTGGAATCGTTGGATGATCCAAATGCGTGTACTATTTGGTGCTCAAGATGTTCTAGATCTTGTCACTGATGGTTATGTTCCAGTAGCAACAAATGCAACAGATGAACAGAAAAACGCGCAGAAGGAAGTAAGGAAGAAGGATCAGAAAGCATTGTTCTTCATTCATCAATGTGTGGATGTAAATGTGTTTGAGAAGATTGCAGATTCAACAACAGCAAAGGCTGCGTGGGACACACTGGTGAGAAGTTATGGTGGTGACGCATCAGTGAAGAAGGTGAAGCTTTAGTCCTTGAGAAAGCAATATGAGAATCTCAACATAAAGAATAATGAGAAAGTCTCTGAATACATCTCCAGAATGATTCTGATCACTAATGAGATGAATGCGTGTGGAGAAACACTTTCTGAAGAAGCAATCATGGAGAAAGTATTGAGATCCCTTACCCCTCAATTTGATTACATTGTGTTAGCAATAAAACATTCCAAAGATCTGAGCACCATGAGAATTAAAGAGCTGCAGAGCAGTCTAGAAGCGCAAGAGTTGCGTTTGACTGAGAGAACTTCTGAAAAGGAAGTAGAGCAGTAGGCTCTGAAAGCAACTTCTGATAGGAGGTATCAGAAGCAGTCAGAAGCCAGGAGAAGATCTGATGGTGGTCAGAAGTCAGAAAGCTCAACCTCTGATAGATAAAAGAATGCTTAGAAGGGAAAAGAGAAGTATGACAAGAAGAAGATCCAATGTTACTGTTGTAAGAAGTTTGGTCACTTTGCTAGAGATTGTTGGTCAAACAAGGAGAGAAAATCAGAAGAAGCAAATATAGCCAGAAGTTCTGATGAAGAATATGTGCTATTGATGGCCTCTGAATCTGATAATATGGATCTGATATATTGGTGGTATTTGGACACTGGCTGTTCAAATCATCTTACTGGAAACAAGAAATGGCTGGTTGACTTTGACTCTGAAAAGAGAACAAAGATCAGATGTGCTGATGACAAATATCTTAATGCAGAAGGTATGGGAAATGTCAGAGGGATTCTGAACAATGGGAAAACGGCATTGATTCAGAACGTGTGGTATGTACCTGGCATCAGAAGCAATCTGATGAGTGTGGGACAATTAATTGAGAAAGGTTTTTCAGTTAACACGAAGGACAATCTTCTGAAGCTGTATGACTGCAATCAGAAGTTGATTATGGAGTCAGAACAGGGAAGGAATAGAACATTCAAGGTGAATGTCAGAACTGCAGACTCGGAATGTCTTAGTGCAACAAGTGCTGAGAAGGAGAGTGAGCTGTGGCATAGAAGATTTGGTCATTTGAATTTTAGAAGCTTAAAACATATGAATTCAAAGAAGTTGGTACATGGAATTCCTGCAATTAAGAAGCCTGAAAAGTCATGCAAAGTTTGCATGGAAGGAAAACAACCACGATTGCCATTTGCGTTAGAAGCTGCCCCAAGAGTAAAACATGCCTTGGGAGTTGTACATTCTGATGTGTGTGGTTCATTTCCAGTAGCACCAATTGGAGGTAAGAAATACTTTGTGTTATTTGTTGATGAGTTCACAAGAATGACATGAGTATCCCTTATTAAGTTTAAACATGAGGTGTTTGATGAATTCAAGAAGTTCATAATGAAGGCTGAGAATCAGAGTGGTCAGAAGTTGAAGATTCTTAGAACTGATGGAGGAGGTGAGTATTACTCCAAAGAGTTCCAGAAGTTCTATGAGGAGAATAGAATTGAGCATGAGGTTACTGCTCCTTATACCCCTCAACACAATGGTCTTGCTGAAAGAAGAAACCGCACTTTGCTTGATATGGTGAGAAGCATGCTAAAGGAGAAGAAGCTTCCTCAGAAGCTCTGGGGAGTGTAAGAGCACAGATTGTGTCTTAGTTATATCTCTATGTTTTGATGATAACACTTATAAATTTTGTATTCAAGAATTATATACTCTAAACGTGTTCTAGATTGTTTGCTACAGGCACTAAAGAAAATTATCTTAAGAAAGCAAAATTGCATCTGAACATTGTTCGTATGAAAGGCTTCATAAGTTCAAGAGCATCTTAAGTGAAGATCTGAACACTGCTCCCAGAAGAATCTGACTACTGTCTCTTGAAGATTCTGAAGAAGGAGCCTCTAAAGCATAGAAGACTCTGCTCTGAGAGATTTACACGCTCAAGCACACTAGCTGCACATACTCTGATTCAGCTCAATCTGAAGAACATTCAAGACTCTGAAGATCCAGATGATCCTTGGTCTGGAAACTCTGAAGATTCAGATTCTAATGTTGAAAGCTGAACTTACTTTGAAGAAGATTTAAATATGTACGTTGGTTTTTCTCAACAGCTCTTTCCTATTTTGTGCTAGACACAAGGACACAGACAAAAAGGTTTTATCTGTGCATTCCTTTCTGAGGAAAGTTTTCTGCAAGTGAAGACAAAAAGCATCAGGCTTGTTTCAGCACAGCCTCCAATGTGAAGACAAAAGGCTTTAGGCTTTTCTGCACAGCCTTCAACGTAACAAGACTTCTTGGATCTTAGTGCCTATATAAAGAAGTCCACTCCATCTTCTTCAGTATCGAATCTCTAGCAAAATCACTCCTCAAAGCAAATCTCTCAAAGCTCTTAATCATATTATTTTGCTTTATCTTTATTCTTAACTTAAGAGAAATATCACTGTTGTGATAACAACTTTTTAGAAGCATTCTTACTCTTGTATAAGTTTTACTTTGTTTGTAAAAGATTTTTCCTTAAGAGGATCCAGTTGGGATCATTTGCTCTTGAGAAGACTAAGAACGGTTGTTCTTAGGTGTTGCTATTTGTAATCTGTTTGATTAAAATAGTGGATTAAGTCCTTGACAGAGAAAGGCAAATCACTCTTGAGAGGGTGGACTGGAGTAGTTGTTTTTCAACGAACCAGGATAAAAATATCTGTGTTCTAATCTTTGATTTTTAGTCTTACTTATTCAACCCCCCCTTCTAAGTAATTTTCTCACCTTCAGTTGGTATCAGAGCTCCGGTTCTACATGTGCTCCACTTAACCGTGACAGTTAAAGATCCAGTGAGAAAGATACTTTGATATTTGTGTTGTTGCCAATATGGATACATCTACATCAACTTGCAACAACAAATATGAAGGAGATAGGATCAGTACCAAGCCACCCATGTTTGATGGGGAAAAAATTGACTATTGGAAAGATAAAATAGAAAGTTTTTTCCTTGGGTATGATGCTGATCTTTGGGATATGGTCATTGATGGATATAAACATCCTACTGATGAGGATGGCAAAAAGATTGATAGAAAATCAATGACTGAAGTACAGAAAAGAGATTTCAAGAATCACCACAAAGCCAGAACTATATTGCTCAATGCAATCTCTCATACTGAGTATGAGAAGATTACAAACAGAGATACTGCTCATGACATGTTTGAGTCACTTAAAATGACTCATGAGGGAAATTCTCAGGTTAAAGAGACCAAGGCGCTGGCGCTCATACAGAAGTATGAGGCATTCAAAATGGAAGAGTCTGAAAATGTTGAAACTATGTTTTATAGATTTCAGATTCTTACTGTTGGCCTGAAAGTACTGGATAAGGGCTACTCAACGTCAGATCATGTCAAGAAGATCATCATAAGTCTTCCCACCAGATGGAGACCAATGGTGACTGCATTAAAGATGGCAAAAGATCTGAACAAGATCTCCTTAGAAGAACTTATCAGTTCCTTGAGAAGTCATGAAATAGAGCTGGAGGAAGATGAACCCCAGAAGAAAGACAAAGGTAAATCCATAGCTTTAAAATCTAACAAACCTGTTAAAGCTTTGCAGGTAAAAGAAGAAAGTTCTGAAGAATCGTCTTCTGAAGAAGAAGATGAACTGTCCATGCTTTCCAGAAGAATTAACAAGCTCTGGAAGCACAAGGGAAGGAAGTTTAACAACTTCAGAAAAGCTGACCACAGGAAGGAATCTTCTGGACACAGAAGATCTGGAAAGAAAGAGGTCACATGCTATGAATGCAAGGAACCTGGGCACTACAAAAATGACTGCCCCAAACTTCTCAAGGAGAAACCCAAGAGAAAGTTTGATAAAAAGAAGAAGGTTCTTATGGCAACTTGGGATGATTCAGATGAATCTGAATCTGAATCTGAAGCAGAAGAAGAGTGTGCCAATATGGCATTAATGGCTGGAATAGAAGATCAGAATGAAGAATTATCATCTGAATCTGAGTCAGACTCTGACTCTGACGCTGAAGAGGTAATGTCCAAACTTACCAAAGATGAACTTATAAAGGTGTTATCTGAAGTTTTGAAAAGCTACAATAATATCAAACTCAAGAACAAGAAGCTGAAAAGCAATCTTGAATCTGAGATTGATAATCTGAAAACAGAGCTTGTTGAGCAGAGAGAAATAAATTTAAAAATCAAAAATGATTTGGAAATTGCCCAACAAGAATCTGACTCTGAAGCTAAGTCATCTGAAAATATTTTGGAAAAATATGACTCTAGTTTTCAGAAGTTCCTTACTAAAAGCATAGACAGAAGCAAAATGGATTCTATGATCTATGGAGTTAGTAGGAATAAAAGAAAGGGAATTGGATTTCAATCTTCTTCTCTTGAAAAAGATGTAAGACCAATACCTGTAGATGATCTGATCATTAAGATAACTCCCTTATACTCTAAATTTAAATTTGGTCATTTAAATGATATTAAACACACGAGCTCTGAAAAGAATACTCATGTGTTTAGATCTAAGGCAAGTCTAAACAAAAACTATGTTGAAAAACAAAAGTTTAGACAAACCTACAAGGCAACTAACCCTAAAGGACCCAAGAAGATCTGGGTACCTAAAGACAAAATAATCCCTGTTGCAGATGTCCTTAGCAGCAAAGTCAGGACACCAATCATGGTACCTGGACTCTGGATGCTCACGACACATGACGGGAGAAAGGTCTATGTTCCAAAGTCTGGAACTTAGATCTGGAGGGGACGTGAAATTTGGAGGGAACCAGAAGGGCAAGATCATTGGCTCTGGAACTATAGGTAATGGCAACCTACCCTCTATTTCTAATGTTCTGTTAGTTGAAGGATTGAAACATAATCTATTGTCCATAAGTCAATTAAGTGACAATGGTTATGATATTATCTTTAATCAAAAATGTTGCAAAGCTGTATGTCAAAAGGATGGTTCTATCCTATTCAATGGAAAGAGGAAACACAACATTTATAAAATTAACCTTTCAGAACTTAAAGTTCAAAATGTAAAATGCCTCTTATCTGTGAATGATGAGCAATGGGTCTGGCATAGAAGATTGGGGCATATTAATATGAGACGTATATCTCAGATTAATAAACTCAATCTGGTCAGAGGACTTCCTAAGTTGAAGTTCAACTCAGATGCTCTGTGTGAAGCATGTCAAAGAGGTAAATTTTCAAAATCTCATTTTAAATCAAAAAATGTTGTTTCTACCTCCAGACCATTGGAATTACTTCACATTGATCTGTTTGGACCAGTGAAAACTGCATCCATCAGAGGCAAGAAGTATGGGTTAGTCATTGTAGATGACTACAGCAGATGGACATGGGTAAAGTTTCTAAAACACAAGGACGAGTCTCATTCTGTGTTCCTTGACTTCTGCAATCAAGTCCAGACTGAAAAAGATTATAAAATTATTAAAGTCAGAAGTGATCATGGTGGAGAATTTGAAAATAAACATTTTGAAAAATATTTTTCTGAAAAAGGCATTGCACATGATTTCTCCTGTCCTAGAACTCCACAATAAAATGGAGTTGTAGAGAGGAAAAATAGAACATTGCAAGAAATGGCCAGAACCATGATCAACGAGACAAATCTGGCAAAATATTTCTGGGCAGAAGCAATTAACACAGCTTGTTATATTCAGAACAGAGTGTCTGTAAGACCTCTTCTGAAAAAGACTCCCTATGAATTGTGGAGAAACAGAAAGCCTAACATTGCTTATTTTCATCCTTTTGGATGTATTTGTTATATGCTTAATACTAAAGATAATCTGAACAAGTTTGATTCCAAAGCACAGAAGTGTTTCATGCTTGGTTATTCTGAACGCTCTAAAGGCTACAGAGTATTCAATACTGAAACACAGATTGTGGAAGAATCTATTCATGTCAGATTTGATGACAAGCTTGGCTCTGAAAAGCCAAAGCAGTTTGAAAGTTCTGCAGATAGAGAAGTGATTCTCACAGACTCTGAAGGCTCAGAAGCAGAAAAGGCAAAGAACAAAGAATCTGACGCAACCCCAGATGCTACACCTTTGACTTCCCAACTAAATAACTTGCATATTTCTGAAAGACCAACTGTCAGAGGATCTTCTTCCAGAATCAAAGCTTCTCATCCAGAAGATGTGATAATTGGAAAGAAAGATGATCCAATAAGGACAAGATCATTTCTCAGAACTTCTGAATCTTCCTTATTTGGCTTAGTGTCAATGATAGAACCAACATCTGTAGATGAGGCTCTGGAAGATAATGAATGGATTATAGCTATGCAAGAAGAGCTGAATCAATTCGCCAGAAATGAAGTTTGGGATCTGGTTCCTAGACCTAAAGGATTCAATGTCATTGGAACAAAATGGGTCTTCAGGAATAAGTTGAATGAAAAGGGAGAAGTAGAAAGGAATAAGGCAAGGCTGGTTGCTCAAGGATATAGTCAACAAGAAGGTATTGATTACACTGAGACATATGCTCCAGTGGCAAGGTTAGAATCTATTCATCTTCTTATTTCATTTGCTGCACAGTATAACATCACTCTGTATCAGATGGATGTTAAAAGTGCTTTTCTTAATGGTATTATAGAAGAAGAAGTATATGTCCACCAACCTCCTGGTTTTGAAAGTGAAAACTTTCCAGATCATGTTTTCAAATTAAAGAAATCCCTTTATGGATTAAAACAAGCTCCCAGAGCTTGGTATGAGAGGTTGAGCAACTTCCTTCTGAAGAAAAATTTTATCAGAGGAAAAGTGGATACAACTTTATTCTGTAAATCTGTTAAGAAAGATCTGTTGATTTGTCAAATTTATGTAGATGATATTATTTTTGGATCAACAAATATTACGCTTGGAAAGGAGTTTGCTAAATGTATGCAGGAAGAATTTGAAATGAGCATGATGGGAGAATTGAGATTCTTCTTGGGAATCCAAGTCAACCAGACTCCAGAGTGCACCTACATACATCAAACCAAATATGTTAAAGAGCTTCTGAAGAAGTTCAACATGGTTGATAGCAAAATGGCAAAGACTCCAATGCATCCTACAAGCACTCTAGGTAAGGAAGAGGTAAGTAAGAAGGTAGATCAAAAACTCTACAGAGGTATGATAGGATCTCTTCTATACTTGACTGCTTCTAGACCAGATATTCTGTTTAGTGTCTGCTTATGTGCTAGATTCCAATCAGATCCTAGAGAATCACACTTAACCGCTGTTAAGAGGATTCTGAGGTATCTGAAAGGTACTGCTAACATGGGTTTGTGTTACAGAAGATCTGATGAATTTTCATTAGTTGGATTCTGTGATGCTGACTATGCTGGAGACAGAGTTGAACATAAAAGCACTTCTGGAAGCTGTCAGTTTCTTGGAAGTCATCTGATCTCATGGTACAGCAAGAAGCAACCTACCATTGCACTATCAACTACAGAGGCAGAATACATTACTGCTGCTGGATGTTGTACTCAGATGCTCTGGATGAAGAGTCAATTAGAAGATTATCAAATCTATGAGAGTAACCTTTCTATCTTCTGTGATAATACTTCTGCTATATGTTTGTCAAAAAATCCAATCTTGCATTCTAAGGAAAAACATATAGAAATTAAACATCACTTCATCAGAGACTATGTTCAGAAGGGTGTAATTAATTTAGCTTTTGTTGATACAGATCATCAATGGGCTGACATTTTCACAAAACCCCTTGCTGAAGATAGATTTAAGTTCATTCTGAAAAATATTTGTATGGATTTATGTCCAGAGTAATATTTCTCAGAGGCAACCTCTCAGATGCAAAATGTTTAATAATCTGAAGTATTTCATCTGTCTATTCGTTCATTTATATTCATTCAATTATTTCGTTTTGTGTAAAACTCTGAACTAACAAGCTCAGAAGATCTGAAAGTTGGAAACGTTTCATTTCTTGAGAGACATCAGATGAGCAAACAAAGCAAACACGTGTCATTCAATTTCTGAAAAGATTGAGTGCTCAACTGAATTGACGTTTGAGGTATTGCTTTGAAAATCTCACTTTTCTTGTTTTTCCCCCCAGCTGTCATAATTTAATGTGAAATGATTACTTTTCATTAAATGCTGTCCAAACGTGCGTAAGTGTCTTTTGTGTGCCCTATGCTTGATTTTTGGTTTTCTATATATATCACCTATCACACTATTATCACACTTTCCACATTCACTTCATTCATGCGTTTCTGCTTTCTTTTCAATCTCTTCCAAAACCCTAAACCGAAACCAAGGTATTCTTCTTCTTCAATGGCGTCTACTTCTAACACTACTGCAAAACCTAACAAGACTATAATGTACAAAGAACCTGAACGAACCTTATTCACTCCAGTGGCTGATCTAGAGGTGCTCTGTGAAAGCTTCATTGACCTTGACTCTTTAAAGGAAAATGGGTTTGATCTCATTTCTGCCATTAAAGCTCAAGGATGGGAAAAATATTTTGAAAGGCTAATGGGTCCTGTTTTTCCAACACTGGTAAAGCAATTTTGGATACATGCAAGCGCTGGTCCCAAGTTTATACATTCCTCGGTTCTTGGTGTGGAGATAGTCATCACTGAAAACCTGATCAGACAACTGTTTAGCTATACTGAGTCTGATGGAGTTTCAAATCTTGCTTCTTCTCGCATCGATATGGCTAGGGTTTATGAAGAAGTTACTATTGCTGGTTTGCCGTCAAGTAAGGTTAAAGATTTAAAACCCATTTATAGGATCTGGGCGAAAATCTTTATGAGTACGTTTTTTCACAGAAAACCTTCCAACTCACCAGATTATGTGAGTTCGGAACATTTGTATTTTATGTACTGCATTAGCAAAAATGTCAAAGTGGATCTACCGTATCTCATCTTCAGCCATTTACTAACTCATGTCAAAGAAACCAGAGAGGAAGTAAGGGCGAAAGCTGGTAAAGTGAGGACGTGGATACCCCTGGGAAGGTTGATTTCTGATATACTTATTGAGAACAAGCTGGTACAGCATCTGACTAATGCGAAGATTACAGACGATCTGACTCACATCATTGGCTCTGAAATTAATGGACTCAATCTGAAAAGGATGAAAATCATCTCATAATTGAAAGGACAACTCAGGAAGATCAACTCTGAAGAGATTCAAGGTAGAAGAATTCCTGTGGAAGATTTTCCACTATTCAGTGCAGATGAACCTAAGGAATTTGTCTGGCTGTACATTACTGAATGTCTAAAGGAAGGAATCCCTTTACCTGCCAATCTCGTTCAAAAGCCTGGAGAAGAATTGCCTAATCAGATGAAGGAAAGGCGCAGTAAGAGGAAGGCTGACGAAGAATCCGTTCAGAAGAAGAGAAAAGCACCTGAAGCGTCAAGAAAGAAGAGGAAAGAAGGAAAGAAGGCCAGAAGCAGTCCAAGAGAAGCTACTCTGGAAGAAATCAGAGACACCATTCAACAGGTATTAGCTTCTGATCCTACTCCTACTGTTCATTCACCACTATCTTCACCACAACTCTCTCCAAGCCTCATACCAAGAACTTCTAAATCTAAAAAGTCTGTCAATATCTCATCCGAACCACTATCCTCTGAACCAGTAAATTTACAATCATCTCCAACACCAATTCCATCTGACCCACAACCTCAAACTATTCAAACAGAAATTCCACCACCAGAACCAATTCTTTCAGAAAACTCTCCAACAATAACTCCACCAGAACCAACTCAACCAGAAAATTCTCCAACAGAAACTCCACAACCAACTTTGTCGCAACTAGAGAATCCCCACTTAGAGACTCCCCAACCACAAACAATTATTTCAGAACAAAATCAACCAGAGACTGTTCAAACTGAACACTCTGAACAAGCAATTCCCTCAGAAGATCCAAATCTTTCTGACAATATTCTTGATATCCCACCTCTCAACCAAACAATTGAAATTTCTTCTACATCTATTCACTCAGATGAATCCTCTGATTCATCTGATTCATCTGACTGTGATTCAGAATCACTCAAACAAGCTCGCTCTGAGAGTGTTATGAAGAAACATCTTAACATTGCTTTGTTTCATACCCCACCAAACTCTCCATCTCAACAACCATCTGAAGCTCAACCCTCTGACACTCAAACAGCTGAAAACCAAACCATTCCTCAACCACCTGAAACTAACCCATCTGAGAATCAAACTTTTCCTCATTCATCTGAACTCCCTCAATCTGTCATCCACACATCTCAACCACCCA
Organism: Lathyrus sativus; assembly: GCA_963859935.3. Taxonomy (NCBI): domain Eukaryota; kingdom Viridiplantae; phylum Streptophyta; class Magnoliopsida; order Fabales; family Fabaceae; genus Lathyrus; species Lathyrus sativus. Next base: position 231,841,958 of record OZ012737.1, read on the forward strand.
CACCTCAACCACAACCATCTGAACCTACTCCTGCTAACACCCCTAATCCTTTTTCCTCTGGACCGAATGAACAGTCAGATTTAGGATCTTGTGTTAATGCTATGTTTGATATTTTCAAAAAGGAGTTAGACTCTGAATATGATCGTGTTAAGGTTGTATGCTTATCTAGTTTGGATCTAAATGTTTCGAATACTGCTTGGAAGCGCTTCATCTGGATGTTTAACAAAGCTGCCCTAAAAGTTAGAGCAAAATGCTCTAAGCTTGCTAAGACTAAATTTGCTGAGTTAATAAAGGTAACACTGATGAACATGCCTCCTCCTCCTCCTGTGTTACTTTTGGAAGCTGCTCCTCCAGTTGTTCCTGAATTTGAAATGGTTGAACAAGCTTCTGTTGAAAACCAAACTGAAGGGAACCCTGCTGTTACTGCATCTGCTCCGTCTTCATCTGTGGTTTCAGAACTTGTGAATGATGTGAAGGATATAAAGGACTGGATGATCAAGCAAGAGAAAACAACTGATGAAATCAAGACCTGGATGTCTAAGCAAGAAGAGTCAGTTGCCAAGATGACAGAGCTTCTGACCCTCATTGCCTCTCGCCAGACCTAGTTTTATTTGTTGTTTTGCACATGAACTGATTTGGATGTTTGTTTGATTTTATTGTGTTTTGTGTTTTTTGGCCTCTGCCTGTTTGTCTGTGAACTTTGGTTTATTTTTAATTGCATGATAACATGTTTTGCTCCTATTTGCTTCTTTTCTTCTATATCTTTCTGTCTTTGAAAATCTTTTTGATTATGACAAAAAGGGGGAGAAAAAGAGAAACTGAGTGTTCAACCTATAAGCAATTACTAAAACTAAAATTCATACATTTTATTAACTTACTTTGAATTTAAGTCTTTCAGATTACATTGATATATCTGACATAATTCTTTGAGTTACCCTGAGACTGTGTTAACCAGAACCTGAACATCTAAAGCAAATCTGAGTATTCAATCAACTCTGATAACTCTGATATCTTACTCTGATACATTTATTCTGAAAGAGAATTCATGCAAGATGATAACCAGACGTTATGACTGAAGAAAGTCATATGTATCTGGCATCAAGTTTTGACTCTGAACTCTTTCATCAGGCTCTGAATCTGAAATATACTAAATCAGAAAGGGAAGTATTTTATTCTATTGAAGTATTTATTTCAGGGGGAGATTGTTAATCTCAGGGGGAGTTTCTAATTCTTACTCTTTATTGAACAAAATTTTCTCATGTTTTGTCATCATCAAAAAGGGGGAGATTGTAAGAGCACAGATTGTGTCTTAGTTATATCTCTATGTTTTGATGATAACACTTATAAATTTTGTATTCAAGAATTATATACTCTAAACGTGTTCTAGATTGTTTGCTACAGGCACTAAAGAAAATTATCTTAAGAAAGCAAAATTGCATCTGAACATTGTTCGTATGAAAGGCTTCATAAGTTCAAGAGCATCTTAAGTGAAGATCTGAACACTGCTCCCAGAAGAATCTGACTACTGTCTCTTGAAGATTCTGAAGAAGGAGCCTCTAAAGCATAGAAGACTCTGCTCTGAGAGATTTACACGCTCAAGCACACTAGCTGCACATACTCTGATTCAGCTCAATCTGAAGAACATTCAAGACTCTGAAGATCCAGATGATCCTTGGTCTGGAAACTCTGAAGATTCAGATTCTAATGTTGAAAGCTGAACTTACTTTGAAGAAGATTTAAATATGTACGTTGGTTTTTCTCAACAGCTCTTTCCTATTTTGTGCTAGACACAAGGACACAGACAAAAAGGTTTTATCTGTGCATTCCTTTCTGAGGAAAGTTTTCTGCAAGTGAAGACAAAAAGCATCAGGCTTGTTTCAGCACAGCCTCCAATGTGAAGACAAAAGGCTTTAGGCTTTTCTGCACAGCCTTCAACGTAACAAGACTTCTTGGATCTTAGTGCCTATATAAAGAAGTCCACTCCATCTTCTTCAGTATCGAATCTCTAGCAAAATCACTCCTCAAAGCAAATATCTCAAAGCTCTTAATCATATTATTTTGCTTTATCTTTATTCTTAACTTAAGAGAAATATCACTGTTGTGATAACAGCTTTTTAGAAGCATTCTTACTCTTGTATAAGTTTTACTTTGTTTGTAAAAGATTTTTCCTTAAGAGGATCCAGTTGGGATCAGTTGCTCTTGAGAAGACTAAGAACGGTTGTTCTTAGGTGTTGCTATTTGTAATCTGTTTGATTAAAATAGTGGATTAAGTCCTTGACAGAGAAAGGCAAATCACTCTTGAGAGGGTGGACTGGAGTAGTTGTTTTTCAACGAACCAGGATAAAAATATCTGTGTTCTAATCTTTGATTTTTAGTCTTACTTATTCAACTCCCCCTTCTAAGTAATTTTCTCACCTTCAGGGAGAAGCTGTTGCCACTGCAACGTATGTACTCAACAGATGTCCTACGAAGAAGTTGAAGGAAATAGTTCCAATACAGAAGTGGACTGGAGATAAGCAAAGTGTTAGTCATCTGAAGGTGTTTGGTTCTCTTTGCTATAAACATGTTCCAGAAGCCAAAAGACAGAAGCTGGATGATAGAAGCAAAGTGATGATTCTGATAGGGTACCACAGTACAGGTGTATACAAGCTCTATTGTCCAGAAACCAATAAAATTGAATTCAGCAGAGATGTGATTGTGAAGGAATCAGAAGTTTGGAATTGGGATAAGTCTCAATCTGATTCTGATGTTAGAACTTCTGAAGAAAGGTCAGAGTTAAGAACTTCTGAAGTTGGAGTAAACTCTGACGTTGATTCTGACTCTGATAGTGATTCTGACTCTGGAGAAGACTCAGAAAATGAAGGTGACTCTGATGATCCAAACTCTGATGACAATCCAGATTTTGGTGGCAGTTCAGACTCTGAAGATGGCCAAGGCTCTGGAGGAAGTCAAGCCTTTGAAGCTAGAAATTCTGAAGTTCAAGACTCTGAAAATATGCCAGACCCTGAAGATGGTCAACGCTCTGGAGGAAGTCAATCATCTGAAGCTCAAGACTCTGAACAAGTTCAGAGACCACAAAAAATCATAAACATTCCCAGAAGATATGCAGAATTTGACATGCTGCAAGACATTGAAGTAGACTCTGAAGGAGAAATTATTCAGTGTGCCATGATAGTAGACTCTGAACCCATAAGTACAGAAGAGGCTCTTAAGCAGAAGCTCTGGCTGAAGGCCATGAAAGAAGAACTTGATGCTATAGAGAGAAACAAGACTTGGAAGCTGACAGAACTTCCAAAAGACAAGAAAGCCATCAGCGTCAGATGGGTTTTCAAGCAGAAGTTAAAGCCAGATGGTTCAATTGGCAAACATAAATCAAGGTTGGTAGCCAGAGGATTTTTACAGAAACCTGGGCTGGATTATTCTGAAGTGTTTGCACCTGTAGCAAGACATGAAACAATCAAAATGGTGATTGCAATAGCTGCTAACAGGAATTGGTTTCTGATGCATTTAGATGTAAAATCTGCATTTCTGAACGGTCCATTAGAAGAAGAAGTTTACGTGTCACAACCTCCTGGATTTGTGAAAAAGAATCAGGAAGGGATGGTGTACAGATTATACAAAGCTCTATATAGACTGAAACAAGCGCCCAGAGCTTGGAATCAGAAGATTGATTCATTTTTTAAGAAACAAGGCTTTCAGAAATGTGAGATGGAGTACGGTGTCTATGTTCAGCATACTTCTGAAGGCAATATGACTCTGGTATGTTTATATGTTGATGATATACTATTGACTGGAAGTTCTGAACAGGAGATAGCCAAGTTCAAGAAAGTTCTGATGAATGAATTTGAAATGACTAATCTAGGCAAAATGACATACTTTCTAGGGATGGAGTTCAGATATTCTGAGAAAGGTATCATTTTGCATCAGCTCAAGTATGAATTAGAACTTCTAAAGAGATTTGAACTGAAGAATTGTAAGATTGTTGTCACACCTTCTGATACAAATCAGAAACTAGATTCTGACTCTAATGGAAAGGATGTGGACGCTACAACCTTCAAACAGTTGGTTGGTTCTCTGAGGTATTTGTGCAATACCAGACCTGATATTTGCTATTCTGTTGGGATGGTTAGTAGGTTCATGAGTAAACCTAAGTGGTCCCATTACCAAGCTGCTGTCAGGATTCTGAGGTATATCAAGGGAACTCTGAAGTATGGAGTGTTATTTCCTTCTGGAAGAAAGGATTAGTCAGAACATCTGAGTTACTCAGATTGGATTGGTGTGGACACAGAGTTGACAGAAGAAGTACCTCTGGGTACTTGTTCAAATTTCTGGGAGGTCCCATTTCTTGGTGTTCCAAGAAGCAACCTGTTGTGGCGTTATCAACCTGTGAAGCTGAATACATTGCAGGTGTTGTTACTGCATGCCAAGCTGTGTGGATTCTGAATCTGTTGCAGGATCTGAAGATTAAAATAAACAAACCTCTGAAGTTAATGATTGACAACAAGTCTGCAATCAATCTTGCCAGAAACCCAGTGTTGCATGGGAGAAGCAAGCATATTGAGACCAAGTATCATTTTCTGAGACATCAAGTTCAGAGTGGAGTGTTAGAAGTTGTACACTGCAGCACTCAGAAACAGTTGGCAGATGTTCTGACGAAAGCTATCAAGACTGATCAATTTCTCAGACTAAGGGATGGAATTGGTGTTACAAGTTTTGATGGAATATGAATTAAGGGATGGTATTAGAAGTAATTCATATTTATTAGTTGTACTATTTTCTTAGCCCCTAAGTTTGTTAGAGGGTATTTTAGTATTTTTATCTTATTCTAGTAACCTTAGTATTAGCTTATAAATAGGGTATCAATCATTGCAAATGTTGTAGTAGTGTGTAGCCGTCATTCTCTTAATAGAATATTTCTCTATTCATCATTTATTCTACCTTTGTACCAACAATACAAACTCAACCACTTATCTCTTCAACTATGGCCCTCAAAATAATTTCTTCAAATCCGGTTACATCTTCATAGCACCGGGATGGATACTCCATCTACCTCAATACTCTTATTCCACTTAATATTATCTAGAACACAAACTCTATCACAATATCTCATGATACCATTTCCATTACTCTGAAAATCAGCCCTTCGACTTTAATTCATCAAATTCAACCAATCTGCCAACTCAATTTAGATTTATGACCTTCTTGGACCTCGTCAAGAATACCACTAGTAAGGTCCAACATACTAAGCTTAACTCCATAAGAAGCCTCTTCACACTAAACTCATATCACAAAATTGCTCGATCAGTCCTAACTCTTTTCACCACCATCATCGGTATATGCAAGGATTTCCAATCACTGCATAGGCTACCACGTTTTGTTTCACCCGAATGGTAATTCAACACAAAACCATAATCCTTCAGGAGTCCCAATTATTCTCTGCCTCATATTCAACTCTTCCAACTCAAGCAAATACCTTAAGCTCTTGGGATCACCAAACATTTCAAATCTCAAACTAACCAATCGAAGCCTCCAACTTCGGCACAAACACAACAAAAACCAACTCTAATTTACTCGTCAGATAATCCCTCTTATGTACTTTAAATTGCCTCCAAGCATAACTAAACTCGCTGATGTTGCACTTAACATATCTCCCAATCATATCAACAAAGCATCACAAAACACAACAAATGGTCTTATCGGGTTCGACAAAAATCAACACACGATACGTTTTCAATTTTCTGCTATAATTGAACCAGGTACAGGCCTTAAAACAATTTTGACTAGAAAGAGCATCTTGTTAGCTTTCCAACGCTTCGAACGAGGGTCAAAATGGACATACGGTTCAAGAGTTATGAATTTTCAAAGTTTTTCCAAAACAGAATTTTTCTGCATAAAGACTGCTACGGGTTTGAGCATTTTCGCCCAAAAATCCGACCGATTTAATTATTTTCTTCGAAACAAACATATACTCATTCATACCAAGCATATATTAATGATTTAGAACCATCAAACGTGAAATCTACGACTCTCGATTTCAATCCGAATCTTAAACCCTCAAATCTCCAAAAATGCAAAAACTTACAAAAATCAATCCAATTCGATAAAACAAGCATACTCGATCACGACCTAACATTACCCGACACAACTGCGTAATCTATTCCAACTTTCGTCCGTAAAAACATCGATTCCGTAAAAAGCTGCGATCTCAGAATTCGACGTACGACAACAATTTCACACTTAGAAGGTCATTCGACACATCTTCAACTCTTGGAATATTTAAAGATCTAATTATACCAATATTGCATTCCACTTCTGACTTTCTCTAATAATCATCAGAAGTCATTGTCCACCTTTAATTTACTTGACCTTACAATCTGCTGCCTTAACATACGCACCAGACACAAGTCTCAAAGCTACTCAATCACTTTGGTTTTTTGACCATCCAAACGGACATATAATATGGAGCTCTCAATATCGAATTAGTTTCCGTAACTAAGTCGATCACAACTTTACTTCATTTCTTGGCTGTATATCACTATCTCGCCAGGAAGTTTTCCAGGCAATCCCAATTAATTGGTGAACCATCAACTTCTCCACTTTCATCAACACTCACAGTTTCCATTAAAATTAAACATCTCGACATCATCCTACACCGACTCATCAAAACAATTCTTAAACACTTAGCTTAACTCAAGACAATTCGCTGATCACGCCATCTAAGCTTGTAAGACACGTCTATCCCATCTAACACAATCCCAACTACTATCAACAAGAGATTAAGGGTGATCAGTTCCTCAATTTGTCAATAGACGGCCGAAATTCATGATGGGGCATAAACCATCTTTACCAAACTATAAGAGTGTTCAACCACACTGAACTACAATTCCACACTTGCAGCATCCTGGAGAAGCACAATTTTCTTCCCCACTTAAATCATTCCCACTTTTGCAGACAAGGTTAGGCAAAGAACACGTACCGACAATGTTTTCACACACATGTCGCATACAAGGGAACAAACAACATAAGATAACTTGGTCGGACGGACCGACTTGCTCTGATACCAATTGTAACACCCCACTCTAAACTCTCGCGGAAAAATAAGAGAAACAACAGAACAATCAGAGTGCAGCAAAAAAAAGGTTTCATGACGACCGTCATGGATGTCACGACCGTGGTGGTCATGACGAGCGTCATGGAGCTATGATGACCGTCACACTCATAAATTCTAGGACGCATCAGAGGTGTCACATTTTCAACTTAACAAAACAACATACACCTGCAACGGATCATTTAATAACATACATAGCACAGCTTCGGATGAACAGACAACGGTAACTTGTTTACTATCTTAATTACAAGACAACTTGTTATTTTGCAGCGGAATTTTATACACTTCCAACATTAATAATAAACAAAGCAAGACCATAAAAGTCTGCGACTAAATTCCATTAAAATTCAGCAAGTAATTATCTTGCATCAATTCCTAAAACAACTAGTTCTCGGTCACGAAATCATTACTACCGATTCATCGGTCTAGTGCATACAACCAACATTTGGCACTATCAGAAACAACCAATTCATTAAAGAAAAGTTCTTAATAAAATTCAGCAACAAGTAAATCAACTAAAGCAGTAAAATCAATCGTTCATCCCCCCAAGAGTGCTACGTATCAGAGCGACCAACGACACCTTAACATAAAGCGACACTTTATTCTGGGCTACCTGCAAATTACCACCAGTGGGGTAACATACAACGTAAAGGGTGAGATATCAACAATATAACATAAGGCATGATAAAAGTCATGTCAGAATATTATCACAACATTATAATTCCAGCGGTTTGCAAAAGTATTATCAATAATTAAACCGCAATAATTCGTTATTCATATCTACAACAATTATCATGAAAATTCAGCAACTCATCAATTACTTGCAAATGCATAACGACATGACTCAACTATGCAATTCAACAAATGTGACTCAACTATGCAACTCAACTGTGCATATGCATGTGGTACCATTTTGGAGCCAACACTCCACAATCGTCACTAATCTATGCCAAATAACACCAATACAGGCACAACCGTCGCCAGTCCAGGCCAAATAACACCAATACAGGCACAACCATCGCCAATCCAGGCCAAATGATATGCTATGAGATGCAACTATTGTAACACCCCCTTCTATACCCCAAATAAATGCATATAAAACAATTAAGCACATACAAATTATCAGAGTAAAAAGGTTTTATAATAAGGTATAAAAGAAGAATGCCACAATTTCACCAACGAAACTCTTTAACATTTTTGCTCCATAAAATATGTAACAATTTCGTAGTTTTAGAATTCACATTTCAACATTTAATTTGAGCGGAAGATAACATCATTTGATCAGTTCCAAAATATTAATTCAAATGCACATAAGTCATCCAGATTAATGCATCATATCAGTTAGATTTACAGAACCACATAAGCTGATACATCGCAATGTATCACAAAAGAATGACTATACTAGTCTAACTACCCGGTTTACATATCAGAGCAGTAGACTCAAAAGAATGAAGACTATTCTTCACAAAAGGACTCCAGCATCCTAATCTGCAATGCCTCATAGAGCATTATAAAACAGCAGAAGGGTGAGAAATATAACCATAATAATCAAAGCATAAGATTATATATATATATAGGTAATCATATAACACATATTCACATTTCTCACCACACTTCATTCTCTTAGTCATATATATCACCACACATGTATATATACAAACATGGACATCCACAAGCATTCACACATTATGTATACACTTACAATTTCCACAATCTCATCATTCACACATAAGCATCACTTCATGCATATGTCATATATCAATGTGACTCAACAACTCAATGCAACTCATGCAATGCGGTACCGACTTTCGTTATCTTTTTTCGGTTTTTACATTAAACCGGGTCCACACTTCTAGACCGATAACCCGTTATCTTTTTTCGGTTTTTACATTAAACCAGGTCCACACTTCTAGACCGATAACCACAAAGGCCCATCCTCTAAGCCTTCAAACCCACTCTTCTAGGTTTGGGACAAGCCACTAGTTTCCACGAAACTAACAGACATTGCATCTTGACTAAATGATGCATGTACAATCAACCACAACAAATGCACTTAAGACCGACATCTTAATCTCATGCATTTACATAATTCATCTCTTCAAGAATTACACAATGATTGTACATACAACATATATCAAACATTTATCAATGTATTCATTTCACACATCATCATATTCAACAACAATGCACACATATCACATATGTTCCCATGCATTCACACCACAATCGCATACATATATGCACTCGCAATTCATTAGACGATACACATACATTTCTCATTGTATTCCCATGTGTCTCTAATTATCACAACAATCAAGGTATTCTCATTACAATACCAATCATACAATTATAAGTTATGCACACATATTCAAAATGTTCTCATGCATACTCATTACATAATTGTACACAACAATCAAACATCCACAACCCTAGGATTCACGCCCGAAGGCTACCCACAGCACATGTTATCGTAATAGTTCACATACTCATTCATAACATAGAAGTATAAACGTATGCGAACCCACCAAACAATCCCCATTTGGATAACACAGCAAAGAAAATATACTGTCACATTCGCCTTCATTCGCCTGGCGAACCCTCGTAGCGAACCTTCGCCTGGCCTTCGCCTGGCGAACTCTCTCAGCGAACACTCGCTAGGCTTCGCCTGGCGAGACTTCCCAGCGAGCCCAAGTCAGTAGCTACTAACTTCATTCGCCACCATTCGCCAACACCTTCGCTGGGCGAACCTTCGCCATCCCACTTCGCCTGGCGAGCCCACCAGCGAAGTCTACTGGGACTTAAATATAATTACTCGCCAGCATTCGCTAGGCTTCGCCTGGCGAAGCTTCGCCTTCGCTCGCCTGGCGAGAGCCAGCGAACCTGCGCAGAACAGAACCCTATTCTGTTCCACCTCCACCATCCACCATCATCCAACTTCTCACACAACAAAATCAGTACAAACAGCATCAACACATGTTACCCAACTATTCTACGGCATTATTGCTCAGTTTCAACCGATTAAATCATCAATCTACCGATTATTCCAACTTTTGCCCTAATTGGAAAGTGATGAAAACTCTACCAAAACCCCAACCCAACATACATAACATCATACAATGATCAAATAGAAACATTTCTCACCCTTACCTCGATTAATCGGAGCTTTGATGTTGGTTCTTGATGATTTCCACTTTTCCTCTTCTTCTCTTCTCTTTCTCTCCTTTCTTCTTCTTTCCTCTTTCTTTCCAAATGTTTTCTATCTTTCTTTTCTTTTCTTTCTCTCTTATATATTTCCTTCATTTTCCTTCCTCTCCAATTCCTTCTTAATTCTCTATTAATCCCAATTAATAAAAATTAATTTCCAACATTGATAAAATCCCACTAAATAAATTAATTACTACAATTAATTATTTAATGAAATTTGGGCTGTTACAACCCTCCCCCACTTTAGGAATTTTCGTCCTCGAAAATGTTACCTGATTCAAACAGTTCTGGATAAGACTCCTTCATCCGACTCTCAAGCTCCCAAGTAACATTTCCACCAGCCGGTCCTCCCCAAGCGACCTTCACTAAAGCAATCTCTTTACCTCGAAGCTGCTTCAATTTCCGATCCTCAATCCGCATAGGTGATGCCTCAACAGTCAGGTTATCTCTCACCTGCACATCATCTATTTGGACTACATGAGACGGATCCGCAATGTATTTCCTCAACTGAGATACATGGAATACGTCGTGAAGATTAGCAAGCGACGGTGGTAAAGCCACACGATAGGCGACTTCTCATATCCTTTGCAAAATCTGATAAGGACCAATGAAACGCGGCGACAACTTGCGCGACTTCAGTGCCCTACCAACACCTGTCATCGGAGCGACTCGAAGAAATACATGATCTCCCTCTTGAAATTCAAGTGCCTTCCTCCTCTTGTCATAATAACTCTTCTGACGACTCTGAGTAATTCTCATCTTCTCTTGAATCATCTTGATCTTATCAGTAGTCTGTTGAACTAACTCGGGTCCAACAACCGAACTCTCTCCGGACTCGAACCAACATAATGGTGTCCTACACCGCCTACCATACAACGCCTCAAATGGTGCCATACCAATACTCGAATGGAAACTGTTGTTGTAGGTAAACTCAATCAAAGGCAAGTAGCTGTCCCAAGCTCCTCCTTTTTCCAATACACAAGCTCTCAAAAGATCTTCAAGCGACTGAATCGTCCTCTCCGTCTGACCATCAGTCTGAGGATGATACGCTGAACTCAAACGCAACTGAGTACCCAAAACACTCTGCAGGCTCTCCCAAAATCTCGAAGTAAACCTTGGATCCCTATCCGAAACAATACTCGACGGAATACCATGCAGACACACAATCCTCTCAATATACAACTTAGCCAACCTCTCCAAAGGGTAATCCATACGCATAGGAATAAAGTGAGCAGATTTAGTCAACCTGTCCACGATAACCCAAATAGCCTCAAAATTACTCGGCGTCCTCGGCAAACCCGATACAAAATCCATGGAGATACTATCCCATTTCCACTCAGGAATAAACAACGGCTTCATCAAACCCGATGGCTTCTGATGCTCAATCTTCGACTTCTGGCAAGTCAAACAAGAATACACAAATTCCGCAATATCCTTCTTCATACTAGGCCACCAAAATACTTTCCTCAAATCCTGATACATCTTAGTAGCACCCGGATGAATACTCAATCCGCTACGATGTCCTTCCTCAAGGATACTCTTTTTCAGCTCAACAACATTTGGAACACAAACTCGATCCCGACATCTCATAATCCCATTCTCATCAATCCGAAAATCACCACCTTGGCCTTGGTTGATTAAAGTCAACCGATCAACTAAGCTCAAATCCGATTTCTGTCCTTCTCGAATTTCGTCCAAAATTCCACTTGTAAGCTTTAACATACCCAACTTAAATCCAAAAGAAGTTCTCTCACATACCAAACTCAAATCTCGAAATTGCTCGACCAATTCTAGCTCTTTCACCATCAACGCCGACATATGCAATGATTTCCGACTCAATGCATCCGCTACAACATTCGCTTTACCCGGATGGTAATTCAAGCCAAAATCATAATCCTTCAAAAGTTCAAGCCATCTTCTTTGTCTCGCATTCAATTCCTTTTGATCAAAAAGATACCTCAAACTCTTGTGGTCACTAAACACTTCAAACCTCGCACCAAACAAATAATGCCTCCAAAGCTTCAACACGAACACAACGGCGGCCAACTCTAAGTCATGCGTCGGATAATTCTTCTCATGCACTTTGAGTTGCCTCGAAGCATAAGCTACAACTTGGTTATTCTGCATCAACACACCTCCTAAACCCATCAAAGAAGCATCACAATACACAACGAATGGTTCTTCTGGATTTGGCAGAATCAAAACAGGAGCTGTCGTCAACCTTCGCTTAAGTTCTTGAAAACTCGCTTCACACTTGGCGTCCCAAACAAAGGCTTGACCTTTCCTAGTCAACTGCGTCAACGGCAACGATAACTTAGCAAATCCTTCAATAAACTTCCGATAATAACCGGCTAAACCAAGAAAACTTCTGATCTCAAAAACTGACTTCGGAGTCTCCCATTGCGACACCGCTTCAACCTTCGACGGATCAACCGCAACACCATTACTCGATATCACATGACCAAGGAAACTAACTTCCTTCAACCAAAATTCACACTTAGAAAGCTTCGCGAACAACTGCTTCTCTCTCAGCACAGATAACACAATCTTCAGATGTTCGCCATGCTCTCCCTCGCTCTTCGAATAAACCAAGATGTCGTCGATAAACACCACCACAAACTTATCCAAATAAGGATGGAAAATCCTATTCATGTACTCCATAAATACACCCGGTGCATTAGTCACACCAAATGGCATCACGGAATACTCATAGTGTCCATACCTCGTTCGGAAGGCCGTCTTCTGAATATCCTCAGCTTTCACACGGATCTGATGATACCCAGATCTCAAATCAATCTTGCTGAACACGCTTGCACCAACCAACTGATCCATCAGATCATCAATCCTTGGTAGTGGATACTTATTCTTAATAGTCACCTTGTTCAACTGTCTGTAATCCACACAGAGCCTCATAGAACCCTCTTTCTTCTTAACCAATAACACCGGTGCACCCCACGGTGACACGCTCGGACGAATAAACCTCTTTTCAAGCAAATCCTCAAGTTGACTCTTCAACTCTTTTAACTCTGAGGCCGACATATGATATGGAGCCATCGATATCGGACTAGTTCCAGGAATCAAATCTATCGAAAACTCTACTTCTCGCTCCGGCGGTAAATCCTTTATCTCGTCAGGGAATACTTCCGGAAAATCTCTAACAATGGGCAAAGCCTCAATCTCTTCACTTTCACTAGTCCTCAAAGTTGCCATGAGCATAAATACCTTAGCCCCATCTTGTACCGATTCCTTCACTTGTTTCCTCGTCATAAACAAATCCCTTTCAACATCCGAATCGGGAAAAATAACCGTTTTGTCAAAACAGTTAATATACACACGATTGAATTTTAACCAATTCATTCCAAGAATGACATCCAGTTGATCCAAATGAAGACACACTAAATCAATCCCAAAATCTCTACCGAAAATACTCAACGGGCAATTCAAGCAAACATACGGTGTAGTTACCGAACCCATAGCAGGAGTATCAATAACCATACCGCCACCAATCACAGACAACTCAAGATTTAACCTTCTAACACAATCCAAAGAAATAAAAGAATGCGTAGCTCCGGTATCAATTATAGCGATCAAAGGTGTACCATGAATGAAGCACGTACCTCGGATCAATCGATCGTCGCTAGCAGTCTCAGATCCAGATAGAGCGAACACTTTCCCGCTCCCTTGATTCTTCTTCGGCTTATCGCACTTGGTACTGATGTGCCCTCGCTCACCACAGTTATAGCAAGTAACACCCGCACCGCTTCTACACTCTAGAGCCTTGTGGCCTGGCTTGCCACACTTAAAACACCTCGGTTCAACACTTTTGCACTCCGGAGCACGATGCCCCGCTTCACCACAAGTGTAACACCTAACCGGGGCAGAAACTCCCCCACTTGGCTTCTTGCCAAAACCAACCTTTTGTTTCCCCTTATCAGCAGGAGTCACGTAAGGTTTTCCTCTGAATTGTCCCTTTCCTTTCTTGTCACTTAGACTCTTGTAGTGGCTGGACCTAGCCCTACTGTCTTCGTCATAAATTCTGCTCTTGTTAACCAACTCAGAAAACCGCCTGATTTCCTGATATCCAATAGCTTGTCTAATCTCGGGTCTCAAACCGTTTACAAACTTGAGGCACTTAGACCTCTCAGCATTACCAGTATTATAGTGAGGACAAAATTTGATCAACTCCTCAAATTTCGCCGCATACTCAGCAACCGTCGAATTACCTTGCTTCAACTCAAGAAATTCGATCTCTTTCTTCCCCCGCACATCCTCTGGAAAATACTTCTCCAGAAAGGTTTCTCTAAACAAATTCCAAGTAATCACAATATCATCTTCCTCAAATCTTTGGCGAGTATTACCCCACCAATCTTCAGCTTCTTCTTCGAGCATATGAGTCCCAAACTGCACCTTCTGTGCATCCGAGCAATTCATAACTCGAAAAATATTTTCCACGGCTTTCAACCAAATTTGTGCCTTGTCCGGTTCATGAGTTCCCTTGAAGACCGGAGGGTTATTCTTTTGGAATTTCCCCAAAGCACGAAATCCATCATCAGCATGATTCCTCATATTCACATTGGCCGGAGGATTCTGCCCAATTGCCCCCGCCAATCTCGTCAATGCCTCCGCAATCGCTTCGTTGTTCCTTCCTGCAACCATCTTACTAATTCCAGCAACAGAACCACGTAAGAACAACCAATATTGATAATGCAACACACGCATATCAATAACACACGGGGAAAACACTCTAACAACTTGGCCGGACAGACCGACCTGCTCTGATACCACTATTGTAACACCCCCTTCTATACCCCAAATAAATGCATATAAAACAATTAAGCACATACAAATTATCAGAGTAAAAAGGTTTTATAATAAGGTATAAAAGAAGAATGCCACAATTTCACCAACGAAACTCTTTAACATTTTTGCTCCATAAAATATGTAACAATTTCGTAGTTTTAGAATTCACATTTCAACATTTAATTTGAGCGGAAGATAACATCATTTGATCAGTTCCAAAATATTAATTCAAATGCACATAAGTCATCCAGATTAATGCATCATATCAGTTAGATTTACAGAACCACATAAGCTGATACATCGCAATGTATCACAAAAGAATGACTATACTAGTCTAACTACCCGGTGTTACATATCAGAGCAGTAGACTCAAAAGAATGAAGACTATTCTTCACAAAAGGACTCCAGCATCCTAATCTGCAATGCCTCATAGAGCATTATAAAACAGCAGAAGGGTGAGAAATATAACCATAATAATCAAAGCATAAGATTATATATATATAGGTAATCATATAACACATATTCACATTTCTCACCACACTTCATTCTCTTAGTCATATATATCACCACACATGTATATATACAAACATGGACATCCACAAGCATTCACACATTATGTATACACTTACAATTTCCACAATCTCATCATTCACACATAAGCATCACTTCATGCATATGTCATATATCAATGTGACTCAACAACTCAATGCAACTCATGCAATGCGGTACCGACTTTCGTTATCTTTTTTCGGTTTTTACATTAAACCGGGTCCACACTTCTAGATCGATAACCCGTTATCTTTTTTCGGTTTTTACATTAAACCGGGTCCACACTTCTAGACCGATAACCACAAAGGCCCGTCCTCTAAGCCTTCAAACCCACTCTTCTAGGTTTGGGACAAGCCACTAGTTTCCACGAAACTAACAGACATTGCCTCTTGACTAAATGATGCATGTACAATCAACCACAACAAATGCACTTAAGACCGACATCTTAATCTCATGCATTTACATAATTCATCTCTTCAAGAATTACACAATGATTGTACATACAACATATATCAAACATTTATCAATGTATTCATTTCACACATCATCATATTCAACAACAATGCACACATATCACATATGTTCCCATGCATTCACACCATAATCACATACATATATGCACTCGCAATTCATTAGACGATACACATACATTTCTCATTGTATTCCCATGTGTCTCTAATTATCACAACAATCAAGGTATTCTCATTACAATACCAATCATACAATTATAAGTTATGCACACATATTCAAAATGTTCTCATGCATACTCATTACATAATTGTACACAACAATCAAACATCCACAACCCTAGGATTCACGCCCGAAGGCTACCCACAGCACATGTTATCGTAATAGTTCACATACTCATTCATAACATAGAAGTATAAACGTATGCGAACCCACCAAACAATCCCCATTTGGATAACACAGCAAAGAAAATATACTGTCACATTCGCCTTCATTCGCCTGGCGAACCTTCGCCTGGCCTTCGCCTGGCGAACTCTCTCAGCGAACACTCGCTAGGCTTCGCCTGGCGAGACTTCCCAGCGAGCCCAAGTCAGTAGCTACTGACTTCATTCGCCACCATTCGCTAACACCTTCGCTGGGCGAACCTTCGCCATCCCACTTCGCCTGGCGAGCCCACCAGCGAAGTCTACTGGGACTTAAATATAATTACTCGCCAGCATTCGCTAGGCTTCGCCTGGCAAAGCTTCGCCTTCGCTCGCCTGGCGAGAGCCAGCGAACCTGCGCAGAACAGAACCCTATTCTGTTCCACCTCCACCATCCACCATCATCCAACTTCTCACACAACAAAATCAGTACAAACAACATCAACACATGTTACCCAACTATTCTACGGCATTATTGCTCAGTTTCAACCGATTAAATCATCAATCTACCGATTATTCCAACTTTTGCCCTAATTGGAAAGTGATGAAAACTCTACCAAAACCCCAACCCAACATACATAACATCATACAATGATCAAATAGAAACATTTCTCACCCTTACCTCGATTAATCGGAGCTTTGATGTTGGTTCTTGATGATTTCCACTTTTCCTCTTCTTCTCTTCTCTTTCTCTCCTTTCTTCTTCTTTCCTCTTTCTTTCCAAATGTTTTCTATCTTTCTTTTCTTTTCTTTCTCTCTTATATATTTCCTTCATTTTCCTTCCTCTCCAATTCCTTCTTAATTCTCTATTAATCCCAATTAATAAAAATTAATTTCCAACATTGATAAAATCCCACTAAATAAATTAATTACTACAATCAATTATTTAATGAAATTTGGGCTGTTACAACTATTATGGACTACAACACAACAACAGCAACCGTGCAACAAGGCATCAAGCCTACAACCAATTATCCATAACAGAAACATCACTATTTCGCATACATCATGTACTCACCATTTCAACATGTTCATGTCAGAGACAAATAACAACAACCACACAACAAGGCATTAAGCCTACAACCGATTATCCATAACAGAAACATCACTATTTCATATAATTTCCTACGGATAATATATCCACAACTTTTAATCTAATTGAATAGGTACACAATAATAATGTAAACACAATTTTCAATCTAATAAAATAAGGACATCAGAACAACCCTCATCAACAAATGGGAGATTAGCGTGTGTCGGCGCCTTTTCCCAATTACACACAGAACTAATGGCATCAACACTAATTCAGGCATAGACAAACATTAACCCTTAATATAGCTCAACCTACGGGAACATTTACCCTTAATATTGCTCAACCTACGGGAACATTACTACGGGAACATTGCTACGGGAACAATACTCCGGGAACATTACTACGTAAACATTACTACGGGAACATTACTACGGGAACATTACTACGGGAACATTGCTACGGGAACATTACTCCGGGAACATTACTACGGGAACATTAACCCTTAATATTTATCGACCTACGGGAACATTAACCATGTGATTCAATTCCCTACATGAAATCGATCATACCCACAGTTATAGAATTGAACCCCACCCTTACCTTAGAATTGAGGACAACTCTAAACTTCCGATTTGCTCTCCGGTGACTCTTCTGCAACTACCTTCAATTCTTTCCGGCGGATAATTCTTCTGTTCTTATTCTTTCCATAGTCACGTTCCTTTTTCCTTCTCTTCAACCTTTTTCCTCCATTTTGGTTTTCTTAGCAGTTTATCGTACTTTTGCTCTTCCTCCCACAACTTCTCTAATAACTCCCTAATTCCCATCCACTAATATTCCAAATAATAATAATAATAATAATAATAATAATAATAATAATAATAATAATAATAATAATAATAATAATAATAATAATAATAATAATAATAATAATAATAATAATAGTAATAGAATATTACTACTAGTTATTAAATTACCCTTATTATTAATCGTATTATATTATCAAACTCTATATTTATTAAATGGTTTTCCTATACTTTAAGGACATCCACCCACTCTCTCAGACACACTCCCATATAAAGGCGCACCAACAATTCATAAATAATTAATTTTAAAATGAACGGGCGTTTCATTCTCCGTCTCTTCCCAAGTAGCAATACTTCTTGCGGGTAATGAGTGAAACCATTCTTCAGCATCTTTAGATAGAGTGAACGGAAACATTCTCAATTTCTTTGCTTCATCAGTGTGCCCCTCTATCTTGAGAGTAGTGTTCATAGTAAAAAATCTTTATAGATGTTTGTTGGCATCTTCATTAAACTTTCCGGCGAAAGGTTTCCTCTCAAGTTGGTTGATAGTGCTCAGATGTAACTGGAAATTTGCCACATTCATCGGATGGTTTACAATTGTTAACCTACCAGCCGGTGCATTTGCCCCACCGTAATCACCAAATAGTCTCTCTGCTGGCGGAACTTCACCTGTAGTCTCAGTATCTGAGTCTGAACCTGCCAGACTTGCTTGTATACGCCTCGTGTGTAGAGTTCTTTCTATCTCTGTGTCAAAAGAAAAATTAGTTGAGGATTATCCTCGCATAAAAATGTTAGACGCGAATTAGTAATAACAAAATGCAAATAATAAAATAAAAATAAAAAACTGAAAATAAAATTTTGGTCACAGAGCAACAAAATTTCAATTGAATTACAATAAACTTATATTTTGGCAGTCCCCGGCAACGGCGCCAAAAACTTGATCGGGAAAATAGCAAGTGTAATATTTTTCCAATGTAGTAATAATGGGGATTTCCTCGAATATCGATCTTGAGGATTTCATAGGAAAGACAAGTCTAAAATAATTCAGTTGAACAAAAGCATTTGGGGTTTTTAAATGGTTTGGTTGAATTGTAAAAATATTTGCAAGTAAAAGAGAGAAATTTGACTGAGCGGTCTTAAAATATATGAGTAACATGTTACGGAAGGTGTATGATCTGACTCAGTAACAACCCTGAATTAACACTGCAACAACTTATTGTAAATAACTAATTACCAATTCTTTAGAATGTTTACTCCTAAGTCCTTACTGAGAAAATCTTTAATCGTCTACCCTAATTCCTATGTCCATAGAGAATTATAAGTGAGATTAAGTGTTGTGGTGAGAATAGGATATCAAATTATTGATTAATTTGAATCACAAATCTTGAATTCACAACGGTCTTTGATTTATCCGAAGGAAAGGTTAAAGAAGGAAAAACCTAATTTGCATCGTAAACACAATGCGGGGAGATCTAGGGTTCAGGGGTTGGTTAAACTTAGGGAAGGTATTAGCATCCTAAGCATATGTAGTACTCTACAGGAACCACTTGTTTAAATGTGCTATTTGCTATCTATCTGTTTAAAGGGATGCTAAAAGGTTGAAGGTAACGAGAGAGGCCTAAAGGGTTAGTCCTAAGTATACTCTCCAAGAAATCGCATATTGTGCCTACGTATCCTGGGTAGGGAATGGAATTAGAGTATTCGTAGTTCCCCTCAAATAAGAGTGAGGAACTCTTGACTGTGGTCAAGGTTCCAAGGGGAAGTAAGTATTCATAGAGAAATACTTACGTGGAGTGCGGCGACTCCGAATCTACATTTAAATAAAGGGTTGGTAAGTAAGCAAGTATCCACGGCGGGAACTTACATGGAGTACGGTGACTCCTGATCCTAAGCCTAGGATAAAGGTAAAGGATATCCATGGCGGGACGACTACCTGGAGCGCGGAGACTCCAATCCTAAGTTGCAAAAGGTAACAGGAAGTTAGTTGTTAGTGAGCTCGCCAAGATATCGCATCTTGTGCCTACGTATTCTCAATAAGAAATCAGAGCGATCGTAGTTCCCCTCAAAGAGGGTGAGGAACTTCTTGACTGTGGTCAAGGTTCCAAAGGGAATGTAAGTGTTCATAGGGAGACACTTACGTGGAGTGCGGTGACTCCTATTCTATGTTAATATTAAGTTGAAATAAAAGGTAAGTATCCACGACGGGAACTACATGGAGTACGGCGACCCCGACCCTAAGGGCAGGATAACGGATAAAGGGGAATGTCCACGGCGAGATGCTATGTGTGAGTACGACGACTCAGATCCTAAGGCTAGAATGAGGGTAAAGGTGAAGGTATTGACATGGCAGTCAATGGGGTACCTTTCCTTCGGAATATACAGTTTAGTGATAGAAGTAAGGAAAGTACTTCGAATGATGCAAAATAGATAACAGTAATGTGAACATGCAAATCAACATAGTTAAGGGGTTAAGTTCGAATGAATATCAAAAAAAAAGTTAGCCTCAGATTAATGAATTTGTGGCTAATTAAAAAAAGTCTAAGTTAAAATTTAGTTAAATAAGGTAATAAGGATATCTAGACATTTTAATTTGTTATTATTTTGCTAAAATTAACTTAATGGAAATTGAAGAGAATTTTAAATTGTAAGCTAAATAAATTAAGCTAACTTTTCTTTAAATTTTAAATTACTAAAATCTAAAAATCTAAAATTAATCAAAATTCTAAATAATTTATTGTTATATTTTTTATTTATTTATTATTATTAAATTGAAAGTAAACATTAAAATTAAAAACTTAATTAATTTCTTTAAAAACTTCTAAATTTTATTTACATTTTAATTATGTTTTTTTTATTATTAGTTATTTATTATTCTAAAAAAAGTGGGCCAAGCCCAAAAGAAAATAAAAACTGAAAAAAAAATAAAAAAATAAAAACAAAATAAAAAATTGTTGGGCCGATGGTGGTCAGCCCACCGGACCCAACCCGGTCTGCAAAACGAAAAAAGGAATGGGGGGAGAGTTCTAGATACCCTAGATTCACTTCACAGCCCCCTCCCCCCCCCCAAAAAAAAATTCTTCTCTTCTCTCTCACTTCCTTCTTCTCTTTTTCTTTCTCCTTCACTCCTCTGTGTTTCTCCTCCTTCTCTCTTCTCTTTCTCTTCTTCTTTCTTTCTTCTTCATTGTTCTTCTTTCACTTCTTCTCTCCGTCTTCTCACTCTCTTCCCACTCCGCTTCTCTTCTTCTCTTTTCTTCCTCCCTTCCTTCTGATTCTCTTTCTCTGTAAACAAATAAACAAAAATCAACGAATATAACAGTTAACAGAACGAAAAGGCCACCTAAATGGGAGGCGATAACGGTGTTGTCGACGTTTGCGTCGCTGACGAGAGTGGTATTGCACGGGCGGTTTCCGACGAACTTGAAGGGAACAAAGGGGCAAACGCGTTCGGAGTCTGAAGACGGCAATGTCGAAGAGCAAGATAAGCTTTTCAAACATTTTTTCTTTTCACTGATGATTTGTGTGTGTGTGTGTGTGTGTGTGTGTGTGTGTGTGTGTGTGTGTGTGTGTGTGTGTGTGTGTGTGTGTGTGTGTGTGTGAATTTTGTTGTTGTCCTTTAAATTTCTCACAACTTCCCCTTCTTATAGTCATATGCTACTTAAATTTCTTGATTTCTAATTGAATATCCCGTTGGTCTATGTGTGATTTTATGATAAATACCTTTCCATTTCAACACAAACATGTCTGAAACATGTTCAGATTTTCCTACTTTAACTCAATACCGAGATTTTGTTTTTAGAATTAATTGGATATTGTCTGACCCTGCTTTTTGTTGCACCCCAAAATTTGACCAACATTTATTTACCCATCAAGAGTTGTATGAGACTATGGAGCTAGCCAAGAAGGTTGTTCAAAGTGATTAAGGGTTGATATCCTTGTCAGAGAACTCAAGAGATCCTCAGAGAGATTGGTTAAAACCAAGGTTGTGTGCCTCATAATTTGAGAATTGTGGGAGCTCCTCAGATGATTCTGAGACTATGAGGGTAGACTTGAAGCTTTGAGAAAGCTTGTGAGATGTCTTGAAAGCCATCATGAAGCCTAGAGAGGTCATTGTACAAGAATTCAGAAGATTCAGCCATGAGTGGTGGAATTAGGGTTTGACTGGGTCAACCCTAGGTCAACTGATGATTTGGAGAGGGTTGAAACCTAATCCAAGAGCCATGTGATCATGGAATGATGCATTGAGATGCTATAAGGATGTTCCTAGACCAACTCATCATGATTGAGGAGTTTGAGAAGTTTTAAGCTAGGGTTTCTAAAGCTTGACAGTGTAAAATCCCCTAGTTTGATCCCTATCTTCAAGGCAGTTTAGCTCAAGATGTGATTGTCATCTCATCTTCCCCATAACATGAATGTTGTATATATTGTTCTTAGATTTAATTTGAGTACTAGAAGTCCTTGATAGGATTTGTAGAGCTCAAGTTATGGCTTTGACAAATTACAGGTCATCTGAGGTATGTGAATCTGGGTCCTTGAAAGTCACCCAACTTGCATCCAATTTTTTCCCTAGTAGGATGATTCCTATGAACTATTGGTCAACATGAATGTTGTAGAGCATCTTCTTAGCTTTCTAGAGAGTACTAGAAGTCCTTGATAGGATTTGTATAACTCAACTTATGGCCTTGGCAAGTCAAGGGCGTTTTGGTCATTTGGAGGTTATAGGTCATTTCAAGCATAAGGCCATATCTCCTATTTCCAAACTTCAAATGGAAAAATCTTCAACATAAAACTTGCTTAGAATGATGTTTTAAGGCTAGTAAGGAGGTCATGAGATGTTTAAAAGGCTTGTATCAAAAAGTGATAAAAATGGCCTAAAATGGAGGCATAAGTTAAATAAGTTGAAATTGAAAATTGGAAATCACAAGTTATACATACAAACCATGTCATATAATAGGTCATTTTGACTCCAAATGACATTCTAAGAACAATGGTTCAGCCACAATTTTGATTTGAGGCCTAGATCATAGGGCTGCCTTGGAAATGGCTTACTTGCATCTTAAGGTACCAAAGCAAAACTCAAGAAAACTCAATAAACAAGTTGGTTATGCATTGTAACACATCATAAATCTCATGTGGGGAGAATTTCAAGTCAGAATCAAAGGTTACAAGGACCATGGCATGAGATAGCATATGGTGAGAAGTGAAATCAAATATCATGAGATGAGAAGTTCAAATTGTCATTGGAGTGTTCCAGAAGGTTCTAGATAGTTCCTACAAGTTTTATAAGATGATTAGAACTTGCTCAAAGCAAGGGTTGGTGAGAGTTGGGGCAGAGAAGAGAGAGTGAGATCAAGAATCTTCCATTGCAAGTCAAGTTTCATTTCTTCATTCTTCTTCATTTCCATTCCTTTTTTCTACACAAACACATTCCATACATCATAGTGGAGCTGTGCAGATCAAATTGAGGGCAATTCCATTGATGAATCGTGCATGAGCTTTTGGATTTTCACCTCTGCAATTCAAGATCGGTTTCCAAGAATCAAGCAGTTTCAACCCTTCTTTTTGCATACAGAAGCTAGAATACTACTCAGTGAAGGAATTGGAAAAGATTGAAGGTCTGAATTGGAGGATTTCATCATCTGTTCATCAAGATTTACCAGGTTTGTAAAATTCACCCTACACCATGTTTTATGCATAATTAGGTTAGTTTGTTAGTGTAGAAAGGTTAGAGACACATAGGTGATGGATTTTGGAGAGTTTGAAGAGATTTAGTGATGATCAACATGATGACACCATTTCTGTTTGACCTTGTATCTTGCTGAATCTTGAGGGATAAGCTTAGTGTGATAGCAAGAATTATTCAGGGTAACATGAGGAAGAGAATGAGTATCACAATTTTAAGAATCGTGAGTGTTGATTTTCAAGCATAATTTGAAGTTGCTATCAGGTTTTAGGTTTGAGAGAGTTTCAATGGGTTCTGAGACCATGGTTAGATTCAGGATTGAATTTAGAGTGGATTAGGGCTTTGGATCATGATTTTTGGTTGAGACTTGATGGATTTCGAACTGGGGTTTGAAGCTCTGTTCATGGAGCTTTTCCCTCCATTGACGTGGCTGAAGGAAGAAGACGACCATGAAACCATTAGATCAGGCGTGGACCCGTTGTCTGATTGAAGATCCAAAGGCCAGGATGTGATTTCGCGTGTGAAGGAAAAGTCTGAAGCATGATGAAACGAGGCGTTTCATTAAAACCTGAGTTTTGGGCTTAAGTGGATCCAATGACTAATCCCACCCACAATCAGGGCCCACTTGGATTTTACACTGAATCCCTCTACTATTTGCACCGTAGATTTTTCTTTTTCTTTATGTTTTTTGATTTAATTTTTGATGATGAATTGGGCCCAGCGCGTATACTATCTGAACCCCCCACTTTTAGCCCATGTGATGATTTGAACTGCATCTGTTTGCTAGCTGCACCCCATCTCTTCATATTTCATTTTATCTTCTTCCATTTTATTTCAATCTTTGAAAAATCATAATAAATGGAAAATTAAGGATTTTTTAATGAGAGTTTTTTCTCCTACTTCATATTTTTGTCAAGAAAAATATAAAATTGAAACATAAAACATTTCAGGCATTTTAGTATTTTTTGTATATTTTCTACTTTTATTGCATTTTATTTCTTTTTATGTTGATCCATGAATTTGTAGAATTTTGTTTAGGTAGCTCCCTTAGTATTTTTAGGCCATTCTTTTCAGGATAGTTAGATATAAGCTTTAGCTTCCCCCTGGATTTATACCATATTTTTGTGATGAATTTTAGGTTAGTTTTGCTCAAATGACATTAGGTTATGTAGAATTAGGTCAAACTTCAACATAGGTACACAATAACCTTAGATTTTTGGGTTTTAGGACAAATTAGACTATGGGACATATAAGGGTATTAAGGGTAGGTATGTAGGATCCCTTAGAAATTATATTAGGATTTAATATAGTAGTATACTATTTTTAGATGATTTTTGTAGTTGATGATTGTTTGTGTTGCCCTTGTGGGCTTGTATTTTGTTTGCTTTGCTTTGTGGGCTTGGAGAGCTTGGTTTTGTTCTGAGGAGCATTGAGGAGCATAGTAGGAGCATTGAGGAGCTTGGGAGCTTGATCTTGTTAGTTTTGTTGATTGTTTTAGGGTTAGGGATTAGGAAGAGTTTAGACCTAGTTAACTTCTTTCTTAAACATGGATGGTATCTGTCACCTCCATTCCTCCCTATGATTCAAAGTCCTTCCATGGTATACACCTCTCTCCTTTGGAGGGATAAGTGATGTACCTAGGAAGTAGAACTTTTGAGGGAACCATTCCTTTGATGTTGAACCCTTATAGGTCACCTTTGGTGGTCAATAAGCAGTTTGACATCCCAGCTTATCCAGTTAAGTGATTTCCTCTGGTTTGATTTTCTTGAGAGATGTGGAGCTTGAGTTTGAAGATGAAGAATTCATTGAAGAGTGTTGAAGAGGATGAATCCTTGAGTATTGCCATTCCAGCTGAAGCTTGAAGAGCAACAAGAGCAAGTTGATACTTGAAGATCCCTGAAGATTAGGTGAAGCCTGAAGGTGGAGCTGATCAAGAAGCTGAAGCTTAAAGGAGAAGATAAGTTGAAACTTATGTTGAAGGGTTGAAACCTGAAAAAGCAAATTGATATTTGTCAAGAGTAATTGGAAGTCTGAAGACTGAGTTGCTGTTGGAAGAGATGAAGCTTGAAGTTGAGAGAAGTTGGTATGCTTTCTTCTGTTTTCTTTTCTGTATTGATGTGTTTTGTTTGACTTGCTTGATGCATTAGAATAAGTCCATATCTAGAATAAGTAGAATCTGGGAGCATGATTGTACTAGAGTTTGAGTTGCACCCTCTGCTTGTATTGTTACTGTGTGGCTTTGCTTGCGGGTATTCGGTAGAGCCCAGCTCCCTTGCCCATGTGGTTTGTTTTCCTGATGGCATTTTATTTCATTTTATCTGTATGATTGCAGTTTACTGTTTTTGCTTGATAGCATGTTTTATATTTTAGTATGATTACTGTTATCCATTCTGGCTTGAGGTTGAGATGAGCTTGTGGAGGCTGAAGCCCCACACACATTTCCTCCCTCACTTGCATTGCATGCATTTTACTGTTAAGCTGATGCTTTGTCTGTTTTGGTGTATCATTGACATGATCCCTTAGGACTCTCATTTCCTTTGATAAGGATTTGATGATAGAATTTTAGGTTGAAACCTATGCATGACAACTTCTAGGAGTTCCCTCTTCAAACCTCAACCATAGGATGAATCCATGGCATGACAACAGTAGGACTTGAGAGTCTCCCTCCTAGTTGGGCCTGTTCTCTTCTCATCTCAAAACAGTTTAAGATACAGTAATCATGAATGATTTCTTCGTACGTTACGAGCCTTAAGCTACCTAAGAAAGGATTGTGGGAGAGTTTCTTTTCCACAGTCCGGATGTTTAGTATGGTACCCTTTGGGTGACATGCGACGCATTCACTCTCAGGTCATAGTCTCTAGTGCGGTTGAAATCGCAAACACAATAAAAAACACTTCTTTCGTAAAAGACAGGAAATAAACCGTAGTTTCCAGAACTACGTGGGCTCTGATCTCTCATGCCTGTTGAGAGTACGTAGGCACAAGATGGCGATGTCTTGGTGAGCTACCTTCCCCCATAACCCTTCGTAGGCCGAACTACGTTGACTATGATTTCTCATTCTCTGATGAGAATACGTAGGCAGAAAGTGCGATGCTTTGCCGAGTCATTTTTCTTTTCTGTTTCAGCCAGCCTTGATAGGTAGATAGAATAAAACCAACCCGTCCAAGTAAACACAACAAGCGAGGATCCCGTCGAGTACGACGGACGTGAGGAGTGCTAATACCTTCCCCTTGCGTAACCGACTCCCGAATCCATACAATGGTTGCGTTGACCTTGTCTTACCCTTTTTCGTTAGGTTTTTCCGATCGTTTCCTTTCCCGCTCTGAGGGATAAATAACAAAAGGTGGCGACTCTTCTGTTTTGCCGGCACCTTATTTTCGCGCAAGCGACAGCTGGTGACTCTGCTGGGGACTCCAACGGTTCCCTGCGAGAGTCAATCCTAACGCTCGTATGTTTACTTGTTGGGTTGCGTTTATTTATCGCATTTTACTTCTCGCACTTTATTTCCCGCATTTTATTTTCAGTATGATATGATTATCTGTGCTATTGTGGGATGGGAGTTCTGAT
This sequence comes from Lathyrus sativus, assembly GCA_963859935.3. Taxonomy (NCBI): domain Eukaryota; kingdom Viridiplantae; phylum Streptophyta; class Magnoliopsida; order Fabales; family Fabaceae; genus Lathyrus; species Lathyrus sativus. Next base: position 231,869,592 of record OZ012737.1, read on the forward strand.
GAGTGAGAAGCCAGACTCAGGCTTGAGTGCACCATAGAATTAGTTGTGGAAATTAGTGGGCCCGTGCTTGCTTTGCAGGCACTAGTGTCTCATGAAATCCACGCTCAGACGAGGTTCATCCGGTTGGCTTCTCTTTCAACCCTTTGGGTTGAGACGGTTGCTGGTTTGGTGGATTGTCGACTCTGGGGACCGATCATTTGTGATTCAGCCGAGTGAGGCCGCTTCATGAGCTGGTGATGCCACACCTTTTGGGTATCGTATCACCCCTCTTGAATGTCTGTGACGCTGATGAACGCATAGGATGCCGAACTTGAGTCAGTTTAGGTCCATACCTGTGAGCAGGGTTGGGTTTATTGCAGGAAACCGTGACCTTCAGACTACCTGGTTTTCTTGACAGTGAATCAGTTTTGTTGGTACCGGGGTTTCTCAGTTGCAAATTTGTCTTTTCTTGATAGAGCAGGTTTTGATCAGAGGATCTTATCATCAGGGATTTGTCTGTTCTTGATAGAGCAGGTTTTGATCAGAGGATCTTATCATCAGGTGTATGTCTGTTCTTCACAGAGCAGGTTTTGATCAGAGGATCTTATCATCAGGTGTATGTGTGTTCTTGATAGAGCAGGTTTTGATCAGAGGATCTTATCATCAGGTGTATGTCTGTTCTTGACAGAGTAGGTTTTGATCAGAGGATCTTATCATCAGGTATATGTCTGTTCTTGATAGAGCAGGTTTTGATCAGAGGATCTTATCCTCAGGTGTATGTCTGTTCTTGATAGAGCAGGTTTTGATCAGAGGATCTTATCGTCAGATGTATATTTGTTCTAGATAGAGCAGAGTTTTCATCATCAGTTGTTTGTTCTTGATAGAGCAGATTTTTGAGTGGGGTCTGAAGATCTCATCAGCAGATGTTGTTTGTTCTTGATAGAGCATATTTTTGAGTGGGGTCTGTAGATCTCATCAGCAGATGTTGTTTGTTCTTGATAGAGCAGATTTTTGATTGGGGTCTGAAGACCTCATCAGCAGATATTTCTTGATCATACATCAGAGGTCCTTATTATCAGACATTTGTTCTTGACAGAGCAGAACTATGATCCTATGTATATGGCCCTATCAGATGGTTGTTCTTGACAGATCAGATTTGTGGTCCTACACCGGGGTTTCCTTCTTATCAGTGGTTGTTGATACAAAATCTCCACAGCACCAGTTGCCCTGACCTCTTATTGCATGATTGCATTTTGCATTAGTTTGCATGTTCATTTGCATTTCATTAACGTGTGTCTGTGTTGCAGGTACCGTTTTCCCCGATCCAGGATTTCTTGCCTCCTATTGTATTGTTATGGGCTCTCTGAGGAAGACTGTGGCTTACAAGTTCCCTGTCCCCGATGTGGTTAAGCTGATTGGTTTGATAGCTCTAGCAAATGATTCTGTGAGGGATGAGTTCAGAAAATCTTACGGCAGGTTGCTCAGTTTGGTTCATAAGCCTTCTGTGTTCGAGTTGAATGGGTTGCACGCTCTGCTGCAGTTCTACGACCCTCCGCTGAGATGTTTCACTTTTCAGGACTTCATTCTCGCACCTACGCTGGAAGAGTATGCTGATTTGCTAGGTGTGCCTATCAAGAGGCAGATGCCTTTTGTTCATATGGATGCTGAGCCTGATCTGGCTGGTTTAGCTCCTTCACTTCATCTGGACGCCTCCGAGTTAGTATTGACTAGTTGGAACAAGGTTCCCGGGTTCTCCTTGCAGTTTCTGGTAGGTAAAGCTCAGCAGTGTGCCAAGGACAGATGTTGGGCCGCGTTCAATGCCATCCTCGCTCTATGCATATACAGCATTATTCTGTTCCCCAACATGCCCGATTTTGTAGACTTTGATGCGTTCCACATCTTTGCTTCAGGGAATCCAGTCCCTACCTTGATAGGAGATGTCTATCACTCAGTCCACTACAAAAACGAGAACAGGAGGGGGAAGAATGTCTCGTGCTGCGTACCCTTGTTGTACTAATGGCTTGATAGTCATCTGCCCAAGAGGGGTCCTTTTGTCTTGTCTGCAGCCACAGCTGAGTGGCCTGAGCGTCTGATGAGTCTATCTGCAGAGGATATTGACTGGTTCGACAGAGATAGGTTGGGTACTGAGGTGATCTTCAGTTGCAGCGGGTTTCCTAATGTGCCTTTGATAGGTAGGAAGGGCTGTATAAACTACAATCCGTCGTTGCTGGTTCGACAGTTCGCGTATGCTTTGAGAACTCCGCCGAAGGATGAAGAGGTATAGGAATCTCTGTACCTCACTGGTACTCCAGAGGGGGATCTGCTATCCAAGCTTCAGCGCGCGTGGAATGGTATCAGTAAGCGAGGAAAGCCTTTGCTGGGAAAAAGCAACAATCAAGCCTACCCTCCGTATTTGACGTGGATCAGAGCCAGGGCCGATGCTATAGGGATGTTGTTTCCTAATGCCAAGCCAGAAAGTCCTCCAATGATCGAAGAGCCTACTACTGTGCCCATTCAGCAGCATAATCAGGTGTTAGCTGAGCGGGATGAATTGAAGCGGGCAAACGAAGAACTGGAGAAGGAATTAGCTCAGCTCCGAAGCGAGAGGAACGAAGCCGTGCACTCTTTCAAAAGGCAAACAGAGTTGGTAAACTAGCTGGGTACAAACCTGACTAAGCAGATAGCCGAGCGTGAACGCATGGGTCGAGACTTCAAAGCTGTCAACGACGTACTGGCTACGAAGAAACAACACTTGGACGAGGCATATCGGAGGATATCCAAGTTCAACCAGCACTGGAAGGCTTCCCTGGCCACCAGGAAAGAGCGAGAGGATAAGCTGATGTTGCAGATCTCCAAGCTGGAAGCCCAGGTGAAGGACAGTGAAAAGAGGTTTGATGAAGAAACCGCCCGCAGATACGCCGCCGAAGGCCAGCTCAACAAAGCTCTTGCTAACCTGAAGGAGCGCAAGCTGACGTTTGAGTCCAAAAAGCGGAAGTTAGAAGATTTCTTCGGCGAAGGAGCATGGGAAAGTTCGGTTGAGGGACTTCAGTATACCATTGTGCAGAGGGAATTGCTCGTCGAGGGGTTGCTCACTCTGCCAGATCATCCAGAGACGAAGGCGTTGTTAGAAGAGTATCGCGCCCGTGGCCGTACTTGACTATTTGTATTCCTTTTGTTTTGATCATTGTTGTATGCTGACCATCACCAGGCTTGTTGGCTGAGGTCACGCTGTTGATTCGTCTTGTACTCGTTGATGCTATGTACTGCCTTGATAGGCTTTCTTCATATATGAGATTGTTGTTTCCATGATTGGGCTCGGACTTCTTATTATTATTATTATCAGAACTGGTACTCAGGCACTAGGATCAGGGGAAATCTCCCAAACACACAGACACACGCATGCATTTGCATGAAGCATTTGTATGACGCACATTTTGTTGTTTTTCCTAACCCTTCTGTGTTTAACAGGTTTTTCAGGTTTACAGGGTGTCCCAGGCTGTTTCCGGCGGTTCCAGGATTGATCAAAGACTAACTCGCCGTTATCCGACTAGAGCTAATCAGACCAGGAACATGGATCAAGTGCAAACAGATGTTCAGGAGCTCCGCGAGAGGATGGATCGCTTCATGGAACTCATGCAAGTGGTTGCCAATGGCCAGGACCAGCTCAGGACTTTGGTTCAGCCTTTGATCTCCAGGGTTGATAGCAACGGCATACTCCACGGTGGGACCGTGCCTACTTCTCCACCAGTTGATACTCCGCAGAATGGTGTCCCCGTGGCCGGGGGCAATGGCAGTGCTAATGGCAACGTGATGGCCAACATCGGACTCAATACGACGGGCGTCGGTAATGGGAGTCTGGGAGCTAATGTCAACATCGGGCCGGGCAACGGCAATGCAGGCGTCGGGAATCTGTTGGTGCCTCAATCATGGCTCGAGGATCATCAGGATGATGTGTTCTCTCAAAGAGGTGCTGAAGGGGAGCTGAATGCTGAAGCGCGACTCAGATTCAAAGCACTTGAAGATAAAATGAGAGATATTGAGAATCAGAATACTTTGGGTGTTGATATGTCCAAGCTGGGATTAATCGCTGATTTCAAGGTACCTCCTAAGTTCAGGGTGCCTGACTTTGAGAAATATAAGGGCACCACTTGCCCTCGTGTCCACCTGAGATCGTACTATAGGAAGATGTCTGCTTATTCGGAGGACGAGAAGTTGCTGATGCACTTCTTCCAGGACAGTCTTTCCGGGCCATCCCTCGAGTGGTACATGGGTCTGGAGCCCACTAGTGTGCGCACATGGAAGGATCTCGCTGAAGCGTTTGTGCACATTACCAGTACAACAGCGACTTGGCCCCGAACCGGGTCCAGCTCCAGAACCTGTCGCAGAGAAATAATGAAGGATTTAAGGAGTACGCCCAGCGGTGGCGTGAGTTGGCATCTCGGGTTCAACCGCCGATGGTCGAACGCGAGCTCGTGCAGATGTTTGTAGCTACCCTCCCAGGGGTTTACTATGAAAAGTTAGTCAGCGGTATGTCTGGGACGTTCTCAGCTCTCATTATCATGGGCGAGCACGTCGAGAATGGAATCAAGATCGGGAAAATTCAAGGTGAGTCATCCTCAGCTGGAGGAGGTGGAAAGAAACCTTATGCTGGCAAACGACGAGAAGGAGAAGCGAGCGCTGTGACCAACGCTCGAAGGAAGGGCAAAGGCCCTCAGCAGCAGATAGCCAGTATAAATATCCCAGCGGCTCCACAGCAGCAGCAGCAACCGAATCAACAGGGATATAGAAAGTACCAGAATCGGGCATCTTTGGCAAACCGTCACTTCGAGGCACCACCCATGTCGTACGCGCAGCTCTTGCAGACTTTGCTTTAGCTTCAGTTGGTTCAGAAGAGGACGATGGCTCCCTTGACAGGGGCATCTCCACCAGGGTACGACGCAAATGCCACTTGCGATTTCCACTCAGGGGCACCAGGCCACACAATCGAGAACTGCAAAGCCTTTAAGCACAAGGTACAGGACCTGGTAGATGCCAAGATCATTAACTTCTCCGATAATGTGCCCAATGTCACGAAGAATCCTATGCCGAATCATAGGGGAGGCGGAGTGAACGCCATTATCGAAGGAGAGAGTGCAGATCTGTTGACTGATGTCAGGGACCTAAAGACGCCGCTTAGCTTCGTTAAAGCTAAGTTGTTGAAAAAAGGGTTCTTTCCAGGGTGCAGAGAGTTATGCATGGACTGTGCCACACATTCTGATGGATGTGAGCAGTTGGTAGAAGGAATTCAAAGTCTGATGACTGAGGGGATTCTGCAGTTTAGCCGGAAGGCTGAAAGTGTATCAGGAGAGGTAGTGTTGAAGCAGGCCGATGAAGTCGCCACCATCACCATCCCTCGCCGGCCGATAACCATTTCTGCGCCCAGACCGCCCACCATCACTATTACCAAAGCTGGGCCAATACCATTCGAGAGCACTAACGCCGTTCCGTGGCATTATGGGGCTGAAGTCTATTGCAACGGACAGAAGTTGGAGCTGGAACCGTATGGGTCGACTGTGGAGAACCTTGCAGGAATCAGTGGTATTACTCGCAGCGGAAGAGTGTTTGCACCGCCAGAGGTCGTGGCAGATAAAGCGGTCAGAACTGATGCGGCCGATAAGGGTAAAAGCAAAGTCATCGAAGAGGCCCCGTGTGGGGTAGAGAAAGATTTGATTGTTAAAGATGCCGAGGAGTTTATACGGTTGATCAAAAAGAGCGACTACAAGATTGTAGATCATCTCCATCAGACGCCTTCGAAGATTTCTATTCTCAACCTGTTGTTGTGTTCTGAGGCACACCGCAACGCGCTGCTAAAGGTGTTGAACGTCGCCTATGTACCGCAAGAGATATCAGTGAATCAGCTAGAAGAGGTTGTAGCTCATGTCAATGCTGGCAATGGGCTAGGGTTCACAGACTTAGAGCTGACGCCAAAAGGGAGGAATCACAATAGCGCCCTGCACATCTCGATAGAGTGTAGGGCACAATCATGTCGCACGTGCTGGTGGACACGGGTTCGTCGCTTAATGTCCTTCCGAAGAAGGCATTAATGAAGTTGGACACTCGCGGATTGCTCTGCACACCCAGTGATCTGGTTGTGAAAGCGTTTGACGGGACTAAACGCCACGTTTTCGGGGAGGTGACCCTGCCGATCCAAGTCGGTCCAGAAACGTTCGACGCGGTCTTTTATATTATGGACATCATGCCTGCCTACAGTTGTCTCTTAGGCCGACCATGGATCCACGCTGCGGGTGCCGTGACCTCCACGCTGCACCAAAAGCTCAAATATGTTGTCGGAGGAAGCATGGTAACAGTTTGTGGCGAGGAGGACATAATGGTGAGCCATTTGTCATCCTTTAAGTATGTTGAAATGGATGGCGAAATACATGAAACTCTTTGCCAAGCGTTCGAGGATGTCAAAGTGAAAGAGGTAGCTCCTGTAGTACAGAAAATCCAGAAATGAATCTCTCCTCTTTCAAAGAAGCTCGGGCCGTTGTCCAAGCTGGATCTACCCCAGGCTGGGGGCAAATTTTGGAGATACCCAACAAGCAGGATAAGTTTGGGTTGGGGTATTTTCCTGGAGCTGAAGCTTCCTCTTCTTCGTCTAGTAGTGCGTCTCGAGATAAAGGGCCGATCCAATTTACCCGTGGCGGAGTGATTTTCGAAAGCATCAATGCGGCGTCTGAAGACAGCGGGGATAGCGATTGTGACCTCGACTCTTGGATTCAGCCAAGCAAGCCGGGCGAGGGCCTCAACAATTGGACCATCAAGGATATCATCCAGATGACAAGTGAAGAGTAATGATTTACTTTTTCCAATCATTGTACAACCCTATGTCCTACCCGGGGCATAGCGGTTTTATTGTCAGGGCCTTGTTGGATTATGTACATGCATTTTGTTAATAAATCAAAGGCGTTTTCTTCGTATTCAAATATTGTGATCTCTGTTATTCCTGTTTTATGTTTTTTTTAAAAACAGTAAAATGGCAATGGGGTTTGTGCTAACCTGCATATTCTTGTTTTAAACTTAACCCTTGTTATTGCAGGATCCACATAACAGATGACATCGACTCTGGACCTTCTACGGCTCACTTCGACTTCGATTGCCCGATCTGTCAAGCCGAAGAAGAGATTGATGAAGACGAAGACCTTCCTGAAGAGTTGGCCCGCTTGTTGAAACAAGAGGAAAAGGTCATTCTGCCTCATGAGGAGGAGATCGAAATTGTGAATCTGGGTTCTGAAGAGCTCGTCAGAAACGTCAGGATAGGGGCTGCGCTGCAGAGTGATGTCAAGCAGAGATTGGTCGAGATGCTAAGAGAGTATAGTGACGTCTTTGCTTGGTCATACGAAGATATGCCCGGACTTGACACGGACATCGTGGTCCACCACTTGCCGCTGCGAGAAGATTGCCCTCCAGTTAAGCAGAAGCTTAGGAGGACGAGACCAGACATGGCCGTTAAGATCAAAGAAGAAGTGCAGAAACAGCTTGATGCTGGCTTCTTAGCGGTCACCACCTACCCTCCGTGGGTCGCCAACATAGTGCCTGTACCGAAGAAGGACGGTAAGGTACGCATGTGCGTCAATTATCGAGATTTGAATAGGGCGAGCCCTAAAGATGATTTCCCGTTTCCTCATATTGATGTGTTGGTCGACAACACGGCCCAGTTCTCCGTGTTTTCGTTCATGGATGGCTTCTCCGGGTACAACCAGATCAACATGGCGCCAGAGGACATGGAGAAAACAACGTTTATCACTCCCTAGGGAACGTTTTGCTATAAGGTAATACCCTTCGGTCTGAAGAACGCAGGGGCCACTTACCAACGAGCGATGGTAACTTTGTTTCATGACATGATTCATCATGAGATTGAGGTCTATGTTGATGACATGATTGCGAAGTCCCAAACGGAGGAAGAGCATCTGGGAAACTTATTGAAGCTGTTTGAGAGGCTTAGGAAATTCAGGTTGAGGCTGAATCCTAACAAATGTACTTTCAGAGTACGGTCCGGAAAGTTACTGGGGTTTATCGTGAGTGAACGAGGCATCAAGGTTGATCCTGCGAAAATAAAAGCCATTCAAGAAATGCCAGCGCCGAAAACAGAAAAAGAAGTTCGTGGTTTCTTGGGCAGAATAAACTACATTGCAAGGTTTATCTCTCAGCTCACGGCCACGTGTGAACCAATGTTCAAGCTTTTAAAGAAAGATCAGGCAATTACTTGGAATGAGGATTGCCAGAAGGCATTTGACAAGATAAAGCAGTATCTTCAAGAACCTCCAATCTTGATACCCCTAGTGGCTGGACGGCCATTAATCATGTACTTGACAGTTCTTGAGAATAGTATGGGGTGTGTTCTCGGTCAGCACGACGAGACGGGCAGAAAGGAGCATGCCATCTACTACTTGAGTAAGAAGTTCACTGACTGTGAATCTCGCAACTCGATGCTAGAGAAGACGTGTTGTGCACTAGCCTGGGCTGCCAAACGTCTACGATAGTACATGCTCAATCACACCACTATGCTAATTTCGAAGATGGATCTGATCAAGTACGTCTTCGAGAAGCAGGCTCTTTCGGGCAGGATTTCCAGATGGCAAATGGTGTTAACGGAATATGATATTCAGTACGTGTCCCAGAAGGCCATCAAGGGAAGCGTATTGTCTGATTACCTTACCGAACAGCCGATCGAGGATTACCAGCCGATGAAATTTGAATTCCCCGATGAGGATGTTATGTTTCTCAAAGTGAAGGATTGCGATGAGTCGTTGCCCGACGAGGGGCCAGATAGGAAATCCCAGTGGAAATTGATATTCGATGGGGCGGTTAATTCCTATGGAAGTGGCATCGGGGCTATCATCACGACTCCCCACAGATCCCACATCCCGTTTACTGTGAGACTGACGTTTCCAGTCACCAATAATGAGGCGGAGTACGAAGCATGCATCATGGGTTTAGAAGGGGCAATTGATTTGAGAATCAAGAACCTAGACGTATATGGTGACTCAGCACTTGTGATCAACCAAATTAAAGGGGAGTGGGAGACTCGTCAATCGAATTTGGTGCCGTACATGAATTATGCCAGAAGGCTACTTCCGTTCTTTGATCGAGTGGAACTCCATCATGTGCCCAGGGCTGAAAATCAGATGGCTGATGCCTTAGCCACGTTGGCTTCAATGTATAAAGTCAATTTTTGGAATGAGGCTCCAAGAATTGTACTATCTCGTCTTGATAGACCTGCATTTGTCTTTGCAATAGAGTCGCCAGCTGTCGCTACTGCGAAAATCGGCGCCGGCTGACAGAAGAGTCGCCACCGTGCGTTATTTATCCCAAAGGAGGGAAAGGAAACGCTCGAAGTAAACCTAACGCAAAGACGGGAAAAGGTATGGTCATCGCAACCAAAACCTGGATTCGGGAGTCGGTTACGCAAGGGGAAGGTATTAGCACCCCTCACGTCCGTCGTACTCGACGGGATCCACGCTTGGTGTTTATAAGGAAAAGGGTGTGTTTATCTATCTACGCTAATGGTCAGTCTGAAAAGAAAAGAAAAGGACAGGACTCGACAGAACATACGGTGTTCTGGGCCTACGTACTCCCTCGTGCAATGGGAAAGTCAAAGTCAACGTAGTTCGACTATCTACGTCTAGACAGGGGGAGGTTGCTCGCCAGGACATCGCGTCCTTTGCCTACGTACTTCCACACGGTATGGAAGATCAGAGCAAACGTAGTTCGAACTAACTACGGCTAAACCGGGCGTTCTCACACAGCAGTGAGAAATTAAACTGGTTTTAAGGGTTCGGGACCCTATGGGAAAAACTACGGTCTGGTCTCAAATGCACTCGGGCAAGAGAAAAAAGGGGTAACGATCAGACGTCAGCGGGAAAGTCTCGATCGCACAGCAGCGAGAGAACAAAAGGTTAGTTGTTAGTGTGCTCGCTAGGATATCGCATCCTATGCCTACATATTCTCGTCTGGTACGAGAAATCAGAGCAGCTGTAGTTCGGCTAACTACGACACAAGCTACTCAAGTGTTTTTCTATTGCTGAGAAAGGGAAAAGACACCCTAAAACTATGGTTGAAAAGGGGAATCTACCTACTGCTATCATGCCTGGTTAACCCACCTAATGTCTATCATAACTCCTCCGCAGCGGAGAAGTTAGAGCTCCTAAGGGATCATGGCAACAGGACTAAACAGCAAACAGGAATCAACTGCGAAGTAAAGAAATACTGGAAATATGCATGAATGCAACAACCCAACAAACAAGGCGCAAAGGCCGCAAACCACAGAGGTAAGGGAGCTCAGCTCTACCAAATACCAGCAAGCAAAGCCACTCAATAACAAACAAGCATAAGGAGGACCACCTCAACTTCTCATGCACACAAAGCCTATTTCTAAGATGCACCTACCTCAGAAATATCTAGATGAACCCCTAAGTCTAATGCAGCACAACACCACACAAGTCAAACAACACAAAGAGAAGGCAAACCAGCCTGACAAGCCCCTATCCAAAACTTAAGCTAAAACCCTGAGCAGGACCCCTAAACAAAACCCTAATCAAACCCCTGAGCAAGGCCCTATGCAAAACCCTAATCAAATCTATAAGCAAAACCCTAAGCAAAACCCTAATCAAAAGAAATCAATCCCAGTCTCCAAGCTTCAAAACAAGCTTACCAAAGAAAGGGAGCTAAGCAGACAAACCCATAGTGCCTTCCTCAGGAAAGTACCAGGAGGTTACCACTCAGGAATCATATCCTATGCGGCTCAACAACTGTGAACGGTTTACATTCCTCCTCAGGAGAAACTAAACTCACATGAAGGCTCTGACATCATTGGATACTTGGGAAATCCTACATGAACTAAGGGAACTAAGTGAACAGACCCATAGTGCCTTCCTCAGGAAAATACTAGGGGGCTTCTACTTAGGAATCATATCCCATGTGGCTCAACAACTGTGATCAGTTTACATTCCTCCTCAGGAGAAACTAAACTCACATGAAGGCTCCAACATCATTGGATACTTGAGAAATCCTAGATGAACTAAGGGAACTAAGTGAACAGACCCATAGTGCCTTCCTCAGGAAAATACCAGGGGGCTTCCACTTAGGAATCATATCCCATGTGGCTCAACAACTGTGATCGGTTTACATTCCTCCTCAGGAGAAAGTAAACTCACATGAAGGCTCCAACATCATTGGATACTTAAGAAAGAGGTGAGAAGAAAGAATGAAAGACATCCATAGTGCCTTCCTCAGGAAAGTACCATAAATTTCCCTCAAACTTCAGGATCTCAAACCTCACAAACAGAGAACAAGCTCCTAGATTAGGACCTCAATCCATGCATCCTTGCAAGCTCCAACCTCTCAACCTCTGGGTCTTGATCTTCAATCTTCTCCTTCATCATGCTCCTTCAACAAGGTCTTCAAAGCAAACCAAGCCCCACAACAATTCCCCAAAGATAAACCCCAAGGATAGACAATCAACACAAAACATGCCACACAAACAGTCCATTCAGAAAATACTCTGAAAATACTAAAGTCACAGGGAAAAATCTAATATTTATTCACAAGGGTCTATTATACTTACCCATAATATCCCTATAGTCCCATACCCAAAATCAAACTAAAACTCCTAAAAGAAATGATTTACTTCACCTATGTCAAACCTAAAACCCTAATTTCATTACACTCTAATCTCACCTAATCAAACCATCTAAAAATTAATCCTAAAATTATGAATTAAATCCTATGAGGAAGCTAAAGTCCTAAGTTAATCACCCTAAAAAGAATGGACCCTAAATCTAAGGGGAGCTAATTGAACTAAAATCAACAAAATCATGTACTAACCTAAACTCATTAAAAAGCTATTTAAAAGAAAAATGCACAAAAAATACTAAAACAAAATAAAATGGACTTTTAATATTTTCTAATTTTTCTTAACAGCATTATAAACATGATGCAAAAACAACCACTAAAAAATATGCATTTTCCATTTTTATATGAATTATTTAAGATGAAAAAAATATTAAAGAAAATAAAAACCAAGAAATTGAAATAAATGGGGAGGGGGTATCAATAGCAACTGCGCCTAGTTCTATTTCCTATGGGCCAGAGGATTGGGGGTGTCAAGAGTAAATGGGCGCAGGCCCAATGGTTTCAGAAAATCATTAGAAAAAAGAAAAGAAAAAGAAATAGAGATGCGGTGTGAATAGCAGCTAATTGTAGTGTAATTTGAAATGGGCTCGCTGGTGGGGGTGGGGATAACACGTTTAGTCTTAGGCCCAGAGTCCCTCTTAAGTGAAACGCTGCGTTGCAGCTATTCATATCTCCCTCCAGATTTTTGTTTGAATGGAGACCGTTAGATGGAAATATTGGTCAAGGTCCTGGGCGTGATCCAAGGGTTGGGAGGTTGTCTTCAACCTCCAACCTAGGGTTTCATGGAGAACTCAGATTCCATGCACGAATCTTCCACTCACTCATTCTCCTTCATCTCTCCATGGAATCCCACAATATAAAAAACAAAAACACTCTCCTTTCTTCCCTGAACACGACCCTGACCCCAGTTCTTATTGAAACGATCTCAAACTACAGACCCGATTGCAAGAAATCCATGATACTCAAATTTCAACAGTGATAAACCTTCATAATTCTTGAATCTCTTTACACTAAAACGATCCTTATGTTACACTGAGTCTAACATGCTATACCACATGGATTTTCTTGCACTAAACTACCAGTTCTTGCTTATTAAAGAATGGATGCCCTATGTTCAAACTCCATGAAATGATCTCAAACCTTCTGGAATTAATCCTCTACTTATTCCTAACAGTTCTATGCTAACCAAATGTCTTAACAAGGCATAAATAATGGTGTAGAGATGAAAATGCAGACCTGAAGTTCTTGATGAACTGATGGAGAAATAGCTTGATTCAGCACTTGCAATCCCTCAGAAATGATCCTTAGATGATGCTCTTGTTTCTGTTTGCAGAAAGTTGGAAGAAGAATGCTTCTAATGTGAGATTCGAATCTGGTTTGCTTCTTGAAACTTCAAACCCTAGCTCTTCAATCTTCCATGAATGGCTCTCTAATTCAGCCTGCACACACTCTAGATGATGAAATGAGTGTGTATGGATCAGAAGAAGGAATGGAATTGATGCTGAATGAAGAAATTAGCACTTGCTTGCAATGGAAGCAACACTAGAATATCACTCTCTCCTCTCTCTCTTCTCACCAACCTCTTGCACCAATGAGCTCAACTCAATATATAGAAGAAGATAGAAGAGTCTAGAAACTTCTGGATCCATCTTGGAGGATTCTAGAACTTTCATGCATTTCTCATGTTATGGCATTTTGGAACTTATCATCTCATGTAATATCTCCTATCATACACTTTGCAGCCCACTTGAAAATATCATTTCATGACAAATTGGAAGTGTATTAGTGCTTACATACTCTGAATTTTGCCTTATGCTAAGTTTTGCATGGTTGCCTTATTATGCAAGTAATGGATTTACAAAGCAACCCCATTTTTAAAGCCCTATCTCAAAATTGTGGCGGAGCCAAAGTCTTTAAAGTGTTGGTTAGACTCAATTTGGTATATTACATGACCCCTTTTGGATTTGTAGATTGCCCAAACCAATTTTCCATTTGAACTTTTTCAACTTATATGCCATTTTTAAAGTCATTTTTACCAACTTTTATCAATTTGAGTTCTACGCATTTCCAAACTTCCATGACCTCTTTTCTAGACTTAAAATGCCATTTTGAGCAACTTTGATGTTGTGAATTTTTTCATTTGAAGCTTCCTTGTATGAGTTTTGGGCATAGGCTTGAAATGACCTGTAATTCTCAAATGACCAAAATACCCTTTGCCTTCCAAGGACATAAGTAGAGTTACACAAATCATATGAAGGCATACCATACCTTCCTAGAAAGATAAGACAATGAGGAACAACTCTCATGTTGGCCAGAAATCCATTTGAAAACTCCTTTAAGGTCAAAAGTTGCTTGGAAGACAGACAACTTTCACAGATAAATTTCAGTGCCCTCAGATGACCTGTAACTTGCAAGAGCTATAACTTGAGTTCTATAAATCATCTTGATGACTTCCACCACTCAAATTAAAGCTATGAAGATACTCTACAAGTTTCATGTGGACCATAAATTCATATGAAGCTTTCATTTTGAATTACACTGCTTGGAAGTTTGACCTAAATCAAGGGATTTTACACTGAAACCCTAATTTGGTAACTCCTCTTCTCCTTGACTCCTGTTGATTTTTCTTTGGCATAACACTACATCCATATCCATATAGCTAATAATGAACCCCACATTCTTCAAATGAGCCTTGATGCCTTTCAAAACAAGTCTTTGACCTAGGGTTGACCTAGTGTTGACCCAGATAAAACCCTAGTTGACTGACTTCAACTGGCTCTTGCAATCATTCCAATGACTTGGTTACTCCTCAAAAATGATCATCTAGGCTCTTCATAACATCCATACACACCTCATGCTCTTGGCTCATAGCTCATACACCCTCTGATGACCCCCAAACATTCTCAAGATAGGAGAGAACTCACTGATCAACCTGTCAACTCTTTAAAGTTCAAATTCTTCTATGATGACCTGAGCAGTCTTGAATATGAATGAAACCCCTTGAATATGCCTCTTGAAACAAGAATGGCACTTGATCCCCTGATTAAGATATCTTGCCTATGCTATGCAATGCAGATGAATGCACTATGTACATGATGACAATGCAAATGATTATGCAATTGAAACATAAACCTAGGTTAGAAAAGGTTGGGCAAATTTTGGGGTGCAACAACTGCCCCTATTCAAGCGGCTTGGACCCGACTGGATGAAGAGCGCGCAGCCTTCAGACATTCGAGGTACGAGACGGTTGAATACGAAAGAACCCGGAAATTTGTCATCCGCAAAATAAATTGCGTATACGACTACTGCTTGGGAAAAATATCATTCAGAAAACCGAATCCGGTTGTCACGGCAACAACTGATCAATTATCTGATAAGAACTGACTTGATTTCGTCCTCAACCACCTGCGTGACGCCACAGGCCTTGAATCCACAATTAATTCCAAATTTTGCTACAATAAGCATGCATCGAGCCAAAGGTAATAACTCCTTCAACCGGGGTATAACTGCCTCAAACAAGGCATAATAACTCCTCAAACCAGGGTGTAACTCCATCAACCAGGATAATAACTCCTTCAACCAGGGCAACAACTCCCTCAACCAGGATATAACTCCTTCAACCAGGGTATAACTCCTTCAACCAGGGTATAACTCCTTCGACCAGGGCATAACTCCTTCAACCAGGGTATAACTCCTTCAACCAGGGTAATAACTCCTTCAACCGGGGTATAACTCCTTCCACCGGGGTAATAACTCCTTCAACTAGGGTATAACTCCTTCAACCAGGGTAATAACTCCTTCAACCAGGGTATAACTCCTTCAACCAGGGTAATAACTCCTTCAACCGGGGTATAACTCCTTCAACCAGGGTAATAACTCCTTCAACCGGGTAATAACTCCTTCAACTAGGGTAATAACTCCTTCAACCAGGGTATAACTCCTTCAACCAGGGTAATAACTCCTTCAACCAGGGTATAACTCCTTCAACCGGGGTAATTCTGACGACAGTCGTCAAACACCTACTTCGACGGCAGGTAGTAATTTCAAGATTTTCAATACTGACGTGACAACAGTCTGAAGAAAACTTCGCTGGGGAAGAAGAGAAACTTTAACCAAGCAACTCTGATGGGGAAGAAACTCTACTGGGGAAATCACGGCGATAACTCCAAAAAATCTGAACTATGAAATCTTGTAATGCCGACATAACAGCGACCTGGGAAGGACTCAGCTGGGGAAAAGAGAAACTCAACCAAGCAACTCTGCTAGGGGTCCACATGATAGGACGAACACGATCACTGCTCGCCTTGCGCCACAAATCCGACTATCCGAACATCTTCCTGAATCATAATCTCAATTATCTGCAGGGGAAAACAAACATCTGAAACCAACGAGTTAACCAACCTGGTTTATGTTTCCGAATGCGTATGTTTGATAATGACGTAATGTTTCCATATAGCATGGAAGCGCTACGTATTTGGGTTAGATGCAAGTATGATGCAAATATGATGATATGCTAATGCAGGTTCGGGCTGCTGGAGAAAGTCGGGTACAGAAAACCACTTCAGCAAAATAAATGCTGAAGACGAAGCCACCTCCGCTGGGGATAAACCGGATATCACAGAATTATTCCAGCAAAATAAATGCTGGAAGAATGAAATCAACTCGGCTAGGGAAATTGGGAACTTAACTAGGCACCTCGTCGAAGTAACCACCCTGCTGGGGAATATAACTTTGCTGGGGAATAGCAGATATGCCAGGTATGATTGGACCTCTCTGGGGATAGCTTACCCGTGCCAATGAAAAATTGGACTTTGCTGAAGAAAATAGCCGGAGTCTTCCTGCGTACTGACGAAGATCGGATTTGGAAACTAATGCGCCAACACGGACGGGCCTCACAGTGATCGCCAACATGGATTGAACACCACAACTCATCTCCTTACCGGCCGAAGATGAATGGAGTCGTTGAAGCAGCCAACAAGAACATAAAGAAGATTGTTCAGAAGATGGTTGTGACCTACAAAGATTGGCACGAGATGCTGCCGTTTGCATTGCACGGTTATCGTACAACGGTACGTACTTCAACCGGGGCAACTCCTTTCTCCTTGGTGTACGGTATGGAAGCTGTCCTACCGTTAGAAGTGGAGATCCCTTCTTTGCGAGTTTGGGTTGATGTGAAACTCGACGAGGCAGAATAGATTACGAATCGTCTGAACCAACTCAGCCTGATGGACGAGAAGAGGTTAGCATCGATTGCGTTTGGTCGTCTATACCAAAGCCGAATGAAGAAAGCTTATGATAAGAAGGTGCGTCCTAGAAGCTTTCAGACGGGTGATCTCGTCCTGAAGAAGATTCTTCCTCCACACTCTGATCACCGGGGCAAGTGGACTCCGAATTACGAAGGTCCGTACGTCATCAGCAAGGTCTTCTCGGGAGGAGCTTTGTTGTTATCCACGATGGATGGTGAAGATTTTGCATCCCCGGTGAACGCGGACGCAGTTAAAAAATACTTTGCTTGAAAGTGACCCGCTGGACAAAAAAAAGAGAGTCCAGGCAAAAAAGGGGCATCCCGGCGAACCAAAAACAGAATAAAAAGGTTCGGGCAAAAATTAGGGATATAAATTGAAAAATGTACACCCGCGAAGTCGAAAACCTACACTGGGCGGCTTCGGCAAAAAAGGGTATCCCGGTGAACTGAAAACCCGCAAAGGGCGGTTCACGCAAAAGTTAGGGATTTGAAAAAGCAAATGACTGCGTTCTGCGTGTGGACTTTCTTTGTTCAGTGGTTTGGAGGACCTGAAGGCCGTTCATCCGAATCAATCTCTTCCGAAGCTGAAGCATCGGAGAAGTATCGAAGTCGAGTGGGTCATAGAGGGATCAACTCATGGTGTTCGTCTACGCCTCGTTGCCGACATTTGTATATACTGATGTATATTTATGTTTTATTTTTGTGCGGCTTCCTCATTCCAGGAGCTTGCATCTGTTGTAAAACATTTTTTACCCGTTCAGGGGTTCGTTATCAATAAAATGCATACTATTCAGCAATTTTGTTTGTCTGTTTAGCATTTATCTGTTTTGTTTGCGAAAAAGAACGCCGATGTTTTTGATAAAATGCGCATACATAAACTCATGGGCCTAGGCCACTGATTGTTGAAACAATTAATTACTTGAAGATTTTCACGAGATAATAACCTTGATAGGTCCCTTTGAGAAGGGTATCTTGTCTGTTTGTTTGTGTTGTTACAGGTGTAGCATATTCCAGACAGTGCACCGTGCGCATCCCGAAGAAGGATGATTCCTCTTTCTCCAGCAGAGTTCAGTAGCCTCTCCCCGCAGAGTCTGAACGCGAGGTCGTGAGCATTGATATGTCGCCCCAGGTAGAGATGATTCTCTCCCAAATCAGATGTATCTGGAAGGAACATCATCTCCTCAGCTGAATCAGGCGCCGAAGCGTACGTTCCCCCCAGCACCGGGTCACAAGTGCAGGTTTCATAGAAATGTTCGTTCGCCGAAGTATGCAGCAACTGATGGTGCCAGACTGAAGTCTCCAGCGGAATTGAAATTCCCCACCAGAGTCGTACTCTCCCCCGAAGTCGGATGATTCCTTCTTCCCCAGGCGAGTTTGCAGATCCCCAAGAGAGCCGAATCCTTGGAAGTTGCTCAGACCATGATTGGTTTTTTCCCCAGTGGAGTGTTGAACAGCTGAAGTTGTTTCCCCACAGAGCCGTCATCTCTAGAGAAGTAGCCGAGACGGCCACGCAGTTTATTCCCGCGATTGACATCGCTCTCCCTCAGCAGGTCCTGGTTTTCGTAGAGCTTCGTTCCCCTGCAGCAATCAACTGAAGTTGTTTCCCCCGCAGCAGTCAACTGAAGTTGTGTCCCCGGCGGAGTCCAATTGAGATTGGCGTGACCATGTTCTCCTCAGCAGGATGATTCCTCCACCTGAGTAGTTCTTTCTCCTTGACAGGAGGATCCTCCCCTCGGCATTTATTTTGCCGACGGGATCGCATCATTGTGCATGATTGCATAGCATTTATCATAAACGCATAGCATTTCCACCGTGTGGAGCATTGCGCCATTGCCGAAGCATATGCATAATAAACATGATCTAGGTTGCTACCGTTCTTGTTTTGCAGGTGTTCCGCCGCAGAATTGATTGCTCAGGATGATTCCTGACATTCTCCCCAACGAAGCCGCTTGCTCAAGATGATTCTTGGGATCCCCAGCGAAGTCTTCGGTTCAAGATGATTCTTGAATTCCTCAACAGGGTCGTTTGCTTAAGATGATTCTTAAATACCCAGTGCAGTCTCCAGAGTTGGTTGCTCAAGCTGATGCTTCGAGTCCCCAGTCTTCAGTTCAGGATGATTCTTGAAATCCCCAACAGAGTGTTTGCTCAGGATGATTCTTGAAATCTCCAGAATGGTTACCGGTGCAAGATGATTCTTGAAGGTCCCCGGCGGAGTTATTTGTCCAAGATGATTCTTGAAGTCCTCAGCAGAGTTGATTCATCCAGAATGATTTCTGGACCCTCGGAGCGGAGTTACTTGATAGTTCTCCAGAATCCCTAGCGGCGAAGCGTCATCCCCAGCAGGTTTCTAACGGCGAAGTTGAAACCTCCCTTGAAGACTCCATGATTGAAGTCTGACCGTGTTAATGAAGCAGTTCTCTCAGCTGATGCAGAGTGCCTGATGGCAGAGGTTTAGAGGTTCCCAGTTGGCTCATGATTGACCAAGAATTCTATTCCCGACTTGCTAATGAAGTCCGGCTGACGCCCGACAGTTCCTTTGAATTCCTGATGGCATGATCAACCTGATGGTTGAAGTCCGGCTGATGCCCGACGTTTTCTTTGAATGCCTGATGGCATGATCAACCTGACGGTTGAAGTCCGGCTGATGCCCGACGTTTTCTTTGAATGCCTGATGGCATGATCAACCTGATGGTTGAAGGCCGACTGATGCCCGACAAGTTGTTTGGATGTCTGATGGCATGATCGACTATGTATTACCGGTTACCGTGTGACCAATTCCCAGTAGGGTGGCCGTGCAACTATTATGCTCAGTGTCGAAGATGTTTCTACCGACCAGAGTATTATTCACCTGTGTGGTATCCAGACCTCCAGCAAGATCATTGACGCGTGTTCACCTGATCATTCTCTCCAACAGAGTCTATTATTCAAGTTCATATTTCCCCAATGGGTTTTCTTCACCCTGGCGGCGAGGTCAGACGATGTTGAGACTTGACGGCGAAGTCAGATTGTGTTGAGTACTTGGTGGCGATGTCAGGTGAATTAATTCTCCAGTGGCGATGTTGGATGTTTGTTTCTGGCGGCGATGTCAGGTGAGTTTGTAGCTCCGACGGCGATGTTGGACGTTTGTTTCTGGCGGCGATGTCATGTGATTTGGTTCTCCAGCGGCGATGTTGGATGTTTGTTTCTGGCGGCGATGTCAGGTGATTTAGTTTTCCAGCAGCGATGTTGGGTGTTTTGGTTGTCCGACGGCGATGTCAGACGCTTTATTTTCATGAATGCCTGACGGCGAGGTCCGGTGTCTGATGACAATGTCAGAGGAATTTAATATGGATAACTGACGACAAGGTTCAGGTAAGTATGTCTCCAGCTAGTTGCCGTTGAGCTATTATTTCAGTGTTCGAAGATTCGTTCCCCCCAGAGTACCGTGTACTTGTGTGTCGCTACTGCGAAAATCGGCGCCGGCTGACAGAAGAGTCGCCACCGTGCGTTATTTATCCCTCAGAGCGGGAAAGGAAACGCTCGAAGTAAACCTCGCAAAAAACGGGGAAAAGGTATGGTCATCGCAACCATAGCCTGGGTTCGGGAGTCGGTTACGCAAGGGGAAGGTATTAGCACCCCTCACGTCCGTCGTACTCGACGGGATCCACGCTTGCTTGGGTTGTCTACTGGATGCAAAACAATCTTATCTACGGCTGCTAAATCTAAACGGAAGGGAATTGACTCGATAGAGCATCGCACTCTATGCCTACGTATTCTCAAGAGAGAAAGTCAGAGTCAACGTAGTTCGGGACTACAGGGAAAATTGGCTCGCCAAGACATCGCGTCTTGTGCCTACGTACTTCCACTGGATGGAAGATCAGAGCTGCCGTAGTTCGGCTAACTACGGGTAATCTAAGGTATTCTCGATCACACGGGAAGTGAGAGATTAAGGTCGCTTTGGGAGGTCTGGAACCTACGGGAACCTAGAACTACGGTCTAGTCTCGATTGCGCAAGGGCAAGAGAAAGGTCTAACAAGCGTCAGTCGTTAGCGGGAAAATCTCGATCGCACAGCAGCGAGAGAACAGAAATTAGTTGTTAGTGTGCTCGCTAGGATATCGCATCCTATGCCTACATATTCTCGTCTGGTACGAGAAATCAGAGCAGCTGTAGTTCAGCTACTATCGGACCACAGCT
Organism: Lathyrus sativus; assembly: GCA_963859935.3. NCBI lineage: Eukaryota > Viridiplantae > Streptophyta > Magnoliopsida > Fabales > Fabaceae > Lathyrus > Lathyrus sativus. The sequence goes on from OZ012737.1 coordinate 231,890,663, forward strand.
CAAATCTCGTTTTATTACTCATTCTGAAAAAATGGTTACAATGGGTACATGCTGAAAAACTCCTAAAAAGCTAGCCTATTCTATTCAATCTATCTTGACAAAATTAAATGGAAAATGGTCCCCTAACAAGTGGACCTCTAAAAACCATCCTCTAAAAAGGTGAAAATAAACTCCTATGAAAAGAATATCTATCCTAAAAATATTGAATCCACAAAGTAATATTTTTATACTCCTTTTTTCTAAATTTCAATATTTTCTCTATTTTTCCTTTCAATATCTATTTTTCTCAATTTCTTTTCTTTTCAATTTCTTTTTTTTGAATATTTCCTTTTTCACTTTTCTTTTTCTCAAATACTCTTTTTATATTTTTTCTTAACTATTTTTTATTATTTCTTTTTCACATTTCTTTTCCCACTTCTTTTCAATATTTTTTCTATATTTTTCTCATATTTTCTTTTCAATTTCTTTTTCACTATTTTTCAACATATTCTTTTCAATTTCTTTTTCACTACTTTTCAACATATTCTTTTCAATATTAAAACCTAAAAAAAAAAAAAAAAGCAAAGGGGAGGGGTACATAATCAGTCAGGGGGTATAATCTAAAACACAATGGGCCCAGCCCACACAAAGAAACATCACACTAACTAAAACAGGGAGGGGGGCAGGAAGTGAAACGGGGGTGTGCAACAGTAACACGCAAATGTGAATGGGCTTGGGGCCCAACAACCAAACGGACACGCCCACTCTCTTCTCCCTCTCAGTTCATATTCTCAGAAAACCTAAGTCCTCTCTTCTCTCAAACTCACTGTTCACTTGCGAAACCTAATCGGCGCCGTAAACCTCTCATCGTCTCCATCTCACACTTCCGTTTCTCAATCTCACTGTCGTCTCCTCTCTCTCACACTTCCTCTCTCAGAATTCCATCCGTCTCAACTCATCACTCTCACAATATCTTTCTCTCCGTTTCTACCTCACTCAATACTTCATTTCTTCCTTGCTCCTGTTAACACAAAGACAAAACACATATTCGAAAATGAAATGAATAAGTAAAAATCTGGAGATCTCCGGGTGAACACATGAAGCATCAGTGAAATTTTTGACGAAGGCCTGAGGATGATTTCGTGAACCAGACAAAGCTCGATAGCAGTTTCTTGGAGGTTGCATGTGAAGCTCAACGGATGGAGATTGAGGAAGTTCGTTGAATGTGTGATGATTTCTGGAGAACGCGATGAACACGATGAAGATCTGATAGAACATGATGAAGATCTTGAAGAAGTTATTGATGAACGTTCTTGATGTTGACGAATATGAAGATCAAGATCTTGAACAAGTTTTTGGAAAACTGATCGAAGGACTGACGTTGAATGTTCTTGAAGATTCATAAACCTGATGAAGAACTGATGACGATTCTGTTGAATTTCTGGAAGTATGGCGTTCATGGAGGGTTGATGATCTTGCTGAAGATCCAGAGCTGGATGAAGATTGAAGGTCCGGATGAATGACTGATCCGTTTCTGGAAAAGTCGTAAGAACAGTTGAGGATCCTGATGAATCGTTGAGTTTCTTGAAGATTTGATGAAGGAATCTGGAAAACTGCAAGAGCCGATGATGAACATTGATGAAGATTAATGAGGAATCTGATGAACGGAGAAGAAAGACGATTGGAGGAGAAGGAAATGGATGAAGATCGTTGTTGATGATGATGTTGATCAGAGGACGAAGACGAGAGGAGAGAGATGAAGGTTTAGAAAAATTCTGGAAAAAAATGATTTCCGGCGAAGTTTACGGCTGCCGGAGGTAGTTGGGGGCTGCCGGCGGTAGTTTGTTGCGGTGGTTGCATGGCCGCCGGCCATGCAACCGGTGAGGGCTAGGAGGAAGACAGGTGGCGCAGCTAGTGGGGTGGGTTACTGCATGCGTGCCAAGTGTTGGTGGAGAGTGATGAGAGGGTGAAACGTGTCCTGCATGCAGCAAAAAATGTGGGGCCTCCCTTTTGGTGGACACGTGTGGCTCTGGCATTTATACTGAGCTGCGCTGGAAAGTTCTGGATCTTTCCAGAAATACCTGGAATCTGGTGGATTACGCTGGAGTATTCTGCATATGCATTGGACCTTGGCTGTACTTTTTCTGGACAAAACCCAATGAATGGGCCATACGAAACTGAACTAAGCCCAACGAAAATGGATCAAAAATCTGCACAAAAAAAAACTGAAAGACAATATTAAAAAGCCCAATTATCATCTAATCTTGATTAATCTCAATTAACTAAACTAATCTTAATTAATCTAATCTAATAAAATTCTAATAAACCCTATATTAAAATCTAAAAAAAATCCCTAATAAATCCTAAAAATCTATTATTCTAGAAAAGAAAACAAAACCTATTTAAAATCTATTCAATTATTATTATTATTTCTATTTAGATTCTATTTAAAAATTATACTAATATTCTAAAAAAACTATATTATCTAAAAATATTAAAATCTATAAAAGATCTATTAAATCCTAAAATGAATTTAAAAATCTATTTAAAGGAATTAAAAACCTATTAAATTCTAAAATGAATTTAAAAATCTATTTAATTCTATAAAATGCTAAAAAATTGATTTAAAAAGAATTAAAATATATCAAAAATCCTATTAAATCCTAAAAAATGATTTAAAAACTATTTAACCCTAAAAAAAATCCTATAAAATCCAGAAAAATCATCACAATTCCCAGAGGGACAAAATAATCACCGAACGACACAGAAATAATCGGTAAAAATAAACGGGCACCGAAATATCCCAAAAATCGATCCTACTGATTAAAAACACCTGAAACACGAGACGGGAGCTGTGATCCCTGATAAAATCAAAACAAATGAACAATGCAATGTATGCGATATGCAGATGCGAATGCGGTTACGCGTCGAAACATCGAGCCAAATGCGAGACCCGGTTGGTCAAATTTTGGGGTGCAACAGCTGCCCCTATTCAAGCGACTTCGACCTGAATGGGTGAAGAGCGCTCAGCCTTCAAACATTCAAGGTAGATGACGGTTGAATACAAATGGAACCCTGAAATTTGCCAACCGCAAGAATATACTGCAAAACTGCTTGAGGAATAGCTTCCAATAAACTGAAGTTTGGTTGTCACGGCAACATCTGGTCAATTTTCTGATAAAATTTTCTTCTCCAAAACCTGTGTGACGCCACAAGTATTGAAATAATGCTTCATAAAGCAATCACTTTGATTCCCATCTCTCTCATGGGATCAAATCTGGTCAACTCACAGTTCATTGCGAACTTGAGGACAATTCTCCTGGGGAATTCTGAATGGAACTGCCTTGCACCTGTTTTGACAAAGGGGGCAGCTTCAGAAGTCTGATATATGTCAATCTCCTTGTTGTTGTTGTTGTTGTTGTTTTTTTTTCGATGCTGACGTAGCAACCAAATATGAAGAATCACTCCGCTGGGGAAGACGAGAAGCTGAACCACACAACTCTGCAGGTGAACAAATTCGAAATCCAATAGGTAACCATCTTGGTCTATGTTTCGACATGCGTATGCTTGAAATGATGCAATGCCCTATGTGACATGTAAATGCTATGCGTTTTATTTGAAAATGCAATGCCCTATATGACATGAATATGCTATATGCTTGTATAAACGCTATGACTATATATGCAAATGCTAATGCATGCTCGAGCCGCCAGAGAACACCAGGTCTGAAAACCACTTGGCAAAATAAATGCCGAAGATAACGTCAACTCTACTGGGGATGACCTGAAGTCACAGAACCATCTCAGCAAAATAAATGCTGGAAACGAGAAATCAAATCCACTGAGGATAACTGCCCTGCTGGAGAAATGAAAAGGCAACCCTGCTTGACAACTTCACTGGGGAAGGAAAGATAACTCTGCTCGGGGGTGCTTTCTTCAAACCATTGGCAACTGATTGTACTCTGTGGGGATTGACCCAAACTGAGGTTGATTACGCGCAGCACACCGCTGGAAATGCTCCTACTATCAAGGATGTTAATCTTAATCTGCTGAAGATACTTCTGATCCTACTCTGATACGGGGTACAAGACAATCTCGACTCTTCCGGGGATAACAAGCAACTTTCATCTGCTGAAGAGTAACAATTCTGATTTGACAATATCCCCAAGGAATTCAAACATTACTCGGAGCACTGGCATTAATCGAGCTTCGTATCGGGGAACATGACGGCATGCGGGTCATTGGGAAATACTGTGTCAGATACCTTTAGGTTTTTTTATTTTGCTTTTTTTTCGGTTTAGAATAAACATGGATTATGTACACAGGAAAATACTAGACGAGAACTAGCATTCAAGGGTAGACTACCAGGCGAGAACTGATAGGAAAATAGGTTAGGAAAATTGATTTTTTGTGTTTTTTGAACATCAGACGAGCTGACTAGATAACAGACTAAGGTATAGACAACCAAGCGAGAACTGGCTGAAAGCTAACGTACACCAGGCGAGGACTGGTATAACACATAGGTTAAAACACACGAGAACTGATTATGCGATGACATGTACCAGGCGAGAACTGATACAACTCTTGAAGAAACGGTGACCAAACGAGAATTGGTTACCAATAAACTGCACCAGGACGGGAACTGCTGCTTACAATAAACTGCACCAGGACGGGAACTGATGCTTACAATAAACTGCACCAGGACGGGAACTGATGCTTACGGACGGGTGGGCCAGACGAGAACTGGTTACCGATTTGCCAGGCGAGAACTGGACTTTGGAAACTACTAGTTACTGACACGCAACAGGTTTAAACTGCAGGATAATGATCCAATGACAACAAGACCTTCTTATTTGAAAGGTTTTCGATAAGGGTATTGACATGATTCCCCGATACTCAACTCTGGCTGGAGATAAACAGAATGACTTGCCCTTGGTACACTCAGCTGGGGATAGAAAGACTGGCTTGCACAACTTGCCCCAGTACCATTCAACTTGCCCCAATCTAACTCTTGGGAATACCTGCTCCGAACACCTTGCTACGAGAATACTTCGAGAATACTTGCCCCGGTATCTGCATGACAAAAGAATTCAATCTCCAATTAAACACCTAACAACCCAGTTGATTTCAACATTCTCTGCAATGACTTGCCCCTGAATGAGCGATGAGCGACTCAACCTGATCTGATTATCCACCTGAAGTACTTGCTTTCAAATCTCAGCGCTCTGCATAATTGCCCCTGATTGGCTCCCGAGAAGACTCCCTCTGATCAACTGCTTTTCAAACACACTGCCCCTGCTCAACTGAAGCTTCGGGACTTGTCCTCCGACTGACTGATACTGAACTTACTGGAAGATAATGCCCCTGATTCATTGGGCTTCACAACATGCACCATTCTGGTTCAGACTGCTTGATTACTCAGTCCTATTTGATTACTCCCTGGTGGAATTTCTTTCATGCCAACTACTAACCTGCAATTAGAATCGGCTGTCTACGAATGGTAATCTTAATGCAATGCTCATGCAGATTCTGAAAAATTTGAGCTGTCCCTCATTTACATGCATATGATTGAAAGTGACGAATGAACCAAAGTTCAAACGCAGTGCTTACGTGGTCAGTGAAAATACAACAAGATATGACTAGCAAGTCAAGAAGGAGTCAGGTTACTCAACCTTATCGTAATGCGCTTCAGACTAACCCTACCTCAATTAGGTCTTTTGAGGGTTGTATCGTGGTCGGGTTCCCGGTTCGTGAAACAAAGGATATTCGGCTCAAATTTTGATTTGTACCCACCCCGTCTACGTGATGATCTCCGATCCTAAGGTTCTGTTAACTTGGCACAAGCACTCGCCTCTTCGAGAATTATGTTGACTGGTAAGAACCACAGTTAAGGAATTCACAAGCTTTTCTTCTAGAGTGATAGTTACCCCTTCTTCGCTTTCGGTGTCTGTGTACACGACTTCGTGATTTGCTGGGGAAAATTTCTTTTTAATCCCTTCTTTTCCATTCTTTTGATTCCCTAATTTTTGCCTGGACTGACTCATTTGGAGTTCTTTTCGATTTTTTCGATTTCTTTTGAAGTCCAGCGGGATGCCCTGATTTTTGCCTAAGTATTGGCTTTCTAGCTCTTCTTTCTTTTTACTTAGCGGGCTTTCTTTCTTTCTTTCTTTTGGAACAAAGTCGTGCGACACTGGTTGTCTTGATTGCTCCGAAAGGATTGTAACTGTCTCACTCCTGATTAGTGAGGTTTGACCTCTTGAAATGTATAAACTGATTGGTCCTTGAAAGACAACACTCCTCTGCAAGACTTGAATGCTCGGTCAAGCTAACTGACAACTACCCTGCCCCGGGTTAAGATGTGAGGGTTTTTAAAAGTCCGAAAAAACTTCTACTTCCTGGCTCGAAGTGGTTAACAAGGGACTAACTCCTTATATCTCCAGTGTTTGGGGAATTTGAAACAATGCCTTGTACGTCATCGGTACGGTCTTATCTGAAAGCATACAATCATTGGTTATGAGTTTCAGTTTCATCATCCTCCCTCCTAACTTTGCTAGTCACAGCGAAAAAATGGAGTGAATAAAATGCAAGTGTCAGTGCAATGCAATAAATGAGCGACAGCGACATGATTAATTCAGAAAAATGCATAGTCACTTTATTATTATCACCATTCGAAACATACAATGCTTAAAAGCAGGTAGTAACTAACAGAAAAAGAAACTACAGATGCAAATGATGGTATAAAAGCTTGAGAACTGCCAATGCTGAGGCGCCTGCCTGTCTGAACCACTGGCTTATGCTGGGGAACACCCTCTGAATTTACGAGCTTAGACAGCTGAGCGGCTAGGGATGAACAAACAGAAACCCTTCTCGAAAGGAAATGCGATCCTGATCAATCAACTGCTGTACCTTCGCCTGAAATGCTTTACAATCTTCGGTTGAATGCCCCGGAGAGCCACCATGATAACCACACTGCACGTGGGGATTGTACCCAGGAGGGTAAGGTTCTGGAACTGGCTTAAGAGCTTTCGGCTCCACCAAAGACTTCCGGATCAAAGACGGTAGCAACTGGCTATACGGCATCGGCACTGGGTGAAAAGGAGCTTTCCTTCGTTCCAAGTTGTTGCGAGGTCTGTTCTGGTTCTGACGCTGATTCTGATAACCTCGGCCACGAGTTCGCTGATTTGCAATGGAAGCGACATAAGATTCCTGATAGGGTGCCCCAGGCACGGCTGTCTGTTCAGTATAACAAGCCACGGGAGGTACTGATCTCTGATAAGATGATGAACCAACAAAATTCACTGATTCGCTTCGAGGATATTCAATCTTTGGCATGACTGAGTTGATCGCCACTTCTTCTTCACTCTGATAGTCACAAGGGTATTCAGTTTCACCAGCTTGATCATATGATGTAATCTGAATTTTCCACATTCTTATGGAGTACTCAAGGCGTTCTCCTAATGCTACCACGTCAGAGAAACTTGCCGGAACTCCGAGCAATCTTTTGAAGTACGGATACTGTAGGGAATCCACAAACATGCTTGCCAGCTCTTGGTCTAACAGCGGTGGACGCACTTTAGCAGCAAATTCTCTCCATCTCTGAGCATACTTCCTGATAGGTTCATTGATCTCTTGAGACAACTCTTGCAAATGCATGCGATAAGGAGCAATGTCTAAATTGTAATCGTACTGCTTCAGGAAAGCTCTGGCTAAATCCATCCATGACTGAATCTGATTCCTCTCTAACTGCATATACCACCTCAAAGATGCCCCAGTCAGACTATCTTGAAAGCAATGGATCATCAACTTGTCATTTCGCGCAAACGCAGTCATTCTTCGACAGAACATCATCAAATGCAGCTTTGGACAGCTATCTCCCGTGTACTTCTCAAATTTCGGCACTTTGAACTTGTAAGGCAACACCAGGTCAGGGACCAAACACATGCCTACAGCATCCAGGTTAACAGCATCTTTGGCTTTCAAAGCTTTCATTTGCTCTTCCAACACTCGGACTCTTCTACCATCGTCAAGGGCTCTTGGATCTACCATCCCAACTGCTGGAATATCTCTTCGGTAATTCATCACAGGGAAAGCAACACCTTGATTGTTGACAGGAGGAGGACGCTCATTCCGGGCAACAAACTGCTCATGTCGATCTCGGTTCTCAACAGAAGGCTGTACAACTTGGTCTGCAGCGATGTTGTTCACTTGCGGGGAATCTTCCATGGAATCATACAGAGGGTTGGACGCCATAGTGAACCCTGTCAAGGTGTTAGGAGACTGGAAATTGCCTTCAGACATGGCTACCAATAATCTTCAGCTGACTTCGACACTTGATTCTGCTCAAATCTACTCAACCCCTAGGTAGGTCTCCTGACAATCAACAGCTGCTCAATCCAAACTCCGGGTGATCACCTTCAGGAAACAAAGGCTGGATCAGAACTCTGGCTAGCTGGAGGATGATATGCAATGCAACACTGATATGCATATGATATGCAAAATGCAGCAAACAATGGGACCACAGCCCCCACACAAAATCTGAATACTGCTGCGCTGCTGACGGAGACGCTCTCTGAAAAGAGGACCAAAATAACGGGTAGGTTGGAAGTCAAGTTTCCTGCACAAAAAACCCCCCCCACTCACAGGTGTGGACCTATATCTGACAAGGTACGGCATCCTATGCGGTCGTCAGCGTCACAGACATTCAGAACTGACGATACGATTCCCAGAAGGAGTGGCATCATCGAATCCTGAAGAGGCCTCACTCAGCTAACTTCCAAATGATCGGTTCCCAGAGTCGACAATCCAGCTAACCAGCAACCCACGCCAACCAAAGGAAGGGACAGGAGGCCAACCAGCAGAACCTCGTCTGAGTGTAGATTTCATGGGACACCAAAGCAAGGCAAAGCAAGCGGGCGCCCACTAATTTCTACTCTAATTCTAGGGTGCACTCCAAGCCCAGGTCCGGCTTCTCACTCAATATCATAGAACACCCGTAACACCCCAACAGCAACAGATAATATCGATAAATAGGCCCCAAACAAGCGCTAGGATTGACTCTCTCTTAGGGGACGTTGGATCCCACATGCATAAGAACTATCGCAGTCCTTAGCAGCCAGGGGACGTTGGATCCCCAGCAGAGTCGCCAGCTGTCGCTACTGCGAAAATCGGCGCCGGCTGACAGAAGAGTCGCCACCGTGCGTTATTTATCCCTCAGAGCGGGAAAGGAAACGCTCGAAGTAAACCTCGCAAAAAACGGGGAAAAGGTATGGTCATCGCAACCATAGCCTGGGTTCGGGAGTCGGTTACGCAAGGGGAAGGTATTAGCACCCCTCACGTCCGTCGTACTCGACGGGATCCACGCTTGCTTGGGTTGTCTACTGGATGCAAAACAATCTTATCTACGGCTGCTAAATCTAAACGGAAGGGAATTGACTCGATAGAGCATCGCACTCTATGCCTACGTATTCTCAAGAGAGAAAGTCAGAGTCAACGTAGTTCGGGACTACAGGGAAAATTGGCTCGCCAAGACATCGCGTCTTGTGCCTACGTACTTCCACTGGATGGAAGATCAGAGCTGCCGTAGTTCGGCTAACTACGGGTAATCTAAGGTATTCTCGATCACACGGGAAGTGAGAGATTAAGGTCGCTTTGGGAGGTCTGGAACCTACGGGAACCTAGAACTACGGTCTAGTCTCGATTGCGCAAGGGCAAGAGAAAGGTCTAACAAGCGTCAGTCGTTAGCGGGAAAATCTCGATCGCACAGCAGCGAGAGAACAGAAATTAGTTGTTAGTGTGCTCGCTAGGATATCGCATCCTATGCCTACATATTCTCGTCTGGTACGAGAAATCAGAGCAGCTGTAGTTCAGCTACTATCGGACCACAGCTCAAATCTCGTTTTATTACTCATTCTGAAAAAATGGTTACAATGGGTACATGCTGAAAAACTCCTAAAAAGCTAGCCTATTCTATTCAATCTATCTTGACAAAATTAAATGGAAAATGGTCCCCTAACAAGTGGACCTCTAAAAACCATCCTCTAAAAAGGTGAAAATAAACTCCTATGAAAAGAATATCTATCCTAAAAATATTGAATCCACAAAGTAATATTTTTATACTCCTTTTTTCTAAATTTCAATATTTTCTCTATTTTTCCTTTCAATATCTATTTTTCTCAATTTCTTTTCTTTTCAATTTCTTTTTTTTGAATATTTCCTTTTTCACTTTTCTTTTTCTCAAATACTCTTTTTATATTTTTTCTTAACTATTTTTTATTATTTCTTTTTCACATTTCTTTTCCCACTTCTTTTCAATATTTTTTCTATATTTTTCTCATATTTTCTTTTCAATTTCTTTTTCACTATTTTTCAACATATTCTTTTCAATTTCTTTTTCACTACTTTTCAACATATTCTTTTCAATATTAAAACCTAAAAAAAAAAAAAAAGCAAAGGGGAGGGGTACATAATCAGTCAGGGGGTATAATCTAAAACACAATGGGCCCAGCCCACACAAAGAAACATCACACTAACTAAAACAGGGAGGGGGGCAGGAAGTGAAACGGGGGTGTGCAACAGTAACACGCAAATGTGAATGGGCTTGGGGCCCAACAACCAAACGGACACGCCCACTCTCTTCTCCCTCTCAGTTCATATTCTCAGAAAACCTAAGTCCTCTCTTCTCTCAAACTCACTGTTCACTTGCGAAACCTAATCGGCGCCGTAAACCTCTCATCGTCTCCATCTCACACTTCCGTTTCTCAATCTCACTGTCGTCTCCTCTCTCTCACACTTCCTCTCTCAGAATTCCATCCGTCTCAACTCATCACTCTCACAATATCTTTCTCTCCGTTTCTACCTCACTCAATACTTCATTTCTTCCTTGCTCCTGTTAACACAAAGACAAAACACATATTCGAAAATGAAATGAATAAGTAAAAATCTGGAGATCTCCGGGTGAACACATGAAGCATCAGTGAAATTTTTGACGAAGGCCTGAGGATGATTTCGTGAACCAGACAAAGCTCGATAGCAGTTTCTTGGAGGTTGCATGTGAAGCTCAACGGATGGAGATTGAGGAAGTTCGTTGAATGTGTGATGATTTCTGGAGAACGCGATGAACACGATGAAGATCTGATAGAACATGATGAAGATCTTGAAGAAGTTATTGATGAACGTTCTTGATGTTGACGAATATGAAGATCAAGATCTTGAACAAGTTTTTGGAAAACTGATCGAAGGACTGACGTTGAATGTTCTTGAAGATTCATAAACCTGATGAAGAACTGATGACGATTCTGTTGAATTTCTGGAAGTATGGCGTTCATGGAGGGTTGATGATCTTGCTGAAGATCCAGAGCTGGATGAAGATTGAAGGTCCGGATGAATGACTGATCCGTTTCTGGAAAAGTCGTAAGAACAGTTGAGGATCCTGATGAATCGTTGAGTTTCTTGAAGATTTGATGAAGGAATCTGGAAAACTGCAAGAGCCGATGATGAACATTGATGAAGATTAATGAGGAATCTGATGAACGGAGAAGAAAGACGATTGGAGGAGAAGGAAATGGATGAAGATCGTTGTTGATGATGATGTTGATCAGAGGACGAAGACGAGAGGAGAGAGATGAAGGTTTAGAAAAATTCTGGAAAAAAATGATTTCCGGCGAAGTTTACGGCTGCCGGAGGTAGTTGGGGGCTGCCGGCGGTAGTTTGTTGCGGTGGTTGCATGGCCGCCGGCCATGCAACCGGTGAGGGCTAGGAGGAAGACAGGTGGCGCAGCTAGTGGGGTGGGTTACTGCATGCGTGCCAAGTGTTGGTGGAGAGTGATGAGAGGGTGAAACGTGTCCTGCATGCAGCAAAAAATGTGGGGCCTCCCTTTTGGTGGACACGTGTGGCTCTGGCATTTATACTGAGCTGCGCTGGAAAGTTCTGGATCTTTCCAGAAATACCTGGAATCTGGTGGATTACGCTGGAGTATTCTGCATATGCATTGGACCTTGGCTGTACTTTTTCTGGACAAAACCCAATGAATGGGCCATACGAAACTGAACTAAGCCCAACGAAAATGGATCAAAAATCTGCACAAAAAAAAACTGAAAGACAATATTAAAAAGCCCAATTATCATCTAATCTTGATTAATCTCAATTAACTAAACTAATCTTAATTAATCTAATCTAATAAAATTCTAATAAACCCTATATTAAAATCTAAAAAAAATCCCTAATAAATCCTAAAAATCTATTATTCTAGAAAAGAAAACAAAACCTATTTAAAATCTATTCAATTATTATTATTATTTCTATTTAGATTCTATTTAAAAATTATACTAATATTCTAAAAAAACTATATTATCTAAAAATATTAAAATCTATAAAAGATCTATTAAATCCTAAAATGAATTTAAAAATCTATTTAAAGGAATTAAAAACCTATTAAATTCTAAAATGAATTTAAAAATCTATTTAATTCTATAAAATGCTAAAAAATTGATTTAAAAAGAATTAAAATATATCAAAAATCCTATTAAATCCTAAAAAATGATTTAAAAACTATTTAACCCTAAAAAAAATCCTATAAAATCCAGAAAAATCATCACAATTCCCAGAGGGACAAAATAATCACCGAACGACACAGAAATAATCGGTAAAAATAAACGGGCACCGAAATATCCCAAAAATCGATCCTACTGATTAAAAACACCTGAAACACGAGACGGGAGCTGTGATCCCTGATAAAATCAAAACAAATGAACAATGCAATGTATGCGATATGCAGATGCGAATGCGGTTACGCGTCGAAACATCGAGCCAAATGCGAGACCCGGTTGGTCAAATTTTGGGGTGCAACATTGTGCAGTTGGCAAATTTCCGGGTTTATCGGTATTCAACCGTCTCGCACCTTGATTGGTTGAGAGCCGTTTGCTCCTCACCCAGTCATGTTCAAGCCGTTTGAATAGGGGCAGCTGTTGCACCCCAAAATTTTACCAACATTTATTTACCCATAAAGAGTTGTATGAGACTATGGAGCTAGCCAAGAAGGTTGTTCAAATTGATTAAGGTTTGATATCCTTGTCAGAGAACTCAAGAGATCCTCAGAGAGATTGGTTGAAACCAAGGTTGTGTGCCTCATAATTTGAGAATTGTGGGAGCTCCTCAGATGATTCTGAGACTATGAGGGTAGACTTGAAGCTTTGAGAAAGCTTGTGAGATGTCTTGAAAGCCATCATGAAGCCTAGAGAGGTCATTGTACAAGAATTCAGAAGATTCAGCCATGAGTGGTGGAATTAGGGTTTGACTGGGTCAACCCTAGGTCAACTGATGATTTGGAGAGGGTTGAAACCTAATCCAAGAGCCATGTGATCATGGAATGATGCATTGAGATGCTATAAGGATGATTCCTAGACCAACTCATCATGATTGAGGAGTTTGAGAAGTTTTAAGCTAGGGTTTCTAAAGCTTGACAGTGTAAAATCCCCTAGCTTGATCCCTACCTTCAAGGCAGTTTAGCTCAAGATGTGATTGTCATCTCATCTTCCCCATAACATGAATGTTGTAGAGCTTGTTCTTAGCTTTAATTTGAGTACTATAAGTCCTTGATAGGATTTGTAGAGCTCAAGTTATGGCTTTGACAAATTACAGGTCATCTGAGGTATGTGAATCTGGGTCCTTGAAAGTCACCCAACTTGCATCCAATTTTTGCCCTAGTAGGATGATTCCTATGAACTCTTGGTCAACATGAATGTTGTAGAGAATCTTCTTAGATTTCTAGAGAGTACTAGAAGTCCTTGATAGTATTTGTAGAACTCAACTTATGGCCTTGGCAAGTCAAGGGCATTTTGGTCATTTGGAGGTTATAGGTCATTTCAAGCATAAGGCCATATCTCCTATTTCCAAACTTCAAATGGAAAAATCTTCAACATCAAACTTGCTTAGAATTATGTTTTAAGGCTATTAAGGAGGTCATGAGATGTTGAAAAGGCTTTTATCAAAAAGTGATAAAAATGGCCTAAAATGGAGGCATAAGTTAAATAAGTTGAAATTGAAAATTGGAAATCACAAGTTATACATACAAACCATGTCATATAATAGGTTATTTTGACTCCAAATGACATTCTAAGAACAATGGTTCAGCCACAATTTTGATTTGAGGCCTAGATCATAGGGCTGCCTTGGAAATGGCTTACTTGCATCTTAAGGTACCAAAGCAAAACTCAAGAAAACTCAATAAACAAGTTGGTTATGCATTGTAACACATCATAAAGCTCATGTGGGGAGAATTTCAAGTCAGAATCAAAGGTTACAAGGACCATGGCATGAGATAGCATATGGTGAGAAGTGAAATCAAATATCATGAGATGAGAAGTTCAAATTGTCATTGGAGTGTTCCAGAAGGTTCTAGACAGTTCCTACAAGTTCTATAAGATGATTAGAACTTGCTCAAAGTAAGGGTTGGTGAGAGTTGGGGCAGAGAAGAGAGAGTGAGATCAAGAATCTTCCATTGCAAGTCAAGTTTCATTTCTTCATTCTTCTTCATTTCCATTCCTTTTTTCTACACAAACACATTCCATACATCATAGTGGAGCTGTGCAGATCAAATTGAGGGCAATTCCATTGATGAATCGTGCATGAGCTTTTGGATTTTCACCTCTGCAATTCAAGATCGGTTTCCAAGAATCAAGCAGTTTCAACCCTTCTTTTTGCATACAGAAGCTAGAATACTACTCAGTGAAGGAATTGGGAAAGATTGAAGGTCTGAATTGGAGGATTTCATCATCTGTTCATCAAGATTTACCAGGTTTGTAAAATTCACCCTACACCATGTTTTATGCATAATTAGGTTAGTTTGTTAGTGTAGAAAGGTTAGAGACACATGGTGATGGATTTTGGAGAGTTTGAAGAGATTTAGTGATGATCAACATGATGACACCATTTCTGTTTGACCTTGTATCTTGCTGAATCTTGAGGGATAAGCTTAGTGTGATAGCAAGAATTGTTCAGGGTAACATGAGGAAGAGAATGAGTATCACAATTTCAAGAATCGTGAGTGTTGATTTTCAAGCATAATTTGAAGTTGCTATCGGGTTTTAGGTTTGAGAGAGTTTCAATGGGTTCTGAGACCATGGTTAGATTCAGGGTTGAATTCAGAGTGGATTAGGGCTTTGGATCATGATTTTTGGTTGAGACTTGATGGATTTCGAACTGGGGTTTGAAGCTCTGTTCATGGAGCTTTTCCCTCCATTGCCGTGGCTGAAGGAAGAAGACGACCATGAAACCATTGGATCAGGCGTGGACCCGTTGACTGATTGAAGATCCAAAGGCCAGGATGTGATTTCGCGTGTGAAGGAAAAGTCTGAAGCATGATGAAACGAGGCGTTTCATTAAAACCTGAGTTTTGGGCTTAAGTGGATCCAATGACTAATCCCACCCCCAATCAGGGCCCACTTGGATTTTACATTGAATCCCTCTACTATTTGCACTTTCTTTTTCTTTATGTTTTTTGATTTAATTTCTGATGATGAATTGGGCCCAGCGCGTATACTATCTGAACCCCCCACTTTTAGCCCATGTGATGATTTGAACTGCATCTGTTTGCTAGCTGCACCCCATCTCTTCATATTTCATTTTATCTTCTTCCATTTTATTTCAATCTTTGAAAAATCATAATAAATGGAAAATTAAGGATTTTTTAATGAGAGTTTTTTCTCCTACTTCATATTTTTGTCAAGAAAAATATAAAATTGAAACATAAAACATTTCAGGCATTTTAGTATTTTTTTGTATATTTTCTACTTTTATTGCATTTTATTTCTTTTTATGTTGATCCATGAATTTGTAGAATTTTGTTTAGGTAGCTCCCTTAGTATTTTTAGGCCATTCTTTTTAGAATAGTTAGATATAAGCTTTAGCTTCCCCCTGGATTTATTCCATATTTTTGTGATTAATTTTAGGTTAGTTTTACTCAGATGACATTAGGTTATGTAGAATTAGGTCAAACTTCAACATAGGTACACAATAACCTTAGATTTTTGGGTTTTAGGACAAATTAGACTATGGGACATATAAGGGTATTAAGGGTAGGTATGTAGGATCCCTTAGAAATTATATTAGGATTTAATATAGTAGTATACTATTTTTAGATGATTTTTGTAGTTGATGATTGTTTGTGTTGCCCTTGTGGGCTTGTATTTTGTTTGCTTTGCTTTGTGGGCTTGGAGAGCTTGGTTTTGTTCTGAGGAGCATTGAGGAGCATAGTAGGAGCATTGAGGAGCTTGGGATATTGATCTTGTTAGTTTTTTTGATTGTTTTAGGGTTAGGGATTAGGAAGAGTTTAGACCTAGTTAACTTCTTTCTTAAACATGGATGGTATCTGTCACCTCCATTCCTCCCTATGATTCAAAGTCCTTCCATGGTATACACCTCTCTCCTTTGGAGGGATAAGTGATGTACCTAGGAAGTAGAACTTTTGAGGGAACCATTCCTTTGATGTTGAACCCTTATAGGTCACCTTTGGTGGTTAATAAGCAGTTTGACATCCCAGCTTATCCAGTTAAGTGATTTCCTCTGGTTTGATTTTCTTGAGAGATGTGGAGCTTGAGTTTGAAGATGAAGACTTCATTGAAGAGTGTTGAAGGGGATGAATCCTTGAGTATTGCCATTCCAGCTGAAGCTTGAAGAGCAACAAGAGCAAGTTGATACTTGAAGATCCCTGAAGATTAGGTGAAGCCTGAAGGTGGAGCTGATCAAGAAGCTAAAGCTTAAAGGAGAAGATAAGTTGAAACTTATGTTGAAGGGTTGAAACCTGAAAAAGAAAATTGATATTTGTCAAGAGTAATTGGAAGTCTGAAGACTGAGTTGCTGTTGGAAGAGATGAAGCTTGAAGTTGAGAGAAGTTGGTCTGCTTTCTTCTGTTTTCTTTTCTGTATTGATGTGTTTTGTTTGACTTGCTTGATGCATTAGAATAAGTCCATATCTAGAATAAGTAGAATCTGGGAGCATGATTGCACTAGAGGTTGAGTTGCTCCCTCTGCTTGTATTGTTACTGTGTGGCTTTGCTTGCGGCTATTCGGTAGAGCCCAGCTCCCTTGCCCATGTGGTTTGTTTGCCTGATGGCATTTTATTTCATTTTATCTGTATGATTGCAGTTTACTGTTTTTGCTTGATAGCATGTTTTATATTTCAGTATGATTACTGTTATCCATTCTGGCTTGAGGTTGAGATGAGCTTGTGGAGGCTGAAGCCCCACACACATTTCCTCCCTCACTTGCATTGCATGCATTTTACTGTTAAGCTGATGCTTTGTCTGTTTTGGTGTATCATTGACATGATCCCTTAGGACTCTCATTTCCTTTGATAAGGAATTGATGATAGAACTTTAGGTTGAAACATATGCATGACAACTTCTAGGAGTTCCCTGTTCAAACCTCAACCATAGGATGAATCCATGGCATGACAACAGTAGGACTTGATAGTCTCCCTCCTAGTTGGGCCTGTTCTCTTCTCATCTCAAAACAGTTTAAGATACAGTAATCATGAATGATTTCTTTTGTACGTTACGAGCCTTAAGCTATCTGAGAAAGGGTTGTGGGAGAGTTTCTTTTCCACAGTCTGGATGTTTAGTATGGTACCCT
Organism: Lathyrus sativus; assembly: GCA_963859935.3. Taxonomy (NCBI): domain Eukaryota; kingdom Viridiplantae; phylum Streptophyta; class Magnoliopsida; order Fabales; family Fabaceae; genus Lathyrus; species Lathyrus sativus. Next base: position 231,908,265 of record OZ012737.1, read on the forward strand.
TTGGGTGACATGCGACGCATTCACTCTCAGGTCATAGTCTCTAGTGCGATTGAAATCGAAAACACAATAAAAGACAGGAAATAAACCGTAGTTTCCCGAACTACGTGAGCTCTGATCTCTCATGCTTGTTGAGAGTACGTAGGCACAAGATGGTGATGTCTTGGCGAGCTACCTTCCCCCATAACCCGTCGTAGGCCGAACTACGTTGACTCTGATTTCTCATTCTCTGATGAGAATACGTAGGCATAAAGTGCGACGCTTTGTCGAGTCACTTTTCTTTTCTGTTTAAGCCAGCCTTGATAGGTAGATAGAATAAAACCAACCCGTCCAAGTAAACACAACAAGCGTGGATCCCGTCGAGTACGACGAACGTGAGGGGTGCTAATACCTTCCCCTTGCGTAACCGACTGCCGAATCCAGATAATGGTTGTGACGACCTTGTCTTACCCTTTTTTCGTTAGGTTTTTCTGATTGTTTCCTTTCCCGCTCTAAGGGATAAATAACGAAAGGTGGCGACTCTTCTGTTTTGCCGGCACCTTATTTTCGCGCAAGCGACACTTTCAAATTCTTCAACCTTTCTTTAAACAAATTGATTACTTTAAGATTGTGTTTGATTTGGTTCTGATTTAGAATGAATTTATGACAGATGATTTGTTTTTGAAGCCTGTCGTGACCTTCTTCTAAACCATTACGTTTGAAACTTGTCACCTCATGAAGGAATTAATGGTTCTTTCCTTTTGATTTGTCAGGTTGATGTTTCTGGACTTCATTTGCTTTTGATTGTTTTCAGCATGTTATACCAAGGTTTGTATATCAAATTATCCAATTCATTTTGAAATGCAGGGCATTATGAGGTTGAGAATACTCCCCTACTTATCTTTGCGCCGCTAGTTATCGCTATTAAGACTCGCAGCATTGACGTCCCGAAGTTAGTCGAACGCGACTCAAGTAAGCGGTCTTCACAAGGTAAGTTGCACTTAATGGGTCAGTGTTCTTAATGTAGAAGCATGCTTCAATCTCAAGTTTTGATGATGTCAACACTACTCAAGGTCATCTCTTGATTGAAAAAAGACAAGCCTTTCAAAGTTATCAAGATCAAGTCAAGCTATCTTTCAAGTCAAGCTACATATGGAAATGTGATTCTTCAAGACTTGGACGTATTGTGGGTATATCAAATTCTACCCTTATAATTGATATACAAGTGTTCAAAAACATCAAGCATTTTAGCATAATACATGAGCATGTTTTTGAAACTTTAAAATTGGTATAAAATTATTTTTTAAAAGCATTTTTCTGAAAAAATAGCAGTGTTAACCGATTAACCATATAGGTTAACCGGTTAACCATTTCAAATTTTAAATAATCTGGGCTAACGTTCCAGTGTTAACCGATTAACCATATAGGTTAACCGATTAACACTGAACGTACAGTGAAAAATGGCTTTGTTTCAAGTTCAAAAAATTGTTTGAAACTTATACCATTTCATTTTTTGAAGTCTACTCATATATACCTTTTTGAAAGGGTATTTTACACATAAATTCTGAGTTTTTCAATTTTGAAAAACACCTCCAAACACCTCAAAAAAAACCTCCAATATTCATTTTCAAATTTTCTTAGAATCAAATTCATCTTTTTCAAATACATTCAAAAGTGTTCATACTTGCATTAAATTTCATTTCATCTGTTGAACACTTGTGTTGAAATTTATAAGAGTGAATTTTGATCAATTGGAGAAGATCAATTTTGATATTATTATTCACAAACCAAAATCATTATAAGTTTTGTATTCTGACTTGTGATCCAGGATTGTTGGACACAAGGGCGAGTGTTTACAAGAGGATTGTTCTTGTACACTTGTTGTTTTTATTGTTTGATAGTAGGCCTCACCGGTTGATGGTGTGATAGGTTGTACTTTATTAAACAATAGTGAAAACTCTCTTTCATGTTGAAAGGGGAGTGGAGTACTCTCGGATTGTGAGGGGAACCACTATAAATCCTGGTGTCCATTGTTCTTTTACTTTCTACTGCTTTCATAACCAAGAACACAAACCAGTAAAATTTCAAGAAACCATAAAAACCGGAAAAAGTTCTAAATTCCTAATTCACCCCCCCCCCCCTCTTAGGCATACTCTGTACTTACAATTGGCATCAGATCAGGTTAAGGTAACCTGTTCCTATCGATCCTAATGGCTTCCGCTAGTACGAACCCGGTTTTCAAAGATGGTGGGAGTAGTAACAAGCCACCACTCTTTTCTGGAGAATACTTCGACTTTTGGAAAATCCGTATGAAGGCACATCTTGAGGCTCAAGGAGATGGTATATGGGAAACCGTAGAAACTGGTCCACATGTTCCTACAAGTGTGGTAAATGGTGTTGGAACCCCAAAGATAAAATCCTCATATGATGAAGATGACAAAAAGAGAATCTTGAATGAGAAGAAAGCAATCAACATACTTCAAAGCGCTCTCAGTATGGATGAATTCTTTCGCATATCACAGTGTCAATCGGCAAAACAGATTTGGGATACCTTGGTAGAAACGCATGAAGGAACAACAGAAGTAAAAAGATCAAGACTTAACACGTTAAGTCAAGAATATGAGATGTTCCGTATGCAGCCCGGTGAATCTATTGTTGCCTTGCAAAAAAGGTCCGTTCATCTAACAAATCATCTGATTGCTCTCGGGGAGACCTTCACCAATGATGATCTCAACTTAAAAGTCCTAAGATCCTTGACAAGAGAATGGCAACCGAAGGTGACCGCCATTTCGGAAAAGGAAAGTCTTTCAACAATGACATCCGCTTCATTATTCGGGAAACTTCAAGAGCATGAACTGGAACTTGGAAGGCTTGAGAAATATGAAAGTCAAGACAAGAAGTCCAAAGGAATTGCCTTGAAGATTGACACAAGGGATGATAAAAATGACGAATCTTCCGAAGACAAAAATTTCATGCTTCTAGTAAAGAAGCTTGGTAAGTTTTTTAATAATAATAAAATTTCTTCTTTTTCTAAAAAGAATAGACATTTCAGGAAAAAGGAGGCACCCACATCAAACCAAGAAATTACATATTACGAATGTGGGAAACAAGGTCACATAAAGCCAGATTGCCCGAAACTCGCAAATAAAGGAAAATTCAAAGGCAAAAAGGATTTCAAAACGAAGAAGGCTTATGTCACATGGGACGACAACGAAGTGAGTTCATCATCGGAATCAGATAACGATGAATGCGCAAATATGGCTTTAATGGCCTCTCACCATTCCGATGACGAAAATGAGGTTAGTAGTAATTTCTCTGTCTATGATAGTGATGCACAAGAAGTTATAGATGAACTTCTAAAAGAGTGCAAGACTTTGTATAGAGACATCTCATCTCAAAAGAAAAGAATTTTACTTTTAGAAAAACAAAATTCTAATTTTTTAAAAAATATCGAAGATGAAAAACAAAAAGTGATGGATGAAAAACAAAGTCTTGTATGTAAGAATTGTGGGTCTTTGTCTTTCCAAATTGTTCAACTTAAAAGAGTTTTAGAAAGATACGAAAAAGGACAAATTGGCTATGAAGAAATTCTTAAACATCAAAGGTATCATAATGATAAAAGTGGATTGGGATATTCTAAATTTTCAAAACCAAGCACCAATAAGACCATTTTCGTAAGAGCAAGTGAACAAATTGTTAAAGAAGAGACAAGCACTTCTAAAATCCAGCATCAAAATCATAACAAGAAAAGAATTGATAAGAAAAAGAATTATATTCCTAGGTATAGAAGTCACTTTCAACCTACGTGTTTTTACTGTGGAATTAAAGGGCACACACCTAATGCCTGCTATGTTCGTAATATTGGTGTTGCAAAGGGGCATTATGTGTGGGTTGAAAAGGGTACTAACTATCAAGGACCCAAAGCAATTTGGGTACCTAACACTACCTAATTTTGTTTTGTAGGTATGCTTGAAGACAACCACAAATCAATGGTATCTTGATAGTGGTTGCTCGAAGCATATGACGGGAGACATAAACAATTTTTCAAGTCTATCATTAAAGGCCAAAGGATACGTCACTTACGGTGATGATAATAAAGGAAAAATTCTTGGAGTTGGAACCATTGGTGCACCTCCATGTACAATCATCGAAGACGTTCTTTATGTTGAAGGCCTTAAGCATAACCTGCTTAGCATCAGTCAATTGTGTGACAAAGGGTTCAGAATAAACTTCACAAAGGAGGAATGCTTGATCGAACACGAAGTCACTCATGACATTCTGCTAAAAGGTAAAAGATATAATAATATTTTTATGATCTCTTTTGATGATTCTTCCTTGAAGGTAAAATGTCTTATGGAAAACAACAACGAGGCATGGCTTTGGCATAAAAGATTTTCTCACATTCACATGGAGCATCTAAACAAATTAATAAAACATGATCTGGTTGTTGGGCTTCCGAAGATAAAATTCATCAAGGATAAATTATGCGATGCATGTCAAAAGGGAAAACAGACCAAGAAAACTTTCAAATCCAAGCAAGTGGTTTCTACATCAAGACCACTTCAATTGTTGCACATGGATCTTTTTGGTCCATCAAGAACAAAGAGCTTCGGAGGTAGTATTTATGCTTTAGTTATTGTTGATGATTTTTCTCGATATACCTGGACAATGTTTTTAGTACAGAAAAATGATGCTTTCAAAGCATTCAAAAAGTATGCAAAACAAATTCAAAACGAGAAGTCACTCACTATAGCCTCCATAAGAAGCGACCACGGTGGAGAATTTCAAAATTCAGACTTTGAAGAATTTTGCGAAGAGCATGGAATTTCTCATAATTTTTTGGCACCAAGGACTCCTCAACAAAACGGCGTCGTAGAACGGAAGAATCGTTCACTAGTGGAACTTGCTAGAACAATGCTCAGCGACACAAATCTTCCAAAATATTTTTGGGCAGAAGCAGTAAGCACGGCGTGTTTTGTAAGCAACCGCGTGAATATTCGACCGCTACTCAAAAAGACTCTGTATGAGTTGTTCAAGGGAAGGAAACCAAATATATCATTCTTCCACATATTTGGCTGCAAATGCTTCGTTCTCAACAACAATAAGGACAATCTCGGTAAGTTTGATGAGAAGTCCGACGAAGATACTCCACAAAATGAAGAAATTGTTTCAAATGATCAAACGGTATTACGAGAAGATGTTACTCAAGAAAATCAAGATCTTCCGAAAGAATGGAGAACACACAGAGATCACCCAATTGATAAAGTTATTGGTGATATTACTCAAGGCGTTGCAACTCGACTTAATCTAAAGGATGCTTGTCTCAACATGGCTTTTGTGTCTCAAATTGAAACAAACCAAGATTGATGAAGCCTTAGGCGACGACCAATGGATTGTAGCAATGCAAGAATAACTCAACCAATTCGAAAGGAATCAAGTTTGGAGTCTTGTACCAAGACCAGACCATAAGCATATCATAGGAACAAGATGGGTGTTAAAGAACAAACTTGACGAGAATGGGATCATAGTTCGTAACAAAGCAAGATTGGTCGCACAAGGCTACAACCAGGAGGAAGGAATTGATTTTGATGAAACGTTCGCTCCGGTAGCAAGGTTAGAAGTGTCGCTACTGTGAAAATCGGCGCCGGCTGAACAGAAGAGTCGCCACCGTGCGTTATTTATCCCACGGGAGGGAAAGGAAACGCTCAGAGTAAACCTCTCACAACATGGGAAAGGTATGGTCGTCGCAACCAAAACCTGGATTCGGGAGTCGGTTACGCAAGGGGAAGGTATTAGCACCCCTCACGTCCGTCGTACTCGACGGGATCCACGCTTGTTTTCGGGTATGGATTGTTATTCTATCTAAACTAAAGGTCAAGGGTTAAAAAGAACATAAAATGAAAATAAAATGACTCGGCAAAGTATCGCACTTTATGCCTACGTATTCTCGACTGGAACGAGAAATCAGAGTCAACGTAGTTCGCCTACCTACGGGAAAGGAGGGGAAGGTTGCTCGCTAGGACATCGCATCCTATGCCTACGTACTTTCATACAGCATGAAAGATCAGAGCAAACGTAGTTCGGGCCACGTACGACACAAGTCTGTCTTGGTTGATTTTATTCCTTCTGAAAAAGGTTTTCTTGATTAGCAGTCCCGGCGGACAAAAATGACGGCTTGATGAGTTCCCGTTCTTTTACGAAAGAAGTGTCTTTTATTGTGTTTGAAATCTTTATGGTATTTTTCTGTTTGTTTTGAGGAAGAAGAGACAGAACTCTAACCTATGGTTGCGAAGGGAAACAAACTAACCTAATGTTATCATGCATGGGTTAAGACCTAGTGTCTATCATGCTCCTCTCTTGCACAGAGAGAAACAGAGATCCTACGGGATAGGCATAAACAGAAACAATAACAGACATAATAAAGCGGTAAAATGCATGGATGCAGCAATACAAGCTAGGCAAGGGAGTCGCACTCAACCTCGAACCTAGAAAACAATAGGCAAAAGTGAACAGGATTCACTTTCAACCCAACAAGGTAAACAACAAACAATACAGTCAGGAAAACCAATCAATACATCAAGAAATGAAATACAGCAAAAATAAACAGCCACAGCAGCTCTACATCAATATCTATCTTCAAGTAATCTCCAATCAGCTACAAGCTTCAGTCAGCAGCAGTCTCTATCTTCACAGTCTTCAAGCAAAGATCTTGAGCACCAGTCCTTAGTCTACAATGGCTTTTCTTCAAGTCTCAGGCTCCAGGATGAATATCAGTCAACCAGATGAAGTGAATGAATGTTAGACAGTTAATTACCTACCAAGGGTGGTTCATCAACTGTTAACATTAAACATAAAGTTTTCTCTCAAAAGTTCTATCTTTCAAATACATTCACTGATCCTTCCAAAGGAAGGAGGTGGATATTTGAAAGAGACTTTGAATCATAGAGAAAGGATAGAGGCAAACAAAGCCATCTATGTTTGTGAATCAAGTTGCTAGACTAAGCTCTTCCTAACCCTAAATCCTATAGTCTTCCACAGTCTTCTAGCAAACACAGCATCTTCAATGAAGTTGAACTTGATTTTCCATCTTGAGTCTTTAATGTGCTTCATCCACAAGGTCTTCACAAGGTCCTCAATTCAATCTTCAAAGGTCCACCCCCAAAGGAGAAGAAAAGGAAGCAAAACAATACAAACTATGCCCTAAAGGCCACACAAATGATCAATCAATTCAAAAATCAACCAAAATTAGCATATGGTAATATAAATTCCTAATATAAATTCTAGGGGATCCTATTTAACTACCCTTAAGTCCCATATATTCCCCATAGACTAACTTGTCCTAAAAACCCCAAAAATAAAATGTTGAAGTTCAAGTATACTACTTAAAAACCCTAATTAAACTATCCTAAGTTCAATTATCTAAACTAATCAAATTTCATTCTAAACAAAATCTAGTAATAAATCCAGAGAGTAATACAATTCATTATTTAACATCACCAAAAAGAATGAGCAAAAAATATATTCCTAAAGTCATGAACAAAAATGTACAAGTTCAAGTGTAACATGAATTATGAAAAAGAATGCATTATTTTGTAAAATATGTGAAAAATGCGAAAAATATATAAAATGCAATTTTTATATTTTTTTAATTTTCTAGACATGTTAAGGAAAATATTAAAAAAAGAATGAGTAAAAAACATGCATTATTTATTTAGTTATGATTTTTAGAATATGAGTAAAATAAGATGCAATTTGAAAAATGAAAATAAAAGAATTAAAGAGAAGGGGTGCAGATAGTATGTTGGATAAACTATGCGCGTGTGGGCCTGGCTGATGGGGGGCGCGAATAGCGTATGAGCCCAAAGAGCTCATTTAGCAAAACGACGCCGTTTTGCCCTGGCTCCAATTTCCCTCCCTTTTTCGTTATTCAATCTGGACCATTGGATTTAAGTCCTAGTCAACGCCTTGGAAAGCATCCGACGGTTGGTGCATTTCTTCTCCAAACCAAACCCTAATCTTCATGAAAAAACAACTCCATGCAAGCTTCTTCCATGGATCATAGCTCCTTCATTACACCACGAAATCACACGAAATAAAAACCAATTTCGCTCCATTTTCTGCCCTCTATCCAGCCATGCCCATAGTTTCTTTTGAATCTTCCTCTATCATCCAAACCGAAAGTATCAACCTTGGGCACCACCATGAATGCATGAATTGCAACCTTTATTAAACCTTGAAATCCTTAATGCTAGCTTGTACTACATGTCACCCTGAGTATACTAAACTATAGCACATGCATTAAAACCTCATATTCCAACCATTCTTGATCTTGAAAGAATTGACACCACATCTTGAACCTCCATGGATTGACCTTAAACTCACCATAAATGATCCTTAAGTGGTCTCTATCATGAATATCACAACAACTAACCCTAACCATGCATAACTATGGTGATTCGAAACAAAACGTATCCTTACCAATTGGATATGGTGATGGTTGCTATGCCCTGTTTCAGCCCTTGCCAATGGTGCCAAATGATCTTTATATGATGGTGATGATGCTGGTGAAGAGAATTCGTGCTCAAGCTTCTTGAAAATGGCAATTCGAACCTTCACGCAACTTGGAGTGATGAAGTGGAACTCATGATTCAGCCACGAATTGATGTGCCTTCTTAGTGCTTTTTACTCTACAACAATGGAGGATGATGATGATGATGATAGCTAGCACAAACAATGGAGTTTGGGAGAGATGGGAATCAAAATGCAATTTTGGAGTTATGAGATGAAAGTATGGTTTGCAAGCAAATAGAATCACCAACCCAATAACAAACAGCTTCATTTCCTTATATAGGAGAGGATTAACAGAATGAGAAGCTTCTAGATTGGTCCTAGAGAGATCTAGAAGCTTATGGAACTTTCATGAATTTATCACTTGATGGCATTTTGAATCATATCATATCATGCTTGCACCTTGGGTAAACTTGAGTGAAAATCTCCCCTCATGAGATATTAAGAGTGTATGCATAAAAAACCAAGTTTTCCTTGCCTTGTGTTAAGCTTTACCATGTTGCCTTATGATGTAAGAAACAAATTTACAAAGGAAGTCCAATTTTTAACCCTAAACTCAAAAATGTGGCTGAACCAATGTCTTTAAAATGATGTTGGGAATCAATTTGGTATATTGGATGACCCATATGGGCTTTGTAGATCTCTCAAACCATTTTCCAACTTGAACTTTTTCAAGTTATATGCCTTTTTAAGTCATTTTCACCACTTTTTGAAATTCCATGCTCCAAGCTTTTTCAAACTTTCACACCTTCTTTTCTAGCCTTAAAATCCCATTTTGAACAACTTTGATGTTGGGAAGTTTTCCATTTGAAGCTTCCTTGTATGAGTTTTAGGCATATGCTATGAATGACCTGTAATCACCAAATGACCAAAATACCCTTTTGCTTGCCAATACTATAAGTAGAGTTCCCCAAATCATATGAAGGCATACTATACCATTCTAGAAAGCTAAAACAATGAGTAACAACTATTATGTTGACCAGAAATTCATTTGAAATCTCCTTGAGGGGTAAACATTGCTTGGAAGCCAAGCCACTTTTACAGACAAAACTTCAGATACCTCAGATGACCTGTAACTTGCAAGGACCATAACTTGAGTTCTATAAATCTCCTTGATGTCTTCCACCACTCAAATTAAAGGTCTTGAGATCCTATACAAGTTTCATGTTGGCCAAGGATCCATTTGAAGCTTTCATTTTGACTTATCTTGCTTGGAAGTTTGACCTAAACTAGGGGATTTTACACAGAAACCCTAATTTAGACCCTCCTCTTCTCCTTGATTTCTCTTGATTTCATCTTAGCATAACAACATATCCTTATTCTCCATGTCAAATGATGAACTCCACAACTCTCCAATAGCCCTCAATGACTTTCCATCAATCCTTTGACCTAGGGTTGACCCAGGGTTGACCCAGATGAAACCCTAGTTGACTGTCTTCCTCCACAACTCTTGTGACTACACCAATGACTTGTCTCCTTCTCCAAATGACTTTCTAAGTCCTCCAAGATGTCTAGATACTCCCCATGCTCAGCCCACAGCTCACCATTTCTTTGTTGATCCTCAGACACCCTCAGTTAGGAGATAGATGAACTGCTTGATCCATTGACTTGATAGCTTCCAAATTCTTTTCTGATGACTTGAATGAGGTTGAATCAGGATAATAACCTCTTGATAGGCCTCTAGAGATGAGAATAATGATTGGTCCCCCTGTTGTATGACTTGTTATGCTTATGCTATGCAGATGAGTAACCTATGTACATGGCCCTATATGCAAATGCTAATGCAATTGAAACATAAACCAAGTGAATAAGGTTGGGCAAATTTTTAGGGTGCAACAGCTGCCCCTATTCAAGCGGCTTGGACTCGATTGGGTGAAGAGCCCGGAGCCTTCAGATATTCGCGGTACGAGACGGTTGAATACTAGGAACCCAGAAATTTGCCAACCGCAGGAATAAACTATGCTGCTGCTCGGGGAACGACATTCATCAGCTGAATCTAACCGTTACAGTAACCCCCTGATCTCGCAGCGACCGCTGGGGACTATTTCCATTGTTCTGAAAAAGATTGAATCATCGGAAACTTCGTCCTTTGCTTGTCCACGTCAGGACTCCAACTGTTGTCAACTCGAAAAAACTTCAACAACTTCGCTGGGGATGGCTCGTCTGCCTTCTCGTCAGAAATAAATCGTCCACGTTAGGAATAAAATCTTGTCCACGTTAGTAATACCACCGTCCACGTTATGACTCACCTTTCCATGTAAGGAATACATCGCTTTTCCCCGTCAGGGGTGACTTTTCTCTGCTTTGTCAAACTCTTCCACGTAAGGAATACGTCTTCTTTTGCTTTGTCCACGTAAGGACTCTTTCTTTTTCCATGTTAGGAATCACAAATTTTCCACGTAAGGAACCCCAATCTTTCCACGTGAGGAATACTATATCAATCTTTCTTTCCACGTTAGGAATGCTTCTTCTTTCCACGTAAGGAATACCGTTCCTTCTTTCCGTCCACGTCAGGACTAAACTTTTCACGTAAGGAATCTATCTTCTTCTTCCACGTTAGGAATAACTTCTTTGATCTGTCCGCGTCAGGACTAAACTCTTCCACGTCAGGAATAATCTCTTTCTTTCCACGTCAGGAATCAATCTTGATATGTCCGCGTGAGGACTCCATCTTTCCACGTAAGGAATAAACTCGTCTTTCCACGTAAGGAAACCATTTTTCTTCCACGTAAGGAATGCTCTTGATATGTCCACGTAAGGACTCTGATCTTTCCACGTTAGGAATCAAACCTTGATCTGTCCACGTCAGGACTAAACTTTTCCACGTAAGGAAACACCTTCTCTTTCCACGTCAGGAATCAACTTCTTTTCCATCTGTCCGCGTCAGGACTAAACTTTCCACGTAAGGAATCAATCTCTTTTCCACGTAAGGAATCACCATTTTTCCTATGTAAGGAAACCACAATACGATTTGTCCACGTAAGGACTCCCGTCTTGATATGTCCACGTAAGGACTCAATCTTTCCACGTAAGGGAATGCATTTTGATTTGTCCACGTAAGGACTCATATCTTCATCTGATGAAATAATGGAACCTGTCCACGTTAGGACTTGCGCGTCTTTGACTTGCTGGGGAAATAAACCCCGTCCACGTCAGGACACACCCTTTGCCAACAACACGAAGAAGGATAAATTCGGTCCACGTCAGGACTCTCGGATCTTGTCATCACGAAGAACTATAAACTTGTCCACATCAGGACGCCCACTTCACCATTACGAATAAAGCTATCTGCTGGAAATAAATTGTCCACGTCAGGACACCAATACGAAGAGTAACCCACTTTTGTCCACGTCAGGACTCCCCACTCAATCAATACTGAGAACTCGAAGCTGTCCACGTTGGGACTAACACATATCGTCACCGGGAAGGAATGTCCGCGTTAGGACTCCACATTCCATCGATTCTGAGAAATCGAACCCGTCCATGTTAGGACTAGCACCTCCTATCAGCCCAGGGAAATAAAACTGTCCGCGTTAGGACTCCGCTTTTCTAGCACGAAGAAAACCTGTCAAGAAACTGTCCATGTTAAGACCCACCCTTCCATTAGCCTGCAAACTTCTTATCACTGACGTTACAACAACTTTGAGACTGGCTCTACTGGTGATATTTGAAAATCAAACTACTGGATGCCTGCTCTGATAACCGGCGGTAGCCTCTGAAGTTCTGGTTCGTGAAACCTTTTAATGCTGACGTAACAACAACTTTGAAGAAAACAATCCGCTGATTGGACTAGAGAAACTTCAACAAGAAATCCTGGCGGGGAAATAAGTAACTCTGCTTGGGGACGAAGAGAAACTTATCCTGCTGACTCTGTGGGGAGTGGTGCCAAAGCTGACACTTCGTTGAATGTCTCACGTCGAGACCTCGCCTGTTTGTTGATTTATTGGAGCAAGAACTCTCTCTACCTGCAAGAGAAACAGTACTTGAAACACAAGGTTAGCCAACTTGGTTTATGTTTCAAAATGCATATGTTTGACAATGATGCAATGATCCATTCGACATGGAAATGCTACGCTTTTATTTGGTGGACGCAAGTGTGACACTATATGCCAATGCAAATGCGGACTCGAACCGCTGAGATACAGGAACTGCTTCAGCAAAATAAATGCTGAAAACAATGTCAACTCCGCTGGGGATAGCCATGTGCTACAAAATAAATGCTGTAAGAGTGAAGTCGACTCCGCTGGGAAATGGGAACTTGAACCAAACACCTCGTTGAAGTAACATCCTGCTGGGGAATATACCTCTGCTGGAGAGTGGCAGATGCGCTTGGTATGATTGGACTTCTGCTGGAAAGTGAACGGATATCACACGGTATTCTGATGAAATAAACGCCATGACCCACACCAACTCTGCCGGGGAGAGCCTTAATCTTCGAGTTCCACTGGGAGGAATACTCGCTGAGAAGAGAAATCCGCCGGGGATGGGATGATTCTCTTGGGGAAAATCAACTGACTCCGCTGGGAGAGAGTAAATGACCCTGCGAGGAAAGGTAAATTGCCTGAATGCAGCTCACAAATATTAATCTTCTACGGCTAAACCACTCGGCTCGAGACAAGGGAATCCTTCTGGGGGACACCATATTGTCTGAATACAGACTTACGATTTTGGAATCTCCAATTATGCTGAGAATACACGACTTGGCTGGAGAATGCCCTCTTGGATAAGCTACGGCTAGCTGGGGGGAATTCTATCCTTCTTCAGGACGGACATGCATGACCTGCGTGAGGGTCGAATCTTTCGTTAATGCAATCTTTTGATCATCTTCCTCGTGCGGTTATGAAACCTGCAACAACACAAACAAGACAAGACAAGCCTATGCAACCAAATCGATTCAGGTTTGCGACGTTATTTTCAGTTAATTCGAAGCTTTAGCAATTGTTGGCAAGGGCCAGTGGTGTTATACACCTGCTAGTTTCAATAAACATAGGCGTTTGATCATGCACAAAACAGTAAAGGACCAGCATCAAGTACTGAATAACATATTTTATTGATTGGGCCTCTGAATGGGCGGAGTTTTGTACACGGGATGTAACTCCTGAAAAGAGGAAGCTACACAAAGCAAATATACAAGTATGCACAAGAAGCATAAATATATTGACAAACTAAATTTGTACACATGTCGGCAACGGGATGCAGACAAACACCACGAATTGATCCTCCTATGACTCATCCGACTCTAATGCTTTCCCGGTGTTCACACTTCTGTAGAGATTGTATCAGATAACCGATCCCTTAGGCATTCTCCCACACTGATGCTCATTGCAATCTCAAATTCGGACCGCAGTCATTTGCTTTTCAAATCCCTAACTTTTGCGTGAACCGCCCTTTACGGGTTTTCAGTTCACCGGGATACCCTTTTTTGCCGAAGCCGCCCAGTGTAGGTTTTCAACTTCGCGGGTGTACATTTTTTCAATTTTATCCCTAACTTTTGCCCGAACCTTTCATTCTGTTTTTGGTTCGCCAGGATGCCCCATTTTTGCCTGGACTCTCTTTTTTTTTGTCCAGCGGGTCTATTTTAAGCAAAGTATTTTTTAACTGCGTCTGAATTCACAGGTGACGTGAAGTCTTCACCGTCCATGGTGGACAACAACAACGCTCCTCCTGAAAAGACTTTCCTGACAACGTATGGCCCTTCGTAGTTGGGGGTCCACTTGCCCCTGTGATCTGCTTGCGGCGGGAGGATCCTTTTCAGCACCAGGTCGCCCGTCTGAAAGCTTCGCGGATGTATTTTTTTATCATACGCTTTCTTCATTCGGCTCTGGTACAAGCGACCGTATGCTAGAGAAGCTAGCCTCTTCTCATCCATCAAACTCAGTTGGTTCAACCTGTCTTTTACCCATTCTGCCTCGTCCAGCTGAACGTCTCGCAATACTCTCAGAGAAGGGATCTCAACTTCCAATGGTAATACCGCTTCCATTCCATACACTAATGAGAACGGGGTTGCCCCGGTTGATGTGCGTACCGTCGTACGATAACCGTGCAAAGCGAAAGGTAGCATCTCGTGCCAATCCTTATAGGTCACCACCATCTTCTGAACGATCTTCTTGATATTCTTATTGGCCGCTTCGACAGCGCCATTCATCTTGGGTCGGTAAGGGGAGGAGTTGTGATGTTCGATCTTGAAATTCTGACAGAGCTCCTTCATCATTTTGTTGTTCAGGTTCGAGCCGTTGTCCGTGATTATCCGCTCAGGGATCCCATATCGGCAAATGATATCTCTCTTGATGAATCTGGCCACCACTTGCTTAGTTACATTTGCATAAGATGCCGCTTCCACCCACTTGGTGAAATAATCGATTGCTACTAGGATGAACCGATGCCCGTTAGAAGCTGTCGGCTCGATCTTTCCAATCATATCGATTCCCCACATCGAAAATGGCCAAGGCGATGACATCACATTCAGAGGACTTGGAGGCACATGGATCTTGTCAGCATAGATTTGGCACTTGTGGCATTTCCTCGCAAACTTGAAACAATCAGTTTCCATGGTCAGCCAAAAGTAGCCTGCCCGCAGCAGCTTTCTTGTCATAGCATGTCCACCAGCATGCGTACCAAAGGTACCTTCGTGTATTTCCTCCATGAGTAGCTTTGCCTCTCTTTCGTCTACACAACGCAACAGCACCAAATCGTGGTTTCTTCTGTATAAGACGCCATCCGGGTTCAAATAGAAATTACCCGCTAATCTCCTGAGAGTCTTCTGATCTTGACTGGATGCCCCAGCCGGATACTCCTTATTCTTCAGGAAATTAAGGATATCGAAATACCGTGGTTTGTCATCGGATGCTTCATCAATAGCAAATACATAAGCTGGTCTGTCCAGCCGAGAGATAATGATTCGGGGAGCCTCGTTCCAGAAGTTGACTTTGTACATGGAAGACAAAGTGGCGAGGGCGTCAGCCATTTGATTCTCTGCCCGCGGTACGTGATGCAATTCAACCTTGTCGAAGAAAGGCAACAATCTCCTTGCATAGTTCATGTAATGTATCAAATTGGGCTGACGTGTCTCCCACTCTCCTTTGATCTGATTCACCACCAGAGCTGAGTCTCCGTATACATCTAAATTCTTGATTCGCAAATCAATGGCTTCTTCAAGCCCCATTATACAAGCTTTGTATTCGGCCTCATTATTGGTAACGGCAAAGGTCAATCGGGCAGTAAACGGGATGTGCGACCCGTGTGGCGTAGTGATGATTGCCCCTATTCCACTACCGTAAGCATTCACAGCTCCGTCAAAGATCATCTTCCATTTAGAACCCAACTCTGGTCCTTCGTCTGGCAACGGCTCTTCACAATCTTTCATCTTTAGGTACATGATATCCTCGTCAGGAAAATCAAACCTCATCGATTGGTACTCTTCAATAGGCTGCTCCGCCAGATACTCAGACAGCACACTCCCCTTTATAGCCTTTTGCGAGGCGTATTGAATGTCATATTCAGTCAAGACCATCTGCCAACGGGCAATTCTTCCTGACAACGCCTGCTTTTCAAATACATATTTGATAGGATCCATCTTCGAGATGAGCATGGTTGTATGATTCAGCATGTATTGCCTCAAACGCTTGGCGGCCCAAGCTAGTGCGCAACAAGTTTTCTCAAGCATTGAGTATCGAGATTCACAGTCTGTAAATTTCTTACTCAAGTAGTAGATCGCATGCTCTTTTCTTCCTGTCTCGTCGTGTTGACCGAGAACACAACCCATGCTTCCCTCAAGAACCGTCAAATACATGATCAAGGGTCTACCTGCCACTGGGGGTATCAAAATAGGAGGCTCCTGCAAATACTGCTTTATTTTATCGAACGCCTTTTGACAATTTTCGTTCCATGTTACAGCTTGATCTTTCTTCAACAGCTTGAATAGTGGTTCACACGTAGCAGTTAGGTGAGATATGAACCGGGCGATGTAGTTCAACCTCCCTAAAAACCCGCGCACCTCTTTCTCTGTTTTAGGCGTCAGCATTTCTTGAATCGCTTTTATTTTAGCAGGATCGACCTCTATTCCTCTTTCGCTTACGATAAATCCCAGCAGTTTACCCGATCTCACCCCGAAGGTGCATTTGTTAGGGTTCAGCCTCAGCCTGAACTTCCTAAGCCTTTTAAATAACTTCAACAGATTCACCAGATGCTCTTCCTCCATCTGGGATTTGGCAATCATATCGTCAACATAAACTTCGATCTCTTTATGCATCATGTCATGGAAAAGAGTCGTCATCGCACGCTGATATGTTGCCCCAGCATTCTTCAAACCAAAGGGCATCACTTTGTAGCAAAATGTTCCCCAAGGCGTTATGAAAGTAGTCTTCTCCATATCCTCTGGCGCCATTTTAATCTGGTTATAGCCTGAAAAGCCATCCATGAAGGAGAATACGGAGTATTGAGCAGTATTATCAACTAACACGTCAATGTGAGGAAGTGGAAAATCGTCTTTTGGGCTTGCTCTATTCAAATCTCTATAATCCACGCACATTCGAACCTTGCCATCTTTCTTTGGTACTGGTACGATGTTAGCAACCCAGGAGGGATACTTTGTCACAGCCAGGAAACCAGCGTCCCACTGTTTTTGAACTTCCTCTTTGATCTTCACTGCCATATCTGGTCGAGTTCTGCGAAGCTTTTGCTTGACTGGCGGGCAATCTTCTTTCAGCGGCAGGCGGTGCACAACCATATCTGTATTGAGCCCTGGCATATCTTCATACGACCAAGCGAATACATCACTATACTCTCAGAGCATTTCAACCAGTCTTCGCTTGATATCATCCTGCAGCGCGGCTCCGATACGAATATTCTTCTCAACCCCTTCCGACCCCAAGTTGATAATTTCGATGACCTCGTCGTGAGGCAGAATGGCTCTTTCCTCTTGCTTCACCAACCAAGACAGTTCTTCAGGAACGTCGCTATCTTCGACAACCTCTTCTTCGGCCTGAAATACCGGGTGTTCAAAGTTGGGACGAGTCATAGGTGGTTCAAGGATGTCATCTGAAAATGTTATCCTGCAAAAGGAATGGTTAAGTGCTTCAAAATGCGTATAAAGCGAATAACCGCGTTGCCATTTTATTGAAAAATATAAAACAAGAAAGACAAGGATTACAGTATTTGCACATGAAAAACGCCATTTATTTAATGATTAACACGCAATGTTCATAACAACACAGCCCTAAACAAATCACGATGCCCCGGGCAAGACATCAGATTATTCAACAATTAATAAAGCAAAGCATTACTGTTTAAGAGTCACAGGAACAATCTCCTGAATAGACCAGTTGCACAGTCCTTGTCCTGACTTGCTTGGCTGAATCCAGGCATCCATATCACAGTCGCTGTCTCCTTCGTCAGACTCCGAAGCAGCATTTATGGTCTCATGACATACTCCACTGGCAGAGATGGTTATTGGCCCTCTGAAACGGGGTGCCCCCACGGAAGGAGTTGATGACGACGGTTGGTACCCCAGCCCGAACCGGTCCGTCTTCACAGGAATGTCCAGCACTTTGCCCCAGCCCTTGGCTTCTCCGGCCTCCACTAGAGCTTGAGCTTCTTTATACGATGAGACGGCTATCTCTGGCGCTTTGCTCGGCCCAGGACCTTTGTCCTTGATACGCAACCCTTCAAATGCTTGGCAGGGCATTTCGTGGATTTCTCCGTCGACCTCCACATATTTAAATAACGACAGATGGCTGACCAGGATGTCTTCTTCTCCGCATACAGTGACTACGCTGTCTCCGACCATATACTTCAACTTCTGGTGTAGGGTAGACGTAACTGCCCCCGCCCCATGAATCCAGGGTCTTCCAAGCAAGCAGCTGTACGCAGGCTGTATATCCATGATATAAAACTCAGTTGCAAACACCTCCGGCCCCACCTGTAGAGGCAATGTGATCGATCCAAAGACTGTTCTCCGCGTGCCGTCAAACGCTCTGACTACCAAGTCGCTGGGCGTGCACAAGATTCCTCTAACATCCAGCTTCATCATCGCCTTCTTGGGCAACACATTTAAAGACGATCCGGTGTCGACCAATACATGCGACATTACTGATCCTCTACACTCGACGGATACGTGCAGCGCCATATTATGATCTCTCCCTTTCGGGGTTAAATCGAAGTCGGTAAAGCCCAAGATGTGGCCTGCATTCACATGTGCCAACACTCCTTCCAGCTGATTTACAGAGACGTCTTGGGGTACGAAGGAAGTATCCAGGACTTTCAGCAAAGCATTTCTGTGAGCTTCCGAACACAACAGCAATGACAGGATAGATATTTTGGACGGCGTCTGCTGCAGATGCTCCACAATCTTATAATCACTTTTTCGAATCAAGCGCATGAACTCTTCTACATCTTTCGATGCCGATTCTTTGTCACTTGCTTGTACCGGGACATTCTCAACCACTTTCCCTTTTCCTTTTGCTAGTCTTTCGGCCTCCACTTCAGGGGATATAAAGATCCTACCACTCCTTGTCATACCTCCCGAACCAACAACATTATCCACAGTCTCGGCTGGCTGCTTATTAACATCAATCTTTATCCCGTCACAATACACCTCCAACCCATATGACCATGGGACTGCTTTCGTGTTCTCGTACGGGACCGGCCCGGCCTTAGTTATGGTGATCAGTGGTCGCTGAGCTGGTGCTGCGATAGTGATTGTCTTCCGAGGAATCGTGACGGTGGCCACATCACTCTGATCATCTGCTACCGCCCCTGCAGGCTCTTCAGTTGCTGCTCGGTCAAACTGCAATGTACCTCCATCAATTAAAGCCTGAATGCCTTTCTTCAAATCATCACACCCCCCAGCTAGGGTCCAACATTCTAAGCAATACTCGTCACATCCCGGGTAAACACCCCCTTGCAACAGTCGGCTTTTTATCTCGCTCAGCGGCGTCTTTAAATCTTCAACATTCATAATCAGATTCAACCCTTCCTCAGTCAGAATGGCGTTTGCCCCATGATTAGGCATGGGCTTCTGCACTATATTCGGACCTGCCGTTCCGAAATTGATAGTCTTATTGTCCAGAAGATCCTGCACAACGTGCTTAAAAGCATGGCAACCCTCTATATCGTGGCCTGGGGCCCCAGAATGAAACTCACAGTGCCTGCTTGCATCGTAACCAAACGGGGGAGCTCCCGTTATCGGTGCCAGAGTTCTCTTCTCTACCAGGTTCAATCCCAACAATGTCTGCAACAAATCTGCATAGGTTGAGGGAGGCTTCTCAAACACTCTTCTCGGTTTGCCACCCTGGAATCTTCGCTGAGCCTGCTGTGCCCCCTGCTGAGGCTGCTGCTGCTGCATTGGCTGCTGCTGAGACGGTGGTTGTTGCTGAAGTGGTTGTTGCTGGTATGGAATAGTAACACTCGCCACCTGCTGCGGCTGATGATATTGGTTTCGTCCCCTGCCTCGGCCTCCAAACACTGCGCTTGCCTCGCCCTGACGGCGCCCACCAAAAGCCCTCTTATTACTGCCAGATGCAGTTGATTCCTCAACCTGGAACTTTCCTTACTTAATGTTACGCTCAATCTTTTCACCCATCAGAATTAGGTCTGAAAAACTGGCCAGAGATGTGTGAAACAGCATGTCATGAAACAAGCCTGTGAATGTGCCGACGAACATGTCATTCATTTCCTTATCTTCTACAGGAGGACGGACCCTGGCGGCCATATCGCGCCACCTTTGCGCGTACTCTTTAAAGCTCTCCCCCTTCTTCTGAGACAGTCCTGCCAATTGGACCCGATTGGGCGCCAAATCGCTGTTGTATTTGTAGTGAGCTACAAATGCCTCTGCCAATTGCTTCCATGTCTTGATATTGGTTGGCTCCAACCCCATATACCACTCTAGGGAAGGACCCGACAGACTATCTTGAAAGAAATGCATTAGCGCTCTTTCATCAGTTAAGTATGCAGACATCTTTCTGTAATAGGCTCGCACATGCACTTTCGGACATGTGTCCCCTTTATACTTATCAAACGCATGAGCTTTGAATTTAATTGGCACCCTCAAGCCAGGTACCAGACCCATTGTTGCCATGTCCAAGCCCACAGCACTTTGGTTCAGGACCCCCCTCATCTGCTCTTCTAGCATTCTGATCTTCTGGGAGTCATCCATCGGTCCTTCGAAACCTCCGCCGGAGAAAGCGTCCTCCTGCTGATCTTCTTGCCACATACCATTCCCAGCTCCATACCCGTCATATCCATTATTACGGCCAGCTCTAATTTGATTCATCCCCGGACCTCGGCCTCTGTTGTCGTACCCTTGAACTCCTCCAGCAGGACCAAAAGCCATAAACCCAGCGCCGTTTCCATTTCCAAAACCTCCGTAGCCCTGATTGGCCACACCATAACCATCTTGCCCAAAGCCTTGAGCATTGAAACCATATTTCCCAGCATTATCGAATCCCTGATCATTGAATCCGAATCCGGCGTTGACAAAGCCGTTGCCTCCCATATTATCACCCACGTTGATATCACCAAGCCCAACGTTATGGACAGCAGTCTCGTTTCCAACTCCGACGTTACCATTCACAGCAGCGGTAGCGTTGTTGACATTAGCGGCTGGCATGTTGACTACAGGTGGAGCCACTGGCGTGGGAGTGCCGTCTCCATGAGCAGTATCGACCCGTGCGGACTGATGATCCTCATTACCGTGACCAGCATTCCGAGCCAACAGAGGTTGGACCATGGCTTGCAGATTTTCCTGACCCTTTGCAATAGCTTCCATGGTCTGCATGAAGAGAGCGAGCTTCTCGCGCACATCTTGCATCTCATTCTGCATTTGATCCATGATTCTTCGACAGTTGGTGCGGGTAGAATAGCGGTGCGGGTGCTGATCTGCAATCCTGAAAAGTACCTGGTACAGAGCAGGAAATAAGACACTATTCAAAGATTACCTGTAATGCAATATGAATATGAATGCAATGCAATGTGTGTCTGTGCATTAGGGACATTCATTCCCCGATTCTAGTGTGAAGGTGTCGGTGCAGTGGTAGTGCTAACGATATAAAGATCAGAGCTGAATCACAGAAAGCCTCATATATTGCTGAGAAACCAATGAATCAAGAATACAATATCACTGAGAGTACAATGAGAAGGCATGACCTCAACCAACAATCCTGGTGATGGTCAGCACTGTGCAAATAAAGCATACAAGTTACTACATGACATGATCAGCCACTCCCATAAGTCTGGTATTCTTCTAGCAACTTCTTGGTTTCCGGATGACTGGGTCGAGCAAGCAGCCCTTCAACAAGTTGGTTCCTTTTCTTCAGAACACGGCGCACGTCTTCAGCGGTGTCTTCCCATGCCCCATCTCCGAAGCGATCTTCTAGTTTACGCTTCTGAGACATAGCTTCATCTCTGCCTTTGATGGCCTTGTTCAGTGCGTTCTGGAGACTATACCTGGACATCGTTTCTTCTTCGCACTTATCGATGTTGGACTTCAACTGCTCTTCGAGGTCGGAGATTTGCTGCTTCAACTTATCCTCCCTTTTCTTATTGTTGGTGAGCATGGCATTCCAGGTCTTATTGCAAGAAGAGATCTCTCGGTGAGCGATGTCAAGCGCCTTCTTCTTGGATTCAAGCATGTCATGGGAACTTCTGAACTCTTGCCCCAGACGTTCGCACTTTTTCTTCTCCTCGGTCAACTCAGCCCCTAACCTGTTTAACAGCTCGATCTGTTGTTGGAAAGCATATACGGCCTTGTTTTTCTCACTGCGTATCTGGGCTAACTCCTGCTCTAACCCTTCGTTGATCTTCAATAAGGCTTCTTTTTCTCTCACAATTTGCTCGTAGGCTTCCCGAGAAACCGTAGTTGGCTCTGCTACCGGAATAGGATCAAAAACTGGTGCATCTGGAAATGGCATCCTCAACTGACTGGCTCTCTCCTGAATCCACACTCTATAAGGTGCATAGGCCTGACAGTCATTCTTTCCTAACAACGGCTTCCCCCTTCGGATAATACGCGTCCAGGCATGCTGTAGCTTGGCTAGTAACTCCCCCTTCACGTCTCCGGTGAAGTACAGAGATTCCTGTACCTCCTCCTCCTTTGGCGGGTTCTTCAGCGCATATCCGAACTGACGGACGAACAGAGATGGGTTGTAGTTGATACACCCTTTCCTTCCAATCAACGGGACGTTAGGGTACCCCGAACAACTGAAGATAAGTTCAGATCCCAGTAGGTCTCTGTCAAACCATCTAATGTCTTCGGAAGATAGCCTCATCAGGCGTTCAGACCAGCTAGCAGTGGTTGCACTTTCCACAAAGGACCCCTTCACTGGAAGATGACTTTTGAACCACATATTCAATAGAGGAGCACAGCAGTAAACAACTTTTCCCCTTCGGTTTTCGTTCTTGTAGTGCAATGAGTGGTAGAAGTCTCCGATCAACGTTGGCACTGGATTGCCGGCAGCGAATAGATGGAAAGCGTCCAGGTCTACGAAGTTGGGTAAGTTAGGGAACAGCACAATCCCGTAAATGCATAAAGCCAAAATAGCATTGAAAACCACCCAGCATCCGTTCTTGGCATACTCCTGAGCTTTGCCAACCAAGAAATCAAGAGAGAAACCCGATACCCCAAGCCAAGAAGTCAATAACAGTTCTGCAGCGTCCATATGCAAGGCTTTGGCTAAGTCCTCCAACTTGGGCTCAGCAGCAGAGTGAATAAAGGGAACCTTGTTCTGCACCGGTAACTCAGTAAACTCCACATACTCTTCAATGGTAGGCCCTAGAATGAAGTCAGCAAACGTAAAACATCTCAATGCGGGATCATAGAACTGCATCAAGGTGTATAGCCCGTTCATCTCATCAGCAGTGGGCTTGCAGACTAATCTCAGTAATCTCCCATGACTCATTCTGAAGCTTCTCCTAACCTCCTCATCGGCAAGAGATATCAGACCAAGCAAAGAAGTAATATCAGGTGAAGGCAGCTTATACGCAACTGTCTTCCTCAAACTAGCCATAGTCAATACTCAGAAGTCTGGGCACTAGAATCGGAGGGTATGCAAATGCACCTACAGCACAGACACACGTTAATGGGATGCAATGATAATGGGTATGTAAACAATGCAATGCAAGTAACATGCAACAGGGACCAAATGCCGTAGCTGAATAGCCTGAACCATATCAAGAAGTCTCGGATAGACTCCATAGAAGTCCTCAAACCCTGGTCTCAGATAGACCTAAAGCAAAGCTCCAACAATGGTCTCTGACAGACCTCACACCATAACTCCAACTGGTCTCTGGCGGACCTCAGATCATACCTCCAACTGGTCTCTGACAGACCTCATAACTCTCCAACTGGTCTCTGACAGACCTCAGAACACATCTCCAAATGGTCTCTGACAGACCTCCTAACTCTCCATAAATACCCAGGATCTCTGATCAAGAAATAACCGGTAGTCTGAAGGTCTAGTTACCTGCATAACCCCAAACCCTCTCACAGGTGGATGTCCTAGTAACTGACAAAGGTATGGCATCCTATGCGGTCGTCGGCGTCACAGACTTTCAGGGTTGATGATACGATTCCCAGAAGGAGTGGCATCATCAAATCCTGAAGAGGCCTCACTTAGCCAACTTCCAAATGATCGGTTCCCGGAGTCGACAATTCAGCTGACCAACAACCCCTTCGACCCAAAGGGTAGAAAAAGAAGCCAACCAGAAGAACCTCGTCTGAGTGTAGATTTCATGAGACACTAATGCAAGCAAAGCCGGCACGCGCCCACTACTTTCTACTCTAATTCTAGGTGCACTCAAGCCCAGGTCCGGCTTCTCACTCAATATCAGAACACCCGTCACACCCCAATACAGCAACAATAATCCATATATACAAAGCTGAAAAATAAAGGTCAGAAATATAAATCCATACAAAATCCTCAACGGGAAAACAAGCGTTAGGATTGACTCTCTTAAGGGATGTTGGATCCCAAATGCATAAGAACTATCGCAGTCCTTAGCAGCCAGGGGACGTTGGATCCCCAGCAGAGTCGCCAGCTGTCGCTACTGCGAAAATCGGCGCCGGCTGAACAGAAGAGTCGCCACCGTGCGTTATTTATCCCATGGGAGGGAAAGGAAACGCTCAGAGTAAACCTCGCACAACATGGGAAAGGTATGGTCGTCGCAACCAAAACCTGGATTCGGGAGTCGGTTACGCAAGGGGAAGGTATTAGCACCCCTCACGTCCGTCGTACTCGACGGGATCCACGCTTGTTTTCGGGTATGGATTGTTATTCTATCTAAACTAAAGGTCAAGGGTTAAAAAGAACATAAAATGAAAATAAAATGACTCGGCAAAGTATCGCACTTTATGCCTACGTATTCTCGACTGGAACGAGAAATCAGAGTCAACGTAGTTCGCCTACCTACGGGAAAGGAGGGGAAGGTTGCTCGCTAGGACATCGCATCCTATGCCTACGTACTTTCATACAGCATGAAAGATCAGAGCAAACGTATTTCGGGCCACGTACGACACAAGTCTGTCTTGGTTGATTTTATTCCTTCTGAAAAAGGTTTTCTTGATTAGCAGTCCCGGCGGACAAAAATGACGGCTTGATGAGTTCCCGTTCTTTTACGAAAGAAGTGTCTTTTATTGTGTTTGAAATCTTTATGGTATTTTTCTGTTTGTTTTGAGGAAGAAGAGACAGAACTCTAACCTATGGTTGCGAAGGGAAACAAACTAACCTAATGTTATCATGCATGGGTTAAGACCTAGTGTCTATCATGCTCCTCTCTTGCACAGAGAGAAACAGAGATCCTACGGGATAGGCAGAAACAGAAACAATAACAGACATAATAAAGCGGTAAAATGCATGGATGCAGCAATACAAGCTAGGCAAGGGAGTCGCACTCAACCTCGAACCTAGAAAACAATAGGAAAAAGTGAACAGGATTCACTTTCAACCCAACAAGGTAAACAGCAAACAATACAGTCAGGAAAACCAATCAATACATCAAGAAATGAAATACAGCAAAAATAAACAGCCACAGCAGCTCTACATCAATATCTATCTTCAAGTCATCTCCAATCAGCTACAAGCTTCAGTCAGCAGCAGTCTCTATCTTCACAGTCTTCAAGCAAAGATCTTGAGCACCAGTCCTTAGTCTACAATGGCTTTTCTTCAAGTCTCAGGCTCCAGGATGAATATCAATCAACCAGATGAAGTGAATGAATGTTAGACAATTAATTACCTACCAAGGGTGGTTCATCAACTGTTAACATTAAACAGAAAGTTTTCTCTCAAAAGTTCTATCTTTCAAATACATTCACTGATCCTTCCAAAGGAAGGAGGTGGATATTTGAAATAGACTTTGAATCATAGAGAAAGGATAGAGGCAAACAAAGCCATCTATGTTTGTGAATCAAGTTGCTAGACTAAGCTCTTCCTAACCCTAAATCCTATAGTCTTCCACAGTCTTCTAGCAAACACAGCATCTTCAATGAAGTTGAACTTGATTTTCCATCTTGAGTCTTTAATGTGCTTCATCCACAAGGTCTTCACAAGGTCCTCAATTCAATCTTCAAAGGTCCACCCCCAAAGGAGAAGAAAAGGAAGCAAAACAATACAAACTATGCCCTAAAGGCCACACAAATGATCAATCAATTCAAAAATCAACCAAAATTAGCATATGGTAATATAAATTCCTAATATAAATTCTAGGGGATCCTATTTAACTACCCTTAAGTCCCATATATTCCCCATAGGCTAACTTGTCCTAAAAACCCCAAAAATAAAATGTTGAAGTTCAAGTATACTACTTAAAAACCCTAATTAAACTATCCTAAGTTCAATTATCTAAACTAATCAAATTTCATTCTAAAAAAATCTAGTAATAAATCCAGAGAGTAATACAATTCATTATTTAACATCACCAAAAAGAATGAGCAAAAAATCTATTCCTAAAGTCATGAACAAAAATGTACAAGTTCAAGTGTAACATGAATTATGAAAAAGAATGCATTATTTTGTAAAATATGTGAAAAATGCGAAAAATATATAAAATGCAATTTTTATATTTTTTTAATTTTCTAGACATGTTAAGGAAAATATTAAAAAAAGAATGAGTAAAAAACATGCATTATTTATTTAGTTATGATTTTTAGAAGATGAGTAAAATAAGATGCAATTTGAAAAATGAAAATAAAAGAATTAAAGAGAAGGGGTGCAGATAGTATGTTGGATCAGCTATGCGCGTGTGGGCCTGGCTGATGGGGGGCGCGAATAGCGTATGAGCCCAAAGAGCTCATTTAGCAAAACGACGCCGTTTTGCCCTGGCTCCAATTTCCCTCCCTTTTTCGTTATTCAATCTGGACCATTGGATTTAAGTCCTAGTCAACGCCTTGGAAAGCATCCGACGGTTGGTGCATTTCTTCTCCAAACCAAACCCTAATCTTCATGAAAAAACAACTCCATGCAAGCTTCTTCCATGGATCATAGCTCCTTCATTACACCACGAAATCACACGAAATAAAAACCAATTTCGCTCCATTTTCTGCCCTCTATCCAGCCATGCCCATAGTTTCTTTTGAATCTTCCTCTATCATCCAAACCGAAAGTATCAACCTTGGGCACCACCATGAATGCATGAATTGTAACCTTTATTAAACCTTGAAATCCTTAATGCTAGCTTGTACTACATGTCACCCTGAGTATACTAAACTATAGCACATGCATTAAAACCTCATATTCCAACCATTCTTGATCTTGAAAGAATTGACACCACATCTTGAACCTCCATGGATTGACCTTAAACTCACCATAAATGATCCTTAAGTGGTCTCTATCATGAATATCACAACAACTAACCCTAACCATGCATAACTATGGTGATTCGAAACAAAACGTATCCTTACCAATTGGATATGGTGATGGTTGCTATGCCCTGTTTCAGCCCTTGCCAATGGTGCCAAATGATCTTTATATGATGGTGATGATGCTGGTGAAGAGAATTCGTGCTCAAGCTTCTTGAAAATGGCAATTCGAACCTTCACGCAACTTGGAGTGATGAAGTGGAACTCATGATTCAGCCACGAATTGATGTGCCTTCTTAGTGCTTTTTACTCTACAACAATGGAGGATGATGATGATGATGATAGCTAGCACAAACAATGGAGTTTGGGAGAGATGGGAATCAAAATGCAATTTTGGAGTTATGAGATGAAATTATGGTTTGCAAGCAAATAGAATCACCAACCCAATAACAAACAGCTTCATTTCCTTATATAGGAGAGGATTAACAGAATGAGAAGCTTCTAGATTGGTCCTAGAGAGATCTAGAAGCTTATGGAACTTTCATGAATTTATCACTTGATGGCATTTTGAATCATATCATATCATGCTTGCACCTTGGGTAAACTTGAGTGAAAATCTCCCCTCATGAGATATTAAGAGTGTATGCATAAAAAACCAAGTTTTCCTTGCCTTGTGTTAAGCTTTACCATGTTGCCTTATGATGTAAGAAACAAATTTACAAAGGAAGTCCAATTTTTAACCCTAAACTCAAAAATGTGGATGAAACAATGTCTTTAAAATGATGTTGGGAATCAATTTGGTATATTGGATAACCCATATGGGCTTTGTAGATCTCTCAAACCATTTTCCAACTTGAACTTTTTCAAGTTATATGCCTTTTTAAGTCATTTTCACCATTTTTTGAAATTCCATGCTCCAAGCTTTTTCAAACTTTCACACCTTCTTTTATAGCCTTAAAATCCCATTTTGAACAACTTTGATGTTGGGAAGTTTTCCATTTGAAGCTTCCTTGTATGAGTTTTAGGCATATGCTATGAATGACCTGTAATCACCAAATGACCAAAATACCCTTTTGCTTGCCAATACTATAAGTAGAGTTCCCCAAATCATATGAAGGCATACTATACCATTCTAGAAAGATAAAACAATGAGGAACAACTATTATGTTGACCAGAAATTCATTTGAAATCTCCTTGAGGGGTAAAAATTGCTTGGAAGCCAAGCCACTTTTACAGACAAAACTTCAGATACCTCAGATGACCTATAACTTGCAAGGACCATAACTTGAGTTCTATAAATCTCCTTGATGTCTTCCACCACTAAAATTAAAGGTCTTGAGATCCTCTACAAGTTTCATGTTGGCCAAGGATCCATTTGAAGCTTGCATTTTGACTTATCTTGCTTGGAAGTTTGACCTAAACTAGGGGATTTTACACAAAAACCCTAATTTAGACCCTCCTCTTCTCCTTGATTTCTCTTGATTTCTTCTTAGCATAACAACATATCCTTATTCTCCATGTCAAATGATGAACTCCACAACTCTCCAATAGCCCTCAATGACTTTCCATCAATCCTTTGACCTAGGGTTGACCCAGGGTTGACCCAGATGAAACCCTAGTTGACTGTCTTCCTCCACAACTCTTGTGACTACACCAATGACTTGTCTCCTTCTCCAAATTTCTTTCTAAGTCCTCCAAGATGTCTAGATACTCCCCATGCTCAGCCCACAGCTCACCATTTCTTTGTTGATCCTCAGACACCCTCAGTTAGGAGATAGATGAACTGCTTGATCCATTGACTTGATAGCTTCCAAATTCTTTTCTGATGACTTGAATGAGGTTGAATCAGGATAATAACCTCTTGATAGGCCTCTAGAGATGAGAATAATGATTGGTCCCCCTGTTGTATGACTTGTTATGCTTATGCTATGCAGATGAGTAACCTATGTACATGGCCCTATATGCAAATGCTAATGCAATTGAAACATAAACCAAGTGAATAAGGTTGGGCAAATTTTTAGGGTGCAACAAGAAGCAATTAGATTACTACTTGCTTACGCTTGTTCTATGAATTTTCAGTTGTTCCAGATGGATGTCAAAAGGGCTTTCCTGAATGGGTACATTAATGAGGAAGTCTACGTCAAACAACCTCCGGGTTTTGAAGACTTCAAAAATCCCTCACATGTTTTCAAACTGAAGAAGGCTCTCTACGGTTTAAAGCAAGCACCACGAGCATGGTATGATCGCCTTAGCAACTTCTTATGTGAGAAAGGATTTACAAAAGGAAAGGTTGACAAGACGCTGTTTATAAAGAAAATCAAGGGTAACACCTTGTTGGTACAAGTCTATGTCGACGACATCATATTCGGATCAACAAACAAAGAACTTTGCGAAGAATTCTCACTCATGATGCAAGGAGAATTCGAGATGTCCATGATGGGAAAGTTAAATTATTTTCTTGGACTACAAATCAAGCAAACCAAGGATGGAATCTTTCTCAACCAATCCAAGTACTGTAAGGAATTAATAAAGAAATTCGATATGGATAGTTGCAAGATGATATCTACTCCTATGGGATCCGGAACGTATGTTGATCAAGATGAATCTGGTACTCCAATTGATATTACTAAATATCGAGGTATGATTGGTTCATTACTGTATTTGACGACAAGCCGTCCTGACATTATGTTTAGTGTTTGTTTGTGTGCGTGCTTCCAAGCAAATCCGAAGGAATCGCATCTCACTGCTGTGAAGAGAATTATCAAGTATCTCAAAGGAACGACCAACGTCGGATTATGGTATCCTAAAGGTAGTACTTGTTCTTTAGTTGGTTATTCTGACGCTGACTATGCAGGATGCAAAACCGATAGAAAAAGTACAAGTGGTACATGTCACATTCTCGGAAATGCTCTAGTATCATGGGCCTGCAAGAAGCAAGCTTGTGTAGCACTCAGCACCGCCGAAGCAGAATACATCGCCGCGGGAAGTTACTGTGCACAGATTTTATGGCTGAAACAACAACTTCTGGATTATGGTGTTGACCTCGGATGCATTCCTCTATGATGTGACAATACTAGTGCCATAAATATCACGAAGAATCCGGTTATGCATTCTAGAACAAAGCATATCGATATCCGGCATCACTTCCTTCGAGATCACGTATTGAACGGAGATGTCGATGTTACTTTCGTCGACACGCACAACCAACTCGCCGACATCTTTACCAAGCCTTTGGCGAAAGAACCGTTCTACAAAATTCGGAGAGAACTTGGGATTCTTGATGAAGGTGACATCTGACCTTTTCTCTAATATGTGTATGCATTATTTGTGATATGTTTTCATGTGTATGCATTCTGTTTTTAAGTATTTTTCAAAAATTCGAGTGTGTTAATCGATTAACCATATGGGTTAACCGATTAACACTGTTAAATTTTCAATTCTGACTAAATTTTTTAATGTGTTAACCGATTAACCTATATGGTTAACCGATTAACACTGTTAAATTTTCTAAAAATCAGAAACGAAAATTAATTAAATTTTTGAAAATATTATATATCATAAATGTATTTTTTTTTGTGGTCCATATTCTCTTAAGAATCCAAATCCATATCCAAAATCATATCCTCTCTTAAAGAGTTTTGTGGAACTTCACTCTCAAACCCTAACTTCTCTCTCCCACTCTCTAAACCCTAACTTCCTCAGAACCCACAACCTCAGTTCCCTCAAACCTTCATCCATGGCTTCAGCATCAAATCGCGGCAAGGGAAAGCTACCAGAACATTATTCTGCATCAGAATCTGATGACGACAGCATTCCAATGGAAACCACCAAAAAGAGGCGCATGGATTTCAAAGTTCGTGTTCGTCAACTTATGCCAGTAAAGTACGTAAATCTTCGAGCTTTTCCTGCAATATCTTTTGACTTTCCTACTCTATTGGAATATCAGCGCATCGACAAGTTCGTCACCGACTCTGGTATTATTTATCCCGATCTTGTTAAAGCTTTTATGAGTAAGATGGATGTATATCTGGACATGGATGAGAACCACATGATCCGTTCCATCATTAGAGATCATGAGTTTGTTGAGAATTTATCCACCCTTGCTAGACACCTTAAGATTCCATCAAAAGGCTGCTTCCTGAGGAAAGGTGTAAACCATGTAGATGGACCCTAGGCAAATTATGATAAAATGGAGTATTACTATCAGATTTGCAGGTTCCCAAAAGAAACAGTTATTGCAAACTCTCGCACCGCTCGTATGTTGTGCTATGCCAAGAATCTGACGGTATCTGATCGAATGCTTCACTACATTATTTGCTATGTCCTCATTCCAAAGGACTCAAATCACTCTCAGATCAACGACTTGGAAATGCAGCTGCTCTTTGCAATTAAGAATCGCATCAAGGTCAATTGGATTTTGACTATTATGTATCATCTGCAGCAACAACTTCATTGCATTACCCGGCTGCCGTATGCTCGTTTGGTTTCTAGAATCCTGGAACTAACTGAACTAGACCTCAACAGGGAACCTTCCTCCAAGATGAAACCTACAACTAATGAGATCAATGAGATTAATATTGTGAAGAATACTGGAATCATCAAAGCGGCTGACGGTACCTACAGGTATACCGATGACGGTCCTGTCCATCACACATATCCAATGCCTGAAGGGGGTCTTACAAGTGAGTTTCTCTATACAACCATAATGAACCAGCATCGAGAGTCAATGAATATGCATAGAGAGACCTCCCAGCCATTGCCTCCCTCAGAAACCTCATTCTTAACCCTCCACATTCCAACACCCGAGTTGTGGACGAAGAGATTGAAGAAGAGGATGATAGTGATGAAGAAGAAGAAGAAGATGATGTGGATATGCCTGATGAGGATCTTTAGAGAATATGTTGCTGATGATGTTGTTTTATTGCTTTGCTTTCTAGTTTCAGTTTTAGATTTCCAATTTCCATTTGAACTATGGCTTATTTCTGTGTAACAAGTACAATTTCTATTTGCTGCATTTTATATGTACTACTCTTATGCTATGTGCTTACTACTATATATGCTGCTATCTTGTGTTTTCTTTGAAAGCTCTTCCTTTTTGCTGATGACAAAGGGGGAGAAGAGCTTGGTTCTGTTAATGTCTCTCTGTGTGCAGATTTTTTTCTCTATTAAGATAGGGGGAGTTGCTAGACATAGGGGGAGAAACATATCAAGAACCAAAAGATATCGCACAACATTTTTTTTGATTGCCATCATCAAAAAGGGGGAGAATGTAGAAGCATGCTTCAATCTCAAGTTTTGATGATGTCAACACTACTCAAGGTCATCTCTTGATTGCAAAAAGACAAGCCTTTCAAAGTTATCAAGATCAAGTCAAGCTATCTTTCAAGTCAAGCTACATATGGAAATGTGATTCTTCAAGACTTGGACGTATTGCGGGTATATCAAATTCTACCCTTATAACTGATATACAAGTGTTCAAAAACATCAAGCATTTTAGCATAATACATGAGCATGTTTTTGAAACTTTAAAATTGGTATAAAATTATTTTTTAAAAGCATTTTTCTAAAAAAATAGCAGTGTTAACCGATTAACCATATAGGTTAACCGGTTAACCATTTCAAATTTTAAATAATTTGGGCTAACGTTCCAGTGTTAACCGATTAACCATATAGGTTAACCGATTAACACTGAACGTACAGTGAAAAATGGCTTTGTTTCAAGTTCAAAAAATTGTTTGAAACTTATACCATTTCATTTTTTGAAGTCTACTCATATATACCTTTTTGAAAGGGTATTTTACACATATAAATTCTGAGTTTTTCAATTTTGAAAAACACCTCCAAACACCTCAAAAAAAAACCTCCAATATTCATTTTCAAATTTTCTTAGAATCAAATTCATCTTTTCAAATACATTCAAAAGTGTTCATACTTGCATTAAATTTAATTTCATCTGTTGAATACTTGTGTTGAAATTTATAAGAGTGAATTTTGATCAATTGGAGAAGATCAATTTTGATATTATTAATCACAAACCAAAATCATTACAAGTTTTGTATTCTGACTTGTGATCCAGGATTGTTGGACACAAGGGTGAGTGTTTACAAGAGGATTGTTCTTGTACACTTGTTGTTTTTATTGTTTGATAGTAGGCCTCACCGGTTGATGGTGTGATAGGTTGTACTTTATTAAACAATAGTGAAAACTCTCTTTCATGTTGAAAGGGGAGTGGAGTACTCTCGGATTGTGAGGGGAACCACTATAAATCCTGGTGTCCATTGTTCTTTTACTTTCTACTGCTTTCATAACCAAGAACACAAACCAGTAAAATTTCAAGAAACCATAAAAACCGGAAAAAGTTCTAAAGTCCTAATTCACCCCCCCCCCCCTCTTAGGCATACTCTGTACTTACACTTAATGGGAGATTCGAAGGCGGCGTTAGGAGTCTGTCTTCAAGCTAAACGTAGAAGCTTTCATTCGCACATTTTGAATCTTGATGTAATATACTACAATTGGTAATTTGGGACCTTTATGTAATGACATGAAACCTTGAACTTCTGAATTTTGTAACTCCTTTATGAATTGAACTAATGTTTCTCCTGGACATAGTTTATAAATTTTGCAGAAATTTTAATGAAACCTTGTTTTCTCTTTTTCTTTTGCACAAATGATGATAAGTTGATCATGACATGCCATTTGTAACTTGAATTGGTGAATGATATCCTTGAAGCTTTGAACTTTGAATGATGAATTTGAACTTGAATATTATATGAATAACCTTAGGACAAAGCTTGAATTGTAAGAAAATGGTCATGAGTCTTGTCTTGGGATTTGATCACATGCGTCTGTAGCCTTGACACTAATGGAAACTTCTTTGAGACTAATCTTGTATATGCCCTAAATTGATAACGTTTGAATCTTGATCATATTTCTTGAATTTGCAATTAAACTTTGAATTTTTAACATTTAAGGTGTGAGCTTCATGATGGCATCAACAATGAATCTTCATCACTTTGAGACTTTATAGCAAAACTTGATCCAAACATGCTAACTCACGATATCAACAAGAAAAATTTCCAATTCTTTCTCTTAAGATCAAGAGGTCATAATAATTTAACTTCTTGAATAGGAATAGTACTAGACTTGATTCTTCAAATCAATCATAAATCCAAAATAAAGACGCTCTAGACTAAGGGAATCTTAATCTATACCACGAAGATCATTCTTTCATCCTTTTTTGAAAACAAAGTACACGAACTAGTCAATGACCGTGCAATACATCATGCCCTTAAATAACCACGCCTCGAATCAATGGGCGAGAAAACTTAATCTTCCTTTGGGAATGCTCTGATATATCTTGAAGAGAATTAGTCACAAAGCTTCAATGTTCTTTGAATCTCTTGTAGCACACCTAACTTCACAAAATAAACAGAAACTAAAAAAATGGTTAGTCATGCATGGATGATTGACCTAAGATGATATGTGAATGGTCAATGAATCTAAGGGTAAAATTTGGGGTATGACATTAAGAAATCAATTATCAAGAATTATTATGGTTCCTATAGGGTATCCCTAGTCCTATGTGATATCTACTAAAGGATGATCAAAATCAAAGCCTTAACAACGGCAGTCTAACCTAATCGTTAGTCATATATCTAACCTTGTTGGTCCGACAGGGCAAGCATTAATAACAACTAGAGATCAAATCAGTTATTAAAACAAAGGAAATGGCATTGCAATACTAATATCAGAGTCATTACAAATTCAAAGCAGGGACACCCCTAGCATTGGGGGGTTTAGCTACTCATAATATTCTAAGAAAATACAAAAGAAAAACTAGACATTACAAGATAATAGGATTCCTTGATCTTCAATTGCTTCCGCTCATGAAAACCTTCAGTTTCCCAATCACCTTGATCTCTCCAATCTTGATTGTGTAATTCTTCTCTAGCCGAAAATTGTTCTCTTTTTCTTCTCAGAATCTCTCTTAAATACTCTTAGGTCCAACACAGTAATAGGAAAATACCCAAAATACTCATAGGGATCACAAAGGCCCAAAAAATAAGAAAATTGGAAGATGAAGTGCATCAGCCAACACGGGTCATGTCAGTTGACACGGGCGGCCGTGTTGGCTCCCAGGTTATCTGTTGAAAAGTATGTCTGCTCCAGACTTGCTGACACGATCCGTGTCAGCTGACACGGGCACCCGTGTTAGGCCACTATTTAATCCTCAACTTTTTTCATCTTGGTACCATCCTGACACGGGCCGCGTCAGGTGACACAGGTGGTTGTGTCATGCCCTTGTGTCACTTCTAAAACTCTTCCAAATTCCTGTTGTTTTTCCTGGTTTTTACTCTGATTCTTCTTGATTGCTTACCTGAACCTAAAAACAATGGAAGTACCAAACCAACACATAAAATGCGATAAAAGGAAATAAAATGCAACTAAACGTATAAGATAATTAACTAAAACTCATGGTAAAATAACGTATAAAAATCACTGATCAACAACCAAAGTGGTAAAAGATGCCAGTAACAACTGGGTTTAGGTAAGGGAATTGGTGACGAGCAAAGATATCAAAAAGTGCCAGTGACCACTAGAAAAAGGAACAAACAACAACCATAAAAATGGTAACCAAGATTGTCGATTACAATCGGACTTAGAATCGAAAGCTACAGCCAAACAACACAACCCAAAATATATGCTAAATGCAAATTTTATGGGATGATACAAATGCTCAAAGATGCGTAAGAACCGACTCTAACAAGAGACACAGGAACAGGAGACTTAAAAGGGAAGGTTGATAACAATCTACTTCGCTGGGGAAACAAAGGAATCACACTGAATCTAAGGAACAAAGGTGTATACAACAACACATAGGTTAAACTCATTTCACTTCATTAGGGAACAGTGTAGAGCTTAGGCCAGATTTCTAAAGATATAGCATAACCTTTTTGGAAAGTCAAAGTGTCTACTCGGAGGATGAGTCTTCAATCACATTCAAACTTCTATCACACAAGGGGTACCAGAGATATTGTCTTCAGTGGGGCTATATACTACTGAGATGGCAATATCAAGGTTTCGGCCACTTTTAGATTTCCCAGAAAAACCTAATTTCCACTGAAATTTTCCATAAACCAAAGTAACTACTTGTTCTATTTTAGTTTTCATTAAAATCATTTTCGATTCAAAACTTTTTGCTTTCAAAAATCATTACTAACAAATAAGTGATGTTATGTATAACAAATAAAAGTAAAGAATATAGTAAATTGAAAATAATTGAATGGTCCAAAATTGATTATTCATGAATGGTAGCTTGCGAATGGCAAAGCTCCATGGAATATTTACAATTGAAAATGTAAAAAAGGAAAAGGTTACATCAAATCTAATGATAATCTTGCCCCTGCTAACTAAGAGTTCCCCAGATCTTCGCCTTTGACAAGAGTAGTGGAAGTGAGCCTCTTTAATAATCTTTGGAAATGGTAACAACGTCTGATGCAGCAAAAATTCCTTTGTCCCTAACTTTTTCCAGAACCTCCCTTTCGGGGTTTTGATCCACCGGGACGCTCATTTTTGCCTAAGCCGCCCTTTCAAGTTTTCGACTTAGCGAGCTTTTTTTCTTTTTATTTCATTCCTAATTTTTTCCTGGATCTCCTCCATAGGTTATGATCTACTGGGATACCCATTTTTGCCTAAGTCACCCTTTCAGGTTTTTGAATTAGCGGGTCTTTTAGGCATAATATTTTCTGACTGCATCAGAGTTCACACGATGAGTAAGTTGTTTGACGCCCATTGTCGTAAAAATGAGCGAGCCTCTAGAGAAAAATGTCTTTAAAACAAATGGGTCATCATAATTAGGCATCCACTTTCCACACATGTCTTTGTGAACTGGCAATATTTTTCTGAGTATGACTTCTCCCTCTTGGAACTCTTGAATACAGACCTTCTTGTCAAAGGCTCTTTTGATCCTCATCTAATACAGTTGGCCATGACACATCGTATTCATTCGCTTCTCGTCAATGAGATTAAGCTTATCAAACCTTTCCTTGACCCCCTATATTTCTTCCAGCTTTACTTCCATTAAGACCCTCACTAAAGAAAAGGGGGGTTGCCCCTGTTGAAGTTCGAACGGACGTTCTGTATTCGTGCAAGGAAAATGGTAGCATTTCATGTCAATCTTTGTAGGTTTCTACCATCTTCTACACAATCTTCTTGATGTTCTTATTTGTAGCTTCAACAGCTTCGTTCATCTTTGGGCGATAAGGAGAAGAGTTGTGATGTTCAATCTTGAAACTATCACACAACTCTTTCATTATTTTGTTGTTCAGATTAGTACCATTATCCGTGATGATTCGGCTAGGTAATATGTATCGACAGATAATCTCCTTTTTGATGAAATGGGCAACCACCTTTTTAGTCACGTTAGCAGAGGACGCAGCTTCCACCCGTTTGGTGAAGTAGTCGATAGTGACAAGAATGAAAATGGTGTTTGTTGAAAGCCTTCGGCTCGATTTCTCCAATCATGTCAATGCCCCACATTGAAAATTCCCAAGGTGATGACAATACGTTTAGCAAAGTTGGAGGTACATACACCTTGTCCACATAGATCTGGCACTTGTGGCATTTCCTGGGATGCTGGATACAATCTGTCTTCGTGGTCAACCAAAAATATCGGGCCCTTAGAATCTTTGTTGACATGGCATATTCGTTGGCGTGAGTGCCAAAATCTCCCTCATGAATGTCTTACATCAATAGATCAGCCTCTCGTTTGTCAACGCACTTGAGTAAGACCATATCATGGTTTCTTTTGTACAGCACATCATTGTTGAGGAAGAACTTGGATGCCAACCTCCTTAAAGTTTTCTTGTCAAGAGAAGTTGCATCAACAGATACTCTTGAGTTTGCAGATACTGTTTGATGCATGAAACCACGGTTTCTCATATGTGTCTTCTTCCACCATTTTACAATAAGCAGGCTCGGTCTTCCTCTCGATTCAGATGAGTGTTGCTTCATTAACAAATTTGTCCTTCCATATTAAGGCTAGCATAGCCAACGCATTAGCAATGTGATTATCATCCCTCGAGACATGTTTGAAAGTGATCTCATCAAAGTATTCAATCATTTCCATAATGTAAGCTACATATGGGATCAACTTCTCATCTCTGGTCTCCCATTCACCTTTGACCTGATAAATTACTAAGGCTGAGACACCACTCACATCAAGAATTTTGATTCGAAGGTCAATTGCCGCTTCAAGGCCTAAAATACAAGCTTCATATTCGGAAATATTGTTGGTATGCTCAAAGTATAACATTGCTCTAATCAGAGTGTAGCCACCATCTAGATTCATCAAAATGGCACATACGCTATGCCCATTGTAGTTGAAGGAGCCATAAAACATCATCTTCCACCGGGAATCGGGCTCGAGACCTTCATCTGAACCTGGCTCTTCATAATCCTTCTTTAACAACATAATATCCTCATCGGGGAAGTCAAACTTTAGAGGTTCATAATCTTCTACCGGCTGGTCTACAAGGTAATCTAACAAGATGTGACCCTTGATAAACTTTTGAGCAACATACTGGATGTCATATTCTGATAATAACATATGCTAATGGGTGAGTATTATTTTCTAGTCAGGCTTCTCAAAAATATACTTTATCTGATCCATTTTGGAGATCAACAAAGTGGTGTGACATATCACGTACTGCTCAGACGGTTGGCAGCCCAAGCCAAAGCATAACAAGTTTTCTCCAAAAGTGAGTAACGACTTTCACAATCGGTGAACTTCTTGCTTAGATGATAAATGGCGTGCTCTCTGCATCCATATTCTTCTTGTTGACCCAATACACAACCCACTGATCCCTCAAGTACTGTCATGTACATGAAAAGAGGTTTCCCAAGAACAGAGGGAATCAAAATCGGAGGCTCTTGAATGAATGACGTGGTACTTGCCTTCCCAAGTATTTCGTTCAAGTTTCATCCTTGCCAACGTCTCTTGGTATTCCTCCATGCGCTTAAAAGAGATGACAGAGGAAAAAGCGACAACAGACCCACTGGGAGATAAGGCATTTTGAGATCACGAGCTTGAGAACAGACCCACTGTGTGAAAGGCTCAAATTCTACACAACTTTTCCTTCCTAAATCATTGAAGTTCACCACCAAGCTTTGATTTGTCCAAAAGAAATAGTAAAGATCGAAGAAAACTCTAAGTGCGCTACATAACAACGAAGCTAAAAGATTGTGGGGTTCGGGGATTAGTTATACCTAGGGAAGGTGTTAGCATCCTAAGTATTTATAGTACTCTACAGGAGCCTCTTGTTTGATATTTTTGTTATTACTAATGTTTTCTTGCTAATGGTTATCTGCTAAGGTAAAGGTGTTAAAGGTAAAGACCTATGGGTATATACACTAACTATGCTCGCCAAGACTTTGCATCTCGTGCCTACGTATCCTAACAAGGATGGAATCAGAGCAATCTTAGTTCACATGACTAGGGTGAAGGAACTTTTGACTATAGTTAAGGTTCCAAGAGGAATAAGTATTCATAACAATGATACTTACATAGAGTTAAAAAAAACTCTCTAAGTTTAATTTAAAAGTCCTAACCTGGGGATGACTTTAACAAATATCAAAAGGGGGAGGTGAGTACACATAACAATGGTACACACATAGAGTTAACAAACTCTATACCTAAGCTCTAAGTTATAGGACTCCTAACAAGGTATGGTAAAGGTCTTGACTTAACAAAGCCAAAGGGATATAGGTTCTAACTTAAGGCTAAGTTGAAAGACCTAATTACTCTAACAAGGTCAAGGGAAGGCTAAAGATGAGTTATCTATGACATTAAGTCAATAGAGAGACTTTCCTTTGGACTAAGGAACAAAAAGGCAACTCTTTAGGATGAGAGCTAACAAGCTACATCACTTAGGGAAAACTTAACAAAGTTTAAAGAGGTATCAAAAACAAGGTAATATTCAAGCAAAAAGCATATAGTCATTCAAGTATGATGAAAACATATGATCATTGTAATAATGGAAATGCACACCATGGGGTTTGAACCCACGCTATGGAGGTTACAACCCAAAACTAGGACCACCTGAGCCACATGCACATGGTGAACAAGGAATGCAAGCATGTAATAAAATAACAAGCGCAACAAATAAATTAGAAAAAAGACAAAAGGGTTGATCAGCAGGACCGAACCCAGGCAAGGCAAGGCAATGAGAAAGGCAAGGCAAGGTTTCTATCATTGCGGTGGATGTTACATCCAATAAACATACGCCTTCAACTATCTTTATTTTAAAACAACATCAAATGACCAAATCAGCGCCAAGTCAGCGCCATGTCATGTTGGCTGAGTTTCAACTTATCTCCTTTTTCTTCCTCGCTCCTTCTCCTTTCTTCGTGCCCTAAATTCACCATGGCCAGATTTTCTTCTTCCTCTAACTCTCTCAAATCTCAACCATTTTTCATTTTTTAAAAACCAAAGTTGAAGCATTTTTCACAAGCAATAATAATATGACATTAACCCATCCTAAAATTAACTGAGTAAACCAAGAATCACTCAACAACAATGCAACATAACAAAGCTTCAACATGTTACAACATGAAATATGTAACTCAAACAACACAACCAATGGTTCAGGCATACAACACATAGTAATGACTACATTTTTGCTTCACAAATGAATCAATAATGGTGCATGAAAAATGAGTTTCGGAGGTTAAAATCTTACCTCTTGAAGTCAGTCCAAGGCTTCTTTGAATATTCTTACAGAAAGGAAAAGATGACTCCCCTGGCTTTGTAGATCCTCAGAGAGTTGATTTGAGTGGTTGGTTGGCTTAGAAACAGCTTCAAAGTTCAAACACGTGCCTTTTTGCAACAATGGAGGTTGAAAATTATGGATATGGTTATGCTTGATAAAGAACTTGTTTAATGGTTGGAACAAGTTCTATTGAGTGTGTAGAGAAGGTTTATGATGTTTGTTTGTGAAATGCACAAGGGAAATGACTTAGGCCAAAGGTTTTGCAAAACTGCAGTGTTTTTGCAAGAACTATTAGGTACACAAATACAAGAGTATTTTGTTATGGTTTCTAAGGTTTTTTTTTTGTGTTTTGCAATGAGGATTGACTTCTATTTATAGAGGGAGTGGGAAGTTTAAGGAGTGTTCAAAATCCAACTTTTTTCAAACTATTTACTTGCATTTCAAAAAGCTTATGATGATGATATTTGTGTGGTTCGAGGGATCAAGTACAAAGTGGTTTAACCTTGAGCATGCTTCTGTAGATTAGCTTGTACTTTTGAGGCTGAGGAAGTGGCTCAATGCATAAATTATGGAAGAGCCATGCTTTACCAAAATGGAAGTGATCAGTTTATGCCATAAGTTGAATAAACTCTTGGTTTAAGCTTCAAAACCTTGTGTAATCCCTTGTAATTTCGTGTGACGCTCTAATTGAGAGGGATCTTGCAAGTTGACACTCCAAAACATTAAGATTTGCAACAAAAACTTAGTTCTGCATCATGTCATGCCAAGTTGAA
This sequence comes from Lathyrus sativus, assembly GCA_963859935.3. Taxonomy (NCBI): domain Eukaryota; kingdom Viridiplantae; phylum Streptophyta; class Magnoliopsida; order Fabales; family Fabaceae; genus Lathyrus; species Lathyrus sativus. The sequence goes on from OZ012737.1 coordinate 231,950,135, forward strand.
ACCTTGAAATTCAAGTTTATGGGCCTCACAAAGAGCCGGTAGAAGTGGTTAATTTAGGATCTTAACATAATAGAAAAGAAGTCAAGATTGGGGAACTGCTTCAGTTAGATGTTAAGAAGAGGATGGTAGAGTTTCTTAAGGAGTATGTGGATGTTGTCGCTACTGCGAAAATCGGCGGCGGCTATGACAGAAGAGTCGCCACCGTGCGTTATTTATCCCACAAAAGGGAAAGGAAACGCTCAGAGTAAACCTAACGCAAAGAGGGAAAGGAATGGTCATCGCAACTAAATCCTGGATTCGGGAGTCGGTTACGTAAGGGGAAGGTATTAGCACCCCTCACGTCCGCCGTACTCGACGGGATCTACGCTTGTTTTCTATCTAAGGGTGTGTTATTCTATCTACTCTACAGGTCTGGGTTAAAAGAAAATAAAATGACTCGGCAAAGTATCGCACTTTATGCCTACGTATTCCCGTCTGGAATGAGAAATCAGAGTCAACGTAGTTCGCCTACCTACTGGAAAGGAGGGGAAGGTTGCTCACTAGGATACGGCATCCTATGCCTACGTACTTTCATACAGCATGAAAGATCAGAGCAAACGTAGTTCGGGCTACAGAAGACACAAGCTAAACATCAATCTTAACCAGAATTGTACAAGGATTTCAAATCTCCAATCCAAATCACCTAAATCTCACCACATTTCCAGATTCGAAAGCAAACAGAAATTGCACCATGAATTTGATCAACACTAAATTTAAAATTAAAGCCACAGATCCCTTCCTCTTGTTGCACTGATCATTAACAGCTATCCAATTCAAGTTGAAACCTCAAGATCATCCATAACCGTCTTCAAACAGAAATGGTGTATCACACTTAATTGTCTCTAAACACTAAAACTCCCATCCAGAAACGATCTATGATCAACCTAGGTCCTAACCACATGCAAGATTCTACTCAATTCTTCCTAGATCGTGAGGAATTTGAAGGTTTACATACCTGGAAAAATTGGATCAACAGAAGTAGCAAATGCTCAATTCAAGCTTCAAGACTCTTCAGACACGATCAGTGATACACAATGGAGCTTCTTCAACCTTTAATTTGGCTTGATTGTGCTTGCAAATCCAAAACCGATTCTGACTTGGAGCTCTTGAAACTCCACTTGCTATCTCAGCTTCTAGCACGAAATCATCACCAAAACTCAATCTGAAGTCACTCCACTCAATATATAGAAGCTTTCCATGGGCTTTTGAGCCCAATTTGAAGCCCAATTCAGTGAATCCAAAATTTTGATTTTCTCTTGAAATTTCAATATGACAGTTGTGAAATCTTACTCCCAGCTCGTTCCAGAAGCTTCTAACCAACTCCTTGTGGCCTAGTGAATGTGTTCAGATCAAAATGGAGACCTGAATTGCATTGGTTGCTGATTTGGATGTGTGACTTGTTTTGGAAGTAACAACTTTGCAAAACAAGTCATGAAACCAAGCCTCAATTCAAAAATGTAATATTTCCAATGTCTTTAGAATTTGATTTCTAGTCAAAAAATGTATTCACTTGCCATGTTTAGGACCTATAACTCAAAAATCACAATTTCCCTCTTTGATTCATTTAAAAATCCTTCCTTTTTTAGGCCATTTTGAGTGACTTTTGATATAAGCTCATTCAATCCAACATGAATCCATATTTGACTTAAAAACATCATTTTAAGCACATTCCATGTTGAACAATTTTTCATTTGAGGAGTGGAAGATGGAGATTTTGGCACATGCTTGAAAATGACCTATAATCACCAATACCCAAAATACCCCTGGATTGCCAAGATCATAACTTGAGTTCTATAAATCCCCTTGAGGATTTCTAGTACTCTATGGAAAGCTAAGATCAAGATATAAAACTCTTATGTTGGCCACGAATCCATTTGAAGACTCCTTGAAGGGAAAAAGTTGCTTGGAAGTCAAGTGACTTTCACAGATAAATTTCAGTGTCCTCTGATGACCTGTAATTTGCAAGAACCATAACTTGAGCTCTACAAATCTTATTGAAGACTTCTAGTAATAAAATTAAAGGTATTGAGAAGCTCTACAAGTTTCATGTTGGCCAAAGATCCATTTGAAACTTGTATTTTGACTTATGTGGCTTTGAAGTTAGGCACTAAACAGGGGATTTTACACTAAAACCCTAATTTAGCAACTTCCCACATTCTTGACTCTTCTTTGCTTAATCTTGGAACAAAACCACACATGTATCAACATATCAATCCATGAATCCCATGACCTCAAGGTAGGCTTTGATGCTCTCCAATTACTCAATTGAATTAGGGTTGACCCAGATGAGACCCTAGTTGACTGCACTTCAAATGTGGCTCTCATGCTTGAATCAATGACTTGCCTCAACTTCAATATGGCCCTCTAGGCATCCCATGAGATACATACACACCTCACATTCCCATCCCATGTTTCTCATCCCACTGATGGTTCTCAATATTCCTCAGGATATGAGCAAAACCCACATGTAGGCACTCAAACTTCTCAAGACTTCAAATCCCTTCTTGATGGCTTGGATGAATTTCACACTTGGATAAGACCTCTTGCTAGGCTCTTCTCTTGGTAGACACCCTTGATCCCTTGTTGGAGGCATGCTATGCTATGATATGCCAATGATTGAACTATGTACATGATGTAACTATGCAAATGAAATGCAATGAAACATAAATCAGGCAAGAAAAGGTTGAGCAAATTTTGGGGTGCAACAGCTGCCCCTATTCAAACGGCTTGGACCCGACTGGGTGAAGAGCGAACGGCCTTCAAACAATCGAGTTTCGAGACGGTTGAATACCAAGAAACCCGGAAATTTTCCAACCGCAGAAATAAACTGCACTGCTTGGGGGACGACATCCACCAACTGAATCTGGTCGTTACGGCAACAACTGACCCAACGTCTGATAATAATTCTGATTTCAACTTCAACCACCTATGTAACGTCATAGGTACTGAACAATTTTTTCAAAACACCTCCGTCCACAACTGGACTAACCTTGTCAACACAAGAAGAGAAACAAATTCGTCAACACGAATAGAGATTCTGCCATCACAGGAGTAACCTTGTCCACATCTGGACCCAAATTTCGTCAAATCACGAATAAGTACAAATCTGTCCACGTTAGGACTCACATTTCGTCGACCCGAAGGAATCTCAACAACACAGGAATAGAACTTTGTCCACGTTAGGATGCCGGTTCCATCAACACGAAGAGATCCCATCATAAACTTGTCCACGTTAGGACTCAAATTATCGTCAACGCGGAGAAATCCTATCGTCATAGGAATAAAACTTGTCCTCATTAGGACTCCATATTCCGTCAACACGGATAAATCTCGGCGACTTCGCTGGGGATGAGTCGTCTGCATTTCGTCAGCACGAGGGGATCCTATCAACATAGGAATAAATCATCCACGTTAGGAATAAAATGTCCACGTTAGGAGTAACCTGTCCACGTTAGGAATAAACTGTCCACGTTAGGAATAATCTGTCCACGTTAGGAATAAACTGTCCACGTTAGGACACCGTTTCGTCAACACGAAGAGAGATAAATTCGTCCACGTCAGGACTCGTGCATCTTCGACCCGTTGAGGAAATAAAACCTGTCCACGTCAGGACTCACGCTTCGCCAACACGAAGAAAGATAAATGTGTCCACATCAGGACTCGCATTTCACCGATACGAAGGAAGATATCTGCTGGGGATAGACGGTCCACGTCAGGACACCAACACGAAGAGTAATCAATTTTGTCCACGTCAGGACTTCACATTCCATCAATACATAGAAATCGAATATGTCCACGTTAGGACTAGCACATCTCGCCAACCCGAGGAAATAAATCTGTCCACGTTAGGACACCCACTTCACTAGCACGAAGAACTCCCGTCAATATAGGAATAAATTGTCCACGTCAGGACTCATATCTCGTCAACACGAGGAACTCCGATCAGCATAGGCAATAAAATTTTGACGACTTCCGGGGGAATCCTTCTGTCAACCAGTAGGGAAATGCATCCGTTTATCCATACGGGAGGATACTCCGAATACCGTTTCTCTTTTTTTTTTTATCTCTGCAGTAGCTAACTCCCTTGGTCCCAACCCACAAACTTTTTAGCACTGACGTGACAGCGACTTTGAGTAGGACTCCGCGGGGGATATTTGGAAACCAAACTGTCGGACGCCTGTTTCGATAACCAGCGGTAGCTTCTGAGATTTTGATTCATGAAACCCTTTGACGCTGACGTAACAACAAATTTGAAGAAAATAATCTGCTGGCCGGATTAGAGAAACTTCAACAAGCAACTCTGGCTGGGAAGACAAGAGAAATTTAAATAAATAACTCTGCTCGGGGACAAAGAGCAACTTAACCAAGTAACTCTGTGGGGAAAATAGTAAGATGAACCGCATCATCACACGTCTGACGGCGAGACCTCGAATACCTGGTAATAGATCTGAGCTAGAACTCCATACTCTTGCTGAGAAAACACACCTGAAAGCAAAAGGTTAACCAACCTGATTTATGTTTCAAAATGCGTATGTTTGAAAATGGCGTAATGCTCCGTACGGCACGGAAATGCTACGCGTTTGAGTAGATGCGAATATGACGATATATGCAAATACAAATGCAGGCTCAAGCTTCCAGGGCCACTCTGGCAATGATGTCTCAACAACATGAATGCTGAGGGTAACGCCAACTCTGCTGGGGAGAACAAGTATCATAAAATATCCTGGCGAAATAAACGCAAGAAACACAACCATCTCTACCGGGGAGAGATTAAACACCAATTTCCACTGGGAGGGAAGAACAAACACCCTGCTGGTGAACAAACTTAGCCGGGGAAGAAGCGACACTTCTGGGCAAAGCACACTGTCTGGGCACAGTTTACACATTCGGAGTTACCACTCTGCTGAGGATCAACATCCTGTCAATGGCATGACGACCTGTGGGGAGCCAGAAAACCATCCTTCGCGGATATAAACCTTTCGAACCAACAACTTGGTTAGCTGTTGCGGGAATCTCCCATGCTGGAGATTGAACGCGCACATCTTCGATTCGCTGAGGAGCGCAACCTCTGCAGTGGACATCGATTTTGACTTGCGGGGATTAATCCTATGGACGGCTTTCCATGAGGACACTCTCCTAGGGAAAATAATTCCCCCCTTCGGGAAGGGATAAATGTTATTTCCACTCTCTAGGGATAAGCTGCGACTAGCTGAGGAATGACATCAACTGGGGTCAGGTCTTACGTCAAGCGAATTTGGCTGGGGAATACAATTCCGGACCGTTTGCTCCAAAGGTAAGAACCCTGCAAAACACAAACGAGACAAAACAGGCCTATACAACAGAATCTATCCGGGTTAGCATATGTGACCTTACTTCAGTCAATTCGAAGCTTTAGCAATTATTGGCAAGGGCCAGCAAGATTATGTAAGTGCAAGTTTATCAAAACATCGGCGTCTCTCACAAACAAAACAGTAAAGAACAAGCATCAAATACTGAATAACATGTTTTATTGATAATGGGCCTCTGAATAGGAAACGTTTTGTACACTGGATGCAACTCTTGAAAAGAGGAAGTTACGCACACACATACATGCATATATGCACAAGAAGCATAAATAAAATACAAAACAATATTTGTATACATGTCGGCAACGTGGTACAGACAAACACCATGAGCTGGCCCTCCTATGACTCGCCTGACTCTGCGCTTTCCCGGTACTCGATCTTCAGAAGAGATTGTTTTTGGATAGACGGTCCCAGGTACTCCCAAACCACTAAGCAATGCCGTATCAAATTCGGACCGCAGTCATTTGCTTTTTCAATCCCTAACTTTTGCGTGAACCGCCCTTTGCGGGTTTTCAATTCACCGGGATACCCTTTTTTGCCGAAGTCGCCCTTTTCAGGTTTTCGACTTCGCGGGTGTACATCTTTTCAATTTTATCCCTAATTTTTTCCCGAACCTTTTATTCATTTTTTATGGTTTGCCGGGATGCCCCATTTTTGCCTGGACTCTCTTTTTACTGTCCAGCGGGTCACTTTCAAGCGAAGTATTTTTTAACTGCGTCCGAATTCACAAGAGACGTAAAGTCCTCATCATCCATGGTGGATAGTAACAAGGCTCCTCCAGAGAAGACTTTTCTGACAACGTAGGGACCTTCGTAATTAGGAGTCCACTTGCCCCTGTGATCTGATTGTGGTGGGAGAATCTTTTTCAAAACAAGATCGCCCATCTGAAAGCTTTGAGGGCACACCTTCTTGTCGTAAGCCTTCTTCATCCGGCTTTGATACAACCGACCGTATGCTAGAGAAGCCAATCTCTTCTCATCCATTAAGCTGAGCTGATTCAGTCTATCTTTAACCCATTCTGCCTCGTCGAGTTGGACATCACGTAAAATCCTCAGGGAAGGAATCTCGACCTCCAACGGTAACACCGCCTCCATTTCGTATACCAATGAGAAAGGGGTTGCCCCGGTTGATGTGCGTACCATCGTACGATAACCGTGCAAAGCGAAAGGTAGCATCTCGTGCCAGTCCTTATACGTCACAACCATCTTCTGAACAATCTTCTTTATGTTCTTATTGGCCGCTTCGACAGCGCCATTCATCTTGGGCCGGTAAGGAGAAGAGTTGTGATGCTCAATCTTAAAATTCTGACACAGCTCTTTCATCATTTTATTATTCAAATTTGAACCGTTGTCGGTGATAATCCGCTCAGGGATTCCATATCTGCAGATAATATCTCGTTTGATAAATCTGGCTACCACTTGTTTGGTCACGTTGGCATATGATGTTGCTTCCACCCATTTGGTGAAGTAATCGATTGCCACCAAAATGAACCGGTGTCCGTTTGATGCCGTAGGCTCAATCTTGCCAATCATATCAATTCCCCACATCGAGAAAGGCCACGGTGATGACATCACATTCAGAGGACTTGGAGGCACATGGATTTTATCCGCATAAATCTGGCATTTATGACACCTCTTTGCAAACTTGAAACAATCTGTTTCCATAGTCAGCCAATAGTAACCTGCCCGCAGTAGTTTTCTTATCATAGCATGCCCACCAGCGTGTGTACCAAATGTACCCTCATGTATCTCTTCCATGAGCAACTTCGCCTCTTTCTCGTCTACGCAACGTAGCAACACCAAGTCGTGGTTTCTTTTGTACAGGACACCATCAGAATTAAGATAGAAATTGCCAGCCAATCTCCTGAGAGTCTTCTGATCTCGACTGGATGCTCCAGCCGGATACTCCTTGTTCTTCAGGAAATTCTGGATGTCAAAATACCAGGGTTTACCATCGGGAGCCTCGTCAATGGCGAATATGAATGCAGGCCTATCGAGCCGAGAGATAACAATCCGGGGAGCCTCGTTCCAGAAGTTAACTTTATACATTGAAGACAATGTCGCCAGGGCGTCAGCCATTTGATTTTCTGCTCGTGGCACGTGATGCAATTCCACCTTGTCAAAGAAAGGCAACAATCTCTTTGCATAGTTCATATAGGGTATCAAATTGGGCTGACGTGTCTCCCATTCTCCTTTAATCTGATTCACCACTAGAGCTGAATCTCCGTATACATCCAGATGCTTGATTCGCAAATCAATGGCTTCTTCCAGACCCATGATGCAAGCCTTATATTCAGCCTCATTATTAGTAACGGGAAAAGTCAATCGGGCAGTAAAGGGGATGTGCGACCCCTGAGGAGTGGTGATAATTGCACCTATTCCGCTACCATAGGAATTTACAGCTCCGTCAAATATTAACTGCCATTTGGAACCCAACTTTGGTCCTTCGTCTGGCAACGGTTCTTCACAATCTTTCATCTTCAGGTACATGATATCCTCGTCAGGAAAATCAAACCTCATCGATTGGTAGTCCTCAATAGGTTGCTCCGCAAGGTACTCTGACAGAACGCTACCTTTAATAGCCTTTTGCGAGACATATTGGATATCGTATTCGGTTAACACCATCTGCCATCGGGTAATTCTTCCGGAGAGTGCTTGCTTCTCAAACACGTATTTGATTGGATCCATCTTTGAAATTAGCATGGTTGTATGATTCAGCATGTATTGCCTCAAACATTTGGCGGCCCAGGCTAGCACGCAACAGGTCTTCTCGAGCATTGAGTATCTGGACTCACAGTCGGTGAACTTCTTACTCAAATAGTATATCACATGCTCTTTACGTCCGGTCTCGTCGTGTTGACCGAGAACACAACCCATACTTTCCTCAAGAACCGTCAAATACATAATCAAAGGTCTCCCGGCCACTAGGGGTATCAAAATAGGAGGTTCCTGCAAGTATTCTTTTATCTTGTCGAACGCCTTTTGACAATTTTCATTCCAGGTCAACACCTGATCCTTTTTCAACAACTTGAATAACGGCTCGCATGTCGCAGTTAGGTGAGATATGAACCGAGCGATGTAGTTCAACCTCCCTAAAAACCCACGCACTTCTTTTTCTGTTTTAGGCGTCGGCGTTTCTTGTATTGCTTTTATTTTTGCAGGATCAACCTCTATTCCCTTTTCACTCACAATAAACCCTAGCAGTTTACCCGATCTCACCCCGAAGGTGCACTTATTAGGGTTCAGTCTCAACCTGAACTTCCTCAGTTTTTTGAACAGTTTCAGCAAATTAACCGAATGCTCCTCCTCTGTCTGGGATTTGGCAATCATATCATCAACATAAACCTCGATCTCTTTGTGCATCATGTCATGAAAGAGAGTCATCATAGCACGTTGATATGTTGCCCCAGCGTTCTTCAGTCCGAAGGGCATCACTTTGTAGCAAAATGTTCCCCAGGGAGTAATGAAGGTAGTCTTCTCCATGTCTTCCGGTGCCATTTTGATCTGATTATAGCCTGAGAAGCCGTCCATGAAGGAGAATACGGAGAACTGAGCAGTGTTATCAACCAGCACATCAATGTGAGGAAGTGGAAAGTCGTCTTTCGGGCTCGCCCTATTTAGATCACGGTAGTCTACACACATTCGCACTTTACCGTCTTTCTTCGGCACTGGTACTATATTAGCGACCCATGACGGATAAGTTGTAACGACTAGGAAACCAGCATCCCACTGTTTTTGAACTTCCTCCTTGATTTTCACAGCCATGTCTGGTCTGGTTCTTCTGAGTTTCTGCTTAACAGGTGGACATTCCTCTCGCAACGGCAGACGGTGCACAACCATGTCCGTATCTAACCCAGGCATATCCTCGTATGACCAAGCAAATATATCACTATACTCTCGCAGTATCTCAATCAGCCTTTGCTTGACGTCGCTCTGCAGCGCAGCCCCTATACGGATATTTCTCACAACTTCTTCCGACCCCAAATCGATAATGTCAATTTCCTCCTGGTGAGGCAGAATGATTCTCTCTTCCTGTTTCAACAAATGAGTCAGCTCTTCTGGCAGGTCACTATCCTCAACAATCTCTTCCTCTACTTGGAATACCGGGTGCTCGAAGTCGAGACGAGTCGTAGGCGGTTCGTAGGAGATGTCATCTGAAATATTAGTCCTGCAAAGGAAATGGTTAAACGCTTTAACACGCAAACAAAGCAAATAACCACGTCGCCATTTATTGTTAAAGAAAAAACAAGAAAGACAGGGATCACAATATTTGAATATGAAAAACGCCTTTATTTCATGATTAAAACAATGCAATACATATAATCAAGTAGCCCTAAGGTAAAATCACTATGACCCGGGTAGGACATAGGATTATTCAACAATTGATAAAACAAATCATTACTGTTTAAGAGTCACTGGGACAGTTTCCCGGATGGACCAGTTGCAGAGACTTTGTCCTGGCACGCTTGGCTTGATCCACGCGTCCATATCGCAGTCGCTATCTCCGTCTTCAGCATCAGAAATAGCGTTGATAGTCTCAAAGCACACTCCACTTGGTGTAATCGTGACCGGTCCCTTGAACCTGGGCGCTCCTGAAGATGACGCTGACGACGTCGGTCGGTACCCTAGCCCAAACTTGTCATTCTTCACGGGAATCTCCAGAACCTGCCCCCAACCTTTAGTCTCACCAGTCTGCACTAAAGCCTGAGCCTCTTTGTAAGATGACACTGCCACATCTGATATTTTGCTGGGACCCTGAGCTTTGTCTTTAATCCGCAACCCTTCGAAGGCTTGACAAGGTGTCTCGTGTATTTCTCCGTCGACCTCAACATATCTGAACGATGACAGGTGACTGACCAAAATGTCCTCCTCCCCGCAAACGGTAACAACACTATCACCTACCATGTACTTCAACTTCTGATGCAGCGTGGACGTTACGGCCCCTGCAGCATGGATCCATGGGCGTCCAAGAAGGCAGCTATAAGCTGGATGGATATCCATGATGTAGAATTCGGTATCAAAAATTTCTGGCCCCACCTGAAGCGGTAATGTTATTGACCCAAACACTGATCTTTTCGTCCCGTCAAACGCCCTCACAACCAAATCGCTGGGCGTGCAAATAATTCCCCGTATGTCCAATTTCATCATGGCTTTCTTTGGCAATACGTTCAACGACGATCCAGTATCCACCAATGCACACGACAGTACGGTGCCCCGGCATTCCACCGATATATGCAAGGCCATGTTGTGCTCTCGACCCCTGGGTGTTAGGTCAAAATCTGTGAAACCCAGGCTATGTCCAGCATTGACATGTGCCATTACCCCCTCCAACTGATTTACAGAAACTTCTTGAGGCACAAATAATGTATCCAGAATCTTTAGCAAGGCGTTCCGGTGGGCCTCGGAGCATAATAACAATGACAAGATAGAAATCTTCGACGGCGTCTGCTGTAGATGTTCAACAATTTTGTAGTCGCTTTTCCGAATCAGTCTCATGAACTCCTCTACGTCCTTGAGCGACGTATCCTTTTCTTTCGACTGAGTAGGCCCGCTTTCATTTACTTTAGCTTTGCCTTTGGCCAACCTCTCTGCTTCTATTTCAGGTGAGGTAAAGATCCTTCCGCTACGGGTCATGCCCCCCGTTCCAACGACATTATCAACAGCCCCAACTGGCTGGTTCTTCACCACAATATTTTCACCGTTGCAATACGCTTCTAATCCATATGTCCACGGGACAACTTTCGTACTCTCAAAGGAAACAGGCCCTGCTTTGGTAATTGTAATCGTTGGCCGCTGGGCGGGAGCCGTTATCGTTATAGTCTTCCTCGGGATCGTCACCGTTGCAATATCATTCTACTTATCACATAATGCCTCCACAGGCTTCTCAACCACAGTTCGATCAAATTGCAAGGTCCCTTTGTCGATCATGGCCTGAATGCCCTGCTTCAAATCAGTACAACCCTCAGGCTGGGTCCAACACTCTAAACAGTATTCATCATAACCAGGGAATACTCCCCCTCTGAGCAACCTGCTTTTCACCTCACTCAATGGTGTCTTCAGTTCGTTAACGTCCATCACCAAGTTCAAATTTTCTTCTGTTAAGATAGCATTTGCCCCATGATTAGGCATAGGCTGTTGTACAATGTTAGGCCCCACTTGGCCAAAGTTGATGGCTTTACTGTCCAACAAGTCTTGAACTTTATGCTTGAAAGCATGACAAGATTCTACATCATGTCCGGGCGCCCCAGAATGGAATTCGCAATGCTTATTAGCGTCATACCCATAAGGAAGTACCGGTCCTGTAGGCGGTTCCAAAGTTCTTTTCTCAACCAAGTTCAACCCCAGCAATGTCTGAAGAAGCTCTGCATATGTCGACGGAGGCTTATCAAATACCCTTTTCGGCTTTGCATTCTGAAACCTTCTCTGACCCTGATTCTGCCTTTGCTGCTGCTGCAGTTGCTGCTGCTGCTGTTGTTGAGGAATTGGAATAGTAACACTGGCTATTTGTTGAGGTTGACTATACTGATTTCTACCTCTTCGCCGGCCTCTGCCACCAAATACAGCGCTTGTATCACCTTGTCGTCTTCCACCGAACACTTTTCTTGCACCCCCAGCCGAAGTAGATTCACCTGCCTAAATCTTCCCAATTTTAATTCCATTTTCGATCCTCTCTCCCATAAGGATCATATCGGAGAAGCTGCCCATCGAAACATTGAGTAACTTGTCATAGTACATTCTTGTAAATGTCCCTACAAACATGTCATTCATCTCCCTTTCAACCAAAGGAGGGTGCACCCGAGCTGCCACATCGCGCCACCGCTGCGCGTACTCTTTGAAACTTTCACCACTTTTCTGCGACATATTCTGCAACTGAACTCTGTTTGGCGCCAAATCACTGTTATATTTGTAATTCATAACAAAAGCATCAGCCAACTGCTTCCAGCTTCTAATCTGAGTGGGCTCCAGCCCCATGTACCATTCCAAAGATGGTCCCGATAAGCTATCCTGAAAGAAATGCATGAGCATCCTTTCATCATTGGAATATGCAGACATCCTTCTATAATAAGAACGTACATGGACCTTTGGGCAGGTATCCCCTTTGTATTTGTCAAATGTTGGAGCCTTGAATTTTAATGGCACCCTCAGCCCTGGTACCAACCCCATAGTAGTCATGTCTAACCCAGCGGAGTTCTGATCAACCACACCTTTCATCTGCTCTTCTAGCATTCTGATCCTCTGAACAGGGTCAATAGGGCCTTCAGGTCCCATACCTCTTCTTGAAAAAGCGTCATCCTGTTGATCCACATTCCAGTCATTGCCATACCCATCGTAACTCATGTTACAGCCAAATCCTTGCTGATTGAACACAGGACCCTGTCCTCGGTTGCCGAACCCTTGATTGATCCCAGCAGGTCCAAAACCATTGTTGAAAGGAAATGCTCCAGCACCGTTCACATTACCGAATCCACCATTACCGTAGCCATACCCCTGATTGTTGCCGTAACCGTCATTACTGAAGCCTTGATTGTTGAACCCGAAGTTCCCGTTCTGATTGACATTGCCATACCCATTGTTTCCAAAGCCAACATTGTCAACGAATCCTTGATCGGCATCCACAGTGTTACCTTTGTTGTTAACAACATGCCCATCACCACCATTCCCAGTGTTGCCATTGCCAGCGCCAGCACCCGCACCAGTACCAGTGTTTCCGTTGACAGTCACAACAGGTGGAGTAACAACTGCCGGTATCTCATCCTCCCGGCGAGGAGTTTCAACAGAAATATGGTCAGTGTTGCCATTTCCATTTGCCCGCGTCAGCAGCGGCTGCACCAAGGTCTGGAGGTTCTCCTGGCCCTTGGCCATGCTCTCCATGGCTTGCATGAACAAAGTCAGCTTCTCACGGATTTCTTGCATCTCAACTTGGACTTGATCCATTATCTTCTTGCAGTTGTTTCTGGTTGAATAGCGGTGGACTCTCTGGTCGTCAATCCTGAAAAACCTGTAAGATGCAGGAACTAAGATACAAGTTCAAAAATACTGGTCATGCAATATGAGGATACAAATGCAAATGTATAAATATGCTACAGGTTATATTCCCCCCGATTCTAGTTTCAGAGAGAAGGCCATCACGACAATGGAGTCCTCATCAAGCAAGCAAGGAATCAGAAAACCCTCATACATAAACAAATGCCAAGAGGCAGAGTACAAGAGTACAACTGAATACAATTGAAGAGACATCGGCCAACAAGCCTGGCGATGGTCAAAATACAAGTACAGATAACAAAAGCAAGGCAAAGATAACTCAGGCCAAATGGCGCGCTCTGACATCTTCCAATATCCTCAACGTCTCCGAATGACCTAGTCTGGAGATTAGCTCTTGTATCAGTAATGCATGTCGCTCAGCAGTGGATCTCAGCTTTTTGGCGTCGTCCTTGCAGGTTCCTTCGCCAAAACACTCGTCGAGTCTGCATCTCTTGGAGCCGGCCTTCAATTCACAACCTCTCAGCTTCTCGCCAAGGTCACTTACTCTAAGCTCAACGGCGCTCCTAAGTGATGTCTCTTCAGCAATCTTTGCATCCTGGGCTCTAATCTGCGCCTCTAGCGTGGCAATCTGCAGCTTCAGCTCATCTTCACGCTCCTTCCGCTTGGTAAGCGTGGTATTCCATAATGTTTCCCACTTGCCGAGTCGGGAATAAGCTTTGTTTAAGAGTTCCTTCTTGGAGGCAAGCCCCTTGCTAACACCGTTCAAGGCTACTCCCACAGTCCCACCTTTTCCCTCTTGTCGGTCTCTTCAGTCAAATCTGAACCCAACCTATTAATCAACTCAATATGTTCCTTCACAGTGAAGGTAGCTTCATTCTTCTCATGACGCAACTGGAAGATCTCTTTCTCTAACTCATCATTGGCTTTCTTCAATTCTTCATTTTCAGCCAACAATTTGTTATACTTCTCAATCTCTACCGAAGTAGGTGCCTCAATCACTGGAAGATACAGAGGTTCCACAGCAGGATATGGCATCAAGCAAATCCTAGATCTCTCGTGGATCCAAGCCAAATAGGGATCATAAGCTTTGTTGTTGCTCTTACCAAGCAAAGCTTTCCCTCTCCTATGGATGTTAGCCCATGCATGCCTCAACCTGATTAAAACAACCTCGTCTAATGAGCCCGTGAGATACAGAGATTCATGTATCTCATCCTCAATAGGAGCATCTCTCAAGGCATAACCAAACTGTCTCACCAGCAGAGAAGGGTTATAGTTGATACAGCCTTTCCGTCCAATCAAAGGGACATTCGGAAAGCCACTGCAACTATATATAATATCAGTGCCAAGCATGTTTCGATCAAACCAAATGATGTTCTCAGCAGACAACCCCATCAACCGGGAAGACCAATCCAAAGTATCAACAGCATCAACAAAAGGCCCTGTCTTCGGAAGATGTCCCTGGAACCACCTGTACAAAAGAGGAAGACAGCAGGAAACATTCTTGCCACGACGTTTCTCATTCTTATAGTGAATAGAATGATAAACATCGCCCAAGAGAGTAGGAACTGGATTCTTCGAGGCAAGAATCAAGAAGGCATCTGAGTCAACAAAATCTGGCACATTAGGAAACAAGACAGTCCCATAGATGCAGACAGCTAGAATGGCACTGAAGGCAACCCAACATCCACTCTTCACGCACTGTGTAGCCTTCTCAACCAGGACAGACAGGTGAAAACCATAGGCTCTGTTCAGCTTTACCAATCCTCCAGGAAACTCAGAAGCGTCTAAACTGACAATCTCAGCAAGTGTAGCCAACTCAGGCTCAGCATCAACATGTATAAAGGGCATCTGGTCTAACACAGGAACTCCCAACATAGCAGAATACTCCTCCAAAGTGGGTGCCAGAATATAGTCGGGGAACAGGAAGCATCTTAGCTAAGGCTCATAAAACTGCATCAAAGTATACACCCCAGTCGTCTCAAATGCTGAAGGCCTGCACAACAAACTAAGCAATTTCCTATAAGATACTCTGAACTCAGCCCTCACTCTCTCATCTTCTAGAGCAACTAACCCCAGCAAGGCACTGATATCTGGCGAATGCAACCGATAAGCAACTGTCCTCTTTATGGACTCCATGTCTGGCTAGAAGATACACTAGAATCAGAGGGGAATGATCACGCCTGCAACATAAATACACATTAATGAAATGCAATCATGAAATAGCACATGCATATGCAAACAGGAGATCAAGTGCAATGCTGATGAACTGTGCTGCTTTGTACTGAAGCCTGAGAACCATCAAATCTTCATCTCAAACCAAACCAACCACTCAAATGAACCCTGTAACCACATCTCACTGACAGAGATAAACCAGGTACTCTGAGGTCAAAGGTTTCCTGCAAACAGACCTACCTACCCCTCACATGTATGTACTTAACTCGCAGACGAGGTACGGCATCCTATGCGGGTTCAACGTCACAGACTTTCAAGAGCGATGATACGATACCCAGAAGGTGTGGCATCATCATCCCTTGAAGCGGCCTCACTTAGTTGAATCCCAAATGATAGGTCCCCAGAGTCGACAATCCTCGGGTCAAACAACTTGTCGAGCCCTAAGGGCCAGGCAAGAAGCATCAAAGAGAATCTCGTCCAAGCGCAGATTTCGCGGCTAGCTGGTGTGAGCTAAGCAAGCAGGCTAACCACTACTCTCTACTTCTAAGTCTATGTGCAAACTCAAGCCCAGGTCTGGCTTATCTCTCAATCTAACCCTCTTCCCAGCACAACAACAATAATACTGAAAGTAAAGGCAGAAAGGTAAATACATATAAAACCTCAGACGGGAAAACAAGCGCTAGGATCGACTCGCATGGGGAACCGTTGGAGTCCCCAGCAGAGTCTCCAACTGTCGCTACTGCGAAAATCGCCGCCGGCTATGACAGAAGAGTCGCCACCGTGCTTTATTTATCCCACAAAAGGGAAAGGAAACACTCAGAGTAAACCTAACGCAAAGAGGTAAAGGAATGGTCATCGCAACCAAATCCTGGATTCGGGAGTCGGTTACGCAAGGGGAAGGTATTAGCACCCCTCACGTCCGTCGTACTCGACGGGATCCACGCTTGTTTTCTATCTAAGGGTGTGTTATTCTATCTACTCTACAGGTCTGGGTTAAAAGAAAATAAAATGACTCGGCAAAATATCACACTTTATGCCTACGTATTCCCGTCTGGAACGAGAAATCAGAGTCAACGTAGTTCGCCTACCTACTGGAAAGGAGGGGAAGGTTGCTCGCTAGGATACGACATCCTATGCCTACGTACTTTCATACAGCATGAAAGATCAGAGCAAACGTAGTTCGGGCTACGGAAGACACAAGCTAAACATCAATCTTAACCAGAATTGTACAAGGATTTCAAATCTCTAATCCAAATCACCTAAATCTCACCACATTTCAAGATTCGAAAGCAAACAGAAATTGCACCGTGAATTTGATCAACACTAAATCCAAAATTAAAGCCACAGATCCCTTCCTCTTGTTGCACTGATCATTAACAGCTATCCAATTCAAGTTGAAACCTCAAGATCATCCATAACCGTCTTCAAACAGAAATGGTGTATCACACTTAATTGTCTCTAAACACTAAAACTCCCATCCAGAAACGATCTATGATCAACCTAGGTCCTAACCACATGCAAGATTCTACTCAATTCTTCCTAGATCGTGAGGAATTTGAAGGTTTACATACCTGGAAAAATTGGATCAACAGAAGTAGCAAATGCTCAATTCAAGCTTCAAGACTCTTCAGACACGATCAGTGATACACAATGGAGCTTCTTCAACCTTTAATTTGGCTTGATTGTGCTTGCAAATCCAAAACCGATTCTGACTTGGAGCTCTTGAAACTCCACTTGCTACCTCAGCTTCTAGCATGAAATCATCACCAAAACTCAATCTGAAGTCACTCCACTCAATATATAGAAGCTTTCCATGGGCTTTTGAGCCCAATTCAGTGAATCCAAAATTTTGATTTTCTCTTGAAATTTCAATATGACAGTTGTGAAATCTTACTCCCAGCTCGTTCCAGAAGCTTCTAACCAACTCCTTGTGGCCTAGTGAATGTGTTCAGATCAAAATGGAGACCTGAATTGCATTGGTTGCTGATTTGGATGTGTGACTTGTTTTGGAAGTAACAACTTTGCAAAACAAGTCATGAAACCAAGCCTCAATTCAAAAATGTAATATTTCCAATGTCTTTAGAATTTGATTTCTAGTCAAAAAATGTATTCACTTGCCATGTTTAGGACCTATAACTCAAAAATCACAATTTCCCTCTTTGATTCATTTAAAAATCCTTCCTTTTTTAGGCCATTTTGAGTGACTTTTGATATAAGCTCATTCAATCCAACATGAATCCATATTTGACCTAAAAACATCATTTTAAGCACATTCCATGTTGAAAAATTTTTCATTTGAGGAGTGGAAGATGGAGATTTTGGCACATGCTTGAAAATGACCTATAATCACCAATACCCAAAATACCCCTGGATTGCCAAGATCATAACTTGAGTTCTATAAATCCCCTTGAGGACTTCTAGTACTCTATGGAAATATAAGATCAAGATCTACAACTCTTATTTTGGCCAAGAATCCATTTGAAGACTCCTTGAAGGGCAAAAGTTGCTTGGAAGTCAAGTGACTTTCACAGATAAATTTCAGTGTCCTCTGATGACCTGTAATTTGCAAGAACCATAACTTGAGCTCTACAAATATTCTTGAAGACTTCTAGTACTCAAATTAAAGTTATTGAGAAGCTCTACAAGTTTCATGTTAGCCAAAGATCCATTTGAAACTTGTATTTTGACTTATGTGGCTTTCAAGTTAGGCACTAAACAGGGGATTTTACACTAAAACCCTAATTTAGCAACTTCCCACATTCTTGACTCTTTTTTGCTTAATCTTGGCACAACACCACACATGTATCAACATATCAATCCATGAATCCCATGACCTCAAGGTAGGCTTTGATGCTCTCCAATTACTCAATTGAATTAGGGTTGACCCAGATGAGACCCTAGTTGACTGCACTTCAAATGTGGCTCTCATGCTTGAATCAATGACTTGCCTCAACTTCAATATGGCCCTCTAGGCATCCCATGAGATCCATACACACCTCACATTCCCATCCCATGTTTCTCATCCCACTGATGGTTCTCAATATTCCTCAGGATAGGAGCAAAACCCACATGTAGGCACTCAAACTTCTCAAGACTTCAAATCCCTTCTTGATGGCTTGGATGACTTTCACACTTGGATAAGACCTCTTGCTAGGCTCTTCTCTTGGTAGAAACCCTTGATCCCTTGTTGGAGGCATGCTATGCTATGATATGCCAATGATTGAACTATTTACATGATGTAACTATGCAAATGAAATGCAATGAAACATAAATCAGGCAAGAAAAGGTTGAGCAAATTTTGGGGTGCAACAGATGCCTCTCAATTTGAAAAATGTTGGTGCAACGTACCAGAGAGCTATGACCATTCTGTTCCATGATATGATGCATAAAGAAATATAGGTCTATATGGACGATATGATTTGTAAGTCAAAGACTGAAGAATAAAATATTGATTATTTGTTGAAGTTGTTTCAGCGTTTGAGGAAGTATAAACTCCATATGAATCCTAATAAATGTACTTTTGATATCCGTTCTGGAATATTGTTGGGCTTTATTGTCAGCCAGAAAGGTATTGAGGTATACCCTGATAAAGTCATAGCTATTCAAGAGATGTATGCGCCCACAATAACAAAAAAAGTTAGAGGATTTCTTGGATGTTTGAATTACATCTCTAGATTTATATCCAATATGACTACCAGTTGTGTGCCGATCTTCAAGCTTCTCCACAAAGAGCAAGATTGTGTATGGACAGAGGATTTTCATAAGGCTCTTGAATGAATGACGTGTTACTTGCCTTCCTATGTATCTCATTCAAGTTTCATCATCGCCAACGTCTCTTGGTATTCCTTCATGCGCTTAAAAGAGATGACAAAGGAAGAAGCGACAACATTCTTTGAAGGTCTCTCTGGGAGATAAGGCATTTTGAGATCACGAGCTGGAGAACAGACCCACTGTGTGAAAGGCTTAAATGCTACACAATTCTTCCTTCCTAAATCACCCTTGGTCTTCTTATGAATCGTATTCCAAGCATCAATAACATTGTCTCTAGACCCCATACTTGCTTCGGCATTGAGATAGAAGAAACTTAAGAACAGGATATTGCTAGGATTTTCCTTCATGGGAAATCCGAACTGACAACTTGCAAGAACAGGGTTGTAGTTGATTCCCCCTTGTATATTGAGAAGAGGTGCGTTGGGAAATGAACCACAATTGTCAATGATTACTCCCTTGTTGTAAGCAGGGTCATACTGTAATACCCCAAATTTTGCCCTAAGATTTGTCGTCGCATTTCATTGCATTTTTCTTGCATTTAATCAATTACTAACAAATTTGTGTAGTCGTTTGACTTTTTGCAGGTAAATATCATGTGGCATGCATTTTTTTTCTAAAAAGTAAAAATGGAACAATTGACAAGAGGACATGTGTAAGGAGTTGTGAGTGTGAGAGGTTGAGAGTTCGAATCCAAAAAATCATAAAATAAAAAATATTAGAAAAATTTTGTTCTTTTTATAATATTTTTGATTTTAGGAATCAATAGGATTATTAGTTTTTATTTTAAGTTTATTTTAAATTATTTAAATTTTATTTTTTCTTAACTAATTATTTAGTTTGGGCTTTAAAATGGGCTTTAGGGACATTATTGACAATTTGGTGTTAACCCTAATTTGTTCCCTATATATACATGTGTTGCCTTGTTGAAAAAGAGGGGAGAATAAAAAAAAAACCTAAGAGGAGTGAGTGCCGTTTACCGTTGTTTCTTTTTCTTCATCTTTTACCGTTATTTTTTTTTCATCTATTACTGTTATTTCTTTTTCTTTATCTATTACTGTTGTTTCTTTTTCTTTATCTTTTACCGTTATTTTTTTTCTTCATCTATTACCGTTATTTCTTTTTCTTTATCTGTTACTGTTACATTTATATATTTATAATTTTTAAATTGTTAGAGTTTATATATATATAAGATTAATTTTTGATCGAATTATATCGATACGATGTTTGCACATTTGTGTGCATGACACGTGACATTTGTGTTAGTTCGATCTGGTTGGGATGATCGCATTTTTGTGTGAGCAATAATACTGTTTTTTGCTTAATTTCTTTTTCTTTGCGATAAATTTTGTTTCGTCCGATTTAGATCTGGTTGCGATGAGCGCATTTCTGCGTTAGCAACATTGTTGGGTTATTTGGCACATTTAAAATTCATTATTGCTTTATTATTATTATTATTATTATTATTATTATTATTTATTATTATTATCATTATTATTATTATTATTACTATTATTATTATTATTATCATTAATTTATTAAAACTTGTTATAATATAAAAATCTGTTTTTTTTAAAATAAATAACATTAACATCTTTTCCAAATTAATATGAAAACCTATTATTTTTAAGAAAAACTTTTTTTTAGATAAATTTTAAATAATAACTAAAATCTTTTTTAAAATAATAACTAGAACCGTTTTTAAAAAAAATATAATAATAACATTAAACCTTTTTTTTAAAAAATAAAACCTTTTTGTTAGATAATTAAATTAAGACTATTTTTGAAAAGTTTTTTTTAATAATATTAAAACCTCTTTTTTAACTTAAATCAAAAGCTTTTTTATATATCACAAATAAACAACAAAGAATATCTATAACTTTCGCACTTCCGTTTCATAACTCGTCTGATTACTGTCTGACTCTGTCTACTAACCTTGTGTATTCAATGTGCAGCTTGTTACGTTGCTATTAGCTATTTTAATGTGTTTTTCAATTCAAGTTGTATTATAATTGTATCTGTTTCTCATTTGTAACTTCGCGAACAAATTATCGCGTTTACCTTTCCGCACTTTAATTTCTGCTGTTTGTATGGTTTAAATTCGCGCATTTGCATCGTTAATTTGTCCCATTGCATTCCTCCGAAGGATTAGATCTAGCCGTTTGGCCGCCACGCCAATAGTCCTCAAAACTTCAAACTACAAACCCTAATTTTCACAAATGCCTCGTCGTAGGCAAAATTACCATGTTACCCCTAGCATTAGGTCAAAGAGCCGCCGCGCTCATTTTAGGGTTTCCCGCCTTGGAATCCCTAATTTAACCCTAAAGCAAAATAATTAATGAAATCAATAAAAAAAAATAAACAAAAGGTTCCCGTAGAGTACTACGGAAGTTTAGGGTGCTAATACCTTCCCTAATCTTAATCAACCCCCGAACCTTAGATCTCTCCCTTTTAGGTTTTTCCTTTCTTTAACCTTTCCTTCGGATAAATCAAAGACCGGTTGTAAATGAATTAAGATTCAAGTTAATCAATAGCTTGACATCCAAATTTCACCGCAACAGAAAATGGCGACTTCACTGGGGACTCCTAACTATTGAGGGTTATCCCTATTTTGTTTATTTTTCTTTATATATTTGTTTTATTATATATTTTGCTCACTTGTATGTATATATTGGGGTACCTTACTTGGAGTTACTGTGTTGTGAGATAAGTCCTACACCCGGACTTGAGCGACCTTATGATAGGATGGCTGATATATTCGACGAGGCTTATAGGGAGTGAGTCCCGACTAAGTTAAATCGAGAATCATCGCTCAGTTGAGACACTTTCGAAAATGGTTCGGTTGATCGAGTGTAGTCGTGAAAACTTTTACCGTTATCGATTGGAGTCTGTGATACTGGGAACCGTAGTACCTTTACACCATCTTGACCTTATATAGGACGTAGTGCGGGAACTATATGGGAGTAGTCCTAAAATGGTTGCTACGCGATGCTACACTTAAAAGAGGTTCTCTTGAGAATATTATTGACCCTTGAGTCAGTCGAGAAGTTGATAATATCCAAAAGATGGGCTGATGACTTTGGGCACTTTTTAGAACCTTTGTTCTGCAGGTACAATTAACCTATAGTACACACCACTTTGGGAAGGGGAGACCTTGACTCCATTCATTGTTCCTCTAAAATTAGGACCTTTGTTTGCTTATGTGCGTTTGTGCTTTGCATCCATAAAGCATCATATCATTTCTAGTTTCAAGGAATTCAAAAGTCCTTTGCAAATTCAAGAAGTCCTACATTTTAAAGTCTAACAGCTTTTCTCACTTTCCTAAAAGGGAATGTTTGCAATCGACCGTTGAAATTCTTGAGACCATTGCATGGCATTAGCATCACATTTTTGCATTGCATTTATCCCCCAGTTTCTCCTTCTTGGTCCTATCGTCTTCTAGTGTACCTTTGAGTCGTCAAGCTGATTCCTCGACACAGATATCAAACCAGAAACGGAACAAGGATCACTTTGATCCTATTCCCATGACTTACACAGAGCTGTATCCTGACTTAGTTCGACAAGGGCTGATCACTACAAAGGCTTTACCACCTCCTCTTAATCCTCCGGCTGGATTTAGGGCTGATCTCCATTGTGCTTCCCATGAGGGTGCCCCAGGCCATGACTTGGAGCATTGTTTTGCATTGAAGGCTAGAGTATGTGAATTGGTTAGAACTGGAATACTTGATTTTACAGACAGTCATCCGGATGTTCAGAAAAATCCCTTGCCAGTACATCAGAAATGAAGTTTTGTCACTAGGCCTTTTGTTTCTCGTTGTTTGCACTTTCCTTATTTTGTTTAAGTTGTTTGCTTTTAATTATGTTTGTACTTTCATTAATGAAATAAGCATTGCGACTTTTGATTCAATTCATTTCCGTCCATTTATTTGCATCTTTATGCTTTATTTTTCAAATGTTTACTTCTTGTCCAAAATTTTGATATGCTAAGATTGGAGGGAGGATGATGAAAACGTTATACCCATAATTGCTGTCAGTATGCTTTCAATCAAACCTTGTTGACGATGTAAGGCATTGTTTCAATTCCCAAACACTGGAGAAATAAGGAAGTTAATCCCTCGTTACCCCCTTCGAGCCTAGAAGTTGGAGTTTCTTTCGTTACAAAAAACCCACAATTTTAACCTTGGGATGGGTAGTTCTTAGTTAACTTGGTTGTGTGTTCATACGATACACCTTTCATTAACAAATTTTCCTTCGCACACGTCAAACAAGTGTCGAAGATGTTTTCTAATCAAAAGGTCGATGATGGTTCACCGTAATCATTAAAATCAAACAGTCACTTTCCTTCACACAAAAAAATAATATAAAAAAAGCAAAAGAAGCCCGCTAAGTCAAAACCTATGAAGGAGACTTAGGCAAAACTGGGGCATCCCGCTGACTGTAAACTCTAAAATAAACAGTTCAGGCAAAATTTAGGGATAATACAAAGAGATTTTAAATCCTTATCTTGAAAATCCTCAATGTCAAAACAATCAAATGTTATAGTGGAGTAGTGGCTGCCTTTTCATAGGTCCCTTTGACTTCTGAATCATCACTGCTACGATCAATGAAATCCCTAACTTATGGGAACCTGAATGCATAGTATGAGTTAACTGAGCATAGGACTGAAGATCATCACGTAGATTGGGTGGGTACAAATAAATTTTGAGCCTTTATCTTTTGTTTCATAAACCGTGAACCAGGCCACGTTACAACCCTCAAAGGACCTAACTGAAACAGGGTTATTTTGAAAGTATACTACAACAAGGTTGTGTAACCTGACTCCAAAAGATCCTTGTGAATCATTTATTTTGGCAATACACTTTTATTTTAAACTTTGAGTGTCTTGAACCGCCTTGTTCTGACTAACGACTCATGTATTTTCCATCTTTCAAAAATAATTTTTCAAAAATCGCATGAACTTTGCATTACCATGTTTGTATGAATATTTTTGTTTGCAAACTGGCTTTCCTCTAAGGAATTTTCAAACAATGAGAAACTTGGTCAAGTGATCTTATCAGGGGCAAGTTCCTTTTACATCCTGTCAAAGAATTAATTCAAGATTTGTTCAATGCAATATCTTCTCAGATTTGGTTTATCCAGAGAACTGTTCAAGACTCAGACTGGGGCAAGCCCTCCGAGGATACAGCAAAACAGTCGATTCCACGAATCAGACAGCTGAAGCAATTATCAATTCATTTGACCTGGGGCAGTTTACTTGCATAATCCCCAAGCAGTTATTCATCATTCCTACAGTGACTATCAACTTGATACAGTTTAACAGAATGACAGTGATCTCCGTGTTGAGGAATCAGTCCTCCGGTTTTGTCATCTCACAGAAAGAGTCGAGTCTTGTCGTCGACGTCTGCATTTGCATTTGATCATATGTCATAGCATAATTCCTATACATGTGCACATCTTGGGTGTTTTATTCCCCATTTACATTTCTATCTTGGGTGCTTTACTCCCCATTTACATTTCTAGCTTGGGTGCTTTACTCCCCATTTACATTTCTATCTTGGGTGCTTTACTCCCCATTTACATTTTTATTTTGGGTGCTTTACTCCCCATTTACATTTTTATCTTGGGTGCTTTACTCCCCATTTACATTTTTATCTTGGGTGCTTTACTCCCCATTTACATTTCTATCCTGGGTGCTTTACTCCCCATTTACATGTCTATCTTGGGTGCTTTACTCCCCATTTACCTTCTATCCTTGGGTGTTTTATCCCCCATGTACCTTTATCCCGGGTGTTTTATTCCCCGTTTACCAGATATTCCTGGGTTTACCTAACATCATGGTGTTTTACCCCCATTTACTTTTTTTTTCCCTGAGGTCGTGTTTTACTCGCGTCTTACCTTGTGGGCAAAATTTATTTACTTGGCATCATGGGTGTTTTATCCCCATTTGCGTTTTTCTCCTGAGCTCGTGTTTTACCCGCGTCTTACCTTGCAGACAATTTCTAATTTACTTGGCACCTATCAACAATTCTGTGTCGTGTCTACCCGACGTTCTTCCAGATATGACATGTCTTCTTCCCTAGTGCAATTCCTCGATGGGTCGTCCCCTGTGACGTTGTTTCGTCTGTATCCGTGCATTTGTCATTTTCATCATACGCATCATATCAGATTCATATCATATTTAGCATTATAGTTCGTTTTTGTTTTATCCATATCATTGCATAGCACTGCGTCTAAAGGCAAAATTTTCGGTTATCTGTATTTAAATCCCTCCACCATGATTTTTCGAGTCTCCGTTGCTCAAATCACCCGGTGAAGTTATTTAAATAGGGGCAACTGTAATACCCCAAATTTTGCCCTAAGATTTGTCGTCGCATTTCATTGCATTTTTCTTGCATTTAATCAATTACTAACAAATTTGTGTAGTCGTTTGACTTTTTGCAGGTAAATATCATGTGGCATGCATTTTTTTTCTAAAAAGTGAAAATGGCACAATTGGCAAGAGGACATGTGTAAGGAGTTGTGAGTGTGAGAGGTTGAGAGTTTGAATCTCACCTTTGTCACTTTTTTATTTTTTATTATTTTTACTCTAAATTTTTCTATCTTTCATTAAAAAATAACAAAAATAGTTTTTATTATTATTTAATTATTATTTTCGTATTTTAATTAAATCATTTTTTAAAATATTATTTTTTTTCACTTTTTTCTAAATTATTCATAAAAATATCCAAAAAATCATAAAATAAAAAATATTAGAAAAAAATTTTTTTTTTATAATATTTTTGATTTTAGGAATCAATAGGATTATTAGTTTTTATTTTAAGTTTATTTTAAATTATTTAAATTTTATTTTTTCTTAACTAATTATTTAGTTTGGGCTTTAAAATGAGCTTTAGGGACATTATTGACAATTTGGTGTTAACCCTAATTTGTTCCCTATATATACATGTGTTGCCTTGTTGAATAAGAGGGGAGAATAAAAAAAAAACCTAAGAGGAGTGAGTGTCGTTTACCGTTGTTTCTTTTTCTTCATCTTTTACCGTTATTTTTTTTTCATCTATTACCGTTATTTCTTTTTCTTTATCTATTACTGTTGTTTCTTTTTCTTCATCTTTTACCGTTATTTTTTTTTCATCTATTACCGTTATTTCTTTTTCTTTATCTGTTACTGTTACATTTATATATTTATAATTTTTAAATTGTTAGAGTTTATAAATATATAAGATTAATTTTTGATCGAATTATATCGATACGATGTTTGCACATTTGTGTGCATGACGCGTGACATTTGTGTTAGTTCGATCTGGTTGCGATGATCGCATTTTTGTGTGAGCAATAATACTGTTTTTTGCTTAATTTCTTTTTCTTTGCGATAAATTTTGTTTCGTCCGATTTAGATCTGGTTGCGATGAGCGCATTTCTGCGTTAGCAACATTGTTGGGTTATTTGGCACATTTAAAATTCATTATTGCTTTATTATTATTATTATTATTATTATTATTATTATTTATTATTATTATTATCATTATTATTATTATTATTACTATTATTATTATTATTATTATCATTAATTTATTAAAACTTGTTATAATATAAAAATCTGTTTTTTAAAATAAATAACATTAACATCTTTTCCAAATTAATATGAAAACCTATTATTTTTAAGAAAAACTTTTTTTTAGATAAATTTAAAATAATAACTAAAATCTTTTTTAAAATAATAACTAGAACCGTTTTTTAAAAAATATTTAATAATAACATTAAACCTTTTTTTAAAAAAATAAAACCTTTTTGTTAGATAATTAAATTAAGACTATTTTTGAAAAGTTTTTTTTAATAATATTAAAACCTCTTTTTTAACTTAAATCAAAAGCTTTTTTATATATCACAAATAAACAACAAAGAATATCTATAACTTTCGCACTTCCGTTTCATAACTCGTCTGATTACTGTCTGACTCTGTCTACTAACCTTGTGTATTCAATGTGCAGCTTGTTACGTTGCTATTAGCTATTTTAATGTGTTTTTCAATTCAAGTTGTATTATAATTGTATCTGTTTCTCATTTGTAACTTCGCGAACAAATTATCGCGTTTACCTTTCCGCACTTTAATTTCTGCTGTTTGTATGGTTTAAATTCGCGCATTTGCATCGTTAATTTGTCCCATTGCATTCCTCCGAAGGATTAGGTCTAGCCGTTTGGCCGCCACGCCAATAGTCCTCAAAACTTCAAACTACAAACCCTAATTTTCACAAATGCCTCGTCGCAGGCAAAATTACCATGTTACCCCTAGCATTAGGTCAAAGAGCCGCCGCGCTCATTTTAGGGTTTCCCGCCGTGGAATCCCTAATTTAACCCTAAAGCAAAATAATTAATGAAATAAATAAAAATAAAATAAACAAAAGGTTCCCGTAGAGTACTACGGAAGTTTAGGGTGCTAATACCTTCCCTAATCTTAATCAACCCCCGAACCTTAGATCTCTCCCTTTTAGGTTTTTCCTTTCTTTAACCTTTCCTTCAGATAAATCAAAGACCGGTTGTAAATGAATTAAGATTCAAGTTAATCAATAGCTTGACATCCAAATTTCACCGCAACACATACCAATGTACATCAGTCTGAGGTAGAGCTACGAGTCTCTAAGACCACCTCAGTCCATTTATATTTTCTCTAAAAAGATATGTCCTCGGCAAGTGTGCAACAAACCACCTATACAACAGAGGAGCACAACATAGGATAGTCCCATTTCCTTTAAGAGTCATATAGTGAGTAGAGTAGTAGGAATCTCCAAGTAGAGTAGGCACGGGGTTACCATTCAAAAAGATTTGGATAGCGTTGATGTCAACAAACCCTACCACTTCGGGGAATAAAACCAAACCATAGATAAGCAATGCGAGGGTTGCTTCAAAAGCATCTGAACTGTTCTCCTTGGCTAGAAATGAAGCTTTCCTTAACAAAAATTCAGAAGGTAGACCTCTGATTCCTTGCTTGGTAGTGAGATTTGCTTTAACTTCAGAATTTTCTAAGTGGATAGAATCTGCAATGTCCTTTGGTGAAGGGAGCTTCTCCAAACCACTGAAAGACTTCTTTTCTAACACTGGCAGGCCAATATAATATGAATACTACTCCAAGGTTGGGACGAGTTAATAATTAGAAAAGGTGAAACAATGATAAAGAGGGTCATAAAACTGCATAAGGGTGTCGAGGACTTCTTCTTTCATCTTGACCTTAACAATTCCCAACAATCTTCCATAGCGCTTTTTGAAGTCTTCAGGACAAGACACTAAGGTCCCCAATCCTTTCGACTCTGTCAAATTTGGTTTCTTGAAATTGTACTTCTTGGTGTTTCTTTTCCCAAAATCCATGATACCTAAGATTTTTGCAATAAATAAAATAATTGGGCTTCTTAAAACCAACTGCATGAATGCTATGATGAGATGATCAGATGATGCAGAAGTAACACACATACAAGTATTCACATATTCACATATATAAAATGCATATGCAGATGAGAAAAGGTCCTAGGTTTGGGTTACAAGCATGGAGCCATGGCATACCCTTCCCAACAAACATGTATTATGGGTCATTTGTACCTGCACAACGGGTTCTACAAAGTTCTCAGAGTCATCGATAAATATTTTGGATATTATCAACTTACACAACTACTCATGTGAGTCAATAATATTTTCAAGATAAACTCGTCTGAGCGTAGTATTGTATATCAACTATTCGGGACTACTCCCTCATAGCCATCGCACTACATCCTAAAAAGACCAAGTGGGATAAGCGGGTAACTAAAGGTCTTCAGTTTCATGGACTCCCAGGTCAGAAAAAGTAATGACCGTACAACTACTCATACGACATCAGTAATCCCCAAAGGGGCCTCAACTGAGCATGGTGACATCATATGTCAATCATGTTAGGACTACTTCCAATAGTCAACTGTTGATCATACTATAATATTATCATAACTATACACTCAAGTCCAGGCTAGGACTTACCTCACCTTTCAAGGTATTAATCCAATGCACACATGCAACCAAACATAACAGGTATAATATACAGATATTTACAAATATACATGCATAAATCAAGCAAACATTAAAAACACAAATACAAGCAAGGTGGGCTTAACCCTCTCACAACAAATCCCCAGTGAAGTCGCCATTTCTGTTGTAGTGAGAATCAGATATCAAACTATTAAATAATTTTTATCATAAATCATTGAAGTTAACCACCAAGCTTTGATTTATCCAAAGGAAATAGTAAAGATCGAAGAAAACCCTAAGTGCGCTACATAACAACGAAGCTAAAAGATTGCGGGGTTTGGGGATTGGTTATACCTAGGGAAGGTGATAGCATCCTAAGTATCTATAGTACTCTACAGGAGCCTCTTGTTTGATATTTTTGTTATTACTAATGTTTTCTTGCTAATGATTATCTGCTAAGGTAAAGGTGTTAAAGGTAAAGACCTATGGGTATATACACTAACTATGCTCGCCAAGACTTTGCATCTCATGCCTACGTATCCTAACAAGGATGAAATCAGAGCAATCTTAGTTCACCTAACTAGGGTGAAGGAACTCTTGACTATAGTCAAGGTTCCAAGGGGAATAAGTATTCATAACAATGATACTTACATAGAGTTAAAAAAACTCTCTAAGTTTAATTTAAAAGTCCTAACCTGGGGATGACTTTAACAAATATCAAAAGGGGGAGGTGAGTACACATAACAATGGTACACACATAGAGTTAACAAACTCTAGACCTAAGCTCTAAGTTATAGGACTCCTAACAAGGTATGGTAAAGGTCTTGACTTAACAAAGCCAAAGGGATATAGGTTCTAACTTAAGGCTAAGTTGAAGAACCTAATTACTCTAACAAGGTCAAGGGAAGGCTAAAGATGAGCTATCTATGAATTTAAGTCAATAGAGAGACTTTCCTTTGGACTAAAAAACAAAAAGGCAACTCTTTAGGATGAGAGCTAACAAGCTACATCACTTAGGGAAAACTTAACAAAGTTTAAAGAGGTATCAAAAACAAGGTAATATTCACGCAAAAAGCATATAGTCATTCAAGTATGATGAAAACATATGATCATGGTAATAATGGAAATTCACACCATGGGGTTTGAACCCATGCTATGGAGGTTACAACCCAAAACTAGGACCACCTGAGCCACATGCACATGGTGAACAAGGAATGCAAGCATGTGATAAAATAACAAGTGCAACAAATAAATTAGAAAAAAGACCAAAGGGTTGATCAGCAGGATCGAACCTAGGCAAGGCAAGGCAATGAGAAAGGCAAGGCAAGGTTTCTACCATTAGGGTGGCTGTTACATCCAGTAAACATACGCCTTCAACTATCTTTATTTTAAAACAACATCAAATGACCAAATCAGCGCCAAGTCAGCACTATGTCATGTTTTACTGAGTTTCAACTCATCTCCTTCTTCTTCCTTGCTCCTTCTCCTTTCTTCGTGCCCTAACTTCACCATGACCAGATTTTCTTCTTCCTCTAACTCTTTCAAGTCTCAACCATTTTTCATTTTTTAAAAACCAAAGTTAAAGCATTTTTCACAAGCAATAATAATATGACATTAACTCATCCTAAAAATAACTGAGTAAACCAAGAATCACTCAACAACAGTGCAAAATAACAAAGCTTTAACATGTTACAACATGAAATATGTAACTCAAACAACACAACCAATGGTTCAGCCATACAACACATAGTAATGACTACATTTTTGCTTCACAAATGAATCAATAATGGTGCATGAAAAATGAGTTTCGAAGGTCAAAATCTTACCTCTTGAAGCCAGTCAAAGGCTTCTTCGAATGTTCTTGGAGAAAGGAATGGATGTTTTCCTTGGCTTTGTTGATCCTCAGAGAGTTGATTTGAGTGGTTGGTCGGCTTAGAAACAGCCTCAAAGTTCAAACACGTGCCTTTTTGCAACACTGGAGGTTGAAAATTATGGATATGGTTGGGCTTGATAAAGAACTTGTTTAATGGTTGGAACAAGTTCTATTGAGTGTGTAGAGAAGATTTATGATTTTTGTTTGTGAAATGCACGAGGGAAATGACTTTGGCCAAAGGTTTTGCAAAACTGCGGTGTTTTTGCAAGAACTATTAGGTACACAAATACAAGAGTGTTTTGTTATGGTTTCTAAGGTTTTTTATTGTGTTTTGCAATGAGGATTGACCTTCTATTTATAGAGGGAGTGGGAAGTTTAAGGAGTGTTCAAAATCCAACTTTTTTCCAACTATTTACTTGCATTTCAAAAAGCTTGTGATGATGATATTTGTGTGGTTCAAGGGATCAAGTACAAAGTGGTTTAACCTTGAGCATGCTTCTACAGATTAGCTTGTACTTTTGAGGCTGAGGAAGTGGCTCAATGCATAAATTATGGAAGAGCCATGCTTTACCAAAATGGAAGTGATCACTTTATGCCATAAGTTGAATAAACTCTTGGTTTAAGCTTCAAAACCTTGTGTAATCCCTTGTAATTTCGTGTGACGCTCTGATTGAGAAGGATCTTGCAAGTTGACACTCCAAAACATTAAGATTTGCAACAAAAACTTGGTTCTGCATCATGTCATGCCAAGTTGAAACCTTGAAATTCAAGTTTATGGGCCTCACAAAGAGCCGGTAGAAGTGGTTAATTTGGGATCTTAACATAATAGAAAAGAAGTCAAGATTGGGGAACTGCTTCAGTTAGATGTTAAGAAGAGGATGGTAGAGTTTCTTAAGGAGTATGTGGATGCCTCTCAGTTTGAAAAATGTTGGTGCAACATACCAGAGAGCTATGACCATTCTGTTCCATGATATGATGCATAAAGAAATATAGGTTTATATAGACGATATGATTTGTAAGTCAAAGACTGAAGAATAACATATTGATTATTTGTTGAAGTTGTTTCAGCGTTTGAGGAAGTATAAACTCTGTATGTATCCTAATAAATGCACTTTTGGTATCCGTTCTGGAAAATTGTTGGGCTTTATTGTTAGCCAAAAAGGTATTGAGGCAGACCCTGATAAAGTCATAGCTATTCAAGAGATGTATGCACCCACAACATCAAAAATGAGTTAGAGGATTTCTCGGATGTTTGAATTACATCTCTAGATTTATATCCAATATGACTACCAGTTGCGTGCCGATCTTCAAGCTTCTCCGCAAAGGTCAAGATTGTGTATGGACAGAGGATTTTCATAAGGCTTTTGATAGTATCAAAGAGTATCTACTTTAACCTCCTATTTTGTCTCCTCCCGTGGAAGGAAGACCATTGATTATGTATTTGACTGTGCTAGAAGAGTCTATGTGTTGTGTTCTTGGCCAACAAGATGAGACTGGTAGGAAGGAATATGTCATCTACTACTTGAGAAAAAAAGTTTACAGAATGTGAGTCTCGATATTCAATGTTAGAAAAAATGTTGTGCTTTGGCATGAGCTTCCAGACGTTTGCGCCAGTACATGATTAATCATACAACTTGGTTAATATCTAAAATGGATCCAATCAAGTATGTTTTTGAAAAGCCTACTTTAACTGGGAGGATTGCCCACTGGAAAATGTTATTATCTAAATATGACATTAAGTACCATACTCAAAAGGCAGTCAAAGGAAGTGTCTTAGCTGATTATTTGGCTCACCAAACAATTGATGATTATCAACCTATTAGGTTTGACTTCACTAATGAGGATGTTATGTATCCAAAATCCAAATATTGTGATGAGTCGTTACCTGAAGAGGGGTCGGATCATGAATCTCATTGGGGTTTAGTTTTTGATGGATCTGTGAATGCTTATAGCAACGGAATTGGGGCAATCATTATCACTCCTCATGGTTTTCATATACCATTTATTGCTAAGTTTATGTTTGAGTGCATAAGCAATATGGCACAGTATGAAGCCTGCATAATGGGTCTTGAAGAGGCCATTGATTTGATGATTAAAACTCTTTATGTGTTTGGGGATTCAGCCCTAGTGATTAACCATATTAAAGGTGAATGAGAGGCTCATCAGGTCGGTCTAATTCCTTATAAATATTACGCATGGAGGCTGCTCAAATTCTTTAACAAGGTAAAATTTCACCTTATTCTCCGTGAAGAAAATCAGATGGCAGATGCTCTGGCCACTTTGTCATATATGATTAGAGTGAACCGTTAAAATGATATGCCCAAGATTAGTTTTATGCGTCTAAATAGACCTGCTCGTGCATTTGCAGCAGAAGAAGTAAAAGATGATAAGTTGTGGTATCATGACATCAAATGTTTCATCTAGAGTCAAGAATACCCACTTAGGGCATCTTAGAAGGATAAGAAGACTTTGAGAAGGTTGGCTGACAATTTCTTCTTGAATGGAGACATAGTATACAAGAGAAATTATGGCATGGTTCTGTTCAGATGCCTGGATAGACACGAAGCAGACATGTTGGTGAAAGAAATTCATGAAGGATCCTTTAGTACCCATGCCAATGGACATGTTATGGCTAAAAAAATGTTGAGAGCATGTTACTATTGGTTGACAATGGAATCTAGCTATTCCAAATATGTGAAGAAGTGCCATAAGTTCCAGATTTATGCTGAAAAAATTCATGTGCCACCAACTCTTCTAATGTTATCTCATCTCCATGGCCTTTCTCCGTGTGGGGAACTGATATGATTGGTATGATTGAGCCCAAGGCTTCGAAAAGACACCATTTCATTTTAGTGGCCATTGATTATTTTACCAAGTGGGTGGAAGCGGCATCGTATGCTAATGTGACCAAGAAAGTGGTGGTCAGGTTTATCAAAAACCAAATTATCTGTCGGTATGGCATTCCCAGTAAGATTATCACTACTAATGGGTCAAATTTGAATAAAAAAATGATGAAATAATTGTGTGATGAGTTCAAGATTGAGCATCATAATTCTTCTTCCTACAGACCAAAGATGGATGAGGCTATTGAAGCTGCTAATAAGAACATCAAGAAGATTATTCAAAAGATGGTTGTAACATACGAGGATTGGCATGAGATGCTCCCTTTTGCTTTACATGAGTATCGTACATCCATCTTCACTTCAACAGGGGCAACCCCTTTCTCACTTGTATATGGTATGGAATCAGTGCTCCATGTAGAGGTTGAGATCCCGTCAATGAGAGTTTGATGGAAGCTAAATTGACTGAGGCTAAATGGTGTTAGAGTACGTACGATTAGTTGAATTTGATTGAATAAAAGAGAATGATGGCATTCTCTCATGGCTAGTTATATCAACAGAGAATGAAGAATATTTTGACAAGCAGGTTTGACCTCGTATGTTCAGAGAAGGTGACCTTGTGCTCAAAAATATCTCATTTTTTACCGCTAATTCTACGGGAGAGTGGACTCCTAGCTATGAAGGCTCGTATGTTGTTAAAAAAAGTCTTCTCTAGCGGTGTGTTAACTCTTGCAACTATGAATGGTGAAGAGTTCACTCTTCCTATAAATGCAGATGCAATTAAGAAATGCTTCGCCTAAAAAATAAAAGAACAACTCGTTAAGTTGAAAACCCGAAAGGGCGACTTAGGCAAAAATGAGCGTCTCGGTGGGCTGAAAACCCAAAAGGGCGGTCCAGGAAAAAGTTAGATACATAAACAAAAAATAATTATCCCAGTAGATTGAAAACCTGCAAGGGAAATCTAGGAAAAAGTTAGGGATCATGGCAAGTAACTGCATCAGGCCAGACTTGATCACTTGAAGCAACATTGTTCATCAAGGATTCTCATCCTCGTAATTCTCGACCGAAGTCTAAAGCACAGTGGAATTTAAAGTTGTTAGGGATACTAGTGGACATTGTATTTTAGTGTAGCCTTTTCCATGTATTTACCATTTTCCAACTTTGTAATGATCCATGGAGTCACACCATTTGCAGACTACTGCTCTATCAATAAAATTCGGGCCTTAGTTTGCAATTCTTATATTTGTTTCTATTTGCAAAATTTCATTTATTTTTTATAATAATTTTTAAAACAAAAATTAAATGATAATGATATTTTTTTTAAACTACAAAAATGTTTTCCTTTGATTTGTGAATGTTAAAAGGAATGTCCATAGTTACTTCAAGGAATGGTAAGATCTCGAAATGTAGAACTTGATGTTCTCCCAAGCAGAGTTTATTCTTATTGGTGGTATTCCCAGCTAAGCGCCACTTCAAGTGTTTTCCAGTTGAGTACTAAGTTTAACGTCCCTTTTGAATCATAGACTTGGGTTTTCCCAGTTAAGTCTTAATCTAGATTTCCCCAGCCGAGTGTGATTTTCTTCTCTAGCTAGGTTGAAATAAGCAAGTACATATGTTGAAGAATCCCCAACAGGTTTTATCCCATTGTGGTGTTTTCAACAAATATTTCTCATTAAGAAGTATTGAGATAGCAGTCAACTGATGAGTTTCCTCTCACCTTGTGTTGATTTTTAAAATCCCCTGCAGGTTGCTTTATTGCTATGATGTTAACTTCTTATTTCTCTTGAGATTGTTGATCCCTAGAGAGTTCTCCTTGGTAATCGTCAGCTGTTCCATATTATCTCATAGAATATTATTGCAAAGTTTGTCTTATGGAAGATTCTTCTTTCCATCCCTTAGCAAAGTTAATGTAAATTTTATCCCTTTCGGAGGTTGATATCCTTAGGGGAGCTTTGCTTTACATTTTCCTCAACAAGTATTCATCCTACTATGACATATTTTATGAAGATTTCTCGTTTTCCCAATCATAATTCTAGAAATCTTTGTTGCATGATTCCCCTAACGGAGTTCATACGGATTTTTCTTATCCTCAGGAAGAGTCGGAAGATTTTGGTTGTTGTGTTTCCCCAACAGATCTTTCCACTAATGGAGTTCATATTGTTTTCCCTTTGTTGGATTATTGGTAATAGAAGATTGAATAGTGGTTTTCTCCCTAAATAATATCCTTCTCTCCCCAGAGATACACACCTTGTAGCAAGATTTTATTCTTTTGATGGCTATTATTTATCTCCAACTGAAATTCCTAGCAGATTATCTTTCAGCATTGTTGAGATTTAGCCGAGTATACAATTGTACTGTGGTGATTGGTCATCCCCAGTTTTTCTTTGTGTTTGTTTTGTCAGCATATACATGCATACATACATTCATACACGCATCATGCAGATTCATCTTGCATTTCTTTGTGTTTTTACTCACTCTCCTTGGTGTTGTTTTCCCTGCAGAGTGTGTATATTCTCTCCATTATAGTGTCTACCTTTAAGCAGAAAGTGTATATCCTTTCTAATTCCCCACTTAGTTCATTCCTCATGGGAAGGTTTTGCTTTATTTTTCCTTTCCAGCTCATTTATTTGGATATAATTACTCTCCAGTTTAGTTATTTCCTCATTGGGTAGAGTCTTGTTTGATTGTTTCTCTCCAGTTTGTTCCTGGATTGAACTTTGGTCTCCTGCAGCAATTATTTTTAAATCTCTCTGGGCTGTGAAACCTGGATAATGAGAAGGCATTTATTTTTCCTCTTTTAAGGATTTATTTTCCTTGACAGAAATTTGTTTATGTTTCCCCATCAGAATAAAAAGAATTAGTTTCCCCAATAGTGTTGTGATAACACTCTCTTGGAATCTTTGCTTGAAGGCAAGTGGTTTTCTCTTTATTTGAGAAGCTTGCATATTCTCAGCATAATGACAAGTGGCAGTCTCTTTGAGATTCTTGTTTAATATCTCAACCTTTTGTGTGACCTTAAGTGGCGATCTCTTTATTTGAGAAGCTTGTATGTCCTCAGCAAGGTAAACCTCACCCAATAACAAGTGGCATTCTCTTTATTTGAGAAGCTTGTATGTCCCCAACAAGGTAAATCTCACCCGGTAACAAGTGGCAGTCTTTTTATTTGAGCAACTTGTATGTCATCAGGAATCAATTTGTATCTTCATAGTAAATGGCATCTCTCTAGTTCATTCTCAGTAGAGAATTTTATTGTGAAATGTTGGATCCTTATCTGATCAACTCTTTCATCAAATGGAATCTCTTCGAAAAAGACACGTAGGGAAGTTTGGTGAAGTCCATTTTCCAATAAATGGCATCTCTCTAGTTTTTCCTCAGTAGAGAAGTTTGTTGTGAAACCTTTTCCGTTAAATGCCATCTCTCCGAAAAGTATCGAAGGGAAGTTTGGTGAAGTTATTTTCCATCAAATGGCATCTCTGCAGAAAAACGTCTCGAATGGAAGTTTGGTGAAGCTTTGTTTTCCATCAAATGGCATCTCTCTAGAAAATTCTCGTAGAGAAGTTTGTTGTGAAATTTATTTAACTTGCCCGTATCTCTTTTGAAGATCCCCGATAAAGTTATTAATTCCTAATTCCTAGCAAATGGCAGTCCCTTTAGCAGAGACAGTTTGCATTTGGTCCTTTTTCAAGTTTAAAACTTGATTAAAGAAGAAGTTTAGCCCTATCCTTATAGTGGAAGCTTGTTATCATCCGACTTGGTTCGTTATTAGAACAGGTGTTTACATCCTCATGTGAGAATCCTGTTGTAATCCAGTGAATATTTCATCCCCAACAGATGGTTGTCTATTTATTTGAGAAGTTTTTTGTATGATCTGACTTGTCTGCATCTCTTAAGAGTAACCCCAGCAGAGTTCTTATTTTGCCCCAGGAAGTGGCTATCCATTGTGAAGCTTGTTTATTATCCTGTTAATCTTTGTCTACCAAGGATTATTTCCCCAGTAGAGCAATGAATTTAAGATTTCCAACATTTCCAAGTCGCAGTTTCATCTACGCACTTTTTCTACCTGTTGTAGAATTTTACATTCCCCAACTGGATCTCTTTGTTGTTTATCCCCTACAGAGTTTCTTTTGCTAAGTTTCTCCAGCAGTTCTATCTCCTTTTGCATCTTTTTCCACAGAGTTTTGTGTTTGTATTCAGATCATATCATAATCATTTTTGCAGTATCTTAGGGCCAAAAATTGGGTTTTCTGTATTTAAGTATCTTCTATCTCGTCGAGACAAAGATGTCAATCTTCATATCTCTGAATAGAAGAAACTTAAATAGGGGCATCTGTCATACCCTAATTTTTACCCCCTAAGATCCCACCTCATTTGCGTCTTCACAATGCATCAAAATCACAAACTTGGTTCTCCTTTAGCCCTCTCATCCTTGGGTGTGGCTTTACAAAGTTCACCAAGCACCTTTCTTTGTATCTTTTCACTTGTGCTTATATACTTTATATTTCACTGACTACTAATCAAAATATCCAAAAATATGCTTTGTCCCTTTTGTTTCCTTACAAGGTAGGGTAATATATCAAGAACACCAAGCACGATTCATCAGCTAGGGTTTTGCTCCCTCAAGATTAAAGTATGGTCAACCATGGGTTCACAAGGGCTATCTCATCAATTCATGTTCTCTAATCTCAAAAGTTTTAATCTCAAGCATCATTCAATCTCATTTTGACCAAATATACTTAAGGTTTAGTAACTTATTTCTCAAGAAAAGTCAAAGGTTCATGTGTTTATTTCCATGCATTCATCAACAAGTTACCTTAAGCTCTGGTTAATTTAATAAAATTACATTCAAGGAAACAAAATTTTGAGTTCATATGATTACCCATGTGCCATGAAATGCAAGAAAAGTCCAAGTTTACAAGTTGATTCAAGGAATTTTGACCTAAAAAGTCAACATTTAAAGTCAAAGTTCAAAAGATCACAACTCCTTCAATTCTCAATGTTTTTGAATGCTTATTTTTTCATATGAATCATCTCAACATTCTCTTCAACTTCAATTAACATTATAAGACTCAATTATACTTGTAGGACCATCAAAAGTTTGAAGACATTATAGGTCATTTGTGGACTTAGTGAAATTTTGCCTATTTTCAAGTGACTTTTTCTCAACTTTTAAGAATCAAAACTTCTTCAATTTTCAACATTTGGATCTCATTCTTTTTGCACATTATCATTTGTGATACCCTTTACAATATTTCTTCAACGGTCAAAGTCATATTGTGCTTGGAAGGAAATGGAATTCATTGATACATTATAGGTCATTTTCAGCATTTGGACTTAGAATATTTCAAGTTTGGTTTGCCATATTTTTGTGCCAACTTCAACATGACATAACTTTTTTCTCAATCATCCAAATGAAACCTTTCTTGGCATATTGTGATCTTTGTTATAATGTTAACCAATTGCAAAAATAATGGAATCAAAAGGCCTCATGTACAAGATGTTTCATTGCGTTGAACATGGTTACTTAGAATTGAAGTTTTCACCATGATCATAATTTTCACCTCAACCAAAACTTATTTACAAGCCAAATTACCATGTGATTTTCACTTTAATCATATTAAGGGATGTTTACCAAGTGAAAACAACTCAGAATGGCCAAGTTTAGCTGCGTTTTGAGTGACCTCTTGTGCAAGTTTGATCACACTTTTGGTGTTGATGATTTCACACGAATTCTGATCAAAAATCCATATGTGTGAGCTCATTCATCATCTCCTATAAGTAAAGAGCCTTTCTACCTTCATTTCTAAGCTTTTGATAGCCAGAAAACCCCTGTTTCACTCTCAAATTTTTCAAAAAATTGAGCTATCGTGTTTTAATTTCTAGCTTGTTTCAACTCAATTTCTTGATTCAGTTAGCTCCATTGGAATCCTCTGAAGCTTCTGCAAAAATAATGGAATCAAAAGGCCTCATGTACAAGATGTTTCATTGCGTCGAACATGGTTACTTATAATTGAAGTTTTCACCATGATCATAATTTTTACCTCAACCAAAACTTATTTACAAGCCAAATTACCATGTGATTTGCACTTTAATCATATTAAGGGATGTTTACCAAGTGAAAACAACTCAGAATGGCCAAGTTTAGCTGCGTTTTGAGTGACCTCGTGTGCAAGTTTGATCACACTTTTGGTGTTGATGATTTCACACGAATTCTGATCAAAAATCCATATGTGTGAGCTCATTCATCATCTCCTATAAGTAGAGAGCCTTTCTACCTTCATTTCTAAGCTTTTGATAGCCAGAAAACCCATGTTTCACTCTCAAATTTTTCAAAAAATTGAGCTATCGTGTTTTAATTTCTAGCTTGTTTCAACTCAATTTCTTGATTCAGTTAGCTCCATCGGAATCCTCTGAAGCTTCTGCAACAATTCCCAAGCTCTAAGAGCCTCTGAGTCACTCCAACCAAATCTAGTTTTAGAGCTCCTCCGATCGTTTTTGGACAAGGTAGTTTGAGGCTCCATTTTTAATCAAACAAGTTACCACAATGTAGTCATTTACCTTCTAATTATTTCCCTTGACCTTTGCCTTCTGATTGTTTCTCCTAACCTAGCTGGCTTAGGATTTTATGCACTTTTATCTTTATGCTCTTTATTTGATGCTTATCATTTCATATCATATTTGTATTTATGCCTTTTTCTCTTTGTTCACTTGGACTTTCTTTTTCTTTTTTAAGACATTAATAAAGGATTAAACCATTAAAAGACTCTTAATATTTCCTTGGACTATTTGGTGACTATCTTTTTCTTATGGACGTATGGACTTAGAATTAGGTTCTTTGCCCTATGCCTTGGAGTTGTGACTTGAGACCTTGGATCTTATCTAGTACTTTGACCTTGAGAGACCTCTTGTGAAGACTTGGCTTAGATACTTGGTTTTCATCTGATGCTTGTTTATCATTGCTTATCTTGTTGCTTGAGTCCAAAGGATGGGATAGCTTGGTATCTTGGTTAGATATTTCCTTCCTTATCTTTTATTTTATGCTTTAAGATAGCCTTTTCATCTCCTACCCTTCTTCAATTTTCAAAATCTTCTCCCTTTTTCAAAACCTTCTTTTTTCAAACTAGAACCATTTTCTTAATAAACCTTGACTTTGTCACGTGCATTTTCAAACTCATTTTCTTAATAAATGCTAATCAATCTTAAGCATATCAAAACTCATTTTCTTAATAAACTCATTTTCATAAGAGTTAAAAATTACTTAACTCATTCAAACCATTTTGTGCCTTTTATGCACTGTTCCTTTTAACCTTTTCATAAGTTTTAGACATGAGTCATTTCCATAGTTGAGATGTAATTCTCCTATCTCTATAGTTGTATTTAGTGTTAATTCTTTTCCACTTGAGAGAGCTAGTGGTATACTTGTTGATTTTAATCCAAGTTGGAGCCTTTCTCAATAGTGATGCAAAGGTACATTTTCATACACTTTTAGGTGACTAGTTAAGTATTCTCCTTAAAATGACAACTTGTCTTCCCATTTAAAATCAATCAAAACAAATTTCTTTTGTATTTTTACCCCGAACTACGACGTTTTGATCCTCCATTTCACTTTGTGGATACGTAGGCACGAGACTCAGGAAGTCTTGTTAAACACAAAATCTTAAAAAGTACTTCTCTTCTCACATCCACCATCTTTTTCAAACAACACCTTTTTAATTCAAGCACTAGATTTTCAAGAGGTTCCTATAGAGTACTATAGACGTTTTGGGTGCTAACACCTTCCTTTTGCATAACCAACCCCCTTACCCTTGACTATATTTTTGTTAGTTTTTTTTAAAACTTCTTTGGGTTTTGTTCATTATTTTCCCCATTCCTTTGGAAAAATAAAAATGCGGTGACAACTCTTCCTTTATGAGTTAAGTTAATTTGCTGCTAGCGACGAGTAGGTACTAGGAAGAGTTTATGGTATGAAATTTCTCGACCTATAGCGAAAAAAATCATTAGAGAAGAATGCTGCTAGCAGAGGGTGGAGAAGTCGTTTGGTTATCAAAATTATGTATAGAAAGAAGATTCGTCTTACCGGTAAATGCTTTATACTAAACCTTGTTCTCTATCTGGTAGCACGCAGACAATAAATAACTAGGACAAATTTATTGCAACTCTTCCTAATCCGAGTTTAAGATGGAATAAGACCTAGCTTAATCTCAAATTTTCCCGCTACATTAAGGTCGCGTAATAACTAATGATTAATACTTGAGGATGGTCGACGAAACTTGGGTGGACGACTCTTCTAGTTCCAATATTTTAGTTGACCTCAAATCTGCATCGTTGTGGCTGTGAGGCCTTGTTCTCTTTTGTAGAGAGAAACTTCATAGCTTTGTCTTTTAGAAAAGGCGTCCCATTGTGCATGGCTAATATTAGTAATAACCATCTGTCATATTGGTTGTCGGTCAATTGGGGGTAGCGGCAAGTTTAGTGCATTCGAATAGGTTCTTTTTGATGCCATTGATGATAACCTCTCGAAAAGTATAGTGATGGGGGGTATGCTTGTCGTTTACCTATGTGTTTTCTCTTCAAATGGCTTCAACGGGTCCTTACTATCGTGTTAGTGAGTGGTAAGATTAATATATGCCAAACAGAGTCGGCCTTTCTTGTCGATGG
Organism: Lathyrus sativus; assembly: GCA_963859935.3. NCBI lineage: Eukaryota > Viridiplantae > Streptophyta > Magnoliopsida > Fabales > Fabaceae > Lathyrus > Lathyrus sativus. The sequence goes on from OZ012737.1 coordinate 231,992,793, forward strand.
GTATTATGCGTTCATATTCTCAGATACCGTCCATCTCGAGTTATGCCGAGCTATCAGGATTTCTTTTGCCGCTGGGGTCATGGTTTTGAGGAAATTGTATTGGAGATTTTGTTGACCCTTTCATGACGTTAGGCATTCCGACTTCCTTTCACCTTGTGTTTGTGTGGATGTAAGTAAATTCAACTACGGAAACTCCCCTTTGATCGGTGATTCTTTGCAGCCTTATTGATGCCAGAAATTGGAAGGGTGTCAAGTTGAAATGACACACAGAGGCTTTAAACATAGATCATTATCCCCTATCTTGGTGTTTCGTTAAAGGAAACTAACTTTCCCATCCGATAAGATTTGATCGTGAAAATTCACGAGAACCAATAGTCAATTCTCATAGAGGGTGTCACTATTTCGGATCGAAACTAGGATTATGATTGAATTATGAGGTTTGACTCTTGATGTGGTGTTACAAGTCTGCGATGTAGTGGATCCCAAGGATGAACCTGCAAGATTAGCAATTCAACGTCCAAGTTTATAATGAGTCCAAAAAAGAGTAGAGTGAAGTATGAAAAGTGTAAATATACATTAGATCTTACTCATGTGAGGGTATTTATATCTTTGGACTGATTTTGTTGTCTAAACTTCTTAAGAGTCTTAAATAAACTTTTAATAATTTTTCTTAAATAAGTTTTTTTTATTAGGCATAGTCGAGATAATTCAATATATTTTAATTATTAATTTATAGGATTTGAAATATGTATTTCTATAAATACTTTCTAAATTTTAATAATTTTATTATATCCAACTCTAAAATCCAACTCACATAAAACTTTTAATAGTTAAAAAAAAACAATATGTAAAAAATAAATGGAGTTAAATTCAAATAAAGTACAAACAAACTATTAACATTTCTTAAACCTTACTAGATTAACATTTCTTAAACCGAGATTTTATCATCACATAACTAAAACATAATTTATTAATTAAATTACCAAGATATAAGCTAACCTTATTATATATTTCTCCCCACCATTTTAATGAGAAAAAGGGCAAAGGAAAAACAGAAAACTAGACAAGAGAAAGGACTATTTGTCCGACCTTAGACCTAAAAAATATACAATACAACATTATAAAAACATATTAACAAGCCAATTGATCCCTAAAAGAAGATATTTCCTCAAAGATGGGAAGTCTTCTTGATCTAATTGGACTCCACACATTAAGCAACCCATCAATTCCCTTCACAAGATCATCATCAAGCCCTAAATCATCCATAAACTTAGGTTGTGGCAAGTTTGCATTCAACTCTATAAGCAATTCTTCAGCTCTATTTTGAGACTTGATTTCATCAGAACCTTGAAGTTTTCCTTGCAAAACTTGTTCAAGAACTAAATAAGCTTCTTCATATCGAGATTGTCTCATTAAGCATAAGGTCAAATTTAAAGCCTTGTTGGCATCAGCATCTATCATTTGGGCTTTCTTGAAAACTACCTCAGCCATCATGTAGTTTGTCTTTTGCATGTAGGCCCAGCCCAAATTTCCCTATAGGATTAATACATGTTTTAAGGAGTCAATAATCTAAGCCAAAAAGAAAAGATTGCAAAATTAGATTTAAAAAAAAGTGAATGATTTAAGTACCAATAATCTGGCCGTTTCTTGCTTGATTGAAACTTGGAACTTCTTGCCATGAGAACGGGCAGTCTTTGTAGTCCTTCCATTAAAGGCCTCTCCTTGATAGATAAGTCTTAGCTTTCTTTTCAATAAGTCAATTTGCTCCTCAACTCTTCCACATTTCTGTTTAATTACCACAAAAACTATATTAGATTCATTCATCATGAGTTATTTAATTAACAAACTAATCCTTACTAAAACTCGACAATTGAGATTAAACAATATTATTACTGATATTACTACGAGTTTACACGGTTAAAATCAATAAACTTGCCGATTTTATTCAAAAATAATATTGCAAGAGAGTTATCACAAAACTGAAACTTAATATGGTAAACCTTCTTCACTCCCACTGCAGTGAATAACATTTCATAATGAGTATGAAAAGACCACGGGGACTAAAGCTATTCAATGAAATTTCATATACTTTCAAACAAAAATAACTAATTTCTGGAGATAAAGGGTGTGATGCCTACGTTATAAAAGTTTCATCAATTTTTTAGCATACTTACAACATGTAAGGTACATATATCAGTGACTAGTAAAACAATTTTACAACACTAATCACAGTATAATTAGATCGATGGCAATTTATACTCATTTAAAATCCAAACATAAATCTGTTCTAAAGATATTTATCATCAAATTATAAAAGGCTTGATAGTCAAGAATCCATATTACACAAAACAGACAATAAAAAATGGGACGAACTTGATGAACTAAAACCACACTTAATGTGTATTAACAAAAATTACACTTATGAGTAAAAATCACTCTGATATTAAATTGTGTCAGACCATAAATTTCTTGTTTGTGCTCTGATAAATTACTCTAACACGTAATCAGTATTTTGTGAGTATGTACTCTAATAAATCACTATGATATATATTAACTAAATTTATTATTTGTGTCACCCATTCGTGTCTTATCAATATTCTGTTATATGTTTGTGTTCTGATAAATCACTAGAACACATTAACTAAAGTTATTAGTTGTGTCAGATCACCGAATCTTTTCTGTGTTGTATTCCTGTAAATCAGAGGTAATTTACTTACTCTACATAAAGGATTGTAGATATGAAACATTATATAAAAATACCTTGTAAAGATCTAAAAGAACATTATCAAGGGATTCTTGAGAATGTTTGGAGCAAAGACCTCTAAAAGATTTGATGGCTTCAATAGCTTCTTCAGTTCTATCTAATTGCTTCATCACAACAGCCATATCCTTCAAAGCACTATCCACTTTGTCTCCGACATTAATCGCCTTCCAAAAGTACACTATAGCTGCTTCTGGATCTTTATCCACCAACTGAATTCATACACATTCATATCAGTATTCAATATTAAACCTTAAATCTGCATAATAATTACTTCAAATTTTCATCATGTAATGAACCAAAGAATTTTAAAAAATAGAAATGAAAATCTTAAAGAAAAAAAGATTCTGTGAATCTGTCTGATTCTCTGAATCTTAAAAAAAGACCATAGGATTGAGTTATAGTTACTATGCCACAGTAAAATTTGGTAAAAGTAAATCTGAAAAGTTGAAAATGTCTTGCACTTAAAGATAAAGTCAATAATTAAAAATAAAGTGTAATAAACAAATAATCACTAAAATGCAAGATAGAATTAAGAGAAAATGGTGCAATTTTCAGAGACAAAATGATGCAGATAATTTCAATTATGCAGGAACAATAAAAATCAAAAGTGAAATTTTCAAAAGGGTACAGATACCATACCTGAGCATGTTTGGCTTTGACATAAGGACTATCACCAAAAGGAACCTTATGGATAACATGATAAAGATCATCTTTCTTTCCTTTAGAATTTTTCTTCAAGACACTAACTCCTTCCATTTTCTCTCACTAAAGGTAGATATTCTTTGTTTGGAAGGCACATGCACCTTGTGATGAAGATGGGAAAGATTCAGTGAAGAAAATGAGGGGTCTACTCTCATAAAGAAAAGCTTAGGACATAGGAAGATAATTTATACAAGGAACTTGCAACGCTAACCACTATGAATGTGGATGGAATTGAGGCTATATTCTTTATAACATCACGTTACCAATGCTAATTGATTTTTGACACGTGGCATTTTTTTGTTTTTTATTTTGGTTTTTCGTTCTATTGTTTGAGTTCTTTAATAATAATAATAATAATAATAATAATAATAATAATAATAATAATAATAATAATAATAATAATAATGTATTTAGTCCATATATAATTCAAATACATTGTCTTTGAATAATGTATGCTCCCTCTCAAATAGAAGTTTTTCCATCCAAATTTACTTGCATTGTCGTTGGATGGTCTCAACGAAACACGTCACCTGAAAACCCTTGTCAGGAAGACTTTCGATACAAGGAGTCCTAGTCGAACCAGACTCTGATACCACTGTTGGATCATGAGGAGGTCCGAGGATCAACACATCGGGCTTTTTAGGAGTAACTACATAAGTGAGAGAGACACCACATATTAACCAAAAATCTTAAGACATTGGTCTATTGGTCTTCTCACTTATAAAGTGTTCAACATTCACTTTTTCATCTGATGTGAGACTCACACTCACACTTAATATACCAACAAATTCATATCTTCTATAGGACTTCCATTAAAAAATTTTAAGCACTCTAACATTGTCTTCTCGAAGTAAAAAAAAAGAAGTAAGTGTAAGTTTCTTTAATCCATCTGATAGTGTCTCATAATCGATCTGTCACACATAAAATCAAATTGATTATTACTAACTTAAGAAATATAAAAATTTTAAATAAATTTTAAATTTATTTTAAAAATTCAAAAATAAAACAACAAATATAAAAGAATTTAACTGATATATACTGACAGTGTAAAGATTTTTTACACTGTCAGTTAATCACAACCGTTGATTTTTTTAGAAAAGTTTAACTTTAATTTTAATTACTTGTAAAATAAAACTTTTTGAATCTTACACTTTCTAATCACTTATAAGTAAATTTGAGTTTTTTTTAGTTCATGTAACAATTGATGTATGTATGATATAAATTTTGGATTATTTAATGGTAGATAAGATTAAATTAGGGATATTTTTTATTAATTGTTATACACCGTTAGTGTAAAAAGTTTTATACTGTCAATGCATTATAATCATTCATTAGTATTATTTTACAAGTAATTAAAATTAAAGTTAAACTTTTCTAAAAAAATCAACGGTTGTGATTAACTGACAGTGTAAAAAATCTTTACACTGTCAGTATATATCAGTTAAATTCTTTTATATTTGTTGTTTTATTTTTGAATTTTTAAAATAAATTTAAAATATATTTAAATTTTTTATATTTCTTAAGTTAGTAATAATCAATTTGATTTTATGTGTGACAGATCGATTATGAGACACTATCAGATGGATTAAAGAAACTTACACTTACTTCTTTTTTTTTACTTCGAGAAGACAATGTTAGAGTGCTTAAAATTTTTTAATGGAAGTCCTATAGAAGATATGAATTTGTTGGTATATTAAGTGTGAGTGTGAGTCTCACATCAGATGAAAAAGTGAATGTTGAACACTTTATAAGTGAGAAGACCAATAGACCAATGTCTTAAGATTTTTGGTTAATATGTGGTGTCTCTCTCACTTATGTAGTTACTCCTAAAAAGCCCGATGTGTTGATCCTCGGACCTCCTCATGATCCAACAGTGGTATCAGAGTCTGGTTCGACTAGGACTCCTTGTATCGAAAGTCTTCCTGACAAGGGTTTTCAGGTGACGTGTTTCGTTGAGACCATCCAACGGCAATGCAAGTAAATGTGGATGGAAAAACTTCTATTTGAGGGGGAGCATACCCATAAAAATGGATTGACTCACACTTGAGGGGGAGATTCTCAGTATATCAAGTGTGAGTATGAGTCCCACGTCGGATGAAATAGTGAATGTTGAACACTTTATAAGTAAGAAGACTCATAGATCCAATGCCTAAGATTTTGAGTTAATATGTGATGTCTCTCTCACTAGTTGTGTGGTTGCTCCTAAAGTCCGATGTGATGATCCACTGACCCCTTCATTACCCAACACAATTAAAATTATTTTATTTGAACTATCTAATATATGTATAAGAGGGTATCGACTAGTGTGCAGAAACTCCATTGTGTCTTGGTTCTAGAAATATTGTTAAATCTTAACCCATGCATGAATTTCTTCATCACTTGTATCTATACAAATGGAAACTCGTGTGCAGATTCTCTAACAAATTTTTGTTTATACATTAGTAGTTATACCTTTTAGAACCAATTGCCTGCTTCTTTGTGTAAGAACTTGATTAGGAACAAACTTAGCATGTCATGTTATATTTTTTTTTTCATTAAGTTGAATTAGTTATTGGTTTGTTATAGTTTTTTGTTTCTTTATTTTTTTTTCAATAAAGTTAGCTAGCAGCCTTGGCTACTTTTCTTTGCCAAAAAAAAAATGCAGAAACAAGATGGAGAGATGGACGATATCTAGTAAGATTAGGATTGCACCAATATTCAACTCTAAACTCATATCTTTTTACTTAAATTTTTAATATACTCACGAAATATATCCAAGAGATATCACTAAGATATATGTTTTTTAGAGATAATATAGTCATACTTGGAGAGTCGAAGAAAGATTTAAATGAGAGGTTAGAGACTTAAAGACGAATCTTAGAAATTTATGACTTTTACCTAAACAGAAGTAAGAAAGAATAGATGGAATGTAAGTTTAGTAAAAGGAGAAATTATTTTTACCTAGAGGTGAAAATTTGAGATTATATCATACCATAAGTTACGTAGTTTAATTATTTTGAGTCGTTAATACAAAACAATGGATAAATAGAAGGGGATATAAATCATTGATATCAATTTTGGTGGTTGAAATCAGGGGTGTCAAACAGGCGTGTCCGCCCCCGTTCAAACCCGTCCTGCAAAATCCCGCAAAGAACGGGGCGGCTGGATGGGAAAAGTTGAGGATGCGGACCTAAAATCTTGACCAGCCCCGCATTAAAAGTGAGAGCGAGAACAGGGCAGGTCTGCGGTCTCTACACATTTTAAGTCTAAAAATACAAAAAAAATTGTTATAGTGTGTGTATGTGCCCTCAAAAGTGCACAAAAAACGGGATGGGATAGGGTCGGGGCATAAATATTTGACCCACCCCGCACTAAAGTGTGAAAAAACGGTCATGACCAATGGATCGGACTCATTCTGCCACCCCTAGTTGAAACAGAGGAGGTGCTTAGGGGTTTTACATGCCATAAAAGTATTGATCAAGTTAAAGATAATTTTTTATCTGACATTGGTAATCATGCGATGTTTTTCTAAACAAAATGTTAGGAATTAAAACAATGCAAAACTAGATCAGATAAAATTAGAAATGAAGATAATGTGTTGGATGTGGAGTAAAATAAGATGGGATAAAATTAGAAATGATAATATTTGAGAAAAAGTATCGAGGCAGCATCTATAGTAAAAGAAAATAGTGAAAAATAAATTTACGTCATTTAAACATGTAGATTAAAATAAGTGGAATCAAATAATTAGAAGTGCATAAAGAGTTAGAAAACTATAACTAAAATTATTATAAAATATCTCGAGATTAACAAATTAAATTAAAAAAATTATGACCCTTAATAAAATGCATATTTTGATCATGTAGCCAACTCGGCTTAATTGTTAAAATTTTAGATAAATTTCAATTTCGGTCTATTTATTTTATCTCATCACAAATATTTATTATATTTCAAATTGAAACAGTTTTGATCATCTTCTCATATTTTTGCACTTCAAAATAGTGATTTATTTATTTTTAAATGATATGTCACATGCGAAACATGACAAATTATCATATATGAATTTTTCGTGGTATTTTAAAGACAAAATATATAAATTACACCATATTTAAAAAATGGGCACATCCTCAATTTTCTATGTAAAAAGGTGAGAAAAGGGCCCCCCCGTAAATCTTTGTGAAATTTTAAAGCTAAAAAATATAAATTACATGTCATTAAAAAATAAAAATATCATCAATTTTGAGTACCAAATATTAGAGGAAAAATAAAAATATTTGAATTTAAAATAACAAGACTATTTCCATGAATAAGGTAAAATAAATTGATCGAAACTATAATTTAACTTTAATTTTTTTTTATATTTTGATCTTGATTTTAACAATATCTAAGTAATTGTTTATGTAAATATGAGAAATTAACCGTTGTTATTATTATTAAGTTTATATGCATTATTACTTTTATTCTTAGATATAAATATAAAAATGTAAACTAAATAAGCATAAATAGAACAAAGAATATACTTTTATTTATAAATTTGAAAATATAAGATATAAGAAAAACAAATAATTAAAAAATTGATGTAATTACTCTTAATTTTGAATCACATATATCAACTTTTTGTATAATATTCTAGAAAAATAAAAGTAAAATATTATTTTTGATTCCTTAACTATACTTCGAGATAATTTTGGTCCCTTAATTTTAAAAAGATTCATATTTATCCCTTAATTCTTCAAAATATTTTAAATCAGTCCTTTTTTATTTATATAACGATGAATTTATCGACTGATTTTTGAATTTTTTTCGCTAATAAGAGAAGAAAAAAAACTAATATGAAACATTTTTAAAAGTTAACGGACCAATATGAATCTTTTTAAAGTTAACTATCAAAATGAACCTTGAGATATAGTTAATAGAACAAAAAAAGGTATTTTGCCAAAAATAAATAATATATTTAACAATATGTTAATAAAAAAATTTATATAGTAAAAATGAGTCACACAATAAAAAAGTTGACTTCAAATTAAACTTTCAATTACAGTGTTATTCAATTCCTTTTTCAGTTGTATACTTAATTATATTTAATGTATTTTAGAGGTTATTTTTGTCACTTCCTCTTCGAGCTTCTGATACACGACCCGTTGCTTCTCCAACTCGGAAACGGGATAGGTATTCTCGTTGTTGAGGACCAGGGCAACCTTCAAAACCCTCATCAGGGAGGCCGCATCCTGAGCCAGTGCCTTCCTCCTGCCCGCCGCTTCAAGTCCTAGGATGGCCGAAGAATCTGCCTAGGGCACGGCTAAAGAAGGAAACAACACGAACTTGTCATCGACACCCCCCCTTCTCTTGCCAGATCTACCTCTACGAAATCATCTACTCGATGGCTCTTCTTGACTGGGGTGTCCCTGTCATGTTGAGGAGAAGACTAGTCACCACTCGGGGAGGAAGAAAAACTGAGGCCAGATTCAACCTTCGATTGGGTCTTGAGGGTAACGAGCATGTTCTTGGAACCCCTCTTTCTGCCTTTCACAACATTCCCCTTGGCCATCGCCATCTTGAGCTCGCGTTCCTGAAGGTTTGACATGTTACCTGCGACAAATGACGAACACAGGTCAGTACAGCAAGAAAGAATAAACACAAACAAATTAAAAGAAAAATAGCTACCTAAAAGTAGTATAGCTTACTCGGCGGTATCACACTCGAGGAGCTCCTTCGTATTAATGAACTGGGACTCGTATATGGCTTCACATCGCTCGTCGAGGACAACCTCCCCTTTTTGGTCAACCACACAACAGGAATGAATTCGTCGACAAACTTCACTAATTTTTCAAAGCCACGCTGGTCCTCGGGGTCCAGCTCGTTATGCTTCGTGATGTAATAGTTTATGCTCTCATCAAACGGGGCTTAATCTATTGAAGAGCGAACCTCGAGACCCTCTTCGTTACCTCGTTTTCATCCTCATCAAGACATGCACTTTCGTCTTCCTCGAGTACGGGCATGTGCTTGAACATGGAGTCGATGGCTGTAACACCCCCTTTCTATACCCCCAAATAAACAATCAAATCATTTAGGAACTTAATGAAAAGAATTCTATCAGAGTATAATTATAACATGGTATAAAAGAGGCACATCACATTACCATCGAAACGAAACATAAATAATACCAGCTCACGAAGATATGTAACAAAAGGGGTAAATCTCAACTAAAAACAAAGCATAGCGCTTAAAACCCACACATCAACATTTAGAATAAAGCGGAAACATCTAAACATTGAAATCACTTCATTAACATAAGCATCATATACATCGTTCATATTAATTCAATTCATCAGTTGAGTTTACAAAACGTTCATCAGCAGATACATACACAGATGCATCACAAAAGAATCAAAATAATTCCTAACTACCCAGTGTTACATATCAGAGCCATCTGACCAAAAGAAATGAACACTCGCTTCACAAAGACTCCAGCAATCTAATCTGCAATGCCTCATAGAGCATTATAAAACAGCATAAGGGTGAGAAACAATATCATAATACATAATGCACATAAACATATATATATATATATATATATATATATATATATATATATATATATATATATATATATATATATATATATATATATATATATATATATATACACACACACACACACACACATAACGTCCTAAAACGCCTTCCACATTCTCACCACAACTCATCTCACTACACCGTACATCGCAATGTATTCACACTTAACTATTTACAAATAGAGCACCAAGCATATACAATGTGCATCAACAATGTTTATATCAATTCTTAAACATGCATACATATACACATATATTCACACATACATGTATATTCAAGCCTTCCATTCATGCCAATTATCAACAATCTACATAAACATCTACATTTATGTTTATTCACCATACATCATGCACAGATGTCTACATGCAACTCACAGAGACCGACACACGACTCTATGCAGATGCAAATGCGGTACCGACTCATTTCAGCATGTTCAATTGAAGAACCAAAATAACCATCGCTCACACCCCACATGGGCACACGAGGTTCTGCATATTCACCGAGGAATCAATAAATAACCATCGCAACATACGAGGTTCTGCAGATTCACCGAGAAATCAATAAATAACCATCGCTCACACCCCACAAGGGCACACGAGGTTCTGCAAATCCACCGAGGGATCAATCGACACAAGAATGCATACCATGATACTTCACATGCAACATGACTCATGACACTCTTGGAATGCATACATGTTTACCAACATACTCATGCAATCATCACATTCGTCGCATATATTCATTATGCATTCAAATATATGTATCACAAAGCATATATATATTCATCATCCATTCACACCAATTTTCATACATGGTTCACATTCACAATCAATCTCGCCATATATTCATGCAATCATCACATTCGTCGCATATATTCATTATGCATTCAAATATATGTATCACAAAGCATATATATATTCATCATCCATTCACACCAATTTTCATACATGGTTCACATTCACAATCAATCTCGCCATGCATCTCTACTTAATTCAAATAATGCACAAAATTGCCAAACGACCACATTTCACACCTCACAAATCACAAACTAGGATTCACACCATACGGTTACCACAACACATATAACAATATATAATTAGTCATCTCAGGCAAGGAATGATCGCAACCAAACCACACAACCGATCCACGAATGCAAAACACAAGGAAAGAAAATATGTTGCTGTGTTCGCTAACCTTCGCCTGGCGAAGCCTCTGGCGAACCTTCGCTACTCTCATTCGCTTGGCGAACTTGCCAGCAAAGACCACTGGGATTTATTCTGGAATTACTCGCTAGCACTCGCCAGCATACTCTCCTGGTGAACCTTCGCCATTCTCATTCGCCTGGCGAACTTGCCAGCGAAGACAGCGTGGATGCTTCTGACTTGGTTCGCTGTTGCTCGCTGGGCTTCGCCCGACGAAGCTTCGCTGCCATTCGCCTGGCGAACCTGCGAACTCAGAACTCTCATGGCTGTCCAAAATCCCAAACCTCACAAACCGACCGATTTAATCCAAATCAGTTCCAGTAGTACAACCCACTTATCACCCGACTATACTACACCGTCTATTCCAAATTCTAACCGATAAAACTCAGTTTCTACCGATTAAATCAACTTCCGACCTAGAAATGGAAACATAGAAAACAATCCAACAAATCCAATCTAGCACATACATGATCATACACATTATGAAGATGATAAAACTTCTCACCCTTACCTGATTAATCGCAAGCTAAGGTTGATTCTTGATGATTCTAGGTTTTGCTCCACTTTCTCTTCTTTTCTCTCCTCCTCTTTTCTTTCTCTTGTTTTTCTTCTTAATGTTTCTATCTTTCTCCTTTCTCTCTATATCACATATTCTATTTATTTCCTCCCAAATTCTTTCCACACACGTATCAATTAATTCTCACAAAATATCCACTTAATATTATCACTAATGCCCAAAATACCCTCCAACCTATTTTTACCCGAAACTCTCAAAGTCGGCAAAAATAGCTCAATATGTAAACATAACATATTATCACACAAATTCCACATAAATAAAATAATCACTTAAATAAATCAAATAAGGACTCAATAAAAATGGGAATTCAGAATCAGGGCGTTACAACTCTCCCCCACTTTAGAAATTTTCGTCCTCGAAAATATTACCTGATTCAAACAGCTCTGGATGCGACTCACACATCTTATTCTCCAATTCCCAAGTCATATTTCCTTCCGCGGCACCTCCCCATGCCACCTTCACAAGCGTGATATCCTTACCTCTGAGCCTCTTAACTTCACGGTCCAAAATCCTAACCGGTAAAACCTCAACTGTAAGATTATCCCTCACTTCCATATCATCCATCGGAATCACATGTGACGGATCCGGAACATACTTCCGAAGTTGCGAAACATGAAACACATCGTGCAAATTCGAAAGTTTTGGAGGCAACTGTCGCTACTGCGAAAATCGGCGCCCGCTGAATAGAAGAGTCGCCACCGTGCGTTATTTATCCCAAAGGAGGGAAAGGAAACGCTCGAAGTAAACCTAACGTAAAGACGGGAAAGGAATGGTCATCGCAACCAAATCCTGGATTCGGGAGTCGGTTACGCAAGGGGAAGGTATTAGCACCCCTCACGTCCGTCGTACTCGACGGGATCCACGCTTGTTTTCTAGTATGGATTGTTATTCTATCTACTCTAAAGGTCAAGGGTTAAAAGAAAATGAAATGACTCGGCAAAGTATCGCACTTTATGCCTACGTATTCCCGTCTGAAACGAGAAATCAGAGTCGACGTAGTTCGCCTACCTACGGGAAAGGAGGGGAAGGTTGCTCGCTAGGATATCGCATCCTATGCCTACGTACTTTCATACAGCATGAAAGATCAGAGCAAACGTAGTTCGGGCTACGGAAGACACAAGCTTGTCTGACTGTTTTTTATCTCCTTATGAAAGGGGTTTTTTCTGATTAAGAGTCCAAGCGGACAAAAATGACACTTTGATGTTTGTTTTCAGTCTTTTACGCAAGAACTGTCTTTTATGATGTTTGCAATCTCTGACGCACTAGAGACTATGATTTGAGGGTGACTAAGTCGTAAGTCACCCTAAGGGTAACACACTAAGTAATCAGATTACTGAAGAGTGACCCTCCAGCAACCTTTCTCAAATAGCTTAAGGCTCGTAGCGTACGACATCGATTATCCTTATTACTGTGTTTCGAATTGTTCTGAGATAGAAGAGAAAGAAGTCTAAAAAATCCTAGGGTTTGAAAGGGGAATCAAAACTACCCTAATGTTGTCATGCATGGATTACAACCTAATGTCTGTCATAATTCCCTCCTGCGCAGAGGAAATCAGAGATCCTAGGGGATAAATGGAAAAGAAACAACAAAAATATAATAAACAGTAAAATGCATGAGATGCAGCAAAACAAGCAAGGCAGGGGAGTCCCACTCAACCTCGAACCTAAGAAAGCAACAGGCAAAGTGAATCAAATTCACTTAAAGCCTAAAGGGCAAGTAGCACAAGCCAACAGACAATACAGAGAAAAACAAAAGATACAGAGGAGGCAGCCCAAGCAGCAACAACAAACTCCTACAACAAACGGCAACAACACGCTCTGAACAGCAAAGTTGAAATGACAGTAAAGGTCTTATCTTTGAGCTAGATTCCATCTTCAAGCTTCTTCAATCTTCATCTCCAAGCTTTAGCAAGCACACTCCAAGAAGAGATTTGTCATCAAGATCAAGTTGCAATGTTGGCATACTTGCTGAAAACCAAAGGAATTCAACAAGAACCAACATCGAAGTGGAAGTGTATCCTCAAAAGTTCTACTCTCTAGGGTATGCCCCACTTCCCTCCTAAGGAGAGATGGAACTTCCCTAAGAGGACTTTGCATCATAGGATAGAATAGAAGCAAACAATGCATTATATGTTTGATGGAAGAAATGAGCTAATTCTACAAAAGCTCTCCCTAAAAGCCTAATTCTACCAACTCCTAAAACAAACTTAAAAGAGAAAGAAAGCTCCACTCCAAGCCCCACTCTTCAAGCCAAAGCATCTTCATCATGTCCAGAAGCTCCTCTAAAAAGGAATCCAAAGTCTTCAAGCTCCAAGTCCACCAAACGCTCCAAACAAGGCAAAGCACTCAAGAGAGGACACCGAAAACAACAATCATTTGCAAAACCCAAAAACAATATCAAACTAAATTGTAAAATTCTAATAAAATTCCTATGTGAACATGCATGTTTGAACATTATAACATTCCAAAATCAGGACCTAAATCAATTTCTAGGTCATCTAAACAATTACTAAATGAAATTTGGTCATGGGAAACCATTATTTGGGAAGTCTCTAAACTACACGCCTAAAACAGAATCTAATCAATTTTACAAATTCTAATAAAATTCCAGGGGAAACTTATGGATATCCTCTAAATCATATCGAAAGAATCAGCTCAAAAGCATAAAGCATCAAAGAGAACAAAATTAAACAAACAGCAATAACAATTATGCATAACAATAGATATTAGCACAAAATAAAATTCGTAACCAAATCAAATAAAATCCTAAAAATGCAAACTCAACTTCTACAGTTTCTTAAGACAATCATGATCTACAGAAAAAAATTTCATAATTTTTCGATCATTTTTACTATTTTTAACGCAATTAATCCAAACAGCTATTAAAACAGAAAAAAAAGAACGAAAATGAATTAAACTAAGTTAATGTGCATTGGGCCAGGGGTGCGAACAACAGAATTCCAAAGCAATGTCCGTGTGGGCCTCGCGAGTGGGGGTGGGAACAGTACCCGCGCGGTACTGTAGCTGTTCCAGCGGTGACATTTTTTCGGTAACTTCCGAGCAACATAACTCCATCGATTCTTAACCGTTTCGCACGAAATTTTAGTCAAACTTGAAGGAAAAAAATCAAGGATTCCAAATATGCTCTTAGATTCCATCAAAACTCCATGATCAAAGAGATATATCATCATCAAGAAAACATACTCATCCAAAAAATTCTCTAATCCTTAATTTTTTGATCCTAATTTCATCTATACATTTTCCAGATCCTAACCACATGAATAATCTAATCTAATTCGTCCTAAAACCATAGAAAAAGTGAATTTCACATACCGGCTTCGGAGCTTCGAAACGGAGTAGTTGGAGCTCGTTTTTTTTCTTGCCAAAAAGTGCGGAAAACCTTTGTTGAAGTTTGTTGGAGAAGATTAAATTCTTGATAACTCTTTGATCTCTCACTTTTTCTCTTCCAAACTCCAATGTCAATCTATGGTTTTTGCACAAATGAATCACCAACTCTTGCTTTGAACCTCTTCACAAGTATATATAGAATGTATTTGAAGACCCTAGAAAGTTCTAGATTGATCCTATAGAATGTATTTGAAGACCCTAGAAAGTTCTAGATTGATCCAATGAGAAAATCAACTTCTCATGTCATGAAAATCTCTTCTTATACTATGCACATACCATCTCATGTTTTGGCTTGCAATTCACTTGGTTATGAGTTTAAATTCTCTCCAAATGAGATATTGGAGGTGTATGGATGGAAAGGAGCCTTGCATTTGCTTGAAAGTGTGGTTTTGCATCTGTGCCTTATGATGCAAGTAGCCCATTTACAAAGCAAGTCCTTGAAATAACCCTCAATTCAAAATTGTGGCAATGTCATGGTCTTTAAAATGCATTTTACAATCAAATTGGTATGTCATATGGCTTATTTGTGACCTCTAACCCAAAATTTGATTTTTTCCACCAAACTTTATTTGACTTATTCCCTTTTTTTAGGCCATTTTAAGTGACTTTTTTGAAATAAGCCGATCAATCCACCATGATGACTTATTTGACCTAAAAACATCATTTTAAGCACATTCCATGTTGAACAATTTTTCATTTGAGAAGTGGAACATGGAGATTTTGACCTATGCTCAAAAATGACCTGTAATTCAACTTTCCCAAAATACCCCTGGATTGCCAAGACCATAACTTGAATTCTACAAATCCTCTTGAGGACTTCTAGTACTCAAATTAAATCTAAGATAAAGATCTACAACTCTTATGTTGGCCAAGAATCCAGTTGAAAACTCCTTGATGGGAAAAAGTTGCTTGGAAGTCAAGTGATTTTCACAAATAAATTTCAGTATCCTCTGGGGACCCATAACTTGCAAGAACCATAACTTGAGTTCTATAAATCTCCTTGAAGACTTCTAGTACTCAAATTAAAGCTATTGAGATGTTATACAAGTTTTATATTTACCAAGACTTCATTTGAAACCTTTATTTTGAATTATCTGGCTTGGAAGTTAGGCCTAAATTAGGGTTTTTTACACTGAAACCCTAATCTAGTAACTCCTCTTCTTCTTGATTCCTTTTGATTTCTCCTTGGCACAACACCACACATTCATCCACATACCAATTCATGAATTCCACATACTCCAAGTAGCCCTTGATGCCCTCCAATCAACCATTTGACCTAGGGTTGATCTAGGGTTGACCCAGATGAAACCCTAGTTGACTGCATTCAACTGTAGCTCTGGTACTTGTATTAATGATTTGTCTCATCTTCAAAATGACCCTCTAGGTTTTCCATGATCTTTGTACACCTTCCATGGCTCACACACTCATTGATGATCTTCAACATATCCCCCAGATTGGGAGAGAAATCCACTGGTTGACCTTCAAACTTCTCAAAGCTTCAACTCATTTCTTGATTACTTGGATGGTCTTGAACTTGAATAAAACCCCTTGATGGGCCTCTTTCTGATAAGAATGGCACTTGATCCCTTGTTAGATGCCTTGTTATGCTATGTTATGCAAATGATTAGACTATGTACATGACTTAGTGTCGCTACTGCGAAAATCGGCGCCGGCTGAACAGAAGAGTCGCCACCGCGCGTTATTTATCCCACGGGAGGGAAAGGAAACGCTCAGAGTAAACCTCGCACAACACGGGAAAGGTATGGTCATCGCAACCAAAACCTGGGTTCGGGAGTCGGTTACGCAAGGGGAAGGTATTAGCACCCCTCACGTCCGTCGTACTCGACGGGATCCACGCTTGTTTTCGGGTATGGATTGTTATTCTATCTAAACTATAGGTCAAGGGTTAAAAAGAAAATAGAATGAAAATAAAAAATGACTCGGCAAAGTATCGCACTTTATGCCTACGTATTCCCGTCTGGAACGAGAAATCAGAGTCAACGTAGTTCGCCTACCTACGGGAAAGGAGGGGAATGTTGCTCGCTAGGATATCGCATCCTATGCCTACGTACTTCCACACAGCATGAAAGATCAGAGCAAACGTAGTTCGGGCTACGGAAGACACAAGCTTGTCTTGGTTGATTTTATTCCTTCTGAAAAGGTTTTTCTGATTAACAGTCCAAGAGGACAAAAATGACGTCTTGATGAGTTCACGTTCTTTTACGAAAGAAGTGTCTTTTATTGTGTTTGAAATCTTTATGGTGTTTTTCTGCTTGTTTTGAGAAAGAAAGAGACAGAACTCTAACCTACGGCTGCGAAGGGAAACAAACTAACCTAATGTTATCATGCATGGGTTAAGACCTAGTGTCTATCATGCTCCTCTCTTGCGCAGAGAGAAACAGAGATCCTAAGGGATAGGCAGAAACAGAAACAATATCAGATATATACAGTAAAACAGTAAAATGCATGGATGCAACAGTACAAGCGAGGCAAGGGAGTCCCACTCAACCTCGAACCTAGAAAACAATAGGCAGAAGTGAACAGGCTTCACTTTCAACCCTGCAGGGTAAACAGCAAACAATACAGTCCAGAAAACCAATCAATACATCAGAAATGAAATACAACAGCAGAAGAAACAGCATCAGCAGCTCTGAATCAACATCTGGCTTCAAGTAATCTCCAATCATTCACAAGCTTCAACAAGCATCAATCTCCATTTTCATGGCCTTCAGGCAAGGGCTTTGATCATCATTCTTCCATCTTCAATGGCTTTTCTTCAAGTTCAAACCTCCAGGATGAGGGATCAGTCACAAGAGTGAATGGGGTGTTAAGCAATCAGCTGACTACCAAGGGTGGTGAACAGACTGCTTCTAACACAAAAGACATTTTCTCTCAAGAGTTCTATCTCTTAGACGCTATCACCAAGCCTTCCAAAGGAAGGGGGTGAGTGTCTTAGAGAGACTCTGAATCACAGAGAAGAATGGATGCAGACAAGGCAATCCATGTTTGAGAAACAATCATTCTAATCTAGAGCTCTGCCTAGCTCCTAAACCCTAGTCTCCTCAGCATCTGCTAGCAAGAAACTCCTCCTCAACTTTGGCAGTTGATCTTCGATCTTTGAATCTCCAATGATCTTCATCTTCACAAATCTTCAGCTTCCCCAGGGCCCCAGACAAACCCAATACCCAATCAAACAATCAATAATCCCCAGAGGGCACACCACACCAGACAACAGATATACAGACAGTAATAATAGCAGTAGGGGAATCCTAACTTTTCCTAAGGGATCTAATAGCTATCCATAACCCATATAGTCCCATAACTAATCTATTTAAATCCTAAGTCCTAAAGGAAAAAAATGAACTTCCTAAGTTGTCACCTAAAACCCTAGTTTTGATCATGATATTCAAGCATTTATTAATCACCTAAAGCTAACTCCTAAAAATGGGAACTAAAATATTTCTATAAGCCTAATATCTCATCTAAACAATATGAAAAGAATGACCACAAAATATTAAAGCATGTAATAGAACAAAAATCACAAAAATAATGCATGAAATGTAACTATTTATTATGACATTTATTTAGAAAATATGAAAAAAATATGAAATAAAACTAAAAATGAAATTTTATTTTCCTATAATATTCTAGACATTTTAAAGATAATATGGTAAAAAGAATGGATTAAAAAACATTTTTTATGAATTTATTATGATTTTATGAAAATGATGAAAATTAAAATGAAATAAGAACAAATAACATGAATTAAATGAGCCAGAGGGGTGTGAATAGGAACTTCGCTCAGTTCAATCCAGGATGGGCCAGGAAACAGGGGGTGGGGATAGCAAATTCCCTTAGGCCCAATACAGCCAACTAAATGATACGCTGCGTTTTGCTTCACAAACTCAGTCTCTCTTCCAAATCCAATCGTGGCCATCCGTTCTTGGTTCCAGTCAAAGGTCAAATGTGAATCCAACGATCATGGCTTCATCTTCTCCAAATAACTCAGGCCACCTCAAACTTACCAGACGGTGGTTCACGGTGGAAACCACCGTCTTCTCCGGCGAGCCTCCACTTTCAGGTCATCAAACATAACAAAACCCTACATCATCTTGCTCGATTTTTCACGTAGATTATGATTCTAACCTCAAAATTCCCTGAATCTCACTCCAAATCAAAAGACGATGGAATCTTCAGAATGTACCAAGTTCTTGATCAACTCAATTCTTAAAACAAAAGGTACTGATCTAATCTACGTGTTGCACTGATCAATTTCCACTATCACACTTGTCCTAAATCATCAAGATCACGCCTAACTAACTCTTAACAGAATTCACACTCCATGATCAAACATCAACAATTGCTATCAAACCTATCCAGAAACGTTCCTTGTTCATACTAGATCCTAACCACAAGAAGAATTCTACCTAATTCAGCCTAAAATGGTGTAGAAAATGGAAGTTACATACCTGAAAAAATCTTGCTAACAGAGGTACTTGGAGGCACAAAACAAACTCCACGATGAGTCAAACACCTTCAGTGAAGCTATGAGAAGCTTTTCCACACCTCAATTGCGCTTGATCAAGCCTTGATCTCCAAAACCGAATTCTGTTATGAACCTTGAAAATTCAGTTACCAACTCTCTCCTCAACTCGAATTCTCCAACCCTTTCTATCTGCACTCATTCTAAACCTTTTATAGAACTCATTCATGGGCTTTTGATCCACCCTTAAAGCCCAAACAGCCTGATCCAATTTTCTGTCATAGCCATGGAAGTGAGAAGCTACAGTCGTGTAATCCTTGCTTTTGTCAGCCAAAACCTCTCCCTTTCAATCATATGAACCAAGGCAAATGTGTTTGTACAAGTGAATTGGCCTGAATTGGCTTATGTAAGATTTTGGATGTGTAACTTGTAATTCAAGCAAGTGGTTTACAAAGGAGCTCCATGATTCTGACCCCAAACAAGAAATGTAATAACACCAACCTCTCTAAAACATGTTTTCCAATTAAAATGAGTATTTGGATTGTGCAATTTGGACCTATAAATCTCCCAAACCAATTTTCACTTTGAAATCATTCACTTTATATGCCTTTTTAGTTCACATTTTGACCAATTATGTAACATCATGCTATGAGCTTCTCCAATAACTTGTGACCTTCTTTCTAGACTTAAAATCCCATTTGGAGCAAGTTTGATGTTGTAAGTTTTTCCATTTGGGGCCTCCTTGTATGAGTTTTGGACATAGGTTAAAATGACCTGTAATTCACAAATGCCCAAAATACCCTTTGCTTGTCAAGACCATAAGTTGAGTTCTCCACATCATATGAAGGCATACCATACCATTCTAGAAAGCTAAGACAATGAGGAACAACTCTTATGTTGACCAAGAATTCATTTGAAATCTCCTTGAGGGGCAAAACTAGCTTGGGAGTCAAGTCACTTTCACAGACAAAAATTCAGACACCCCAGATGACCTGTAACTTGCAAGGACCATAACTTGAGTTCTACAAATCTCCTTGAGGTCTTTCACCACTCAAATTAAAGGTCTTGAGATCCTCTACAAGTTTCATGTTGGCCAAGAAGCCATTTGAAGTTAGCATTTTGACTTATCTTGCTTGGAAATTTGACCTAAACTAGGGGATTTTACAGAGAAACCCTAATTTAGTAACTCCTCTTCTCCTTGATTTCTCTTGAATTCTCCTTGTCATATCTCCATATCCTTCTTCATATGTTCAATATTGATCCCCACATCTCTCCAATAGACTTGAATGCCCTCTTAAGTCAGTCAATTGACCCAGGGTTGACCTAGGGTTGACCCAGATGAAACCCTAATTGACTGCCTTCAGCTGTGGCTCTTGTGCTCTCATCAATGACTTGCTTTCTTCTCCAAATGACTTTATAAGTCTCTCAAGATGTCTAGATGCTCTCCATGCTTTCATTTCACAGCTCATAACCCTCTTGTTAATCCTCAGATGCCCTCAGCTAGGAGATGGACTCAAGGCTTGATCTGCTGAGCTCTTTGCTTTCAAATTCTTTCCTGATGACTTGAATAAGATTGAATTGGGATAATAACCTCTTGATAGGCCTCTAGAGATGAAAATAATGATTGATCCCCTGGTGAATGACTTGCTATGCTTATGCTATGCAGATGGTTAGTCTATGTACATGACCCTACATGCAAATGCTAATGATGATGAAACATAAATCCAAGGAATAAGGTTGAGCAAATTTTAGGGTGCAACAGCTGCCCCTATTCAAGCGACTTGGACCCGATTGGATGAAGAGCCCGGAGCCTTCAGACATTCGCGGTACGAGACGGTTGAATACTAGTGAAACCAGAAATTTGCCAACCGCAGAAATAAACTGCGCTCCTGCTTGAGGAATGACATTCGTCAGGTAAATCTGACTGTTACAATAACCCACTGATCTCGCGCGACCGTGCTGGGGATTGTCTTCATCGTTCTGAAGAGGATTCTGTCATAACAGATTGCTTGCTTGTCCACGTGAGGACTCTGTCTGTCGTCAATACGAAGAGCTCTCAACTAGAACCTGTCCACGTTAGGACTCCATTTGCTGTTAACCCAGGAAAATCTCGGCAACTCCGCTGGGGATAATTTGTCTGCATTTCCGTAAGCTGAATCGTCCACGTTAGGAGAAACTCTTCCACGTTAGGAATAACACCTGTCCATGTTAGGAATAACATCGTCCACGCCAGGATTAACCCTTTCATTTTTCCACGTCAGGAAGCAATCTTCTTTCCACATAAGGAGAACTACATCAATCTGTCCACGTAAGGACCCCAATACCACTTGATATGTCCGCGTCAGGACTCCAATCTTGAACTTGTCCCTGTCAGGACTCAACTTTTCTTGCATCTGTCTACGTAAGGACTAATTTTCTTCTTCCACGTTAGGAATATCTTCTTCGATCTGTCCGCGTCAGGACTAAACCCTCTTTCCACGCCAGGAATAAACCATTTCTTTCCCCGTCAGGAATCAATCTTGATATGTCCGCGTGAGGACTCAATCCTTCCACGTAAGGAAACCGCTTTTCTTCCACGTAAGGAATGCTCTTGATATGTCCACGTAAGGACTCTGATCTTTCCAAGTAAGGAATACCAACTTCTTTCTGATTTGTCCGCGTCAGGACTCATTTTTCCACGTAAGGAAACCATCTTTTTCCACGTAAGGAATCATCTTAATCTGTCCACGTAAGGACTCTCTTTTTTCCACGTTAGGAATACTGTCATTTCCACGTTAGGAATCACTTCTGATACGTCCGTGTGTGGACTACATCTTTCCACGTTAGGAATAATAATCTCTTTGATCTGTCCGCGTTAGGACACTGATCTCATCTTGCTTTATCCACGTAAGGACTCCGGCGTCTTCGACTCACTGAGGAAATAAGACTTGTCCACGTAAGGACTCACACATCCTCGACTTGCTGGGGAGATATCCGCGTTGGGACTTACACTTTGCCAACAACACGAAGAAGGATAAATTTGTCCGCGTCAGGACTCTTGTATCTTGTCATCACAAAGAACTACAAACTTGCCCACGTCAGGACGCACATTTCACCATTACAAATAAAGATATCTGCCGAAAACAAAATGATCCACGTCAGGACACCAACACGAAGAGTAACCAATCTTTTGTCAACGTCATGACCTCCCTTTTCTCCAAATTTCGAGAGACCGAATCTATCCACGTCAGGATTAACACCTTTCCAATCCGGTAAAACAAACCTGTCCACGTTAGGACGCCCACTTCTGAAGAAATCCCATCATTCTAGGAGTAAATGGTCCACGTCAGGACTTAATTCTTTAATGATCCTTACCCACAAACTGCTCAGCACTGACGCGACAGCGACTTTGAGACGAACTCTACTGGGGATGTATGAAAACCCACTATCGGACGCCTGCTCTGATAACCGGCGGTGGCCTCTGGAATTCTGATTCATGCGACCCGCTGATGACAAACAAACTCTGCTTGGGGATAAGGAGATTCTTATCCTGGCCACTCTGGCTGGGGAAAATAAGAGACATTTGCATAAATGACTCTGCTGGAGACAAAGAGAGTTTTATCACGACAACTCTGTGGAGGAATACCGCCGAAACTGACATTATTATTGAATATCTCCAGCCGAGATCTTGATTGGTTGGTAACTTATATGAGCAAGAGCTCTCTCCACCTGAACTCCTAGAGTACAGGAACTGCTTCAGCAAAATAAATGCTGGAAGGATAACGCCGACTCGCCGGGAATAGCCTGATGCTACAAAATTATTCCGGCAACATAAATGCCGGAAGAGTGAAGTCGACCCTGCGGGGAAGTTGGGGACTCAAACCACACGTCTTGTTGAAGTAACCCCCTGCTAGGGAATATAACTCTGCTGGGGAATAGCAGATGCGCCTGATATGATTGAGCCTCTGCTGGAGAGTGAACTAATACCACATGGTATCTCTGACAAAATAAATGACAGGACCCACCATCAACCCTGCTGGGGAGAGTCTTGATCTTCGGATTCCACTGGAAGGAAAGAACAATTGCTGAAAAGAGAACTCCGCTGGGGATGGCTGGATTCTCTTGGGGAAAATTAACTGACTCCGCCGGGGAAGAATGCAGGACCCTGCGGGGGGAGATGAACCTGTCTGAATACAGCCTTACGATCTCAGAATCACTAAACTCTGCTGAGGACGAGTAACTTCTCTGGAGCACGTCCTTTGGATAAGCTACGGCTAGCTGGGGAATTCTATCCTTCTTCAGGAAGAACATGCATGACCTGCGTGAGGATCAAGCCTTTCACTATTGCAATCTTTTTATCACCTTCCTCGCACAGTTATGAAACCTGCAACAACACAAACAAAGCACGACAAGCCTATGCAATCGAATCAATTCAGGTTAGTGACGTTACACTCAGTTAATTCAAAGCTTTAACGATTGTTGGCAAGGGCCAGTGATGTTATACTCATGTTAGTTTCATCAAACTTAGGCGTTTTATCATGCGCAAAACAGTAAAGAACAGGCATCAAGTACTGAATAACACATTTTCATTGATTGGGCCCCTGAATGGGCGGAGTTTTTTTTTGTACACGGGATGTAACTCCTGAAAAGAGGAAGCTACGCAAAGCAAATATACAAGTATGCAAGTATTCACAAGAAGCATAAATATTGACAAATTAAATTTTGTACACATGTCGGCAACTGGTTGCAGATGAACACCACGAACTGATCCCCCCATGACTCGTCCGACTCTAATACTTTCCCGGTATCCCTACTTCTGAAGAGGTTGTATCCGATAACTAATTCCTCAAATATATTCTCCCGCACTGATGCTCATTGAATACCAAATTCGGACCGCAGTCATTTGCTTTTCTCATCCCTAACTTTTGCGTGAACCGCCCTTTACGGGTTTTCAGTTCACCGGGATACCCCTTTTTGCCGAAGCCGCCCAGTGTAGGTTTTCAACTTCGCGGGTGTACATTTTTTCGATTTTATCCCTAACTTTTGCCCGAACCTTTCATTCTGTTTTTGGTTCGCCAGGATGCCCCATTTTTGCCTGGACTCTCTTTTTTCTGTCCAGCGGGTCTATTTTAAGCAAAGTATTTTTTAACTGCGTCCGAATTCACAGGTGATGCAAAGTCTTCCCCGTCCCTGGTGGACAACAATAAAGCTCCTCCTGAAAAGACCTTACTGACAACGTATGGCCCTTCGTAATTGGGGGTCCACTTGCCCCTGTGATCTGCTTGCGGCGGGAGAATCCTTTTCAGCACAAGGTCGCCCGTCTGAAAGCTTCGCGGAAGTATTTTCTTGTCGTACGCTTTCTTCATTCGTCTTTGATACAAACGACCGTATGCCAGAGAAGCTAGCCTCTTCTCATCCATCAAACTCAGTTGGTTCAATCTGTTCGTTACCCATTCTGCCTCGTCCAGCTGAACGTCTCGCAGTACCCTCAGAGAAGGGATCTCAACTTCCAATGGTAATACCGCTTCCATCCCGTATACCAACGAGAACGGAGTTGCCCCGGTTGATGTGCGTACCGTCGTACGATAACCGTGCAAAGCGAAAGGTAGCATTTCATGCCAATCCTTATACGTCACCACCATTTTCTGGACAATCTTCTTGATATTCTTATTGGCCGCTTCGACAGCGCCATTCATCTTGGGTCGGTAAGGGGAGGAGTTGTGATGTTCGATCTTGAAATTCTGACAGAGCTCCTTCATCATTTTGTTGTTCAGATTCGACCCATTATCCGTGATTATCCGCTCGGGAATTCCGTATCGGCAAATGATATCTCTCTTAATGAATCTAGCCACCACTTGCCTCGTTACATTTGCGTAGGACGCTGCTTCCACCCACTTGGTGAAATAATCGATTGCTACGAGGATGAACCGATGCCCGTTAGAAGCCGTCGGCTCAATCTTTCCAATCATATCGATTCCCCACATCGAGAATGGCCATGGAGATGACATCACATTCAGAGGACTCGGAGGCACGTGTATTTTGTCAGCATAAACTTGGCACTTGTGGCACTTTCTTGCAAATTTGAAACAATCAGTTTCCATCGTCAGCCAAAAATAACCTGCCCGCAGCAGTTTTCTCGTCATAGCATGCCCACCAGCATGCGTGCCGAATGCACCTTCGTGAATTTCCTCCATAAGAAGCTTTGCCTCTTTCTCGTCTACACAACGCAACAACACCAAATCGTGGTTTCTTCTGTATAAGACGCCATCCGGGTTCAAATAGAAGTTACCCGCTAATCTCCTGAGAGTCTTCTGATCTTGACTGGATGCCCCAGCCGGATACTCTTTATTCTTCAGGAAATTAAGGATATCAAAATACCACGGTTTGCCATCAGACGCTTCATCAATAGCAAATACATAAGCTGGCCTGTCCAACCGAGAGATAGTGATCTGGGGAGCTTCGTTCCAGAAGTTGACCTTGTACATGGAAGACAAAGTGGCAAGGGCGTCAGCCATTTGATTTTCTGCCCGTGGCACATGATGCAATTCAACTTTGTCGAAGAAAGGCAACAATCTCCTTGCATAATTCATATAATGTATCAAGTTGGGCTGACGTGTCTCCCATTCCCCTTTGATCTGATTCACCACCAGAGCTGAGTCTCCGTATACGTCTAAATGTTTGATTCGCAAATCAATGGCTTCTTCAAGCCCCATTATACAAGCTTCGTATTCGGCCTCATTGTTGGTAACGGCAAAGGTCAATCGGGCAGTAAACGGGATGTGCGACCCGTGTGGCGTAGTGATAATTGCCCCTATTCCGCTACCGTAAGCGTTCACAGCTCCATCAAATATCATCTGCCATTTGGACCCCGGCTCTGGTCCTTCGTCTGGTAACGGCTCTTCACAATCCTTCATCTTGAGATACATGATATCCTCGTCAGGAAAGTCAAATCTCATCGATTGATACTCTTCAATAGGCTGCTCCGCTAGATACTCAGACAACACACTCCCCTTTATCGCCTTTTGCGAGACGTATTGAATATCATATTCGGTCAAGATCATCTGCCACCTGGCAATCCTACCTGACAACGCCTGCTTTTCAAATATATATTTGATTGGATCCATCTTCGAGATGAGCATGGTTGTATGATTCAGCATGTACTGCCTCAAACGCTTGGCGGCCCAGGCTAGCGCGCAACAAGTTTTCTCCAGCATTGAGTATCGAGATTCACAGTCTGTAAATTTCTTACTCAAATAGTAAATTGCATGCTCTTTTCTCCCCGTCTCGTCGTGTTGACCGAGAACGCAACCCATGCTTCCCTCAAGAACCGTCAAATACATTATCAAGGGTCTCCCTGCCACCGGGGGTATCAAAATAGGAGGCTCCTGCAAGTACTTCTTTATTTTGTCGAACGCCTTTTGACAATTATCGTTCCACGTTACAGCTTGATCTTTCTTTAGCAACTTGAATAACGGTTCGCACGTAGCAGTTAGGTGAGATATGAACCGAGCAATGTAGTTCAATCTCCCTAAAAACCCGCGCACCTCTTTCTCTGTTTTAGGCGTCGGCATTTCTTGAATCGCTTTTATTTTAGCAGGATCGACCTCTATTCCTCTTTCGCTTACTATGAACCCCAGGAGCTTACCCGATCTCACCCCGAAGGTGCATTTGTTAGGGTTCAGCCTCAGCCTGAACTTCCTAAGCCTTTTAAACAACTTCAACAGATTCACCAGATGCTCTTCCTCTGTTTGGGATTTGGCAATCATATCGTCAACATAAACTTCAATCTCTTTATGCATCATGTCATGAAAGAGAGTTGTCATCGCACGCTGATACGTTGCCCCAGCATTTTTCAAACCAAAGGGCATCACTTTATAGCAAAATGTTCCCCAAGGCGTTATGAAAGTAGTCTTCTCCATATCCTCTGGCGCCATTTTGATCTGATTATAGCCTGAAAAGCCGTCCATGAAGGAGAATACAGAGTATTGAGCGGTATTATCAACTAACACGTCAATATGAGGAAGTGGAAAATCGTCTTTTGGGCTTGCTTTATTCAAATCTCTATAATCCACGCACATTCGAACCTTGCCATCTTTCTTTGGCACCGGTACGATGTTAGCAACCCATGAGGGATACTTCGTCACAGCCAGGAACCCAGCGTCCCACTGTTTCTGAACCTCCTCTTTGATCTTCATTGCCATATCTGGTCGAGTTCTGCGAAGTTTTTGTTTGACAGGCGGGCAGTCTTCTTTCAGTGGCAGACGATGCACAACCATATCTGTATCGAGCCCTGGCATATCTTGATACGACCAAGCGAATACATCGTTATACTCTCGGAGCATTTCAACCAGTTTTCGCTTGATATCACTCTGCAGTGCGGTTCCAATGCGAATATTTTTCTCAACCCCTTCCGACCCCAAATTGATAATCTCGATAACCTCGTCGTGAGGCAGAATGGCTCTTTCCTCTTGCTTCACCAACCAAGACAGTTCTTCAGGAACGTCGCTATCTTCGACAATCTCTTCTTCGGTCTGGAATACCGGGTGCTCGAAGTCGGGACGAGTCATAGGTGGTTCAAGGATGTCATCTGAAAATGTTATCCTGCAAAAGAAAGGGTTAAGTGCTTCAAAATGCGTATAAAGCGGATAACCATGTTGCCATTTTATTGAAAAATACAAAATAAGAAAGACAGGGATTACAGTATTTGCACATGAAAAAAAACGCCATTAATGATTAACGAAGCAATGTTTATAACAACACAGCCCTAAGCAAATCATGATGCCCCGGGCAAGACATCAGATTATTCAACAATTAATAAAGCAAAGCATTACTGTTTTAAAGTCACAGGAACAAGCTCCTGAATGGACCAGTTGCACAGTCCTTGTCCTGGCGTGCTTGGCTGAATCCAGGCATCCATATCACAGTCGCTGTCCCCTTCATCGGACTCTGAAGCAGCATT
Source organism: Lathyrus sativus (assembly GCA_963859935.3). Classification (NCBI taxonomy): domain Eukaryota; kingdom Viridiplantae; phylum Streptophyta; class Magnoliopsida; order Fabales; family Fabaceae; genus Lathyrus; species Lathyrus sativus. The sequence goes on from OZ012737.1 coordinate 232,021,421, forward strand.
GACAGATTCATGGCATACTCCACTGGCAGAGATGGTGATTGACTTTCTGAAATGAGGGGCCCCCACAGAAGGAGTTGATGACGACGGTCGGTACCCCAGTCCGAACCGGTCCATTTTCACCGGAATGTCCAATACTTTGCCCCAGCCTTTGGCTTCTCCTGCCTTCACTAGCGCTTGAGCTTCTTTGTACGATGAGACAGCTATCTCTGGCACTTTGCTTGGCCCGGGACTCTTGTCCTTTATGCGCAAACCTTCGAACGCCTGGCATGGCGTCTCGTGGATCTCCCCGTCGACTTCCACATATTTGAACGAAGAAAGATGGCTGACCAGGATGTCTTCTTCTCCGCACACGGTGACTACACTGTCTCCGACCATATACTTTAACTTCTGATGCAGGGTTGACGTGACTGCCCCTGCCCCGTGAATCCAAGGTCTTCCCAGCAAGCAGCTGTACGCAGGCTGTATATCCATGATATAAAACTCCGTTGCAAACACTTCCGGCCCCACTTGCAGAGGCAAGGTGATCGATCCGAAGACTGTTCTCCGCGTGCCGTCAAACGCTCTGACTACCAAATCACTTGGTGTACACAAAATCCCTCGAACATCCAACTTCATCATAGCCTTCTTAGGCAGCACATTCAAAGACGACCCGGTGTCAACCAATACGTGCGACATTGTCGACCCTCTGCACTCAACAGATACATGTAATGCCATATTATGATCCCTTCCTTTCGGAGTCAAGTCGAAATCAGTAAAGCCCAGACTGTGGCCTGCATTTACATGCGCCAATACTCCTTCTAGTTGGTTCACGGAGACATCCTGTGGTACAAAAGAAGTGTCCAGGACTTTCAGCAAAGCATTTCGGTGGGCTTCTGAACACAACAGCAATGACAGAATAGATATTTTGGACGGCGTTTGCTGCAGATGCTCCACAATTTTATAATCGCTTTTCCGAATTAAGCGCATGAATTCTTCGACATCCTTAGATGCTGCTTCCTTTTCACTTGCTTGAACCGGAACATTCTCAACCGCTTTCCCTTTTCCTTTCGCTATCCTTTCGGCTTCCACTTCAGGAGATATAAAGATCCTGCCGCTTCTTGTCATGCCTCCTGAGCCCACAACATTATCCACAATCTCCGCTGACTGCTTGTTAACATCGATTTTAATCCCGTCACAATACACCTCTAGCCCGTATGACCATGGGACCGCTTTCGTGTTCTCATACGGGATTGGCCCGGCTTTAGTTATTGTAATCGGTGGTCGCTGAATTGGTGCTGAAATAGTGATCGTCTTCCTAGGAATTGTCACTGTGGCAACATCACTCCGATTATCCACTACTGCCCCTGCCGGCTCATCAGTTGCTGTTCTATCAAACTGCAATATACCATCATCAATCAAGGCCTGAATGCCTTTCTTCAGATCCTCACACCCCTCAGACAGGGCCCAACAATCTAAGCAGTACTCATTACAACCCGGGTAAACACCTCCTTGCAACAGTCGGCTTTTGATTTCGCTCAGCGGCGTCCTTACATCCTCAACATTCAAAATCAGATTCAGACCTTCCTCAGTCAGCACGGCATTCGCCCCATGATTAGGCATGGGTTTCTGGACTATATTCGCACCGGTCGTTCCGAAGTTGATAGACTTGTTGTCCAAGAGATCCTGCACGACGTGCTTAAAAGCATGACAACCTTCTATATCATGGCCCGGGGCCCCAGAATGAAACTCGCAGCGCCTATTTGCATCATAGCCGAACGGGGGAGTTCCCGTTATCGGTGCCAAGGTTCTTTTCTCCACCAGATTCAATCCCAACAAGGTCTGCAATAAATCAGCATAGTTAGAGGGAGGCTTCTCGAACACCCTTCTCGGCTTATTACCCTGGAATCTTCTTTGAGCTTGCTGTGCCCCCTGCTGAGGCTGCTGCTGCTGTGGCATTGGTGGCTGCTGAACCTGTTGTTGTTGCTGCATTGGCTGTTGTTGATAAGGAATAGTCACACTCGACACTTGCTGCTGCTGACGATATTGATTTCTTCCCCTGCCTCGGCCTCGGCCTCGGCCTCCAAATACAGCACTAGCTTCGCCCTGACGGCGCCCACCATAAGCTTTCCTATTACTGCCAGATGCAGCTGACTCATCAACTTGGAACTTTCCTTGCTTAATATTCCGCTCAATCTTTTCACCCATTAAAATCAGATCTGAAAAACTAGCCAGAGAAGTATGAAACAACATATCATGAAACAGCCCGGTGAATGTGCCGACAAACATATCGTTCATTTCTTTATCTTCCACAGGAGGACGGACCCTGGCAGCCATATCGCGCCACCTTTGCGCGTATTCTTTAAAACTCTCCCCCTTCTTCTGCGAAAGCCCGGCCAACTGGACCCGATTGGGTGCCAGGTCACTGTTGTATTTGTAATGGGCTACGAACGCCTCCGCTAATTGCTTCCAAGTCTTGATATCAGTGGGCTCCAACCCCATGTACCACTCTAAGGAAGGACCCGATAGACTATCCTGAAAGAAATGCATGAGCATTCTCTCGTCGGTGGAGTATGCAGACATCTTTCTGTAATAAGCTCGTACATGAACCTTCGGACATGTATCTCCTTTGTACTTGTCGAACGCAGGCGCTTTGAACTTGATTGGCACCCTCAGCCCAGGTACCAAGCCCATTGTTGCCATGTCCAGACCCACAGCGCTTTGATTTAGGACTCCTTTCATTTGCTCTTCCAGCATTCTAATCTTTTGAGAATCATCCATCGGCCCTTCAAAGCCCCCTCCAGAGAAGGCGTCTTCCTGTTGATCCTCTTGCCACATACCGTTTCCAGCCCCGTACCCATCGTACACATTATTACGTCCAGCTCTGACCTGACTCATCCCCGGAACTCTGCCTCTGTTGCCATAGCCTTGAACACCTCCAGCAGGACCACCAGTCATAAAACCAGCACCGTTTCCGTTTCCAAAACCTCCGTAGCCCTGATTGACCATACCATAACCATCTTGCCCAAAGCCTTGAGCATTAAAGCCATACTTGCCAGCATTGTCGAATCCCTGATCGTTGAATCCGAACCCAGCGTTGACAAAGCCATTGCCTCCGAGATTATCTCCCACATTGACATCACCCAGCCCAGCGTTGTGGACAGCAGTTTCATTTACTCCTCCGACGTTACCATTCACAGCAGTGGTAGCGTTGTTGACGTTAGCAGCATTCACATTGACGACAGGCGGAGCCACCGGCGTTGGAGTGCCATCTCCATGAGCAGTATCAACCCTGACAGATTGATGATCTTCGTTACCATGACCTGCGTTGCGAGCCAACAGAGGCTGGACCATGGCCTGCAAGTTCTCCTGCCCTTTTGCTATAGCCTCCATGGTCTGCATGAAGAGGGCGAGCTTCTCGCGTACATCCTGCATCTCATTCTGAATCTGGTCCATGACTTTCCGACAGTTGGATCGTGTAGAATAGCGGTGCGGATGTTGATCTGGAATCCTGTTAAGTACCTGATGCAGAGCAAGAGATAAGACACCATTCATAGATTACCTGTTATGCAATATGAATATGAATGCAATGCAATGTGTCTGTGCATTAGGGAAGTTCATTCCCCCAGTTCTAGTGCGAGGGTGCCGGTGCAGTGACAATATTGACAATAAGAATATCGGAGTTGAATCATAGAAAGCCTCATATATATCAGAGAGAATCAATAAGCCCAGGGTACAATATCACTGAGAGTACAAAGATGGCATGACCTCAACCAACAATCCTGGTGATGGTCAGCACTATGCAAATAAAGCATACAAATAATGGAATGATCAGATCCTCCCAAAAGTCTGGTACTCCTCTATCAACTTCTTGGTCTCCGGATGGCTTGGTCGATCAAGCAGCCCTTCAACAAGCTGGTTTCTCTTCTTAAGGACACGGCGTACATCTTCAGCAGTTTCTTCCCATGTTGCTTCTCCGAAGCAATCTTCTAGCTTTCGCTTCTGGGACACTGCTTCATCTCTGGATTTGATTGCCTTGCTCAGTGCGTGCTGGACACTATACCGGTTCATCACTTCCTCCTCACATTTCTTGATGCTAGACTTCAACTTCTCCTCGAGGTCGGAAATTTGCTGCTTTAGCTTATCTTCCCTCTGCTTGTTGTTGGTGAGTGTAGCATTCCAAGTCTTATTGCAAGAAGATATCTCTCGGTGTGCTGCGTCGAGCGCCTTCTTTTTGGCTTCCAGCATGTCATGGGAGCTTCTGAACTCTTGCCCCAGACGTTCGCGCTTTTTCTTTTCCTCAGTCAACTCAGCTCCTAACCTGTTTACCAGCTCAATCTGTTGTTGGAAAGCATATACGGCTTTGTTTTTCTCACTGCGTGCCTGGGCTAGCTCTTGCTCTAACCCTTCGTTAATCTTCATCAAGGCTTCTTTCTCCTTCACAACCTGTTCATATGCTTCTTTAGAAACAGTGGTTGGCTCTTCTACCGGAATAGGGCCAAGAATTGGTGCTTCTGGAAACGGCATCTTCAACTGGCTAGCCCTCTCCTGAATCCAAACTCTATAAGGTGCATAGGCCTGACAGTCATTCTTTCCCAACAACGGCTTCCCTTTGCGGTTAATACGCGTCCAAGCATGTCGCAACTTGGCTAATAACTCCCCCTTCACGTCACCGGTGAAGTACAGAGATTCCTGTACTTCTTCCTCTTGAGGTGGATTCTTCAGCGCATATCCGAACTGGCGAATGAATAGAGAAGGGTTGTAATTGATACACCCTTTTCTTCCTATCAATGGCACATTAGGGTACCCAGCACAGCTAAAGATGAGCTCAGATCCCAACAGGTCTCTATCAAACCACTCCATATCTTCCGACGATAGCCTCATCAAACGCTCCGGCCAACCAACTGGAATTGTAGTCTCTACAGCAGATCCTCTCTTAGGAAGGTGACTCTCAAACCACATACTCAATAAGGGCACACACAGATGAACATTCTTCCCTCTTCCCTTCTCATTCTTGTAATGCAGGGAGTGGTAGAGATCTCCGAGTAAAGTAGGTACAGGATTACCAGCGGCGAACAGGTAGAAAGCATCGAAGTCCACAAAATCCGGTATATTGGGAAACAGTACTATGCCATAAATGCACAAAGCCAACACAGCATTGAAAGCGACCCAGCACCCATTCTTGGCGTACTCTTGGGCTTTACCCACTAAGAACTGAAATGAGAATCCTGGAACTCCACGGGAAACAGTAGTCACAAGTTCAGAAGCATCAACATGCAAGGCTTTTGCCAATTCCTCCGGCTTGGGTTTGGCATCATAATGAATGAATGGAACCTGGTTCTGCACGGGCAGCTCAACATACTCAGCGTATTCCTCCAGGGTTGGTCCCATAATAAAGTCAGAGAACGTGAAGCACCTCAAAGCAGGGTCATAGAATTGCATCAAAGCATACAGCCCATCTAACTCTACCTCTGTAGGTTTGCACACCAATCTCAGTAATCTACCATAGCTCATCCGGAAACTCCTACGAACACCCTCATCAGCAAGAGAGATCAACCCCAGTAAAGGAACAATATCAGGCGTAGGCAATTTGTAAGCAACCGTTCTCCGTAGGCTAGTCATGATCAAAACTCAGAAGTCTGGGCACTAGAACTAGGGAAATGCAAATGCACCTGCAGCACAGACACACGTTAGTGAAATGCAAATGATAATGGATATGCAAGGATGCCATGCAAGTAACATTCAACAGGGACCAAAGCTGCAACTGCATAGCCTAAACCCAATCAAGAAAGGTCTCAGATAGACCATCCAGAAGTCATCAACCCTGGTCTCAGATAGACCTAAAATAGAACTCCAACACTGGTCTCTGGCAGACCTCAAACCATAACTCACTGGTCTCTGATAGACCTCAAATCCCATCTATAACTGGTCTCTGACAGACCTCAAAACACCTCTCAAATGGTCTCTGACAGACCTCAGAATACATCTCCAAATGGTCTCTGGCAGACCTCAGAATAAATCTCCACATGGTCTCTGGCAGACCTCAGAATAAATCTCCACATGGTCTCTGGCAGACCTCAGAATAAATCTCCACATGGTCTCTGGCAGACCTCAGAATAAATCTCCACATGGTCTCTGGCAGACCTCATAACTCTCCATAAATAACCAGGATCTCTGATCAAGAAATAACCGGTAATCTGGAGGTCTAGTTACCTGCATAACCCTGAATCCCCTCACAGGTGGGTGGCCCTATAACTGGCACAAGGTACGGCATCCTATGCGGTCGTCGGCGTCACAGACTTTCAGGGTTAATGATACGATTCCCAGAAGGAGTGGCATCATCAATCCCTGAAGAGGCCTCACTCAGCCAACTTCCAAATGACCGGTCCCCAGAGTCGACAATCCAACTAACCAGCAACCCACGCCAACCAAAGGAAGGGGCAGGAGGCCAACCAGAGGAACCTCGTCTGAGTGTAGATTTCATGGGACACCAAAGCAAGCAAAGCAAGCGGGCGCCCACTAATTTCTACTCTAATTCTAGGTGCACTCAAGCCCAGGTCCGGCCTATCTCTCAATATCAGAACACCCGTCACACCCCAACACAGCAATAATAATCAATATATATAAAGCTGAAAAATACAGGGTTAGAAATATACAATAACTCCATACAACATCCTCGACGGGAAAACAAGCGCTAGGATTGACTCTCTCAAGGGACGTTGGATCCCAAATGCATAAGAACCATCGCAGTCCTTAGCAGCCAGGGGACGTTGGGTCCCCAGCAGAGTCGCCAGCTGTCGCTACTGCGAAAATCGGCGCCGGCTGAACAGAAGAGTCGCCACCGCGCGTTATTTATCCCACGGGAGGGAAAGGAAACGCTCAGAGTAAACCTCGCACAACACGGGAAAGGTATGGTCATCGCAACCAAAACCTGGGTTCGGGAGTCGGTTACGCAAGGGGAAGGTATTAGCACCCCTCACGTCCGTCGTACTCGACGGGATCCACGCTTGTTTTCGGGTATGGATTGTTATTCTATCTAAACTATAGGTCAAGGGTTAAAAAGAAAATAGAATGAAAATAAAAAATGACTCGGCAAAGTATCGCACTTTATGCCTACGTATTCCCGTCTGGAACGAGAAATCAGAGTCAACGTAGTTCGCCTACCTACGGGAAAGGAGGGGAATGTTGCTCGCTAGGATATCGCATCCTATGCCTACGTACTTCCACACAGCATGAAAGATCAGAGCAAACGTAGTTCGGGCTACGGAAGACACAAGCTTGTCTTGGTTGATTTTATTCCTTCTGAAAAGGTTTTTCTGATTAACAGTCCAAGAGGACAAAAATGACGTCTTGATGAGTTCACGTTCTTTTACGAAAGAAGTGTCTTTTATTGTGTTTGAAATCTTTATGGTGTTTTTCTGCTTGTTTTGAGAAAGAAAGAGACAGAACTCTAACCTACGGCTGCGAAGGGAAACAAACTAACCTAATGTTATCATGCATGGGTTAAGACCTAGTGTCTATCATGCTCCTCTCTTGCGCAGAGAGAAACAGAGATCCTAAGGGATAGGCAGAAACAGAAACAATATCAGATATATACAGTAAAACAGTAAAATGCATGGATGCAACAGTACAAGCGAGGCAAGGGAGTCCCACTCAACCTCGAACCTAGAAAACAATAGGCAGAAGTGAACAGGCTTCACTTTCAACCCTGCAGGGTAAACAGCAAACAATACAGTCCAGAAAACCAATCAATACATCAGAAATGAAATACAACAGCAGAAGAAACAGCATCAGCAGCTCTGAATCAACATCTGGCTTCAAGTAATCTCCAATCATTCACAAGCTTCAACAAGCATCAATCTCCATTTTCATGGCCTTCAGGCAAGGGCTTTGATCATCATTCTTCCATCTTCAATGGCTTTTCTTCAAGTTCAAACCTCCAGGATGAGGGATCAGTCACAAGAGTGAATGGGGTGTTAAGCAATCAGCTGACTACCAAGGGTGGTGAACAGACTGCTTCTAACACAAAAGACATTTTCTCTCAAGAGTTCTATCTCTTAGACGCTATCACCAAGCCTTCCAAAGGAAGGGGGTGAGTGTCTTAGAGAGACTCTGAATCACAGAGAAGAATGGATGCAGACAAGGCAATCCATGTTTGAGAAACAATCATTCTAATCTAGAGCTCTGCCTAGCTCCTAAACCCTAGTCTCCTCAGCATCTGCTAGCAAGAAACTCCTCCTCAACTTTGGCAGTTGATCTTCGATCTTTGAATCTCCAATGATCTTCATCTTCACAAATCTTCAGCTTCCCCAGGGCCCCAGACAAACCCAATACCCAATCAAACAATCAATAATCCCCAGAGGGCACACCACACCAGACAACAGATATACAGACAGTAATAATAGCAGTAGGGGAATCCTAACTTTTCCTAAGGGATCTAATAGCTATCCATAACCCATATAGTCCCATAACTAATCTATTTAAATCCTAAGTCCTAAAGGAAAAAAATGAACTTCCTAAGTTGTCACCTAAAACCCTAGTTTTGATCATGATATTCAAGCATTTATTAATCACCTAAAGCTAACTCCTAAAAATGGGAACTAAAATATTTCTATAAGCCTAATATCTCATCTAAACAATATGAAAAGAATGACCACAAAATATTAAAGCATGTAATAGAACAAAAATCACAAAAATAATGCATGAAATGTAACTATTTATTATGACATTTATTTAGAAAATATGAAAAAAATATGAAATAAAACTAAAAATGAAATTTTATTTTCCTATAATATTCTAGACATTTTAAAGATAATATGGTAAAAAGAATGGATTAAAAAACATTTTTTATGAATTTATTATGATTTTATGAAAATGATGAAAATTAAAATGAAATAAGAACAAATAACATGAATTAAATGAGCCAGAGGGGTGTGAATAGGAACTTCGCTCAGTTCAATCCAGGATGGGCCAGGAAACAGGGGGTGGGGATAGCAAATTCCCTTAGGCCCAATACAGCCAACTAAATGATACGCTGCGTTTTGCTTCACAAACTCAGTCTCTCTTCCAAATCCAATCGTGGCCATCCGTTCTTGGTTCCAGTCAAAGGTCAAATGTGAATCCAACGATCATGGCTTCATCTTCTCCAAATAACTCAGGCCACCTCAAACTTACCAGACGGTGGTTCACGGTGGAAACCACCGTCTTCTCCGGCGAGCCTCCACTTTCAGGTCATCAAACATAACAAAACCCTACATCATCTTGCTCGATTTTTCACGTAGATTATGATTCTAACCTCAAAATTCCCTGAATCTCACTCCAAATCAAAAGACGATGGAATCTTCAGAATGTACCAAGTTCTTGATCAACTCAATTCTTAAAACAAAAGGTACTGATCTAATCTACGTGTTGCACTGATCAATTTCCACTATCACACTTGTCCTAAATCATCAAGATCACGCCTAACTAACTCTTAACAGAATTCACACTCCATGATCAAACATCAACAATTGCTATCAAACCTATCCAGAAACGTTCCTTGTTCATACTAGATCCTAACCACAAGAAGAATTCTACCTAATTCAGCCTAAAATGGTGTAGAAAATGGAAGTTACATACCTGAAAAAATCTTGCTAACAGAGGTACTTGGAGGCACAAAACAAACTCCACGATGAGTCAAACACCTTCAGTGAAGCTATGAGAAGCTTTTCCACACCTCAATTGCGCTTGATCAAGCCTTGATCTCCAAAACCGAATTCTGTTATGAACCTTGAAAATTCAGTTACCAACTCTCTCCTCAACTCGAATTCTCCAACCCTTTCTATCTGCACTCATTCTAAACCTTTTATAGAACTCATTCATGGGCTTTTGATCCACCCTTAAAGCCCAAACAGCCTGATCCAATTTTCTGTCATAGCCATGGAAGTGAGAAGCTACAGTCGTGTAATCCTTGCTTTTGTCAGCCAAAACCTCTCCCTTTCAATCATATGAACCAAGGCAAATGTGTTTGTACAAGTGAATTGGCCTGAATTGGCTTATGTAAGATTTTGGATGTGTAACTTGTAATTCAAGCAAGTGGTTTACAAAGGAGCTCCATGATTCTGACCCCAAACAAGAAATGTAATAACACCAACCTCTCTAAAACATGTTTTCCAATTAAAATGAGTATTTGGATTGTGCAATTTGGACCTATAAATCTCCCAAACCAATTTTCACTTTGAAATCATTCACTTTATATGCCTTTTTAGTTCACATTTTGACCAATTATGTAACATCATGCTATGAGCTTCTCCAATAACTTGTGACCTTCTTTCTAGACTTAAAATCCCATTTGGAGCAAGTTTGATGTTGTAAGTTTTTCCATTTGGGGCCTCCTTGTATGAGTTTTGGACATAGGTTAAAATGACCTGTAATTCACAAATGCCCAAAATACCCTTTGCTTGTCAAGACCATAAGTTGAGTTCTCCACATCATATGAAGGCATACCATACCATTCTAGAAAGCTAAGACAATGAGGAACAACTCTTATGTTGACCAAGAATTCATTTGAAATCTCCTTGAGGGGCAAAACTAGCTTGGGAGTCAAGTCACTTTCACAGACAAAAATTCAGACACCCCAGATGACCTGTAACTTGCAAGGACCATAACTTGAGTTCTACAAATCTCCTTGAGGTCTTTCACCACTCAAATTAAAGGTCTTGAGATCCTCTACAAGTTTCATGTTGGCCAAGAAGCCATTTGAAGTTAGCATTTTGACTTATCTTGCTTGGAAATTTGACCTAAACTAGGGGATTTTACAGAGAAACCCTAATTTAGTAACTCCTCTTCTCCTTGATTTCTCTTGAATTCTCCTTGTCATATCTCCATATCCTTCTTCATATGTTCAATATTGATCCCCACATCTCTCCAATAGACTTGAATGCCCTCTTAAGTCAGTCAATTGACCCAGGGTTGACCTAGGGTTGACCCAGATGAAACCCTAATTGACTGCCTTCAGCTGTGGCTCTTGTGCTCTCATCAATGACTTGCTTTCTTCTCCAAATGACTTTATAAGTCTCTCAAGATGTCTAGATGCTCTCCATGCTTTCATTTCACAGCTCATAACCCTCTTGTTAATCCTCAGATGCCCTCAGCTAGGAGATGGACTCAAGGCTTGATCTGCTGAGCTCTTTGCTTTCAAATTCTTTCCTGATGACTTGAATAAGATTGAATTGGGATAATAACCTCTTGATAGGCCTCTAGAGATGAAAATAATGATTGATCCCCTGGTGAATGACTTGCTATGCTTATGCTATGCAGATGGTTAGTCTATGTACATGACCCTACATGCAAATGCTAATGATGATGAAACATAAATCCAAGGAATAAGGTTGAGCAAATTTTAGGGTGCAACACTTAGTATGCAAATGACAATGCAATTGAAACATAAACCAAGTGAAATAGGTTGAGCAAATTTTAGGGTGCAACAACTGCCCCTATTCAAGCGACTTGGACCCGACTGGGTGAAGAGCGAACGACCTTCAAACATTCTAGGTACGAGACGGTTGAATACCAAGAACCCGGAAATTTGCCAACCGTAGAGATAAACTGCACCACTGCTTGGGGAACAACACTCGTCGATTGAACCTGATTGTTACGGTAACCACTGATCAACTACCTGATACAGATCTGATTAACTGCCTGCGCAGCACCAAACTTGTCAATATAGGAATAACCTGGACGACTTCACTGGGGAAGTACTTCTGTCAACAAACATAACTCTGCCAACGATACAGGAAAAGAGCTCCGCCATCACTACGGGAAATACCACCGCCACCACTGCGGGAAATACTCTGGGAGAATAATACCGTCATCACTACGGGTAAACAACGCCGCCATTGCTACGGGTAATACTCTGCCATCACTACAGGGAAATAACACCGCCATCGTTACGGGTAAACAACACCGCCATTGCTACGGGTAATACTCTGCCATCACTATAGGGAAATAACACTGCCATCGTTACGGGTAAACAACACCGTCATTGCTACGGGTAATACTCTGCCATCACTACAGGGAAATAGCACCGCCATCGTTACGGGTAAACAACACCGCCATTGCTACGGGTAATACTCTGCCACCAATACAGGGAAATAACACCGCCATCGTTACGGGTAAATTCTCTGTCACCACTACAGGAAAATAACACCGCCATCGCTACGAGTAATAACTCTCTGTCACCACTACAGGAAAACACCGCCATCGCTACGGGTAATAACTCTCTGTCACCACTACAGGAAAATAACACTGCCATCGCTACGGGTAATAACTCTCTGTCACCACTACAGGAAAATAACACCGCCATCGTTACGGGTAATAACTCTCTGTCACCACTACAGGAAAATAACACCGCCATCGCTACGGGTAATAACTCTATGTCACCACTACAGGAAAATAACACCGCCATCGCTACGCGTAAATTCTCTGTCACCACTACAGGAAAATAACACCGCCATCGCTACGGGTAATAACTCTCTGTCACCACTACAGGAAAACACCACCATCGCTACTGGTAATAACTCTTTGTCACCACTACAGGAAAATAACACCGCCATCGCTACGGGTAATAACTCTCTGTCACCACTACAGGAAAATAACACCGCCATCGTTACGGGTAATAACTCTCTGTCACCACTACAGGAAAATAACACCGCCATCGCTACGGGTAATAACTCTCTGTCACCACTACAGGAAAATAACACCGCCATCGCTACAGGTAATACTCTTGAATACAGCTCATCTGCCTATCTTTGCAGTAGCTAACTCCATCAGTCAAATGGGTAACACATAATGGTCCAATCTTTCAATCTTTAATGCTGACATGGCAATAAATCTGAAAAGGACTCTACTGGGGTTTTTTTAAACTCAAACTGCCAGACACCTACTTCGACATAGGCGGCAGCTTCTACAACTTGATTCGCGAAACCTTTTGATAACGTCATAACAACAATCTTGAAGAAATACTCCGCTGGAGGGGTAAGAGAAACTTAACCAAGCAACTCTGTGGGGAATAATGACAAGGCAAACATTATCTCCACGTGTCTCATGCTGAGACATTTAATATTTGGTAATTGATCTGAGCAAGAGCTCTCTCCACCTGCAAGGGAAACAACACTTGGATACCAAAGGTTAACCAACCTGGCCTATGTTTCAAAATGCGCATGTTTGACAATGGCGTAATGCTCCGTACAGCACGGATATGCTACGCGTTTTTGGGTAGATGCAAATATGACACTATATGCAAATGCAAATGCAGACTCAAGCTGCTGGGGAAACTTTGACAAGCTTGCTTCAACACGGCTGTTGAAAGCAAATACCACCATGTTGGGGATGAGCAGGTATCATACAGTCCTCCAGCAAAATAAATGCCGGGCATATAACCAACTCTGCCAAGGAGATTAAACTTTGATTTCCACTGGGAGGAAAGAACACCTGCTGGGGAGAGTAACTCCACTGGGGAAGAATCGACTCTCTTGGGAAAAGTAAACAGACTCAGCAAGAACGATGAAATCCCTATGGAGGAAACGATGCTGTCTGAACTCAACTTACCAACTCGGAGTTACTGCTCCGCTGGGGATAATCATCCTGATGAAGGCATGACGACCTGCGGGAAGAAAACCATCTTCTATGGGAATAATCCTTCTGAACCCACTATGACTTGGTTAAACTCTACGGGAATCCTCCAGGCTGGGGATTAATCGTTCACATACTCGACTCTCTGGGGAGTGCAACCTCTTCAAGGGATACAGATTTAGACTTACTGGGGATATCCTTTGGACAACTTCTATGAGGATACTCTTCTGGGGAAAATAATCTCTCCTTCGGTAAGGGATAACGTCATCTCAACCTCTGGGGATGAGGCACGATCTGATGAATACGAATTCCATCCACCTTCTTGGAAATTTGCCCCCAGGATACCAACATGCCCCAGTCTGAATTCTAGGACACCTCGTTTTGAAAGGAAAAAGTTTGTCATGAGACCACCTCGCAACGGCTTGCCCCTGATCGACTGATTCGTGGAGCAGTGCCCATAGCCGCGAGAGATTTGCCAAATCTCGACCTAATTGCCCCAGATTAACTGATTTTTGGATGGCTGACCTTACTGGGGGTAACCGAACGTGCCAAGTATGATTGGACTTCTGTCGGGGATTGCTTACCCGTGCCAATGAAGATTGGACTTTGCTGGGGAAAACAGACGGAGTCTTCCTGCGTACCGACGAGGGTTGGATTTCGAAATGATGCGCCAACACGGATTGGGCCTTACAGCGATTGCCAATATGGATTGGGCTTTTAGGCCATCCGGGATGGGTCATACACGCCTGACGCTGGACAACATCCGGTCTGAATTCACGGTTTCCAGTTGAAGGGTCAATAGACGGTAACACGATTTCCCAACAATTCGTCTCAAACTTGAAAATCAGCTGAATCTGCTCAAGTAGCTCTGAGTAACTCTGATAACACGGAGAAGAACAAATCCTTCGCTTCTGATATGCCCCAGCCTGTGGGACCTTTGTGGGATAGTCCTTAAAAGGAAATCTGAAAATCTGTACCCTGATGGTTTGATATGAACTGCCCCAGAATTCTGAACTTCAGAGAGATACTTCAAATCAAGTGCCTCTCGAATAAGGAATAACTTTTGCGCCCTTAGGATGGCCTGCCCCTGCATTCGTACCCCGAAAGGATTCACCCTCAATCAAACAACTCTCAACATGGTTGGCTTCACCATCTCTGAAGTGATTTTCCCCTTGAATGAGCGTAGAAACGACTTAACCTGATCTGATCTCACACTAGAAGGATCTGTCCTCAAATCACAGCATTCTGGATGATTGCCCCTGATTGGGTCTCGAGAAGATTCGCTTCTAATCAACTGCTTCTCAAACAAACTGTCCCATAATCAACTGATGCTTCGGGACTTGTACTCAGACCAACTGATTCCGAACTCACTGGAAATCAATGCCCCAGATTCACAGGGTTTCTCAATATTCACCATTCTGATCCAGACCGCTGAATTATTCAGTCCTATTTGATTATTCCCTGTTGTAATTTCCTTCATGTCAACTACTGACCTGCAAGTAAAATTGTTTATTCACGAATGGTAATTTTAATGCAGTGTTCATGCTGATTTTGAAAAAAGTTGTGTTGTCACTCATTTACATGTCATGATTGTGAGTGACGAATGAACCAGAGTTCAAACGTAGTGCTGATGTGATCAGTGAAAAATACAACAAGGATATGATTAGCAAATCAAGAAGGAGTCAGGTTACTCAACCTTATCGTAATGCGCTTTCAGAATAAACCCTACCTCAATTAGGTCTTTTAAGGGTTGTATCGTGGTCGGGTTCACGGTTCGTGAAACAAAGGATATTTGGCTCAAATTACGATTTGTACCCACCCCTTCTACGTGATGATCTCCGATCCTAATGTTCAGTTAACTTGGCACAAGCGCTCGCCTCTTCGAGAGGTATGTTGAATGGTAAGAACCATAGTTAAGGAACTCACAAGGTTTTTCGGAGTGACAGTTACTCCTTTTTCGTTTTCGGTGTCTATATCTACACGACTTTGTTCCTTTTCGAGGATTTTTCTATTGATATCCTTTCTTTTTCATTCTTTTGATTCCCTAATTTTTGCCTGGACTGACTCCTTTTGAGTTCTTTTCGATTTTTTTTTTGAAGTCCAGCGGGATGCCCTGATTTTTGCCTAAGTATTAGCTTCCCAGCTATTCATTTCTTTTACTTAGCGGGCTTTCTCTTTCTTTTCTTGGAACAAGTCGTGTGACACTGGTTGTTTTGATTGCTCCGAAAGGACTGCAACTGTCTTACTCCTGATTGGTGAGATTTAACCATTGTGGTTGACGAGGTACGACCTCTTGAGAGGACTAAACTGCGATTGGTTCTCGAAAGGCAACACTCCTCTATAAGACTTGAACATGTGGTCAAGCTAACTGACAACTACCCTGCCCCGGGTTAAGATGTGAGGGTTTAAAAGTCCGAAAGGAACTCCTACTTCTTGGCTCGAAGTGGTTAACAAGGGACTAACTCCTTATATCTCCAGTGTTTGGGGGATTTGAAACAATGCCTTGTACGTCATCGGCAAGGTTTTATCCGAAAGCATACGATCATCGGTTATGAGTATTCAGTTTCGTCATCCTCCCTACAAGCTTTGCTAATCACAGTGACAACGTGGAGTGAATAAAATGCAAGTGTCAGTGCAATGCAATAAATGAGCGACAGCGACATGATTAATTCAGAAAAATGCATAGTCACTTTATCAATATTACCATTCGAAACAAACAATGTTTAACAGCAAGTAGTAACTAACAGAAAAGAAACTACAAATGCAAATGATAGAGAAGTCTAAGGACTGCCAATGCTGAGGGTGCCCGCCTGTCTGGACCACTGGCTTCTTGAAAAGGACCCTCTGAATCTACGAGCTTAGACAGCTGAGAGGTTGGCATGAACAAACAAAACTCCTTCTGGAAAGGAAATGCACTCTTGGTCGATCAGCTGTTGTACTTTTGCCTGAAAAGCTTTACAATCTTCAGTTGAATGTCCTGGGGATCCGCCATGGTAACCACACTGAGCGTGGGGATTGTACCTAGGAGGGTAAGGCTCTGGAACAGGCTTAAGAGCTTTAGGTCCCACCAAAGAATTCTGGATCAAAGATGGTAGAATTTGGCTATACGGCATAGGCACTGGGTGGGAAGGAGCATTCCTTCGTTCCAAGTTGTTACGAGGTCTATTCTGATTCGGCCGCTGATTCTGATAAACTCGGCCACGAGCTCGATGATTTGCAAGAGAAGCGACATAAAGCTCCCGATATGGTGTCCTAGGCACAATTGTCTGTCCAAAATAGCGAGACACAAAAGATACCGACCGCTGAGAAGATGAAGAACCAACAGATTTCACCGATTCATCTCGAGAATACCCAACATCTGTCATGATTGCATTGAGCACAATTCCTTCTTCAGTTTGGAAGCTACAGAGGGATTCAGTTTCACTAGCCTGACTGCTTGAAACATTCTGAGTTCTTCCAATTTTCACGCCATGCTCAATGCGTTCTCCTGCCCTTACCAATTCAGAGAAATTTGGTGCATTTCCAAGCATTCTTTTGAAGTATGGACCCTGCAGGGAGTCTACAAACATGCCCATTAACTCTCGGTCTAGGAGCGGCGGCTTCACTCTGGCAGCAAATTCTCTCCATCTCTGAACATACCTCCTGAAAGGTTCATTGTTCCCTTGAGACAATTCTTGCAACTGCATGCGACTAGGAGCCATGTCTAGGTTATAATCGTACTGCTTCAGAAAAGCTCTGGCTAAATCCACCCATGATTGGATATGATTACTCTCTAACTGCATATACCAACTCAGAGATGCCCCACTCAGACTATCCTGGAAGCAGTGAATCATCAACTTGTCATTTTGCACAAACGAAGTCATTCTTCGGCAGAACATCACCAAATGTTGCTTCGGACAGCAATCCCCTCTGTACTTCTCAAACCTCGGCGCTCTGAACTTCGGAGGTAACACTAGGCCAGGAACCAAACACATGTCTGCCGCGTAGAGGTTAACAACATCTTTACCTTTCGAGGCTTTAACTTTTCCTTCCACCGCTCGGAATCTTCTAGCATACTCAAGAGCTCTCGGGTCTTCGTTCTTGGCTATCGGGACCTCTCTTCGGGGATTCACGCACGGAAGACAACACTCTGATGATCTGAGGTATCAACATAAGGAGAACGCTCACTTCGGACAACAAACGGCTCATGTAGACCTTGGTCCTTAACAGAAGGCTGTACAAGTTGAGTTGCAGTAAAGTTGTTTACTTGCGGGACGTCTTCGTCATGCATAGAACCATACAAAGGATTGGATGTCACAGTGAAACCCGACAAGGAATCAACAAACTGGAAGCTGCTCTCTGACATAGCTACCAACAACCTTCAACTGACTGATTCTGCTCAAATCTACCTCAATCTACTTCAACCCCCTGGTCGTCTTCTAATAATCAGCACTTGTTCAAGCCAAACACCGGAGAATCACCTTCAGAATCAAAACAACGGGTGGATAAGAGCTCCGGCTAGCTGGAGAATGATATGCAATATGATGCAAAATGTTTATGCAAATGTAATGCAAGATGCAGCAAACACGGGATCACAGCCCCCACAATCTCTGAATACTGCTGCGCTGCTGACTGAGTAAGTTCGCTCTGAAGAGAAGACCCAAAATAACGGGTAGGCTGGAAGTCAAGTTTCCTGCAAAAACCCTCCCACTCACGGGTATGGACCTAATCTGACAAGGTACGACATCCTATGCGGGTTCAACGTCACAGACTTTCAAGAGCGATGATACGATACCCAGAAGGTGTGGCATCATCATCCCTTGAAGCGGCCTCACTTAGTTGAATCCCAATTGATAGGTTCCCAGAGTCGACAATCCTCGGGTCAGACAACTTGTCAAGCCCTAAGGGCCAGGCAAGAAGCATCAAAGAGAATCTCGTCCGAGCTTAAATTTCGTGGCTAGCTGGTGCGAGCTAAGCAAGCAGGCTAACCACTACTCTCTACTTCTAAGTCTATGTGTAACCTCAAGCCCAGGTCCGACTTATCCCTCAACAGATTAATCCCTTCCCATAGCAGCAATAACAGTATAAGGCTGATAATAACAGGCGGAAAGTAAAGACAGAAAAGTAAATCTATACAACACCCACGACAGGAAAACAAGCGCTAGGATTGACTCGCATAGGGGATATTAATCTCCCCAGTAGAGTCGCCAGCTGCTAGGGACAGGCCCAGACAGCTAGGAAGAAAACCCAAGGCGAGACTCGCATAGGGAACCATCGCAGTCCCCAGCAGAGTCGCCAGCTGCTGGGGACAGGCCCAGACAGCTAGGAAGAAAACCCAAGGCGAGACTCGCATAGGGAACCATCGCATTCCCCAGCAGAGTCGTCAGCTGTCGCTACTGCAAAAATCGGCGCCGGCTGAACAGAAGAGTCGCCACCGTGTGTTATTTATCCCAAAGGAGGGAAAGGAAACGCTCGAAGTAAACCTAACGCAAAGGCGGGAAAGGAATGGTCATCACAACCAAATCCTGGATTCGGGAGTCGGTTACGCAAGGGGAAGGTATTAGCACCCCTCACGTCCGTCGTACTCGACGGGATCCACGCTTGTTTTCTAGTATGGATTGTTATTCTATCTACTCTAAAGGTCAAGGGTTAAAAGAAAATGAAATGACTCGGCAAAGTATCGCACTTTATGCCTACGTATTCCCGTCTGAAACAAGAAATCAGAGTCGACGTAGTTCGCCTACCTACGGGAAAGGAGGGGAAGGTTGCTCGCTAGGATATCGCATCCTATGCCTACGTACTTTCATACAGCATGAAAGATCAGAGCAAACGTAGTTCGGGCTACGGAAGACACAAGCTTGTCTGACTGTTTTTTATCTCCTTATGAAAGGGGTTTTTTCTGATTAAGAGTCTAAGCGGACAAAAATGACACTTTGATGTTTGTTTTCAGTCTTTTACGCAAGAACTGTCTTTTATGATGTTTGCAATCTCTGACGCACTAGAGACTATGATTTGAGGGTGACTACGTCGTATGTCACCCTAAGGGTAACACACTAAGTAATCAGATTACTGAAGAGTGACCCTCCAGCAACCTTTCTCAAATAGCTTAAGGCTCATAGCGTACGACATCGATTATCCTTATTACTGTGTTTTGAATTGTTCTGAGATAGAAGAGAAAGAAGTCTAAAAAATCCTAGGGTTTGAAAGGGGAATCAAAACTACCCTAATGTTGTCATGCATGGATTACAACCTAATGTCTGTCATAATTCCCTCCTGCGCAGAGGAAATCAGAGATCCTAGGGGATAAATGGAAAAGAAACAACAAAAATATAATAAAGAGTAAAATGCATGAGATGCAGCAAAACAAGCAAGGCAGGGGAGTCCCACTCAACCTCGAACCTAAAAAAGCAACAGGCAAAGTGAATCAAATTCACTTCAAGCCTAAAGGGCAAGAAGCACAAGCCAACAGACAGTACAGAGAAAAACAAAAGATACAGAGGAGGCAGCCCAAGCAGCAACAACAAACTCCTACAACAAACGACAACAACACGCTCTGAACAACAAATTTGAAATGACAGCAAAGGTCTTATCTTTGAGCTAGATTCCATCTTCAAGCTTCTTCAATCTTCATCTCCAAGCTTTAGCAAGCACACTCCAAGAAGAGATTTGTCATCAAGATCAAGTTGCAATGTTGGCATACTTGCTGAAAACCAAAGGAATTCAACAAGAACCAACATCGAAGTGGAAGTGTATCCTCAAAAGTTCTACTCTCTAGGGTATGCCCCACTCCCCTCCTAAGGAGAGATGGAACTTCCCTAAGAGGACTTTGCATCATAGGATAGAATAGAAGCAAACAATGCATTATATGTTTGATGGAAGAAATGAGCTAATTCTACAAAAGCTCTCCCTAAAAGCCTAATTCTACCAACTCCTAAAACAAACTTAAAAGAGAAAGAAAGCTCCACTCCAAGCCCCACTCTTCAAGCCAAAGCATCTTCATCATGTCCAGAAGCTCCTCTAAAAAGGAATCCAAAGTCTTCAAGCTCCAAGTCCACCAAACGCTCCAAACAAGGCAAAGCACTCAAGAGAGGACACCAAAAGCAACAATCATTTGCAAAACCAAAAAAAAATATCAAACTAAATTGTAAAATTCTAATAAAATTCCTATGTGAACATACATATTTGAACATTCTAACATTCCAAAATCAGGACCTAAATCAATTTCTAGGTCATCTAAACAATTACTAAATGAAATTTGGTCATGGGAAACCATTATTTGGGAAGGCTCTAAACTACACGCCTAAAACAGAATCTAATCAATTTTACAAATTCTAAGAAAATTCCAAGGGAAACCTATGGATGTCCTCCAAATCATATCGAAAGAATCAGCTCAAAAGCATAAAGCATCAAAGAGAACAAAATTAAACAAACAGCAATATCAATTATGCATAACAATGGATATTAGCACAAAAGAAAATTCGTAACCAAATCAAATAAAATCCTAAAAATGCAAACTCAACTCCTACAGTTTCTTAAGACAATCAACATCTACAGAAGAAAAAAATCATAATTTTTCGATCATTTTTACTATTTTTAACGCAATTAATCCAAACAGCTATTAAAACAGAAAAAAAAATGAACGAAAATGAATTAAACTAAGTTAATGTGCATTGGGCCAGGGGTGCGAACAACAGAATTCCAAAGCAATGTCCGTGTGGGCCTCGCGAGTGGGGGTGGGAACAGTACCCGCACGGTACTGTAGCTGTTCCGGCGGTGACATTTTTTCGGTAACTTCCGAGCAACATAACTCCATCGATTCTTAACCGTTTCGCACAAAATTTTAGTCAAACTTGAAGGAAAAAAATCAAGGATTCCAAATATGCTCTTAGATTCCATCAAAACTCCATGATCAAAGAGATATATCATCATCAAGAAAACATACTCATCCAAAAAAGTCTCTAATCCTTAATTTCTTGATCCTAATTTCATCTATACATTTTCCAGATCCTAACCACATGAATAATCTAATCTAATTCGTCCTAAAACCATAGAAAAAGTGAATTTCACATACCGGCTTCGGAGCTTCGAAACGGAGTAGTTGGAGCTCGTTTTTTTCTTGCCAAAAAGTGCGGAAAACCTTTGTTGAAGTTTGTTGGAGAAGATTAAATTCTTGATAACTCTTTGATCTCTCACTTTTTCTCTTCCAAACTCCAATGTCAATCTATGGTTTTTGCACAAATGAATCACCAACTCTTGCTTTGAACCTCTTCACAAGTATATATAGAATGTATTTGAAGACCCTAGAAAGTTCTAGATTGATCCTATAGAATGTATTTGAAGACCCTAGAAAGTTCTAGATTGATCCAATGAGAAAATCAACTTCTCATGTCATGAAAATCTCTTCTTATGCTATGTGTTGCACCCTAAAATTTGACCAACATTTCTTTACCTAGCTTATGTTGCATTCCATTCACATTAGCATTAGCATTTGCATTTCATTGACATGTATGCAGGAGATCAAGAGGTATGATTACCAATCAAGAGCTACACAAGACTTTGAAGCTAGTTGAGAAGGTTATTCAAGTGTTCAAAGGTAGATACCTTTGTCAGAGAAGTTAAAGATCCTCAGAGAGAGTGGTTGAAACCAAGGTTGTGTGCCTCCTAACTTGAGAGTTGTGGGAGCTCCTCAGATGATTCTGAAGCCAAGAATGTGGACTTGAAGCCTTGAGAGAGCTTATGAGATGTCTTGAAAGCCATCATGAAGCCTATACAGGTCATTATGCAAGATTAAGAAGACTCAGCCATGATTGGTGTAATTAGGGTTTGACTGGGTCAACCCTAGGTCAACTGATGATTTGAACAAGGTTGAGACCTAATTCAAAGGCCATGTGATCATGGATTGATTCATTGAGATGTTATAAGGATGATTCCAAGGTCAACTCATCATGATTGAAGAGTTTGAGAAGTTTCAAGCTAGGGTTTCTAAGGCTTGACAATGTAGAATGGTGTAGGATGGATTTCAGATAGTTAATTTGAGATTTAGAGACAAAATAGGGGAATTACCATTTTCGGTTGAGATTGGGATATGATGAATCTTGAGGTTTCAGAAGAAACTAAGGGTATGGTTGAACTCGTGGCAAGATTTGGGATGAGTTTCATGTTTTGACCATTTGCAATAGAGGCTCCTAGAGAGAACTAGGGTTGGGGAAGGTGACCGGAGCTCCACCGGTGGTGGCCGGAGCTGGGCGCGAAGTTCAGATGTTTGAAAGGTTGAAGATGATGAGGATACCGTTGGATGAGGGTTTGACTTGGACTGGGAGCATGATCCAATGGCCACGTTTTAAAGTTCATTTGTGAAGGATCTGAAGGCATGAAACGCACCGTTTCATTTATTCAGGCGTTTTGGGCTTAATGAATTAAGTGCTATTCACACCCCCCTGATGGCCCAACCCATGATTTTAACTGATTCTGATTACTATCCACACCGTGCCTTTATTCTTTTATTTGGATTTTCTTTATTTTTTCTATTTTATTCATGGTTCTTTAAAAATTCATAATAAATTGAAAATTAATCCAATTAAGCCCATTCTTTTTGCATTTTACTCATGATTGAGTCTAGTATTTTTTAGAGAAAAAATATTTTCATTTCATGTATTTTCTGATTTAATGGGAATTTTACATTTTAATTGATATTAAAATGGTTATGTTTGATGCATAATTTTGTGGAATTTTGTGTGATTATTGGTGATGATTCTTGGCCTAATTTTTTGTGTGTGATTAGGTTAGACATGTATGATCCCATAGAATTTTTATCACATTTTTGTGGTGAAAATAGTTTTGCTTTCTAGACTGATATTTAGAGGCTTCCTTTTAGGGTTTAGGTTTGATACCTTGTAATGTAGGATTTAGTTCTAGGTCTAATTTGATGATTTGATCTCTGAGATTAATGTGGTAGAGTCATGATTGACCTAGGTTCCCATAGATATTTTTGTAGGATTTTACAATTGATTTTAGTATTTTAGTTAGGACTAACTCTAGTACTAGGTTTTAGGTGATCCTAATTTACTAATTCAATTAGTTTAACTTCCTTAGTCCCCTTAGATTAGGGTTTGTGCTTGGTTTTCCTTTTGGTTGAGATTGAAGACAAGTTGAAGACAAGGTGAGGATGCTTGAAGTTGCTTGGAGCTTTGGATTTGTTTGTGCCTGAAGGTGTCTGGTGAAGATTAGGAGATAGGAGACATAGGGAGAGCCTTATAGTTAGAATGATTTCTTTCACAAACATGGAAAGCATCTTGTGCTTCCATTCCTCCCAATGACTAAAAGTCCTTCTCAGATATTCACATCCCTCCTTTGGAAGGATGAGTGGCTTTATCTGGGAAGTAGAACTTTGAGGGAACCAGTCTCTCATAGTGATGAACCCTTACAGGCTTCCTTTGGTTGTCAGTAAGCTGTTTATCATCTCCACTCATTCTGTTGTCTCCTGGTTTGAGTATCTTGAAAGATGTTGGGCTTGAGTTTGAAGATGGAGACTTCATTGAAGAGGGTGGAAGAGGATGATTCCTTGAGCATTGTCATTGCAGCTGAAGCTGGAAGAGCAAGAAGAATAGTTTGATACTTGAAGATCCAATGGATATTGAGTGAAGAGCTGAGGCTTGGAAAAGAAGATTGAAGGATAAAGTTGACACTTCTAAGTGATTGAAGATTACCCTGAGAAGCTGAGGCTTGTAGAAGAGAGAGGACCAAGTTGATACTGGTAAAGCAAAGAGAGCTGAAGCTTGAAGACTAGTTTGATACTTATGAAGAGGATTCAATTGAGATTGAGTGGGAAGCTGAGGCTTGAGGAATAAAGGATGAATTGATACTTACTTTGAAGCTTGGAGAGCCTGAAGGAATCAAGTTGATACTTGTAGTTAAGAGTGAAGCCTGAAGGTAGAATTGACTAAAGAACTGAAGCTTGAAGAAGGAGAATAAGTTGATACTTATGTTTGATGGATTGAAACCTTGGAGGAGCAAGCTGATGCTTGTCATGAAAGCTGATAACCTTGAAGGGTGATTGAAGTCTGAAGACTGGATTGCTGTCAGAAGAGCTGAAGCTGGGAATTGGAGAGAGAGTTGTTGATCTTCTTTCTTGTCTGTTTTGTCCTGTATTGATGTGCCTTGTTTGATTTGCTTGATGCATTAGAATAAGTCCATATCTAGACTGACTTTAATCTAGGAGCATGATTGCACTAGAGGTTGAGTTGCTCCTTCTGCTTGTATTGTTACTGTATGGCTTTGCTTGCGGGTATTCGGTAGAGCCCAGCTCCCTTGCCCATGTGGTCTATTTTTGCTTGATAGCATGTTATTTCTTCTGTATGATTGCGTTTTTATTCTATTTTGCCTGATAGCATGTTATTTCTTCTGTATGATTACTGTTATTCATTCTGGCTTGAGGTTGAGATGAGCTTGTGGAGGCTGCTGCCCCACACACATTTCCTCCCTCACTTGCATTGCATGCATTTTACAGTCGTTTACTGTTTACTGTTTAAGCTGACACTTTATCTGTTTCTGTTTATCATTGACATGATCCCTTAGGACTCTCACTTCCTTTGATAAGGAAGTGATGATTAGAACTTTAGGTTGAAACCTATGCATGATAACTTCTAGGAGTTCCTTGTTTCAAACCTCAACTATAGGATGAATCCTTGGCATGACAACAGTAGGACTTGATAGTCTCCTCTTAGTTGAACCCTCTCTCTTCTCATCTCAAAACAGCTTAAGATACAGTAATCATGAATGATTTCTTTCGTACGTTACGAGCCTTAAGCTATCTGAGAAAGGATTGTTGGAGAGCTTCTTTTCAACAGTCTGGATGTTTAGTATGGCACCCTTTGGGTGACATGCGACGCATTCACCCTCAGGTCATAGTCTTTAGTGCGATTGAAATTACAAACACAATAAAAAACACTTCTTCCATAAAAGACAGAAAACAAACTTCAAACCTTTTTGCCCTGTGGGCCCATAATTCAAAGGAAGCTTTTCTGAAGAAAAAAGTGTCGTTAAACTTCAGCGCCACCGCAAACAGGCTTTGTCCCTAACTGCTGGAACTGTTGTTTAACCCTACTCGGTAAAACAGATGAATCTGAATCCCCGTAATCCGTAGTGTCCCGAACTACGTAAGCTCTGATCTCTCAAGCCTGTTGAGAGTACGTAGGCACAATACTGATGTATTGGCGAGCCACCTTCCCCGTAACCCGTAGTAGGCCGAACTACGTTGACTCTGATTTCTCATTCTCTGATGAGAATACGTAGGCATAAAGCGCGACGCTTTGCCGAGTCATTTTCTTTTTAAGCCAGCCTTGATAGGTAGATAGATAAACCAACTCGTCCAGTAAACACAACAAGCGTGGATCCCGTCGAGTACGACGGACGTGAGGGGTGCTAATACCTTCCCCTTGCGTAACCGACTCCCGAACCCAGACAACGGCTGCGACGACCTTGTCTTATACCTTTTCGTCAGGTTTTTCCGATCGTTTCCTTTCCCGTTCCGAGGGATAAATAACGAAAGGTGGCGACTCTTCTGTTTTGCCGGCACCTTATTTTCGCGGAAGCGACACTATGCACATACCATATCATGTTTTGGCTTGCAATTCACTTGGTTATGAGTTTAAATTCTCTCCAAATGAGATATTGTAGGTGTATGGATGGAAAGGAGCCTTGCATTTGCTGGGAAGTGTGGTTTTGCATATGTGCCTTTTGATGCAAGTAGCCCATTTACAAAGCAAGTCCTTGAAATAACCCTCAATTCAAAATTGTGGAAATGCCATGGTCTTTAAAATGAATTTTACAATCAAATTGGTATGTCATATGGCTTATTTGTGACCTCTAACCCAAAATTTGATTTTTTCCACAAAACTTTATTTGACTTATTCCCTTTTTTAGGCCATTTTAAGTGACTTTTTTGAAATAAGCCGATCAATCCACCATGATGACTTATTTGACCTAAAAACATCATTTTAAGCACATTCCATGTTGAACAATTTTCATTTGAGAAGTGGAACGTGGAGATTTTGACCTATGCTCAAAAATGACCTGTAATTCAACTTTCCCAAAATACCCCTGGATTGCCAAGACCATAACTTGAATTCTACAAATCCTCTTGAGGACTTCTAGTACTAAAATTAAAGATAAGATCAAGATCTACAACTCTTATGTTGGACAAGAATCCATTTGAAAACTCCTTGATGGGCAAAAGTTGCTTGGAAGTAAAGTGGCTTTCACAGATAAATTTCAGTATCCTCTAGGGACCCATAACTTGCAAGAACCATAACTTGAGTTCTATAAATCTCCTTGAATACTTCTAGTACTCAAATTAAAGCTATTGAGATTTTCTAAAAGTTTCATGTTTACCAAGACTTCATTTGAAACTTGCATTTTTACTTATCTGGCTTGGAAGTTAGGCCTGAATTAGGGTTTTTTACACTGAAACCCTAATCTAGTAACTCCTCTTCTTCTTGATTCCTTTTGATTTCTCCTTGGCACAACACCACACATGCATCCACATAACAATTAATGAATTCCACATACTCCAAGCAGGCCTTGATGCCCTCCAATCAACCATTTGACCTAGGGTTGACCTAGGGTTGACCCAGATGAAACCCTAGTTGACTGCATTCAACTGTAACTATGGTACTTGTATTAATGATTTGTCTCATCTTCAAAATGACCCTATAGGTCTTCCATGATCTTTGTACACCTTCCATGGCTCACACACTCATTGATGATCTTCAACATATCCCCCAGATTGGGAGAGAAATCCACTGGTTGACCTTCAAACTTCTCAAAGCTTCAACTCATTTCTTGATTACTTGGATGGTCTTGAACTTGAATAAAACCCCTTGATGGGCCTCTTTCTGATAAGAATGGCACTTGATCCCTTGTTAGATGCCTTGTTATGCTATGTTATGCAAATGATTAGACTATGTACATGACTTAGTATGCAAATGACAATGCAATTGAAACATAAACCAAGTGAAATAGGTTGAGCAAATTTTAGGGTGCAACAGCAACGCCACACGATAAGCCACATCACCAACCCGTGCAGTAATCTGATACGAACCAATGAAACGAGAAGTCAACTTCTTTGAATTCAAAGCACGACCCACACCCGTAACCGGTGTAACCCTCAAAAACACATGGTCTCCTTCTTGAAACTCAAGATTCTTTCTTCTCTTATCATGATAACTCTTTTTCATACTATGAGAAACTCTCATCTTTTCCCGAATGAACTTCACCTTCTCTGTTGTTTGTTGTACCATCTCCGGTCCAACTACCGACTTCTCTCCGGTTTCATGCCAACATAAAGGTGTTCGACATCTCCGACCATGCAAAGCCTCAAATGGTGCCATACCAATACTTGAGTGAAAACTATTGTTGTAGGTGAACTCAATCAATGCCAAATAACCATCCCAAGCACTACATTGCTCGAGCACACAAGCACGCAACAAATCTTCCAATGATTGAATCGTCCTTTCGGTTTGACCATCCGTCTGCAGATGATAAGCCGAACTCAATCTCAACTTAGAACCCCAAGCCTTTTGCAAACTTTCCCAAAATCTCGAAGTAAATCTAGGATCCCTATCCGACACTATGCTCTTAGGAATCCCATGTAACTTCGCAATCACACCAACATAAATCTCGGCTAACTTCTCCAAAGGATAACTAATATCTATCGGAATAAAGTGAGCAGATTTAGTAAGCCTATCAACAATCACCCAAATAGCATTGTGACCTCTTTGCGTATTAGGCAATCCCGTAACAAAATCCATAGATATACTATCCCATTTCCACTCTGGAATGTCCAACGGTTGCATCAAACCACTAGGCTTCTGATGTTCCACTTTAGACTTCTGACAAGTCAAGCACGAATACACAAACTGAGCTACATCCCTCTTCAATTCGGACCACCAAAAGATTTTCTTCAAATCTTGATACATCTTATTCGCTCCCGGGTGAATACTTAAGTTACTCCGGTTTCCTTCCTCCAATATCATCTTTTTCAACTCTACATCATCGGGAATACAAATACGACCACGAAATCTCAAAACTCCAAAACTATCAACCTTGAAGTCCTCATTCTCATTCATCATCAAATCAACAAACTTCAAATCCAACTCTTTCTTTTCGCACACGGTAGCAAGAAAATCATTCGTAACATACAACATACCAAGTTTCACACTGCTCGGCGTTATCTCACAAACCAAACTCAAATCTCTAAAACTCTCTAACAATTCCCATTCCCTTACCATCAGTGTTGACATATGAACCAACTTTCGACTTAAAGCATCGGCTACTATGTTTGCCTTACCCGGATGGTAATTCAAACCAAAATCATAATCCTTCAAAAACTCTAACCATCTCATCTGCCTCATGTTCAATTCCTTCTGATCGAACAAATATTTCAAACTCTTGTGATCACTAAAAACTTCAAATCTCGTACCATACAGATAATGCCTCCAAATTTTCAAAACAAACACCACGACCGCTAACTCCAAATCATGCGTAGGGTAGTTCTTCTCATGCACTTCAATTTTCTCGAAGCATAAGCCACAACTTTCCCATCTTGCATTAAAACACCACCTAAACCGGATAAAGAAGCATCACAATAAACCACAAACGACTCCGTCGGATTCGGCAAAGTCAAAACCGGCGCCGTTGTCAACCTTCTCTTAAGCTCAACAAAACTCTTCTCACACTCAATATCCTAAACAAAGGCCTTTCCCTTACAAGTCAATTGAGTCAACGGAAGTGCTAACTTCGAAAATCCTTCAATAAACCTCCGATAATAACCAGCTAATCCCAAAAAGCTTCAAATCTCCGTAACTGACTTAGGAGCTTCCCATTGCATTACCGCATTAATCTTGGACGGATCAAAACTAACACCGTTACCAGAAATAACATGCCCAAGAAAACTCACTTCCGATAACCAAAACTCACACTTCGACAACTTAGCATATAATTGCTTCTCTTTCAAGATCTGCAACACAACTCTTAAATGCTCTACATGCTCTTCTTGGGACTTAGAGTAAATCAAAATGTCATCGATGAACACAACCACAAAATGATCCAACTGATCATGAAAAATACGATTCATGTATTCCATAAACACACCTGGCGCATTAGAAACTCCGAATGGCATCACTGAAAATTCATAATGACCATAACGTGTCCTAAAAGCCGTCTTTTGAATATCCTCATCTTTAACATGAATCTGGTGATAACCCGACTTCAAATCAATCTTACTAAAAACACGGGCACCAACCAATTGGTCCATCAAATCATCAATTCTAGGAAGCGGATACTTGTTCTTAATAGTTACCTTATTCAACTGCCGATAATCAATACACAACCGCATACTCCCATCTTTCTTCTTTACTAACAATACCGGTGCACCCCAAGGAGAAACACTCGGCCTGACAAACCTCTTTTCCAATAAGTCATTCAATTGTTTCTTCAATTCCATCAACTCTGATGCCGACATGCGATACGGCGCCATCGAAATCGGTCTAGTACCCAAAACTAGACCAATCGAAAACTCGACTTCTCTTTCCGACGGTACATCCGCAATGTCCTCCGGAAATACTTCTGGAAAGTCGCACACCACTGGAACCATATCCAGTTCAACCTTACTCTCTTCCGACAATGATGCAAACAAACAGAACACTTGAGCCTCATCTGTCAAAAGTTTCTTCAACTCTTTAGTAGATAGAAAAATTTCTTCCTCATCCCCCTCCAAGGAAGGAAACCTCACTAACTTGTGATAACATTCAATAAGGACTCTATTATACTGCAACCAATTCATACCCAAGATCACATCTAATCCTTCTAACGACAAACACACCAAGTCCATAATGAAGTCTTTACCATAAATGGTTAAAGGACAACTTAAACATACAAAAGATGTAGTTACCGACCCCGAAGCGGGTGTCTCAATAACCATATCACCACCACAAGAAGACAAACACAAATCCAAACGCTTAGCGCACTCAAAAGAAATGAATGAATGAGTCGCTCCGGTATCAATAATAGCAACTAAAGGCATATTATTAATAAAGCATGTACCTTTAATCAACCGATCCGCATTAGTAGTGTCAGCACCGGCTAATGCAAATACCTTCCCACTCATTGGAGCTTGCTTTGGCTTAGTACACTTTGTACTAATATGACCAACTTCCCCACAGTTGTAACACTTCACCACATTCCTTCTACAATCAGTTGTAGCATGGCCGATACCTCCACAATTAGCACACTTCGCTCCATCCTTCTTACACTCAAAAGATTTATGCCCCACTTCCCCGCACCTAAAGCACTTAATGTGACCAGAACTTCCACCTCTAGACCTCTTAACAAAGTTTTCCCTATGGTTGCCTTTATCAGCAGGCGTCACATAAGGTCCACTCCTCACCGGTTGCTTCCCTCTCTTCTCATTCAAACTCTTATAGTGAGTGGAACGAGCTTTACTATCTTTTTCAAAGATTCTACAACATTCGGCCAAGTCCGAAAATCTCCTAATCCTCTGATAACCCACCGCTTGCTTGATCTCAGGGCGCAAGCCGTTCTCATACTTAACACATTTAGAAAATTCCGCTGTCACCGCATCATAGTGAGGATGAAACTTCACTAACTCTGTGAACTTAGCCGTGTAGTCTATCACAGACATATTGCCTTGTTTCAATTCCAGGAACTCCATCTCCTTCTTTCCCTTCACACTCTCAGGATAATACTTTCTCAAAAATTCGGTGCGAAATAAATCCCAAGTGATTTCCTCATCGTCCACTTCAAGAACTTGACTCATACCGACCCACCAGTCATCGGCTTCTTCTCTCAGCATGTGAGTCCCAATTCTCACCTTGTTCCCTTCAACATAATTCATAACTCTAAAGATCCTCTCGATCTCCTTTAACCAAATCTGAGCACCGTCCGAATCAAATCTTCCCTTGAATACCGGCGGTTGATTCTTTCTAAACTCATCATTAGCGTTCACATTTGGCACACCCTGCACCGCCCTAGCCATTGCCTCCAATGCAGCAGCCATCGCATTGTCATTACGACCAGCCATATTTTGATTATTCCCAAAAATAACAACAAGGTTAAACAACCGTCCAACCAACAAAACGACGAGACAGACACAACTGACTCAACACTGGCTCTGATACCACTTAATGTAACACCCCCTTTCTATACCCCCAAATAAACAATCAAACCATTTAGGCACTTAATGAAAAGAATTCTATCAGAGTATAATTATAACATGGTATAAAAGAGGCGCATCACATTATCATCGAAATGAAACATAAATAATACCAGCTCACGAAGATATGTAACAAAAAGGGTAAATCTCAACTAAAAACAAAGCATGGCGCTTAAAACCCACACATCAACATTTAGAATAAAGCGGAAACATCTAAACATTTAAATCACTTCATTAACATAAGCATCATATACATCGTTCAGATTAATTCAATTCATCAGTTGAGTTTACAAAACGTTCATCAGCAAATACATACACAGATGCATCACAAAAGAATCAAAATAATTCCTAACTACCTAGTGTTACATATCAGAGTCATCTGACCAAAAGAAATGAAGACTCGCTTCACAAAGACTCCAGCAATCTAATCTGCAATGCCTCATAGAGCATTATAAAACAGCAGAAGGGTGAGAAATAATATCATAATACATAATGCACATAAACATATATATATATATATATATATATATATATATATATATATATATATATATATATATATATATATATATATATATATATATATATATATATATATATATATATATATATATATATATATATATATATATATATATATATATATATATATATATATATATATATATATATATATATAGACACACACACACACACACACACACACACACACACACACACATAACGTCCTAAAACGCCTTCCGCATTCTCACCACAACTCATCTCACTATACCGTACATCGCAATGTATTCATGCTTAACTATTTACAAATAGAGCACCAAGCATATACAATGTGCATCAACAATGTTTATATCAATTCTTAAACATGCATACATATACACATATATTCACACATACATGTATATTCAAGCCTTCCATTCATGCCAATTATCAACAATCTACATAAACATCTACATTTATGTTTATTCACCATACATCATGCACAAATGTCTACATGCAAATCACAGAGACCGACACACGACTCTATGCAAATGCAAATGCGGTACCGACTCATTTCAGCAGGTTCAATTGAAGAACCAAAATAACCATCGCTCACACCCCAAATGGGCACACGAGGTTCTGCAGATTCACCGAGGAATCAATAAATAACCATCGTAACATACGAGGTTCTGCAGATTCATCGAGGAATCAATAAATAACCATCGCTTACACCCCACAAGGGCACACGAGGTTCTGCAAATCCACCGAGGGATCAATAAATAACCATCGCTCACACCCCACAAGGGCACACGAGGTTCTGCAAATCCACCGAGGGATCAATCGACACAAGAATGCATACCATGATGCTTCACATGCAACATGACTCATGACACTCTTAGAATTCATACATGTTTACCAACATACTCATGCAATCATCACATTCGTCGCATATATTCATTATGCATTCAAATATATGTATCACAAAGCATATATATATATATTCATCATCCATTCACACCAATTTTCATACATGGTTCACATTCACAATCAATCTCGCCATGCATCTCTACTTAATTCAAATAATGCACAAAATTGCCAAACGGCCACATTTCACACCTCACAAATCAAAAACTAGGATTCACACCATACGGTTACCACAACACATATAACAAAATATAATTAGTCATCTCAGGCAAGGAATGATCGCAACCAAACCACACAACCGATCCACGAATGGAAAACACAAGGAAAGAAAATATGATGCTGTGTTCGCTAACCTTCGCCTGGCGAAGCCTCTGGCGAACCTTCGCTACTCTCATTCGCCTGGAAAACTTGCCAGCGAAGACCACTGGGATTTATTCTGGAATTACTCGCTAGCACTCACCAGCATACTCGTCTGGCGAACCTTCGCCACTCTCATTCGCCTGGCGAACTTGCCAGCGAAGACAGGGTGGATGCTTCTGACTTGGTTCGCTGCCATTCGTCTGGAGAACCTGCGAACTCAGAACTCCCATGGTTGTCCAAAAGCTTAAACCTCACAAACCGACCGATTTAATCCAAATCAGTTCCAGTAGTACAACCCACTTATCACCCGACTATACTACACCGTCTATTCCAAATTCTAACCGATAAAACTCAGTTTCTACCGATTAAATCAACTTTTGACCTAGAAATGGAAACATAGAAAATAATCCAACAAATCCAATCTAGCACATACATGATCATACACATTATGAAGATGATAAAACTTCTCACCCTTACCTGATTAATCGTAAGCTAAGGTTGATTCTTGATGATTCTAGGTTTTTCTCCACTTTCTCTTCTTTTCTCTCCTCCTCCTTTCTTTCTCTTGTTTTTCTTCTTAATGTTTCTATCTTTCTCCTTTCTCTCTATATCACATATTCTATTTCTTTCCTCCCAAATTCTTTCCACACACTTATCAATTAATTCTCACAAAATATCCACTTAATATTATCACTAATGCCCAAAATACCCTCCAACCTATTTTTACCCGAAACTCTCAAAGTCGGCAAAAATAGCTCAATATGTAAACATAACATATTATCACACAAATAAAATAATCACTTAAATAAATCAAATAAGGACTAAATAAAAATGGGAATTCAGAATCGGGGCGTTACGATGGCTGCTCAGGTCGCAGGCTTGACCACATAGTACCTGTCCTTAAAGGTACGGACGAAGTCCGTGAACGCCTTAAACAACTTCTTCGACTGCTTGAGGGACACCCAATTCTATTACCCATGTGAGGTTTTTCATTGGAGGTGGAAGCAACGAAAGAACAAAGAAATTGTAGCGCCAATCTCGAGATACTCACACACGATCTCGAAGGCCCGGATAAAGGCGATCGAGTTCAGGTGTAGTTGTGAGGGGGATAGCTCCAGCCAATCAAAAAATCCCATTTGAAGGTTGTTGAACGGACACCGGAGCCGCAACTTTTTAAATATGAACTTGTGCATGGCGAAGCGATCCCCCAGGAAACGCTAGCAGGTCTGGTTGTCCCGGCCAGGCTGATAGACCTCCTAATTCTCCAAAGCTCCCTCGACACCCCTGTTTTCCTCGACAATTGTGAACGTGTTCTCCAGAAAGTATGTGGAACGCGAGGTTATCCCTCGGGGTTCCGACCCGACCCAATCCAATTTAGCATTGATGATAGTGTCGACCAGGTAGAGTCTTTCAGCTATGTGAGCCATAAAAACTTGAAATGCATAGGACAATAGTGAATTCAATGATCAACTCAAATTCACCATTCCACTGCAAATCAAGTGAAAGGGCAGGAAAAAGCATGAGGACGCTGCCCTCGACCAAGGCCCTTACTCAACAGCGAGCGAGGAAGTCGCGAGGATCCTCTCCTTGAAGGTCTCAGTTGAGCCATCAAAAATCACAAGGAAAATCCTCCTCGACGCGAGGTTTCATCAGAAAATAAATAACATTCGTTATAAAATTCATAAGCGTCACGAGGAAGATCCTCCTCGATGTAAGGATTCATCAGAAAATAAATGGATATTCATCATTAAGTTCATAAGTGTCACGAGGAGGAGCCTCCTCAACATGAAGCTTCATCAGAAAGTTCATAAATTCGACCGGCACAAGTCCCATTCACCGCCTGAACGGTGGCTCCGAAGTGGTTTTCTACTCAAAATCCAACTTTTCTAGCAGAATACTCTCCTACTTCCGGTGTTTGGAAATGGCTAAACAACCACCAAACACCAACATCCGCTGAAACCCAACATGTATCCTAAAATAACCTACATTCTAAAAATAACCTACGTTTTAAAACTAGCATACAAACTGAAGATCAAATGAAGAATGCTTACTTGATTTGAAGAGTAGTTGAAGTTGACTTGAAGAAAGTTAGTAATGGCGGTGGCGACAACGGCGAACGATAGAGAAGCAGTCTGAGGCTAGAAGGAAAGTTAAGGGAAAAGTGCAAGCGAAATGAGCAAATGACCCCCCACTTCCGCCTATTTATAATCCATCTCCACGGCATGGGTAAGCGTTTCGTCGCCTGGAACTTGAGTACCTCTACTCATAGGCCATCATAGGCATTTAATGACTCTGACATGTGGCGCAAGAAGGAAAATCGATTCATCTTCTCAAGTCCCATCACGTGGCTCGAGGAGACAAACATGTTTGTCCCTTCACGTCCCATCAACCATCCGGACTCTAAGATGTCGGGCACAACTTGTCGAACATAGGAAACAAACCTTTGTATTCATTCACGAGCATAGCCTCGAAAAAATTTAAAAGCAAATTTACGAGCAGCTTGATAACTCGCGAGCATAAATCTTGCGTTCAACCCAAATGCAGGTTAAGCTCCCGACCACAGTCCCTGGGCGACGCACCTTCCTCGAAAGTGAAATTTCAGGAGTCGCAAGCAAGGCGTCGTCCCCGCGGGCGCAAACTCGCGAACAATGCCACGATGGTGCAAGCTCATAATCGCGGATCCCAAATGAAGGCTCTCCTTGCACAGAGTCAATTTTCCCTTCTCGACACACAGACTGACTCTAAGTCATTGACCCCATGCTTGGGGGCAACGAATTGGGGGGCTCCTGCTGTGGACTGGGCCTATGGCTGAACTAGCGTCAAGCACGGCCCAATATGGTCCTACGTCGAGGATGCGCCAAATGTTGGCCTTACTCGTTAGAGCCAGTAGAAAGCACAATTTCCATGTGCTCTTCACTCGAGGACACTTCACCAACTTGACCTGCACACCAAGCAAAATCATTCTGCCCTTCGTAAAGGGCAAGTCCGCCCATTATCCAAGGAATGTGGGGCAGTTTACCCAGGGCGATGAGCATGGGCTGCTCATCCCTACATCCACGTGGGAATTATGGCAGTCATTCGTTGTGGGCTTAGACACTCATCCCAAAACAGAGACCATTGGCTCAGCGTTGGGGGCTTGCTATAAAAACCATCCTCTGCTGGAGGGTCAGCTATTATATTCTCTAACTCTTTCTTATTACATCTTCACCCGAACTAACTTAAGCATCAGAGTGTCTGCAGGTATACCCCCTCCTTATATATATATATATATATATATATATATATATATATATATATATATATATATATATATATATATATATATATATATATATATATATATATATATATATATATATATATATATATATATATATATATATATATATATATATATATATATATATATATATATATATATATATATATATATATATATATATATATATATATATATATATATATATATATATATATATATATATATATATATATATATATATATATATATATATATATATATATATATATATATATATATATATATATATATATATATATATATATATATATATATATATATATATATATATATATATATATATATATATATATATATATATATATATATATATATATATATATATATATATATATATATATGTCCACCGGCGTGAGTACCAAATGAACCCTCGTGGACTTCTTCCATCAACAGGCCTGCTTCGTGTTCGTCAACACAATGCAACAAGACCATGTCGAAATTTCTTCTATACAATACATCATCCTTGTTCAAGTAGAAATTACTGGCTAGCCTTCTCAGAGTCTTCTTATCTTTTCCAGATGCCCCAGATGGGTACTCTTGAGTTTTGAGAAATGCTTGATATCATGATACCAAGGCTTTCCATTTGATACTTTTTCAACCACAAACACGAAGGTAGGTCTATCAAGACGCATGATGGTGATTGTTGGAGCTTCATTTCAGAAATCCACTTTATACATTGACGCAAGCGTGGCCAAACCGTCTTCCATCTGATTTTCAGCCCTACGCACATTATGGAGCTCAACTCTATCAAAGAAAGGTAGCAATCTTCTAGCATAGTTCTTGTGTGGCATCAAGTTGGCCTGATTAGTTTCCCATTCTCTTTTGATTTGATTAACAACCAGTGCTGAATCGCCATACACATCAAGATTCTTGATCCTCGGATCAATGGCCTCTTCCAAACCCATAATGCACGTTTTGTATTTTGCTTCATTATTGGTGCAAGCGAACGTCAATCAGGAAGTGAACGGTATATGAGAACCGTGAGGAGTTGTAATGATTTCCCCGATTTCGTTGCCATATGAGTTAACAACACCGTCGAAAACCAACTTCCACTGAGATCTAATCTCAGGACCCTCGTCAGAAAAAGGTTCATCACAGTCTTTCATCTTCAGAAACATAATGTCTTCATCTATAAATTCGAACTTCATCAGCTGATAATCTTTAATTGGCTGTTCAGCAAGATATTCTAACAGAACACTTCCTTTAATGACTTTTTAGGAAACATATTGGATATCATACTTTGTTAAAACCATTTTCCATCGGGAAATCCTTCCGGAGAGTGCTTGCTTTTCAAACACGTATTTGATCGGATCCATCTTTGAAATCAACAAGGTTGTGTGGTTTAACATGTATTGTCTCAAACGCTTAATCGCCCAAGCGAGTGCACAACATGTTTTTTCTAACATCGACTACCTCGACTCACAATCAGTGAATTTTTTACTCAGGTAGTAGATGGTGTGCTCTTTAATACATGTCTCATCCTGTTGACCCATCAAAAATCCCATCGAGTTCTCAAGAACCGTGAGATACATTATCAGAGGTATCCCTGTTACTGGAGGCATGAGTATTGGAGGTTCCTAGAAATACTCTTATTTTTTCCAAACGCCTTCTGGAAATTTTCGTTTCACCTGACCGCTTGATCTTTTCCTAATAATTTGAATATTGGTTCACAAGTGGCCGTAAGATGAGATATGAACCTTACAATGTAGTTCAACCCCCTAGGAAACCACGAACCTCTTTTTCCGTCCTTGGCTCAGGCATTTCTTGAATAGTTTTTATTTTGGCAGGATCTACCTCAATACCCTTTTCACTGACAATGAACCCCAGTAGCTTTCCAGGTTTCACCTCAAAGGTGCACTTATTAGGATATAGCCTCAGCTTGAATTTCCTCAGTCTTTCAAACAACTTCAGAAGATTGACCAGATGTCCTTCCTCTGTCTGTGACTTCGCAATCATGTCATCAACATAGACCTCGATCTCTTGATGAATTATATCATGAAAGAGAGTCACCATCGCCTGCTGATAAGTTACCCCCGACATTTTTCAATCCAAAGGGCGTCACCTAATAGCAAAAAGTCCCACACGTTGTAATGAAAGTAGTTTTCTCCATGTCCTCTGGGGCCATCTTGATTTGGTTATACCCAGAGAAGTCGTCCATGAAGGAAAACACAAAATATTGAGCGGTGTTATCAGCCAACACATCAATATGGAGGAGCGAGAAATCATCTTTCGGGCTCGCTCTATTCAGATCTCTGTAGTCAACGCACATCCTGACCTTTCCATCTTACTTAAGTACAGGAACAATGTTAACAACCCACGGAGGGTAATTTGTGACAGCAAGAAAACCAGCGTTCAACTACTTCTGGACCTCTTTTTTAATCTTAACTTCCATGTCAGGCCTCGTCCTTCTCAAGTTTTTCTTGACTAGCAAACATTCTTCTCGGAGAGGCAACCGGTGTACCACAATATCTATATCCAACCCGGACATGTCTTGGTAAGACCAAGCGGAGATATCCTTATACTCACAGAGCATTTCAACCAATATTCTCTTGACACTATCTTCCAATATAGCCCCAATTTTGACCTCTTTCTTGTCGTCTTTGGTACCCAGATTGATGATTTCAATATCCTCCTGATGAGGCACGATGACCTTTTCCTCTTACTTTAGAAGTCTGGCTAACTCTTCGGGCAGTTCACAGTCTTCATCAGTCTCTTCTTCATCTTGATAAATGGGATTATCAAAGTCATACTGAGCCATAGATGAATCAGAATCGATGGTATCTAAGAGAACAAACCTACATGATTGATGTTTATGTTTATTATGAAATGCAACAAACAAAACACATTACCATTTTTTGTTTATAAAATGAAAAAAAAAGGAAAAACAGGGATCACAATATTTGAATGCGAAAAAACGTCTTTTATCTATGATATTATGCAAATAACAAACAGACCCCCACAGATGGGTCACTACGTCTTGGGAAAACTACAGGACTGGACATAATCAAAACAGTGAAAATTACTCTGCAGTAGTAACATGAATGACTTCCTCGGTGGTTCAGTTGTATAGCTTCTGGCCAGGAGCACATGGACGAATCCAAGTATCCATATCGCAGTCGCTATCCCATTCATCATCAATTATGGCATGAATCCTATCAAATATGACTCCACCACTGGTGAATCTAACAGGTCCCCTGTATCTTGGAGGGTCTTTAGAAGAATTGGAGGGCTTGTACCCTCGGCCGAATTTACCTTGTTTGACGAGAATATTAAGAACCTGGCCCCACCTCTGAGAAGATCCAGACTCAACAATAGCATGGACTTCCTTGAAAGACAATATAGAAACCTCTAGGCCTTTGACTTCTAGAGGAGGCTTCTCCTGAATTTGTACTGCATCGAAGGCTTGATAGAGCGTTTTGTGGATCTCCCCGTCCACCTCAACGTACTTGAAGGATAAAAGATGGCTAACCATTATATCTTCTTCACCGTATACCGTAACAACCTTTCCTTCCATCATGTACTTCAGCTTTTGATTTTAAAGTTGACGTTACTGCTCCCGCAACAAGTATCCATGGCTGGCCAAGCAAGCAGCTATACACCGGATGGATATCCATTATGTAGAATGTTGCGTCAAAAACTTCAGGTCCCACCTGAATTGGCATGGTAATCTCTCCAATGCAGACCTTTTTGACCTGTCGAATGCTTTCACAACCAAATCACTAGGCGTACATATCAACCCCTGGGTATCCAATTTCATTAATGCCTTCTTTAGCAACACATTGAGCAACGATCCTGTGTCAACCAGGACATAAGACAATAATGATCCTTTGTACTCCATGGAAATATGCAAAACATGGTTGTGATTTCTCCTAGCAGGAGTCAAATCTAGGTCAATGAAACCTAAACCATTTCCATCATTGACTTGTGCCACAACCCCTTCCAATTGGTTAACTGAAATTTCTTGTGGTACATAAGTTGAATTCAAGATCTTCAATAAGGCATTAATATGTGACTCAGAACAACAACAATGACAAAATGGAAATCTTCGAAGGAGTCTGATTCAAGTGATCCACAATCTTGTAGTCACTCTTATGAATTAACCTCATAAAATCCTCGGCATCTTTAAAAAAGAATCACTACCAGCCTGTTGCTGCACATTCTCTTCAACCACTACCTTTCCTTTTCCCTTATTGGTCTTGTCAATATTAGCATCAGAAGAAGAAAAGAACATTCCACTTCGAGTGATTCCACCTGCACCCACTATGTTCTCAACAGTAGAACCACCATATGACGAACTAGTCAACTCTTGCTTCTGCCTATTACAAAACACTTCTTCCCCATAGCTCCATGGGATGACTTTGGTGCTCTCATATGACACGGATCCTAGAACAGTAATGATCATCGGCGTTAGCCTAGCAGGCGCTGAAATATTTATGGTCCAGTAAGGAATTGAAATCACAGTGATATCTCTTCCATCATTACTAGCTCCATCATCAACATCTTCCGCTACAACTCTGTCAAATTGTAAGAAACCATCAT
The DNA here is from genome assembly GCA_963859935.3 of Lathyrus sativus. Taxonomy (NCBI): domain Eukaryota; kingdom Viridiplantae; phylum Streptophyta; class Magnoliopsida; order Fabales; family Fabaceae; genus Lathyrus; species Lathyrus sativus. The sequence goes on from OZ012737.1 coordinate 232,062,841, forward strand.
CAATCATTCTCTGTATACCACTTTTCAAAAGATCACAACCCTCAGGTTACAATTCAGACTCTGAACAATCAGTAGAACATCCTGGGAATACTCCCACTTTCAATAGTCTGTCCTTTACGAAATTTAAAGGAGTCTTCAAATCCTCAACATCCATTATCAGATTCAATCTTTCTTCGTCAATAATAGCATTCTATCTTTCCACAACGTGATTTAGCATTAGGTTTTGGTTCACATTAGGCCCCTCGTTGGTAAAATTAATAGCCTTTGAGTCAAGCAAATCATGAACCTTGTGCTTGAAGGCTTTACAATTATAAATGTGATGGCTTGGGGTGCCTGAATGAAACTCACATCTTGCATTAGCATCATAACTAGAAGGAGGTGCACCAGTGAGAGGTGCTAAGGTTCTACTTTGAATAAGCTGCAGTTGAAGAAAATGTTGCAACAATTGTGAGTGCGGCATCAGTGGAGTCTCAAACTATTTGTTGGTCATTCTTGGCCTACCAGGGTAATGACGAGGAGCATTCATCTATTGCTGAGGTGCAGCTGGGATGGCTACAGTTGCAACTTGTTGATTATACTGAGATTGCACTCTACCTTTACCCTTGTGAGAAATGGCATTAGCATCCTCTTTCCTCTTCTTAGGGTTTGTTGTATATGGTTTCTTCATTCCTCCCAAAAATGATCCACTACCATTTGGAATTTTCCCAGATTTAATTCCATTTTCCACTCTCTCACCTGCCATCACCAAGTCAAAAAATCCCGCCGACATACAACCTATCAGCTTCTCATAATACACTCCAGGAAATGTAGCCATAAACATGTCCATTAATTCCCTCTCCACCATGAGAGGCTGCACTCTTGCTGCTAATTCCCACCACCTCTAGGCGTATTCTTTAAAGCTCTTGTTGTTTTTCTGCGACAAACTCTGTAATTGCACCCTGCTAGGTACCATATCACTATTTTACTGATACTGGCGAACAAAGGCCTCTGCCAATTCTCTCTAGCTTCTGACATGGGTTCTCTCCAATCCTATATACCATTCTAAAGACGCTCCTTCCAGACTGTCTTAGAAAAAATGAATTAACAGCTTCTCATCGTTAGAATATGCAGACATTTTGTTGTAGTATGCTCGAATATGTACTCTAGGAGAGGTCGTCCCTTTGTACTTGTCAAAATATGGCACTTTAAACTTCGGGGGAATTCTGACCCCTGGAACTAGACCAAGATCTGACATATCGGACCCAAAGAATTTTGGTTCTCATAAGACTTCATATTTTCCTCAATCAACTTAAACCTTTTATTAGTCTCAGATGGCAAGCCACCTTCCATATCTCTTATAGGAAAGACATCATCCTGATGTTCTTCATCTGAGCGAGGACCAGTAGCCCCGTGTACTGCACACACACTTCCACGAGCAACATTACTAGTTTCATTAACAGCACCTCCGCCGGGAGGTATGACAACAATAGGAATATTATTTCCTTGTGGAATAGTGCCACCAACAGGTGGAGGAATAACACCAGATACTCCATGCAAGACACCCTCTTCATAAACCTGTTCTATCTGAGGTTGGACCAGAGTCCTTAATTGTTCCTATCCGTTGGCAACATTATGCATTAGCTCCATGAATTGATCCATGCGAGCCCTGACTTCCTCCAATTCAGCCTAAACTTTATCCATAATCCTTTTCCGATTCCCTCGAGTTAAGTATTTATGGAAACAAAATTCCTCAATCCTGTTACTGTTGAAGAAAACCAAGCAAAGATATGAACAAAAGGCCACTACAAACACCTGCGATGCAAATGAAAATGCAAAATGCAACCATGTCTATGTATTTACAAGGAGATCTACCCCTTGATTTCGATTTCAATATACATGAATAGTAGAGATGGATAAGAGCACCACAATAATCTTCTCATAGATCAAGTAAAGGTGAGTAAATACATATCAACAAATGAGAAAGATCTGAATACAAAAGGTACTCCCATCCAACAGATCTAGTGATGATCAAGATACAAAAGAAGAGAAACTACTATGACATATCAACTGATGGGTTCCGACTCTCCCCGGACCATATCAAGTGTAGATATCCGACTTGAGCTTGTGCTAATGAGATGCTCGAACTTCCTCTTAATGGATCCCACAATCACCTTGTTGAATCCCCATCCCGAGATGACCAGGGCAGAAGGGAAGGTTTCCCATGGGTTGTGTGTAGCGAAATAAGGGGGAACACTGAGCTCCTCGGGGATGTAGAAGTCTTAGGGCCGCAAGATGCTCATGGTGACCTGAAGATTGGTTTCTTCCGATGAAGGCACCTCCTCCTTGACTTTGTTTGATTTCTGAGCGTCCTTCCTAGGAGCATCCTTCTTCTTGGTGAATTATTTCGGATGCCTGTCCCTGATTAAGATCTCGATCACATCCTTCAAATGGATGCAATCGTTGGTCATATGGTCGTGGCTCTTATGGAACCGGAAATACTTCGTGTTGTCTATTTTTGGCTTGGCCAATATTTGTTTCGGGAAGCGGACCCCTGCTTGGTAGGACTACGAGTTCACGCACTTGGAGAGAATCTTCTCGCGAGATACTGTCAGTGGAGTAATGTCGTGGAACTGGCCATAAGATCCTTTATGATCCCTGGATTCCCAGGGGCGGTCAGTTGTCTTCTTTTGGCTCCCCGATGAGATGTCGAGGCTTCATCGCCTTCGAGAACCTGGCATTCTCCTGGTGCCTAGACTCCTGGGTGGTGTTGGCTGCTTCCCTCTTCTCATACTAGATATATGGTTGCGCCTTGAGAATAAAGGCATCCAGACTTGCGGGGATTTCAATGCCAACAACCTTGGTAAATTTGGAGCAGGGACGGAGCCCGCATTCAAGCAAGTACTTCTTTATATTGTCGGTCGTTGCGACCTGGACGACTTTTTTGTTGAACCTTTCAATATAAGCTCGAAGAGGTTCGTCTTTCCCTTGAATGATGGCTTCAAGAGAGGCTTCTTCTGTCTTTGGGTGGCGGCGAGAGGCTGTGAAATACCTAGAGAACATCCTCCCCAATTGCCTCCAAGAAGTGATGAACTCAAAGGGGAGGGTTTTGTACCACTACATAGCTCCCTTTCTCATTATGGTTGGGAATAATCTATATTTGAAATGCTCTTCTGGATCTGTAGTGCCATTGTACGTGCCCAAGGGTGGGGGTTTCTCCATCCCTCTAGGTAGATGCATGGCCATAATCTCTTGGGACAACGGGTCGCGAGGCTTGTGGTCACTGCTGCTGCTAGATCTCGAATGGGAGTGCGTACATCGTCCGAGGAGAGGACTGCGATCTCTGCAGGGAGATGGAGTTTATGCTCGGCACTTAGATCGGGGTATAGGCGAACAATGATGCTCTTTCCGGAGATCCCTTATGGTTCTCTTAGCCCTTGGGGATTGTTGGATCCAAGGAGAGACATGATCGCACTTTCTTACTACCAGAGAGTCTAGCTCTGCTTGTGCTCGATGATCTTTTCCTCGTCTAGGAGAAAGACTCCGAGATCTTCGACGTTCTTTCCTTGGCGGAGGTGATCTTGGTCGGCGGGACTCTTCTAAGGCTCCAATTCTTGTGTTCTGTTGGAGGATCAGAAGAGTTTTTTTTTAGGACCACGAGTAAAGCCTCCATGGATGGATTAATATTGGGCGAAACCGAAATGGTAGGATGATCTTCAGAAAGCTGGCCTCCGATATTGTCAGCGTGACCGAGAGAAAGAGACATGGTGGATCCATATCTCTACTGATGGACTTCATTCCCAAGAAAGGGGTTGCTCCGTCAGCGTCTGTCTTGCTAACGAGGAGGATGATATTGTGAGCATCATGGACATTGTCATGGCTAACCATGACCAGAATCTTGAAAGAACTGTTTTGGTCTTGAATTTATGGGAAAAGAAAGATGGGGAAAATAGAGTTTCCAATGAAGAATCAAAGAATTCAAGAAAATAGCTCTAATGGAGTTTTTGAGTGTAGAAAAGTTAAGATAATTTGAGAGCAATGTGTAGGGAGATTAGAAAAATGAAGGTTCTTATGAGAGGTTTGAAGAAAATCCACTTAAATAAGCTCTTGGTTAGGAGTAGAATTATGGGTTGGAGTGAGGGTTTGAAAATTGAAATGGGATTAGGAATGGAAAATTGGAGGAAAATTGGATTGGTTTTGAAAGTTAATCAAAATTTAGAGTGATTCTAGATCCTTCTTCTGGTGTAAAGACCAATTTACAAGTGATTAAAATGGACCCCATAAGTGGCAGCATTGAAAATGCACATATCTGGGAAAATTTTCCTTTGTCTAATCGATTAACCATTTTCTATTGCAAATTGGTTAATCGGTTAGCCACTCACAAAGTTTGAAAAATGCGCCATTTGGAGGGAAACTTGCACATTTGCCCGTTTTCACCTGTTCTGAGCCCTGTTAAGCCTCTAAAACTTATTCTTTGACATTATAACTATGAAAATGCCTGAGATAACCTGTGACTTGTGTCTTGTGTTGAAAATAACCTGCTGAATAAAATAAAATCGGTCACTCGATTGCTGGGCAAAATAAATGTCGACGCCTATGACGTTCGTTGTTTAAACTCTTGCAATAAAAGAGAACCCTGAGCCATGGAAACACCTTGGTCCCATGTCTCGAGATCCAATGCCATGATATGCAGAAATGCAAAAATGCAGAGAAACATAAGCCAATTACAGAAAACAATGAGGCAAATTTTGGGGTGCTACAGTCTTCCCGGACATTGTGTTCGTGGGGAATGTGCTTCACCTCCACTGATGCGAACTTCACCATTTTTTCCTTGACCAAGGTCAAGTACTCAGATAGTTTATCGTTCTTGGCCTGGTACTCTTCCCGTACCTAGAGGGCCACGAGCTGAGAATCTGTGCAGATTACAACTTCCTCGGCCCCCAAGTCTTTTGTGAGACGTAGAATTGCGAGGAAGGCCTCGTACTCTGCCTAATTGTTAGATGTGGGGAAAATAGGATAAGTGAGACTTCGACGAGGATCCCTTCCTTGTTTCCCAGGATGATACCTGCTTCGCTCCCTGCTGAGCTAGGCGCTCCATCGATGAAAATTGTCCACCTGCGAGCTCCGCAATCCACGGAGTTAGGCAAGGTCATCTCTGCCACAAAGTAGACATGGCCCTCCTCGCAGCGTTGATGAGGGCCAGGGATACTTTTTCAATCTGCTGGTATCTAAACTCTGGTCCTTGTAGCGCTTTGCTCGTGAAATATATGCGCTTCTTCCCCTCAGGGGTTTCACGAATGAGGGCGGTGCTGATGGCCTCGGTTGCGACGATGACATAGAGATTAAGGATCTCCCCTCTATTTGGTCGTGAGAGGACCGGTGGTTTCGATAATGCTTGTTTTAGGTGGAGGAGGGCCTTGTCGCATTCCCCCGTCCACTCAAAAGTTGCCTCTTTGTGGAGGAGTTTGAAAAAAGGGAGAGCGTGTTGACTAGACTTGGCCATGAATCGGGATAACGACGTGAGCATCTCATTCAGGGATTAGATTGATTTCTTCGAATTCGGTGTGGAGAATTCGGAGAAAGCTTTGCATTTGTCAGGGTTGGATTCAATTCCTCGTTCTATCAGATAGAAATTGAGGAACTTTCCTGCTTGTGTAACACCCTTCTAAACCCCACGGAATATATATAAATAATCAGAGTAAATCATCATGCATTCACAAAGGGTGTCACACATAATTTTCAAAACATCAAAAACCACCTGTCATGCTCATTAACACTTTAATAAATAATCGTGCTTTTCAAAATTTCACTTCGCATGTAGCAGCGGATTCATTTTGTATCATAATTCTCTTAACAGAATATTCATGTTCATCACATAATTCAACATTACTTAGGCACTAAGGCCAACATCATAATATTCCTATGAACATAAAAACATAGCGTAGAGTACATAACATATCTCTAAGATATAAACCAAGCGATCCCAGTGTTACATGACCAGAGCACGACTCGACCCGACATAATTAAAATACTAAATAGCTACACCAACAGCAACCACGTAACTATGAGCAGCTCTACTCTTTGATACCTGCATGATGTCGTATAGGACATCATTCCAGCAGAAGGGTGAGAATTCACATCAATATTGAAATCATAAGATAATGAATAATGTAAAGCATGTCAGCACCAACACCAATATTCTCACACTTCAATTCTTCTCAACCAATATCATTCATCAATCACACATTCACAACTCTTAATTCAACAAGTCATACACATACGCATACTTTCATACAACAATGATATATATATATATATATGCCATGTGACTCGAGGCAACTCAATGCATCTCATGTCATGTGGTACCAACACTTGTTATTATTTTTCGGTTTTTACATTTAAATCGGGTCCGTCCCCTAGACCAATAACAAACAAAAGCCCGTCCCCTAGGCTTTCAAACCCCACTCTAGGTTTGGGACAAGTCACTAGTCTCCACAAAACTAGCAAGCATTGCCTCTTGACAACAAATGATGCGTATGCAATCAACAACCAAATGCACTTAAGACCGTTCTCGCATCTTAATCCCATGCATTCTCAAATAATTCATCACACAAGAATTATAACATGATTGCACACATAACACATTTCATAATAATCCAAGTATTCATATTTTCACACATCATCATTACATTTATCAAGTAATGCATACAAATCAATTAGAGTCAATCACAATTCACAACACCGTTCAATGATTACACATAGAACAATCAATCAATCACCAATAATTGAGTTCAATATTCAATACACAATCAACTTGTTAAACAACAATTGATATCTCAATAACCAATCAAAGGTTGTTAATCAATCAATACTCAAGTAAACAATCAATAAAACATCTCAATTAATCCATGTTTTAGTTAATATTCAATTAAACAATGACTCTGTGTAATCAAACTCCCAATACACGAATTTTTCAAATTCCAGGTAGGGCAATCGATTGGAGTTAGGGTGCAATCGATTGGACATGTGGAAAATTCACTTATTTCAACTTCTGTACAGTATGCAATCGATTGGAGTAAGGGTGCAATCGATTGAACTTTTGAAAATTTCAGCATTTTAGCTAGTGTCTTATTGTGCAATCGATTGACATATTAGTGCAATCGATTGGACAGCTAAAAATTCAGTTTTCAGCAGCTTTGCTCAGTGTGCAATCGATTGACATCTTAGTGCAATCGATTGCTCACTGTGTCTGTTCGAAAAATTATGCAGAAAAGTGTATTTTCACCAACCATTCCCCTCTTTACTTCCATAATCAATCCCTCCATGTTAGGGCACTCTTAACAATCAAAATTTCACTTAAATCATGAGAGATATATGGGTTTTTCCTACATAAACTTCTACTCATTAACCACTAACTCACAATTCCAAATTTTAGGGTTTCTCCCTACACAACTTCTACCCATTAATCATTAACCCATAATCCCAATAATGAGAGAATACCCACCCATACCTTAGGTTTTTCTTTGGGAAGAATCTTTGATTCCTTGAATACTTGAACTTTGAATTTCTCGCTTCCACTCTTCTTTCCTCTTGTTTCTTTCTCTTCTTCTCTTCTATATTCTCTATTCTCTTTTCTTTCTTCTTGTTCCTCCTCTTACTAACTTCCCTCCTCTAAAACCCTAACTTTATGCTATTGGGCCTAACCCAATTCACTTACTATTCACGCACTACCCTAACTCACTAATTCTAGAAATCAATCATCTCACCAATAAAATAAATAATTATCCAATAATTCAAATAATTAAAATAATTCCAATAAATCAATTAATTAATATAGATAATTAATTATTAAAAATTAGGGTGTTACAACCCTCCCCCACTTAAAAGATTTTCTCCCTCGAAAATTACCTTAAACGAATAACTCGGGATAAGACTCCCTCATCTGACTCTCAAGCTCCCATGTCACATTTCCACCAGCCGGTCCTCCCCAAGCAACCTTCACCAAAGCAATCTCTTTACCTCAAAGTTGCTTTAACTCCTGATCCTCAATTCGCATAGGTGATGTCTCCACAGTCTGGTTATCCCTCACCTGCACATCATCCACTTGAACTACATGAGACGGATCCGCGATGTATTTCCTCAACTGAGATGCATGGAACACTTCATGAAGGTTAGCAAGCGACGAAGGTAATGCAATCCGATAGAATACGTCTCCTATCCTCTGTAAAATATGATAAGTACCAATGAAACACGGTGTCAACTTATGCGACTTCAATGCCCTACCCACACCAGTCACATGAGTAACTCGAAGAAACATGTGATCTCCCTCCTGAAATTGAAGTGTTTTCCTCCTCTTGTCATGGTAACTCTTTTGACGACTCTGAGAAATCTTCATCTTCTCTTGAATCATCTTAAACTTATCGGTAGTCTGCTGGGCTATCTCGGGTCCAACCACAAAACTCTCTCCCGACTCATACCAACACAATGGCGTCCTACACCGTCTACCATACAATGCCTCAAATGGTACCATACCAATACTCGAATGAAAACTGTTGTTGTAAGTAAATTCAATCAAAGGTAAGTAGTTATCCCAAGCTCCTCCCTTCTTCAACACACAAGCTCTCAAAAGATCCTCAAGCGATTGAATCGTCCTCTCAGTCTGACCATCAGTCTGCGGATGATAAGCAGAACTCAAATGTAACTTCGTACCCAAAGCATTTTGCAAACTCTCCCAAAATCTCGAAGTAAACCTCGGATCTCTATCCGACACAATGTTAGACGAAATACCATGCAAACTGACAATCCTTTCAATGTATAACTTTGCTAATCTCTCCAACGGGTAATCCATTCGCATAGGAATAAAGTGAGCAGATTTAGTCAATCTATCCCCAATAACCCAAATAGCTTCAAAGTTACTCGGTGTCCTAGGTAAGCCAGACACAAAATCCATAGATATTCTATCCCATTTCCATTCGGGAATAGACAATGGTTGCATCAAGCCCGACGATTTCTGATGCTCAATCTTTGACTTTTGGCAAGTCAAACAAGAATATACAAACTCGGCAATATCCTTCTTCATACGAGGCCACCAAAATACTTTCCTCAAATCTTGACACATCTTAGTAGCACCGGGATGAATACTCAATCCACTATGATTCCCTTCTTCAAGAATACTCTTCTTTAGCTCAACAATATTTGGAACACAAACTCTATCACGACATCTCATAATACCATTCTCATCATTCCGAAAATCACCACCTTGACCTTGATTGATCAAAGTCAACCGATCAACTAAACCCAAATCAGATTTCTGTCCTTCTCGAATCTCGTCAACAATACCACTAGTAAGCCTTAACATACTAAGCTTAACTCCGTAAGAAGTCTTCTCACACACCAAACTCAAATCACAAAATTTCTCAATCATTTCCAACTCTTTTACCATCATCATCGACATATGCAAAGATTTCCTACTTAATGCATCAGCTACCATATTTGCTTTACCCGGATGGTAATTCAAACCAAAATCATAATCCTTCAGAAGTTCCAACCATCTCCTCTGCCTTGCATTCAATTCTTTCTGATCAAAGAGATACTTCAAACTCTTATGATCACTATACACTTCAAATCTCGTACCAAACAAATAATGCCTCCAAAGCTTCAACACAAATACAACGGCGACCAACTCTAAGTCATGCGTCGGATAATTCCTCTAATGTACTTTAAGTTTCCTTGAAGCATAAGCTACAACTTGTTTATTTTGCATCAACACACCTCCTAAACTCATCAAAGAAGCATCACAATACACAACAAACGGTTCTGCCGGATTCGGAAAAATCAAAACAGGAGCTGTTGTCAACCTCCTCTTAAGCTCTTGGACACTTTCTTCACACTTTGCATCCCAAACAAAAGCTTGACCCTTCCTAGTCAACTGCGTTAACGGTAACGATAACTTGGAAAATCCTTCAATAAATTTCTGATAATAACCTGCCAAACCAAGAAAACTTCTAATCTCAAAAACTAATTTCAGAGTCTCCCATTGCGATACCGCTTCAACCTTCGACGGATCAACTGCAATACCTCTACTCAAAATCATATGACCAAGGAAACTCACTTCCTTCAACCAAAACTCACACTTAGAAAGTTTAGCATACATCTGCTTCTCTTTTAACACAAATAACACGACCCTCAAATGCTCAACATGTTCTTCTTCACTTTTTGAATAGATTAAAATATCATCAATGGACACCACCACAAACTTGTCCAAATAAGAATGGAAAATCCTATTCATGTACTCCATAAATACACCATATGCATTAGTCACACCAAATGGCATCACAGAATACTCGTAATGTCCATATCTTGTTCTAAAAGCAGTCTTATGAATATCTTCAGCCTTCATACGAATCTGATGATACCCAGATCTCAGATCTATCTTACTAAATACACTCGCACCAATCAACTGATCCATCAAATCATCAATCCTCAAAAGTGGATACTTATTCTTGATAGTCAGCTTGTTCAATTGTCTGTGGTCTATGCAAAGTCTCATAGAACCCTCTTTCTTCTTAACCAACAAAACTGGTGCACCCCACGGTGACACACTTGGACGAATAAACCTTTTCTCAAGTAGATATTCAAGTTGACTCTTCAACTATTTCAATTCCGATGCGGACATGCGATATGGAGCCATCGATATTGGACTAGTTCCAAGAATTAAGTCGACTGCGAACTCCACTTCTCGTTCCGGCGGTAAATCTCTTATCTCATCAGGAAAAACTTCTGGAAAATCACGGACAATTGGTAAAGCATCGATTGCTCCATGTTCACCAATGTTCAAAGCTTCCATCAACATAAACACCTTCGCACCATCCTGTACCGACTCGTTCACTTGCTTAGCAGACATAAACAAGTCTCCTTCATCGGCAAGTTCAGGAAAAAAACCGTTTTATCAAAACAGTTAATATAGACACGATTGAATTCCAACCAATTCATCCCAAGAATAACATCAAGTTGATCTAAGTGAAGACACACCAAATCAACTCCAAAGTCTTTACCAAAAATACTCAACAGACAATTCAAACACACATATGGGGTAGTTACTGAACCCATAGCAGGAGTATCAACAACCATACCACCACTCATAACAGACAACTCAAGATTCAATCTCTTAACATAATCAAAGGAGATAAAAGAAATGCGTAGCTCCAATATCGATTATAGCAACCAAAGGTATACCATTAATAAAACATGTACCTCGGATCAACCGATCTGCACTAGCAGTCTCTGATCCTAATAGAGCAAACACTTTCCCATTTGCTTGAGCCTTCTTGGGTTTGTCACACTTGGTACTAATATGCCCTTGCTCACCACAGTTGTAGCAAGTCACATTCGCACCGCTCCTGCACTCCATAGCTTTGTGGCCTGGCTTGCCACACTTGAAACATTTCTGTTCAACGTTTTTGCACTCAGGAGCATGATGTCCTTCTTTACCGCATCTATAACATCTCACCGGAGTGGAAACTCCTCCCCCACTCGGCTTCTTGTTGTTACCAGCCTTCTGTTTCCCCTTATCAGCAGGAGTCACATACGGTTTTCCTCTGAATTGACATTTTCCTTTCTTGTCGTTTAAACTCTTATAGTGGGCAGATCTAGATCTACTATCTTCATCATAAATCCTGCTTTTGTTCACCAACTCAGAAAATCGCCTAATTTCCTGATAACCAACGGCTTGCTTGATTTCAGGCCTCAAACCATTCACGAACTTGAGACACTTGGATCTCTCAGCATTGGTAGTGTTGTAATAAGGATAAAACTTAATCAATTCCTCAAACCTTGCTGCATATTCAGCCACAATTGAGTTACCTTGTTTCAACTCGAGGAATTCAATTTCCTTCTTCCCACGCACATATTTTGGAAAATACTTCTCCATAAATGCCTCTCTAAAAACATCCCAAGTAACCTCAACCTCATCTTCTTCAAACCTCTGACGAGTGTTACCCCACCAGTCCTCGGCTTCCTCTTCTAGCATATGAGGGCCAAATTGCACCTTCTGCGCATCTGAACAGTTCATGACTCGAAAGATCTTCTCGATCACTTTCAGCCATACCTGTGCTTTGTCAGGTTCATGGGTTCCCTTGAAAATTGGTGGATTGTTCCTCTGAAACCTTCCCAAAGCGCGAAACTCGTCATCGACGTTGTTTCCAGCATTCATGTTGGCTTGTGGATTCTGTCCAATCGCTCCAGCCAACATTGCCAAAGCTTCAACAATCGCCTCATCATTTCTGCCTGCAACCATTGTTCTTGATTCCAACAACAAATCCTCGTTAGAACAACCATATTGATAGTGCTACACACACACATCAAATATATAAGGGAATGAACACATTAACAACTTGGTCAACTGACCGACCTACTCTGATACCACTAATGTAACACCCTTCTAAACCCCGCGGAATATATATATATAAATAATCAGAGTAAATCATCATGCATTCACAAAAGGGTGTCACACATAATTTTCAAAACATCAAAAACCACCTGTCATGCTCATTAACACTTTAATAAATAATCGTGCTTTTCAAAATTTCACTTCGCATGTAGCAGCGGATTCATTTTGTATCATAATTCTCTTAACAGAATATTCATGTTCATCACATAATTCAACATTACTTAGGCACTAAGGCCAACATCATAATATTCCTATGAACATAAAAACATAACGTAGAGTAAATAACGTATCTCTAAGATATAAACCAAGCGATCCCAGTGTTACATGACCAGAGCACGACTCGACCCGACATAATTAAAATACTAAACAGCTACACCAACAGCGACCACGTAACTACGAGCAACTATACTCTTTGATACATGCATGATGTCGTATAGGACATCATTCCAGCAGAAGGGTGAGAATTCAAATCAATATTGAAATCATAAGATAATGAATAATGTAAAGCATGTCAGCACCAACACCAATATTCTCACACTTCAATTCTTCTCAACCAATATCATTCATCAATCACATATTCACAACTCTTAATTCAACAAGTCATACACATACGCATACTTTCATACAACAATGATATATATGCCATGTGACTCGATGCAACTCAATGCAACTCATGCCATGTGGTACCAACACTTGTTAATATTTTTCGGTTTTATATTTAAACCGGGTCCATCCCCTAGACCAATAACAAACAAAAGCCCGTCCCCTAGGCTTTCAAACCCCACTCTAGGTTTGGGACAAGTCACTAGTCTCCACGAAACTAGCAAGCATTGCCTCTTGACAACAAATGATGCGTATGCAATCAAAAACCAAATGCACTTAAGACCGTTCTCGTATCTTAATCCCATGCATTCTCAAATAATTCATCACACAAGAATTATAACATGATTGCACACATAACACATTTCATAATAATCTAAGCATTCATACTTTCACACATCATCATTACATTTATCAAGTAATGCATACAAATCAATTAGAGTCAATCACAATTCACAACACCGTTCAATGATTACACATAGAACAATCAATCAATCACCAATAATTGAGTTCAATATTCAATACGCAATCAACTTGTTAAACAACAATTGATATCTCAATAACCAATCAAAGGTTGTTAATCAATCAATACTCAAGTAAACAATCAATAAAACATATCAATTAATCCATGTTTTAGTTAATATTCAATTAAACAATGACTCTGTGTAATCAAACTCCCAATACACGATTTTTCCAAATTCCAGGTAGTGCAATCGATTGGAGTTAGGGTGCAATCGATTGGACATGTGGAAAATTCACTTATTTCAGCTTCTGTACAATATGCAATTGATTGGAGTAAGGGTGCAATCGATTGAACTTTTGAAAATTTTAGCATTTTAGCTATTGTCTTATTGTGCAATCGATTGACATATTAGTGCAATCGATTGGACAGCTAAAAATTCAGTTTTCAGCAGCTTTGCTCAGTGTGCAATCGATTGACATCTTAGTGCAATCGATTGCTCACTGTGTCTATTCGAAAAATTATGCAGAAAAGTGTATTTTCACCAACCATTCCCCTCTTTATTTCCATAATCAATCCCTCCATGTTAGGGCACTCTTAACAATCAAAATTTCACTTAAATCATGAGAGATATATGGGTTTTTCCTACATAAACTTCTACTCATTAACCACTAACTCACAATTCCAAATTTTAGGGTTTCTCCCTACACAACTTCTACCCATTAATCATTAACCCACAATCCCAATAATTAGAGAATACCCACCCTTACCTTAGGTTTTTCTTTGGGAAGAATCCTTGATTCCTTGAATACTTGAACTTTGAATTTCTCTCTTCCACTCTTCTTTCCTCTTGTTTCTTTTTCTTCTTCTCTTCTACGTTCTCTATTCTCTTTTCTTTCTTCTTGTTCCTCCTCTTACTAACTTCCCTCCTCTAAAACCCTAACTTTATGTTATTGGGCCTAACCCAATTCACTTACTATTCACGCACTACCCTAACTCACTAATTCTAGAAATCAATCATCTCTCCAATAAAATAAATAATTATCCAATAATTCAGATAATTAAAATAATTCCAATAAATCAATTAATTAATATAGATAATTAATTATTAAAAATTGGGGTGTTACAGTTTGTACCCCGAACGTGCATTTTTCAGGGTTGAAGTGCATCTTGTACTTCCTGGCCTACTCGAAGACTTTCTTCAAGTGGAGCATGTGATTGAATTCCTCACGGGATTTCACAATCATGTTGTCCATATAGACTTCGAGCATATCCCTGATTTCTCCTCGGAAAACTTTATTCATCATTCTTTGGTAAGTAGCGCCAGTGTTTTCCAAGCCGAAGGGCATTATGTTGTAGTAATAGTTTCCCGATTTGGTCATGAAAGCTATGTACCTTTTATCGTTTTTGGCCATGGGTATTTGGTTGTAGCCTTAATAGGCATCCATGAACGATAAAAATTTAAAACGAGTAGAATTATCAACTAATTTATCTATGTTGAGGAGGGGATATGCGTCTTTTAGGCAGACCCTATTAAGATCAGTATAGTCAATGCATATTCACCATTTTCCATTAGCTTTCTTTACAAGTACAACATTGGACAACCAAGTAGTGTACATGGCCTCTGAGATAAAATTTGCCTCTAGGAGGTCTTTTACAGCTTGTTCGGCAGTCTCTGTCTTCTTTGAAGACTGCTTTCGCCTACGTTAAGCTACTGCCCTAAGAGCGGGGCCGATGGTCAGCTGGTGGCAGAACACCTCAAAATCTAGCCCGAGCATCTCTGAGGAACTCCATGCGAACAAATCTTCATTCTCCCAGAGACATGCTTTAAGCTGTTTCCTTGCCAGGTCGGGGAGGCTGGTCCCAATCTGCACTCCTTTTTGGGGGTCGTCACTAAGCGGGACTAGTTCGAACTCCCCATTCGGGATTAACTACATCGGTTGGGTGGTATGGCCTTTGTTAGATGATGTGGAAGGGATGCACGAGCTAGGAAGGATCTCATTCCCCTTTCACTTTTGGTCCTTCAAGTATTCCTCGGGGAAATAGAAGTTGAGGTCGATGGAGTCGACGAGGGGAAGCGGCTTCGCCTCTTCAGAGATGCAGGGCAAAGTAGGCTTGCTGAGATTCTTTGGCCAAATGGCGATTGTGTTCATCCCTTTTGAGGCTGCCTCGAAACATCTCCTTGCTACTTCGATGTCTCTGTGCAAGATGGCCACGAGACCCTTGGAAGTGTAATAATTCATTTTCAGATGCACGGTTGGTGGCACAACTACTAGTTTGGCCAGAGTTAGTCGTCCGAAGAGGCATTGGTAGAGGGATGGGCAGTCAATGACCAAGAATTAGACTTTGATGGACCTGGCCATTTCTGTTATCCCGAAAGTCACGATCAGCTCCACGTACCCCCACGGCTTTGTGACTAACCCATTGAAGCCCTGTAGATCAGAGCCTACATAAGGCGTCAAGTAGGTTTCGTCCAGCTGAGCATGGAGAATAGTGTTTAAACTGCAGTAAAGTGGCAAGAAGCAAAAATTTAATTTTAAAGGAGTTCCATCCAGGGTTTATATCGTCTCCACATGGATCGGTGCGAGGGAAAGAACGTCATTCAATGGTCGTTGCATTTCTAAGCTTATGGTGCAAAAGTTTGGTTGAAAGATTTTAGGCACCAAAAATAAAGGCATAAAATATAAAGACGCAAAATATAAAGAAAATACTAAATTATAAACGAAGCCTTGCTGGGATTGGATCTCATTAATTGATAACACATGCATTCTTCTAATCATGTTAAACATAACTCAATAAATTGTCTAATATCCTCACGTATCACCCATGGCAGAGGTTATATCTAACGCAACATCGAGAGAACAACTGTATTGTCTCATTGGTGATGTCTCACACAACAAAACCAACACAGAGCATTAAGAACTGATACTCATGTAAATTCTAAGCCTAAATCTATATCTAGAGTTTATAACCTAACAGGTAATCATCCTAGATCTAGATCTGAAAAGTATATGTCTATAGCGGTTCAAATCAAAGATAAACAGCTAAACAAAGACGACACTCATATCAGATGAATGATTGCTTCATATTAAACGCAATGATTAGAATACATACATACACTTACCCCTTTTTACATATGTTCAACTAATCTTCCAAATGGATGTGAACATCGTTCTTCATCAATATTATCACCCATACTCGCAATACCATATTGATCCTACTCATGCTACTTAATCAGCACAATAAAATAGAAACGATGCAAATGAATATCAACTTACAAAACCATGTCAAAAGTTTGCTCATTGATAGATGAAAATCTAAGATCAAATATTTGAAATGAGTTTTGTTAAAACCCACAAATAAGAAATCAAATACAATTAATAATAGATAATCAAAACTAGTTCACAAACATATATTAGATGAAATACATAAGGTATCAAAAGATTACATCCAAACTGCAACAAGAGATCAAAGATCTTACCTTCTCGCTCTTAGGGTTTGTATTTATCTCTCTAAAATAAGCTTGAAATGAAGAGAGATAAAATTCTGATGTGAAAAATATAACATATATTATAAAAAAACACAAGAAAATTACTTTATAGTACATTCAGGATCTGTCATGTTCGCACTGCGAACATATTATTCGCCTAGTGAACATCAAATTAGGCACCCGATATGCCTCTGAATAGTTAAACCGCCCTTGAGAAATATCTGAAGTTCGTTGTGCGAACAATTCTTTGCACTGCGAACTACCTTGCTACAAGTTCACACAACAAACTTAGGATCCTTTAGCTACTGCCTCAAGTCTGGGATGCTTCGCTAGCTCATTTCCAGATGTTCGCAAAGTGAACATTCACTAGTAAGTTTGCGCAACAAACTTACTAATATTCTTCTCTTCCTTTGGCCTCCTTGTCCATTTTCTTGTGTCTCACACTTTGATGATTTAATGCCTAATTCTGCACAATAACAAACAAATCAAAGGTACCAAAGGTATTTTCAATATAATTGAAGAATCACACAAGAACATGAATTACATCTATGAAAACATGTGAATTTAGTTGAAAAGTGCCAAGAAAGATGGTTCATTTTATGTCAAAATCACACTTAACAACTCTCCCCAACTAGATTTTTGCTTGTCCTCAAGCAAAGTATGTCTCTCATTGGAAACAAGAGGATTTTCTCAAGCATTTAATTCAATGAAGAATAGAGATAATAGTTCAAATTCAAACAAGAGAATTTTGCTCAAATAAGAGGATTTGGTCAAGCATGCAAATATGCACAAGCAACATTCACCACTCAATAGAATCAAACAATGACAAAGAATTTAGTTCTTAAAGAAATATCATGCAATGGTTCAAATAACAACTAAGTTTTCATACTTGAATCACTCTAACACTCTCTTCAAAATTAGAATGTAGAAATTAACGCGTTTGCAACCGCGTGGCAATTTCACTCACCTAACAAACAATGCTAATAACACTATAATTCATACATTCATCTAACAATCAAAAATGAAAATATGGAAGAAAAAATATCAGTAAGGGATTTTAAGGTTATAGCTTGGTCGAGTTCACAACAAAAGGTCATTTCTAAAGGCAATTGAATCAAAATTGCCAATGCAAAAGAAACATTCACTATACAAGGTATTTACACATTCCAACTTCTTTTCACCATTTTCTTTCCTCTATTGCAAACCTTCTCAAAATTTCTTTTGCACACTTATTCCTTCTCTATTTTCCTTTTTCAAACAAGTATTCTTTTTCGTTTGTTTTTCACATTCTTATTCACACTTTTTCTCTTCGTACTTGCTTGAAAGTTTTCAAAAGTTTGAGCAACCTACCATTCTTATTTTTTATTCTCCCCAACTTAAATTCAATCAAACCTTAAGTGAATACTCGTTGCTTTTTATGGCAAAGAAATTAATTTAAAACAATGTTCAAAGGTTCAAGGAGAAATTTTAGAATCTCACAAAATTCAATGATGAACTATACTCTCACGTTAGGTACATACACAAATTTCATCACTAAAATGAGATCTAAACTGTTTAGGCTCAAAGTGGCTAACGAATACTCACTACTCACGTGTAAGTTATTTTTGGATAAGGTTGTGCTCAATATAAACAAATTCCTTGATCATTTCTAATGCTTCCACAAAATCACAATACTTACAAGATAAAGCATGAATCAAACGAATTAAAGAAAGTTACCAGTCATCCTAGCATATAGTAAACATGGAAGACTTCTCATAATTTGTGGCTTTTGGTCCTAAATGAAACAAGCATTCAAACAAGTTGCAACAAGGAACAAGAATACACATTTGCATAAAGCACAAAATTATTAACTCATTCTAGCATTCCATAAAGCGGTACAATTTACCTTGCCTACATTCACAAACTCAACATCCTATCATCACCATCCAAACTCGATGGAAGCTTCATTGAATACTTTTGTACAAATAGCAACCAATCTAGAAGAGGTTATCATCATTTATTCCTACCAACACTAGATAAAACGTAAAAAGAAACAAGTATATATATAATATAAACAAATGTACAAAGCTCAAAATATAGAAACTATTGCAATGCACTTCAATATCCAAACACAAATCCCTGACAACTGCGCCATTTTGTTCGAACTATAGTAAAGCGTCAAGAAGAAAAATTTTAGTTTTGAAGGAATTCCCTCCGGGGTTTATATCATCTTCACAGGGATCGGTGCAAAGGAAAGAACGTCATTCAATGGACTCTATATTTCTAAGCTTATGGTGCAAAAGTTTGGTTGCAAGATTTTAGGCACCAAAAATAAAGGCATAAAAGATAAAGGCGAGAAATATAAAGAAAATACTAAATTATAAATAAGGCCTTGTTGGGATTGGATCTCGTCAATTGATAACACATGCATTCTTCTAATCATGTTAAACACAACTCAATAAATTGTCTAATATCCTCACGTATCACCCATGACATAGGTTATATCTAACGCAACATCGAGAGAACAACCGTATTGTCTCATTGGTGATGTCTCACGCAACAAAGTCAACACAGAGCATTAAGAACTTATACTTACGCAAATGCAAAGCCTAAATCTATGTCTAGAGTTTAGAACCTAACAGGTAATCATCCTAGATCCAGATAAGAAGACTATATGTCTATAGCGGTTCAAATAAAAGATAAACAGGTAAGTAAAGACGAACCCCATATCAGATAAATGACTGCTTCATATTAAATGCAATGATCAGAATACGTACACACACTTACCCCTTTTTACATGTATTCAACTAATCTGCCAAATGGATATGAACATCGTTCTTCATCACTATTATCATGCATCCTCGCAATACCATATTGATCTTACTCATGCTACTTAATCAACACAATGAAATAGAAATGATGCAAATGAATATCAACTTACAAAACCATGTCAAATGTTTGCTCATTGATAGATGAAAATATAAGATCAAAGATTTGAAATGAGTTTTATCAAGACCCACAAATAAGCAATCAAAGACAACAAATAATAGAGAATCAAAACTAGTTCACAAACATATATTAGATGAAATACATAAGGTATCAAAAGATTACATCCAAACCCCAACAAGAGCTCAAAAATCTTACCTTCTCCCTATTAGGGTTTGTATTTCTCTCTCTAAAATAAGCTTGAAATTAAGAGAGATAAAGTTCTTATGTGAAAAATATAACATATATTATAAAAAACAAGAAAAGTACTTATATAGTACATTCAGGATTTGTCATGTTTACACTGCGAACAGATAATTTGCCTAACGAACATTAAATTAGGCACCTGATGTGCCTCTGAATAGTTAAACTGTCCTTGAGAAATATTTGAAGTTTGATGTGCAAGCAATTCTTCGCACTGCAAACTACCTCACTACAAGTTCGCACAGTGAACTTAGGACCCTTTAGCTACTGCCTCAAGTCAGGAATGCTTCACTATCTCTTCGTCAGATGTTCGCAAAGTGAACATTCTCTGGTAAGTTTGCCAATGAACTTACTGATATTCTTCTCTTCCTTTGGCCTCCTTGTCCATTTTCTTGTGTCTCACACTTTGAAGATTTCATGCCTAATTCTGCACAATAACACACAAATCAAAGGGTCCAAAGGCATTTTTAATGTAATTGAAAAATCACACAAGAACATGAATTACATCTATAAAAACATGAGAATTGAGTTGAAAAGTGCCAAGAAAGATGGTTCATTTTTTATCAAAATTCGCATTTAACAAATAGTTGGGAATACATAATGTTAACTGAACTTCCTTGGCAACCAAGAAGCGTCGAACGTCAAAGTTAGCCATTTGAGCTCTCACGAGCAGAGGGATGCTGGAGTTGGGAGCTCCTCCGAGGAGTTCTTCACGGTAGAAGGTGATGGGGTCCGACTCTTCCCGGACCATATCAAGTGTAAATATCCGGCTTGAGTTTGTGCTGATGAGATACTCGAACTTCCTCTTGACGGATCCCACGGTCACCTTGTTAAATCCCCCTCCCGAGATGACCATGGTGGAGGGAAAGGTTTCCCATGGGCTGTGTGTAGTGAAATAAGGGGGAACGCTGAGCTCCTCGGGTATGTAAAAGTCTTCGGGTCGTAAGATGCTCATGGTGACCTGAAGATTGGTTTCTTCCGAGGAAGGCACATCCTCCTTGACTTTCTTTGATTTTTGAGCGTCCTTCCTAGGAGCATCCTTCTTCTTGCCAAATTTTTTCAGGTTCCCTTCCCTGATTAAGATCTCGATCACATCCTTCAAATGGATGCAATCGTCGGTCATATAGTTGTGGCTCTTGTGGAATCGGAAATACTTCATCTTGTCTATTTTTAACTTGGCCAATATCTATTTTGGGAAGCGAACCCCTGCTTGGTGGGACTATGAGTTTGCGCACTTGGAGAGAATATTTTCACGAGATACTGCCAGTGGAGTGAAGTCGTGGAACCGGCCAGACGACCCTTTTTGATCCCAGGATTCCCAGGGCTGGTCATCCCGTCTTCTCTTGGCTCCCCAACCAAATGTCAAGGCTTCATTTGCTTCGAGAACCTAGCATTTTCCTAGTGCCTAGACTTCTGGGTGGTGTTGGTTGCTTCCCTCTTCTCATACTAGATGTATGCTTGTGCCTTGAGAAGAAGGGCATCCAGGGTTGTGGGGATTTCCATACCAACAACCTTGGTAAATTCGGAGTAGGGACGGAGCCCGCGTTCGAGCAAGTACTTCTTCATATTGTCGGTCGTGGCGACCTGGACGACTTCTTTGTTGAACCTTTCGATATAAGCTCGAAGAGGTTCATTTTTCCCTTGAATGATGGCTTCAAGAGAGGCTTCTTTCTTTGGGTGGCGACGGGAGGCCGTGAAGTGCCTGGAGAACAACCTCCCCAATTGTCTCCAATAAGTGATGAACTCAAAGGGGAGGCCTTTATACCACTACATAGCTCCCTTTCTCAGCGTGGTTGGGAATAATCTGCATTTGATGGTGTATCTAACGCCGCGATAATCGAGCAAAGCATCAATATTTTTGAAATGCTCTTCTGGATCTGTAGTGCCATTGTACGTGCCCAAGGGTGGGGGTTTCTCCAGCCCTCTGGGTAGACGCGTGGCCATAATCTCTTGGGACAATGGGCCGCGTGGCTCGTGGTCGCTGCTGCTACTAGACCTCGAACGGGAGCGGGTATTTCGTCCGAGGAGAGGATTGTGATCTTTGTGGAGAGATGGAGTTTATGCTTGTCCCTTAGTTTGGGGCAGAGGCTAACGATGACGCTCTGTCCAAAGATCCCTTCTGGTAAAGACTCCGAGATCTTCGGCGTTCTTTCCTCGGCGGAGGTGATCTTGGTCGGCGGAACTCTTCTAAGGCTACAATTCTTACGTTCTGTTGGAGGATCATAAGAGTTTTTTTATTGAGGACCACGAGTAAAGCTGCCAGGGCTAGATCAATGTTGGGAGGAACCGGAATGGTCTGATTATCTTCGGAAAGCTGGCCTCTGACGTTGTCAGCGTGACTGGGGGAAGGAGATGCGGTGGCTCCATCTCTCTGCTGATGAACTTCGCTCCCAAGAAAGGGGTTGCTCCGTCAGCGTCTGTCTTGCTAACGGGGAGGATGGTATTGTAAGCATTATGGACGTTGTCATGGCTGACCATGATCAGAATCTTGAAAGAACTGTTTTGGTCTTGAATTTACGGGAAAAGAAAGACGGGGAGAGTAAGTTCCCATAGACAGCGCCACTGAACTTGAGTTGGGCCAGAGACTTTGTCAGTGATACTGAGTTGCGAGGATGAGGAGGGGTTATACCTGCAAGATAATCCGATGCTACAGTAAGAATTAGGCGGAAAGAATGCAAGTATAAAAAGTTTATGTCTTAGGGTGATTTGGAATAGGTTAGAATATCTGACCCTCTCAAGTGAGAAAGTTTTTATAATGCCCATAGCGCTTGACCATTGGTCCCTATTTTCGGGGCGAGATATTCACTCCCAAAGAATAGGTAACTGCCATAAACTAGCCGTTGAGACGGGCAGTGGTGCTCGAAACTAGTTGTTACCGCGGGCAAGGGCATGGTCGCGGGCACAGGCGTTGTGATTGATTCTGCATGGTGAAACTGTGCGTGACGGGAAAGAATATAACGAGGGGCAGCTGATCCTAGGGTCAGCTGGCCAGCCTTCCTCGGCAGAGGGGCAGAGGAGAGAGAGCTTCACTTTGCCCTTAGCTGGCAGGGCTAAGGCTATTGGGCCGTTTTAGGTGCATAAGTGGATTGGGTCATGCCTAGCCATTAGGCAAGTCCGGAACAATAATTATTATACAAATTTGCAGTATAAAATATTATCGGTACTATCATAATTGGATGTATAATAGACTGTATCCAAGAAGATGTACACTTAAACCAAAATTCGAGATAGAAGTTAAAGGGTTTATCACGTGGACAATTGTTTAAAAATATTGTCGAAGCGAAGGAAGAGTAAGTTGTCCTTGTCTTAAATATTAACGTAGACTTATAATCAGTGAACCAAAGAAAGTAGAACGTCATTTGAAGAAAAGGAATTTCAATAAAAATTATTAGGTTTAGACATGTAATAGAAAAGAACTGCTAAGTAATGTGCCAGAGACAACTAATATGTATGCTTCAAGTAGTCGAGCACATATGAAATATGATGAACAATATAATTTGATTGATGACATATATAATATATTATATAATTATAAAAAAAATAAAGTGTTTCAAATATTATATATTATTTTTCCAGAACTAATATAATATTAAATGTATATTAGATTTATTTAATATTTTATTATATATATTAAATAGAATATATTAAGTTAAAAATTAAAATTAAGTAATATTTTTGTATAAGTAAGTAAATTATTTTTAAGAATAGATTTATATAAGTAATTATATATATTTATAGATTAGTAAGAAAATAAAATTTGAGTAAGTATATATTTTTTTAAGTAATTATTATTTTATTTTTTTGGAAAAAGGAATACTTTAAATAAGTATTATATAGTTAGTAAGTATATATTTTTTTAATATAATGTTTTAAGTAAGTATTATATAATAAGTAAGTAAATATATTTATTAACTAATATTTTTAAATACAATTTGAGAAATTATATATTTTTTAAAGTAAGTATTATTAAGAAAAAATATTATTGAGTAATATGTATTAGGTAAGTATATATTTATTTTTAAGTAAATACTATTTAGTAAGGAAATAGGATAAAAGTGTATATATATATATATATATATATATATATATATATATATATATATATATATATATATATATATATATATATATATATATATATATATATATATATATATATATATATATATATATATATATATATATATATATATATATATATATATATATATATATATATATATATATATATATATATATATATATATATATATATATATATATATATATATATATATATATATATATATATATATATATATATATATATATATATATATATATATATATATATATATATATATATATATATATATATATATATATATATATATATATATATATATATATATATATATATATATATATATATATATATATATATATATATATATATATATATATATATATATATATATATATATATATATATATTTTTTTTTTATTTATGTAAGTATATATATTAAGCATAGTTATGATATGTAGTTATGTTTAAAATAATGTGAAAAAAATTATATTATTTTTCATATATTAAAATCAAATTTTTAATTAAAATGGTAATTATTGTACAAATGTGCAGTATAAAATATTATCAGTAGTATCATAATTGAATGTACTATAAGCTGTATTCAAAAAGACGTGCACTTAAATTAAATTTTGAGGAAGGAGTTAAATGGTTTATCACGTAGGCATTTGCTCAAGAATAATGTCACACACAATTGGACAAAAAGAAATATATTTTGGGATCTCCATATTAGAAAGATAATTTGTTGTTACATAATCTTGATGTTATGCATATCGAGAAGATTTTTTTTGATGATGTATTTTGGCAAAAATATTGTCTAGGTCCTTTAAGTTATTTTAAAATATCAAGTTAATCCTTTAAGTTTTTTTTTGTAACGCTTTGATCATTTATGTTAAGTAACGTTTGTGCCGTTGGTCTTTTTAAAGATCTCTGTTCCAAAAAAGCCTATGTGGCACAAACGGAGCACTGTGGCATTTAACAACGATGAGTGTCATTTTATTTTATTTTTTATTTATTTTTTAATTTCACGTGGATTTTAAATTTATTTTATTTTTAAAATTTTTTATTTATTTATTGTTATTTATTATTATTTATTTTTTAACTAGAAGAATCTGATTGTTACATTTTAAAATTATATGGGACGCGAATGTTACAGATTAAAATATAATTGATACATTGTTTTACACTATTTTCAATCTTAAACAATAACTGATGTGTTGTTTTACACTATTTTGAATCTTAAACAATTACAAGACAGCATACAAAACATTAAATAATCTAAATATTGTCAAAAATGTTTTCTAAATATGGTTACTCAATTATTGAAATTTGATATTCTAGTAAGATAAAATGTGACAACTAGATGGGAATATTATTGAAGTTTTTTCTACTAAGAAGAAAGAGAAAGTTAACTTCCACAATTCAAATACTCTATGAAAGTAACTAGATGAGATTAAATTTTCTAGTAAGATTAAATTTTACAATTGTATTCTATTGCCCAAAATGCAGAACAAAAAAACCTTGCCAGGTTTTATCTTTTCTCTCTTATTCTCTAAAAATTAGGTTCTGTTTTATGCACTAATATGAATAGTTTTATTTCTTTTGTGTGCTACTATGAGAAGTTTATGTAACAGTTTAATGGTAGTTACTCATTTTATCATTATTTTCATGTCATTATAACATGACTTGAGTGCATATTCAATATGTTTCCATTAAGTTTCTGGCATAGTTTTTTTCATCCCCTTCTATCAAATTTTATTTTCTCTCATTCTTTCACCACTTGGTTGTTATTAAATACATATAAATGTTTCACAGTGAAGGTTGATGATCAATAATAAAGTCGAATATCCTTTAAAAAAATTTATTTTAATTTAAATCATGTTTATTTTTTCTTCTAATGCTTTAGAGTGAGACTAATGTATCATGATTTCACAATTAATTATTTTCATTATATTTGTCGCACTTATTTCTTTTACATAGTTTGTCACAATATGAAAGAGAAGTGAATCCAAAAAACTCTATCTTATTTTTTCTCTATTTCTATCTATTTATCAATCATCTTCATCTTTTTTCAATTTATCATTTTTCATCCTATACTTATTTGTTATTCATTTCAATTTAATTTCAATTAATGATCTTTGTTATTGTAAATTCTTTGTTTCTAATTTTTGTTATTTGACGTTTGATTATAAAAGAATTGTTTGATGTTTACATTTACATGGAATTTTTGATGTTATATTGTTTGAAGTTATTTTGTTATATGTATTGGTTTATGTATGTATTGGTTTCTGCATGTATTGGTTTATAACATTATAACAATGCTTTTTACAATATTTAGATTAGTTAATGTTTGGTATGCTATTTTGTAATTGTTTAATGTTTAAAATAGTGTAAATCAACACATTAGTTATTGTTTAAAATTTAAAATAGAGTAAAACAACGTATTAGTTATATTTTAGTTTATAACACTTGCGTCCCATATGTTTTTAAAATGTAACAATCAAGTCCTTCCAGTTAAAAAAAATAAAAATAATAGAAGTAAAAAAAAATTAAAAAATTAAAAAAAAATTAAAAAATTAAAAAAAAATTAAAATCCACGTGGAATTAAAAAAATAAATAAATAATAAAATAAAATGACACATCATCGTTGTTAAATGCTACATGTGCTCCGTTTGTGCCACATAAGCTTTTTTGGAACAGAGATTTTTAAAAAGGTCAACGGTGCAAACGTTACTTAACATAAATGACCAAAGCGTTATAAAAAAAACTTAAAAGACCTAGACAGTATTTTTTCCATGTATATAATACAATGATGGATGTTGTTAGTTCTTGATTGGCATGCATTTTGGTAAAACTAGGTATAATCACAAGATGTCCTACAGGATGTCGTGACATCTGTCTGTCAGGATCAGCAGGTTGCTTTGGACTTTTTAACAGAACTTATCTCATGATGTCAAACAAGATGTCTTGACACTCATGGACAAAACATTTTGTATGATTATGTTTGTCTGTCCATTTCTTCATGGACAAAACATAATCATGTGCACTATTCTGGTGTGGAATCTGCGAGGTTTTAGTGGAGTTTTAAAAAGCGTTTCTGATACACTTCTTGTGGATCATATTTGATTTGATATGGAGTTATTCTCACAAGATTGATTGAAGATTGGAAGAATGATTTGATTAGATCTGATTGATCAAATCAAATCTGTTGCTATTGATGAAGATTGAAATCTTCTCAAATCCTGCTGTTACTTTTGCCACAGTCCAAGCCCATTATGTATTGTTATTTAAAGAGGCGTAAACCCTAGCTTGAAGACCAAAGAAGCAAGGATTAATGTGTTCATCTTAAGCCTTCGTGTGTGTTAGTTTTGTGAGTCATTCACTCATTGTTCACTGTGTGAGTTGGACTAAGTTGTAAATTGTTCACTCAAAGCTTGTAAGCAAGAGTGTATTGTATTTGATTGAAGATTTTAAGCAAGATCAAGTTGTGACTTTGAAGAGTGATATCACTGCTGTGATTGAGGGGGAGTGAGAGGTGTCTCTTGTCTAGGTGTGGTCTAGGCAGAAATTGCATAGGTAGAGATTAAGTGAGGAGTTGTAAACTGGGAGTTTAGCTCTGAATTAATTCTACTAGAAGTGAATTTCCTCCCTAGCTTGGTAGCCCCCAGATGTAGGTGTGGTTTCATCGAACTGGGTTAACAATTGTTGTGTATCTTTACAATTGTTTTTGTTTATCTTTGTTCTTATCATACAAATATTTGTGTCGTGAACATCTCTTTGGACATCTAATATCTGATACCAGAATTTTAATTGGTATCAGAGCAGGCATCCTACTCTGGTTCTGGGTGAGATCTAGGGACGATACTTTCTGGTACCATGGACAAAGAAGGAGGATTTGTGAACAGACCACCTATTCTGGACGGGAACAATTATGACTACTGGAAACCTAGAATGGTTGCCTTCTTAAAATCTCTTGACAGTAAGGCATGAAAAGCTGTCATCAAGGGATGGGAACATCCTACGTTATTTGATAAAGATGGAAAGACTACAACTGAATTAAAACCTGAGGAAGAATGGACAAAGGAAGAAGATGATCTAGCTCTGGGAAATTCCAAGGCCTTGAATGCCTTGTTCAATGGAATTGACAGGAACATATTCAGGTTGGTGAACAACTGTGAAATTTCTAAGGAAGCATGGGAGATTCTAAAGACTACTCATGAAGGCATATCTAAGGTAAAAATGTCTAGACTTCAACTTTTTACAACTAAGCCTGAGAATGAAAGGTGATGAAAGCATACATGACTTTCATATGAACATTCTTGAGATTGCCAATGCTTCAAGTGCTCTTGGTGAAAAGATGTATGAAGAAAAGCTGGTAAGAAAAATTCTCAGATCTCTCCCAAGAGATTTGACATGAAAGTAACTGCCATAGAGGAAGCTTAAGACATCTGTAAGATGAGAGTTGATGAACTCATTGGCTCTTTACTAGCCTTTGAAATAGGAATATGTGACAAAGCTGACAAGAAAAAAAGCATAGCCTTTGTGTCAAATACTGAAGGAAGAGATGATGAATCTGATGAGGATACAAATGAAAGTCTATCAAAGGCCATGGTTCTACTGGGAAGACAATTCAACAAGGTAAAAAAAAGAATGGATATAAAGACAAAACCAAATGTCAAGAACACCTCACTTGACATCAGTAAGTCAAATGATACAGGAAAAAGAACTAGGACTGAAGAAAAACCCACAAACAACAAAGGGATGCATGTTATGAGTGTGAAGGTTTTGGTCACATCAAATATGAATGCCCTACGTATCTCAAGAAACAAAAGAAAGGCCTAGTTGTCTCATGGACTGATGAAGACTCTGACAGTGAGATTAAAGAAGAATCTGCCAAACATATAACTGCCTTGACTGGAAGATACTATTCTAATGAAGACTCCAGTGAAGATGAATTGACCTTTGAAGAACTAATAGCTTCCTATAAAGACCTGTGCCTCAGAAGTGAAGAAGTCTGAGAGCAAGGTGAAAAACAGAAGAAACACATCATCAAGCTAAAGGCTGAAAAGGAGGAATACCTGACAACTATCAATGTTTTGAATAATGAGGTTGCTGAACAGGCTAAAACTATCACTAAATTAACAGATGAAGTTGCTCAACTGACTTCCCAACTTAACCAAATGGAAAAGTCTATTAGAATGATGAATAGTGGTACCAAAACCTTGGAAGAGATTCTTCAATCTGGAAAAAGATCTGGAGAGAAGACAGGGTTAGGATTCCATGAAGACAATAACTCTGCCTATCACTACAAACCTTCTGGATCAAGGCAGATGATGTTCCAGTAGATGTCTCAACATCATGAAAGAAAACAAACCAGCCAACCTAGAAAATTCCAAAGATGGAGACGCCATCACTATGGTCGCTTTGGTCACATAAAGTCATTCTATTTCAAACTGCATGGATATCCAAATTCTACTACTCAGACAAAACCTAACCATAACACTCTCCTCTCTAAGAAGAAATAGGTTCCAAAGGGTCCTTCTACTAAACAATGGGTTCTTAAAACTAATAATACTTGCCTCATAGCTCATATGTCCCTAAAAGTTTCTACTAAGAAGGATTGGTACTTTGACCGTGGGTACTCAAGACACATGACTGGGATTAGAAATTTTTTAGTAGACATCAAACCTCACTCAACCAACTATGTGACCTTTGGAGATGGGGAAAAAGGGGAAATCAAAGGAATTAGAAAACTAAACTGCTCAGAAACACCAGATCTTGACAATGTGTTAGTCAAAGGATTGAATGCCAATCTGATTAACATCAGTCAACTATGTGATCAAGGTCTAAGTGTCAACTTCACTAAACTTGAGTGCTAGATTACTAATGAAAAGGGAGAGTTGATCATGAAGGGAATCAGATCCAAGGACAATTGTTATCTATGGACCTCTCAGGACTCTAAGTGCACTCTTGCTAAAAGAGATGAAATAAGACTATGGCACCAGAAACTTGGGCGTGTGCATCTAAGAGGAATGAAGAAGATCATATCTATGGAAGATGACAGATGCATTCCTCAACAAAAAATTAAAGAAAGAAAAATATATGGTGAATGCCAAATAGGAAAACAAACAAGGATATCGCATCAGAAGTTCCAACATCTCACTTCTCTTAAAGTGCTGGAACTTCTTCACATAGACTCAATGAGACCTATGCAGATGGAAATCTTGGCTAGAAAGAAGTATGTTGTTATAAATGCCATGTAAGAAATGGTGGGAAAATTCAAGAAAACTTTGAAGTATATCAATAGGACAAGTAAGTATGGGAGGTTATATAATCATAAGTCTGGGTGTATGATGTCTGGATATTGTGATGCTGATTAGGCTAGAAGTGCTGATAATAGGAAGAGCACATCTGGAGGCTACTTCTTTTTGGGAAACAACCTCATCTCATGGTTTAGTAAGAAACAGAACTGTGTATCTCTGTCTACTGCAGAAGCAGAATACATAGATGCTGAGAGTAGTTGTTCCCAACTTGTATGGATAAAGCAGATGCTTACAGAATATAATGTCACACAAGATGTCATGATATTATACTGTGATAATCTAAGTGCCATAAATATCTCCAAGAATCCTATTCAACATAGCAGAACTAAGCTTATTGATATTATACACCATTTTATTAAAAAACTTGTGGAACATGTCACTAAAAAAAATCAACTGATGAATAGTTTCACCAAAGCTTTGAATGTTATTCAGTTTGAGACCCTGAAAAGAAAATTGGGGATCTGTACTTATGAGGATTTATAGCAATTATTGCTAAGAAGGATTTCTGTTTTTAAAAGATGTTTCTTACTTAAAATAGAGATGTTCCAACATCCCTCTTTATTACACAACACACCTTTGCCTACTCAAACAAGCAATCCCACTCAGATTTTTCCCTCCAACTGCCCTTTCAACTCCCACGCCTCCACCACTGTTCAAACTACCTCCCACTCTCTGTGCATTCTCTATCTTCATCCTACCCAAAATTTTCCTTCTCTTAGAAACAACAAGATGTTTCCTAAACATGATGCTTCCTCATCCAAGACTTCCCACTCTAATGCTCAACCCATGAACATCTCCTTTGAAGATGTTCTTGACGTGACCCCTATTTCAATGTTTCCTGGTCAGACTAATGAATCTCCCAAGACCACACCTTCACATGCAAACGAGTCCCAACAACCCTCCAAAGGTAAAACTTCTGATTCCTCTACTGACAACATTGCTAAAATGAAGAACAAGGAAGGCTCTGCCTATGTGGACAGATCCATTAGGGAACTTGTCACCAAGATTCTCTATGGAGGTCATAATGTGCATGGTATTTCCACCCTCTTTCTTGGGTTGATCCATCCCCCAGCTCTGATGAGAACCCAGAGAAAAATGCTAAAATTCTCTCTACTGTTGACAACCCTAACACTGAGAACTTGGAAAAACTTGCCACTCCTGTGGTGCATGATAAGGGTAATAATGCAGACCTAAATGATGATGAAGCTAAAGATACTAGAAGGAACGATGATATAAATGATGCTCCTAACAATATTATAAATGTTGAAGATATGCCATCAGATGATAAGCTCATCAAAAATGCTACCCCAGGTATTGCCAAGAGACTGGTGACTAGGAAAGGAAAAGTTGTGCTTGAGGAATCTCCCTCCAAAAGCCAAAAGAAGAGGACTCTTGTTGGACCCCCCAAGGCATGGAGCAAGGTCTCTCTTGCTTCCAAGAAGACAAAGGTAATTGTTGAGAACACTGACTCTGATGAAGATGTTGTAAAGGATGTTCCTGACATGGCCCATGTAAAGAAATCCACTGCCAAGAAAATTCATTGACCAGTGCTTGCTACTCCTCTGGACAATATTTCTTTTCACTCCATTAGCAGTGTGACCAAGTGGAGATATGTGTATCAAAGGAGGATTTCTCTGGAAAGGGAGCTGGGAAAAGATGCTATATAAATCAAGGAAGTGATGGACCTAATCAATGAGGCTGGATTGCTCAAAACCGTCACTGGCTTCTCCAAGTGTTATGAAGGGCTGGTGAAAGAATTCATTGTGAACATTCCTGATTCCATTACTAATAGGAATAGCAAATAATATATGAAGGTCTTTGTTAGAGGAAAGTGTGTGAAGTTCTCTCCAGCTGTAATTAAAAGATTTCTGGGACGATCAAATGATGGTGAGGAAGAAATGTCTACTATAGACAACCAAGTGTGCAAGTTCATCACTGCCAATCAAGTCAAAGCATGGCCTTTAAAAGGTAAGCTGTCAGTTGGACAACTCAGTGTGAAATATGCCATCTTTCACAGGATTGGGGCTGCAAATTGGGTTCCTACGAACCACACCTCCACCATTGATGTTGGGCTAGACAGGTTCATTTATGTTGTAGGTACCAAGGTTAATTTTGATTTTGGATTATACATGTTTGACCAAATTTTTAAGCATTCTACTTCATGTGCCATCAAGCTACCTATTGCCTTCCCTTCCCTCATCTGTGAAACTATTTTGAATCAACACCCTGGGATCCAAAACTCTAATGATGTTGCTAGAAAAAGAGAACCTGTTTTGTCCCTTTACTACAAACTTTTTATTGGAAGATATGTTCCAGATATTATTCTGACACCTAGTGAAAGGGCCACTGCTTCAAAGGCAAGGATAATTTCTGAGTTAAAAGAAACTTGTAGGGAATTAGGGGAAACAATTAATGCTGCTACAGAAAGGAAGATCAAGTCGAAATCATTAATTCAATGTCTTGAAGATGATGCTGCCAACATTGATAATGCTAGTGAAAAAGATGATAAGGTTGGATCTGGGGAGGATTCTAAGGATGGTATTGAAGCTGTCCTTATTGATGTTGAAGATGTTGGCTCTAGTTTTGCATATGAAGATGAAGACTAAGCTTTTTTGCTTTGTTATGGGCTGTTTTTTTATTATCTTCCTTGGAAGAATAGACTGATTTTATTGCACTTCATGTACCTATAGGTTGTAATATTTGTGGGGGTCTCTATGCCCTTAACTTGATTGTTTCTAACCTTTTGATCTATGTTATATATCTTAGCTTTTTGTTCTAAAAATTATGGCTAAAAAGAGGGAGAAGAGTATAGTGTATACACTTTGGTATATGGCTAGTTGTGCTGGTGTGTATAGTAGGTGCAGGTGTGTAGCTGAAGGAAAAGATGGTGTCTGCTGCTCTGATTGGTTTGATAGGATGCTGATGCTGATCCTGCTAGATGATTGTTTATTCCTTTTTGGGTCCATTGTGTAGCTTGTTGAATGCTGTAGTAGCTTTGTTATTTGTTTGCCTGTATGCTTGGAGTTACAGGTTGCTGAAGGCTGCTGTGGAGATTTGTGGGCTGCTTTGTGTTATGCTTGTGTTGCTGTGATGTTTGTTGTTTTGTTGAAGGGGAGCCTTGCTTTTACTCTCCTTCTGTGAATTTTTTCTGCTGTGTTGTACTATTTACTGGTTTTTGTTATTTCTTGTGATCTATTTTTGTTTTAGCCAAAATTTGCCAAAGGGGGAGTTTGTTAGTTCTTGATTGGAATTCATTTTGGTAAAACTAGGTATAATCACAAGATGTCCTTTAGAATGTCGTGACATCTGTCTGTTAGGATCACCAGATTGCTTTGGACTTTTTAACAAGACTTATCTCATGATGTCAAACAAGATGTCTTGACACTCATGGACAAAACATTATGTATGATTATGTTTGTCTGTCCATTTCTTTATGTGCAAGTCTGCTGCACTATTCTGGTGTGGAATCTACAAGGTTTTAGTGGAGTTTTAAAAATCGTTTCTGATACACTTCTTGTGGATCAGATTTGATTGGATATGGAGTTATTCTCAGAAGATTGATTGAAGATTGGAAGAATGATTTGGTTAGATCTGATTGATCAAATCAAATCTGTTGCTATTGATGAAGATTGGAATCTTCTCAAATACTGCTGTTACTTTTGCCACAGTCCAAGCCCATTTTGTATTGCTATTTAAAGAAGCGTAAACCCTAGCTTGAAGACCAAAGAAGCAAGGATTAAAAGTGTGTGCATCTTAAGCCTTCGTGTGTGTTAGTTTTGTGAGTCATTCACTCATTATTTAATGTGTGAATTGGGCTAAGTTATTAATTGTAAATTGTTCCTCAAAGCTTGTAAGCAAGAGTGTATTGTACTTGATTGAAACTTTTAAGCAAGATCAAGTTGTGACTTTGAAGAGTGTCTTCTAAAGTCTTCTTATTTTGTTGATTGATATCACTGTTGTGATTGAGGGGGAGTGAGAGGTGTCTCTTGTCTAGGTGTGGTCTAGGCAGAAATTGCATAGGTAGAGATTAAGTGAGGAGTTGTAAACTGGGAGTTTAGCTCTGAATTAATTCTACTAGTAGTGAATTTCCTCCATGGCTTGGCAGCCCCCAGATGTAGGTATGGTTTCACCGAACTGGGTTAACATTTGTTGTTTCTCTTTACAATTATTTTTGTTTATCTTTGTTCTTATCATACAGATATTTGTGTCGTGAGCATCTCTTTCAACATCTAATATCTGATACCAGAGTTTCTGATGTTCAAGGCAAAACAAATGATAATGAGAAGGTTAGAAAAGACATGGAAATTTGGTGTAATCGAAAAGAGTTGGAATTGAAGCCTCAATTGAATGGGAAATTATTAAAACCTAAGGTTACTTACAGTCTAACTTCCCAAGAAGCTAAAGCGGTTTGTCGATGGTTACATGAATTGAGAATATCTGATAGTTATGCTTCAAACTTAGCAAGGTGTGCCAACCCCAACACTGTGAAGTTGCATGGAATGAAAAGTCATGATTGCCATGTTTTCATGGAACGATTGCTTCCAACTGTGTTTGATTTTCTACCTAAACATGTGCTTAATCCACTAACTAAAATTAGTCAAATTTTTAAAGATATTTGTGCGTTAACTCTAAGACTGGATGACATCATTAAGTTGGACCAAAATATTCCAGTCATCCTCTATAAGTTGGAACAAGTATTTCCACCCGTTTTTTCAACACTATATAACATTTAATTATGCATCTTGCATATGAAGGTTATCTTGGTGGCCCTGTCCAATATAGGTGGATGTATCCGTTTGAAAGGTTCATGGATGATTCAAAGTGATCGGTGAAAAATAAAGCTAAAATTGAAGGATCAATATGTGCATATTACTTACATAGGGAAACATCACATTTTTGTAGTCATTATTTCAATCACTTGATGTTAACTCCAAGAATAATAAGAATAATAAGGAATAATAAGAATGTGCATTGGCTGACCCATGCAACCTGTTCATGTCTTAATTAATTGCGCTGAAGTTAAACCATATCTTAAGTAAGTATACCCCAACTACCTATTTATATTTACATTGTGAATATAAAACTTATTACATTCAAACTTATGGTGTGTTTATTTATACGGCCTTTAACACCTCCTATTTTCATAGCATTGGTGAACAACCAAGTACCAACCACATTCATGCGTATTTTCTAGCATGGTTCAAGGAGAAATTTTCATGCATTATTGCAACGACTCAAGAAATAATCCATTTGAGAAACTTGTCTGAAGGCCACATTCAAATCGCAAATGAATGGAACACATACTTTGTGAATGACTATAAATATCACACTGAGACAAGAACTGAAGGCAAAAAACCATAAAGAGTAGTGTAATTGTAAAAGGAGTTATTGATGGTGGTGAACACGAATTCTATGGGGTTGTTAAACATATATATACGAGTTGGTATACAATTACTTGGACTTAGAAAATGAAGTTGTTTTGTTTTATTGTAATCGGTATAATCCATCTGACAAAGGCACAAAAATAGATAAGAAATATGATAATGTTGAGATTCGAACGGACAGAAGGTACAAAGAGTGTGACCTTTTCATAATGTCATATATTATTATGCAAGTTTTTTACGTTCCTTATCCTTCAATTGTGCCCCACAAATGTCAAGGTAGGAAAAACACTTAGAAGGGGGGTTGAATAAGGGTTTTAAAATAATTAGGATGATAGAAAAATAACACAGTATTTTTATCCTGGTTCGTTTGAACTCAAACTAATCCAGTCCACCCTACCAAGGTGATTTGCCTTTCTCAACAAGGACTTAATCCACTATATCAAATTGATTACAGTGTTAACCACTAAGACAACTGTCTTAGTCTTCTCAAGAAATTCTGACCACAACTTGGTCTTCTTAAGGAAATATTTTACAAAGATAAACTAACAATGTGTGTTTAAGATGTGCTTCTAAAAAGCTATATCACAACAGTGATTTTTACACAAGTTAAAGAACGAATATGAAAACTATTCTAGCTTGAAGAATATTTGAATGAGTGCTTTGAATAATTTGTCAATAGTTCCGTCAACCTTTGAAGTGATGCTAATACTTGCTTTTATAGTACTTTGAAATCCATTTCTCACAGACTGTGCAACCTGTGCATTTTGTTCTTTTTGTCTTCTATTGACTTTTCCTTTCTCAAAAGAGGAATGTTCTGACAAATCCTTTTTGTCTGAAATCCTGTGTCATGCACGAATGGGGAAAGAGCCATTTAGATAAGGACAAAGAATATGCCAACGGATCTTTATTTGAACAACATCTTATTCAACAACTTTGGAACATCTTGCATCAGAACTTCTGATGATGTTCCAAGTTCTTTAGATCAGAGTTAACTCAACCAGAGTTTCTCTATCAGAGTTTGCAGCAAAGTGCTTTAAGCGTGTGATTCTTTATCAAAGCATACTTGCTTATCAGAGCTTATGTACTTGCAGTGATAAGTACTTCCAGAGTCTTCTAAAGCTTTACGTATGTTCTTTACTCAGATTCTTCTAAGCTTCGCTCAGATTCATTATAGCAGATCAGAGTCTTCTGATAAGTTGCTTCTGACGCTCAGAGCTTTTTTGTTCTGTGGTGTTCAGAGGCGTTCTTCCTTCCAGAATAATATTAATTTTGATATCTGAAACAAATAAGCACTTGAACAAAATTAGAGTATATAAATTCTCTATACAAAATTTCATTAATGTTATCATCAAAACTATGAGATATATTAAAAACCAATCTGTGTTCTAACAATCTCCCCCTTTTTGATGATGACAAAAACTATGGAAAATTTTTTTTAAATAAAAAAGAAATATTACTCCCCATGAGAATATTAATCTCCCCCTGAAATGAATACTTCTGAAAAGATTAAATACTTCCCTTTCAGCTTCTGTATTCTTTTCAGCTTCAGAGGAAACTTGTAGATTCTCAGCTTTTGGTTCAGAGTTAATTCTTAGAATATTATCATATGAGAATTATTAGCTCTGAAACACTTAAAAAATATGATTAGATGAAATTTATAATGT
The DNA here is from genome assembly GCA_963859935.3 of Lathyrus sativus. Taxonomy (NCBI): domain Eukaryota; kingdom Viridiplantae; phylum Streptophyta; class Magnoliopsida; order Fabales; family Fabaceae; genus Lathyrus; species Lathyrus sativus. Next base: position 232,100,417 of record OZ012737.1, read on the forward strand.
ATGAGTTGCCTTTGGTAACTGTTTATGTGAATTATCAAAATTACCATTTTCTCCCCTTTTTTGTCATATCAAAAAGAATCTTGATTAAGAAAAACTTTAAGACAGAAAAAATAACAGAGGAAAAGCAGTAGAGCATAAGATAAATTCAGTTAGAAAAACATATCACTCAGATGCATTGATAAACATAATCCCGAAAAGACAAACAGATAACACAAAAGTGCACAAACAACAAAGAAAACTAAGAAGAACGAGAAGCCAAAATCCTCAGAAGATGGATTCTTCCTGTTTTTCCATCCATGTCTTGATTTCTTCCGTTGTATTTTCCTGTTTAACCATCCAAGATTTTATCTCAGTGTTGCAAGCCTTGAGTTCAGCAAGCTGAGCATGCAGATCTTCGTCTTCTTTCTTTACTTCAGAGGATTCAGGAGCAGATACAGAAGCAGAGGCATTGTGAATGACCAAAGAAGTAGAAACATTCTAAACAATCATGTCAGAAGGTTGAGCAGAGTCAAGAATTCCTTCAGGAGCATGAGCAGAACTTCTGGAGCAACTTTTTTAGGCCTAGACAGTTCAGCAGTCTCAGAAGCAGCCAAGGCTTCAGAAGGAATACGCACGTCCTTTGTAGGTGTGTTTTCCAGAAGCAAAGTAGGATTTCTGCTGACGCTCAGAAGAGTTTGTCTAATAACTTCAGCAAATCTGACCTTTGCATCGTCAGTACAGATCTCTTGAAGATTGGAAGCTACAAAGTCAAATCTATTTCTGAATCTTTTCCAAACAGCTTCAAAATCATCAGGATTCAGACTTGAGAGACATTCCTTCTTGACAGAAGATAGCCACATGTTTAATTCTTTTTCAAAACCAGCAAACAAAGTACCAACATCCAGCCTAGGTTTTGGTTTCAGGTAGGCTTCTAATGAAGGTGTTTTGATAGGTTCAGAAGTTGAAGGTATGGAAAAAGAAGGGATATAGATAATAGGTGGGTAAGAAGAAGATGGAGTGAGGACAAATGAAGTATTAACAGTTTTAGGTTCAGATGGGGATGGTTCTGATGAAAACTTATCATCATCAAGGTCAGAAGGAATAGTAACATAGGGTTTGAGAAAAGATGAGATGACATCTGTTCTATCAGAATCAGTGGAATCAGATGAATCAGAAGATTCAGATGATCCAGATGGAACTGGAAATACAGTTGTCAGAGGTAGGAGATCAAGAAAAACTGGTTCAAGATCTGATGGTATGGTTTCTGGTTGTTGTGGTGTAGGTGTTTGATTTTCAGATGGGGGATGTTTTTCAGAGGGGTTTGGTTCAGATGTTTGTGGAACAGAAGTTGGGGTTTTCTCAGGGCTAGTTTTCTGATGGATGTTAAAGGAAGGTGTGGATGGTACAGATGATTGTGGTTCAGATGGTTGTGGTTATTGTGGTTCAGAAGTTTTATGTTGTTGAGGTGTAAAAAGTAGTGGTTGAGATTTTTGTGATTCAGATGGAGTCGGTTCAAAGTTGTGAGGAGGAGAAGGTGAGGGAATTGGTTCATAAGGAGGAGGTTCAGATGCTAGTACTTCTCTTACTGTTTCTAAAATAGAATCTAAACTGGCAGAAGGATTACCTTTCTGTTTCTTGATGCGCTTTGGCTTTGCTGAAGATGCTTCACCAGAAGCTTTCCTCTTAGGCTTAGAAGATCTTTCTTCTGAAACCTTTCTTTTCTTCCTCTGTCTCTCCCCATAGAAGTCTGGTTCAGGTTCATCTGCTCTTTGAATCAGATGTTCTAGCAAGGGGGTTCCATCTGCTAAGCATTCATCTATGTACGCCAGAATGATTTCCTTTGGTTCATTTGCATAGAACAGAGGAAAATCATCTACTGGAATTCTTCTCTTACTTACTTCTTATGAATTGATCTGACCTGGTGCAGAAGTAAGTTCTTCCACAATCCTCATCCTCTACAGACTTTTGCCATTCAGAGGTTTTCCAATAACTAAAGCTAACTCTTCTTTCATACCAGCTTCTGTCAGATGACCAACTAGTCTGTTCTCAGTCAGAATATCTGAGATGAGTCTTCCCATAGGGATCCAGTTTCTCATCTTTTGGTGCTTAGTTCTGACTTCTTCTCTAGATTGTTTCACATGAGTCCACAGATGAGTGAAGAGAAAGTAAGGCAGATCCACCTTGATGCCTTTACCCAGAAAATACATGAAATACATCTGATCAGAGTTGATGTAGTCAGGAGAATTTGTAGACTTCCTGTGATGAATGCAACCCAAGAAGATCTTAGCCCAGATCTTGTATTGAACCTTCAAATCCTTTATCTTGCTTGAAGCTTCCCTAGAAGTGAAGACTTTACTGTACACCTCATCTGTATCAAGACGATTTACTGGCAGATGAGTAACACCATCTGATTCTTGATACCCTATCAGCTTGCGAATCAGATCTTCAGTGATAATGATCTCTTTACCCAGAACTGAAGACATAATGAATTTGGGGAAAACGCTTGCATGAATCCAAAACTCTTTGACCAAACAAGGATAAACTAGACCAATCAGTCTATCAAAATACTTTATCCATCCTTGTGATGACATAGTTGGACGCAAATCATACCCATTCACAGCAATGCTTTCAAAATCAATCAAGAATTCACATAGAACTTCCAGTTCATCAATGGGTGTGAGGAGAGTTCTTATTGATTCTTTGAACGGAGTAGGACCCATTGTAGAAGAAGAAATGACAGCCATTGTTGATTCAAACTGTTGAGAGGTTGAAGACGAAGTTGTCATTCTTGAAGTAGTGAGATAACGAGTTCTTTGGGATTTAGGTTTAGAGGAGATGAAGAAGCAATGAAGCAAACAGAAATGCATAAACTTGAGAGAGAGAGAGAGAGAGAGAGAGAGAGAGAGAGAGAGAGAGAGAGAGAGAGAGAGAGAGAGAGAGAGAGAGTGAAAAGTGTGAAATGTGTTGTGTTGTGGAATTTATAGGGGCAACAATTAGGGCACACTTACACACGATCAACATTTAATTCCATTAAATTAAAACAAAAAGTCACATAAAAAAGAATAATAGTTAAAAGCAATTAATGATTCTGGCAAGCGTGGGGAGGAAAACGAGAAATTGAGAATTCAAACAGTACCTCAAAACGGCGTCTCATTGAGTACACTCCACCTTTTCAGATATCATGTGACATGTGTTTGATGTTGATGTGCCTCTGAATCTCTTTAGAATAAAAAACATTAAACAACGCTCAGATCTTCTGAGACTTGTTAGATCAGAGTTTCACACAAAAAATAATATACCAAAAGAAATAATCAGAAGAATTACTTCAGATAATAGACATTATTCATATTTCATCAGAATAAATTTTCTTCTGAATAATAGTTTTATTCTGGACAAAAATCCATACTAATATTCTTTAGAATAAATTTAAACCTATCTTTAGCAAGGGGTTTTGTGAAGATATCAGCCCATTGATGGTCTGTATCAACAAAGTTCAAACTAATAATTCCCTTTTGAACATAGTCTCTGATGAAATGATGCTTAATTTCTATATGCTTTGCCTTAGAATGTAAAATAGGATTTTTAGAAAGGCAAATAGCAGAAGTATTATCACAGAAAATAGAAATGTTACTCTCATGTATCTGATAATCTTCTAGTTGACTCTTCATCCAGAGCATCTGTGTGCTACAACCAGCAACAGTAATGTATTCTGCTTCTATTGTTGATAGCGCTATTGTGGCTTGCTTCTTGCTGAACCATGAGATCAGATGACTTCCCAGAAACTGACATCTTCCAGAAGTAATCTTACATTCTATTCTATCTCCAGCATAGTCAGGATCACAGAATCCAACTAATCTGTATTCATCAGATCTTCTGTAACACAAACCCACATTAGTAGTACCTTTCAGATACCTCAGAATCCTCTTAACAGCTGTTATGTGGGATTCTCTAGAATCTGATTGGAATCTAGCACATAGACAGACACTAAAGAGGATATCAGGTCTAGAAGCAGTCAAGTACAGAAGAGAACCAATCATACCTCTGTAGAGCTTTTGATCTACCTTTTTACTTACCTCTTCTTTACCTAGAGTGCTTGTAGGATGCATTGGAGTCTTTGCTAGCTTGCTTTCTGTCATGTTGAATTTCTTCAGAAGCTCCTTTACATACTTTGTCTGATGTATGTAGGTGCCTTCTGGAGTCTGATTCACTTGAATTCCCAGAAAGAATATGAGTTATCCCATCATGCTCATTTCGAATTCTGCCTGCATAGACTGAGCAAACTCCTTTCCAAGCGTAATATTGGTAGTTCCAAAAATAATATCATCAACATAAATCTGACAGACTAAAATGTCTTTCTTAATTGATTTATGGAAGAGAGTAGTGTCCACTTTTCCTCTGATAAAATTATTTTCCATAAGGAAATTACTCAACCTCTCATACCAAGCTCTGGGAGCTTGTTTTAAGCCATAGAGTGATTTCTTAAGTTTAAAAACATGTTCTGGAAATTTTTCATTTTCAAAACCAGAAGGTTGATGAACATAAACTTCCTCTTCTATGAAACCATTTAAGAAAGCACTTTTAACATCCATCTGATACAGAGTGATGTTATTCTGTGCAGCAAAAGAAATGAGCAAGCGAATAGATTCTAACCTTGCCATAGGAGCATATGTCTCTGTGTAATCTATACCTTCTTGCTGACTATATCCTTGAGCCACCAGCCTAGCCTTGTTTCTGATAACTTCTCCTTGCTCGTTCAACTTGTTTCTAAAGACCCATTTAGTTCCAATGATGTTGAACCCATTTGGTCTTGGAACCAGATCCCAGACGTCATTTCTGGTGAATTGGTTAAGCTCTTCTTGCATAGCAAGTATCTAATCATTATCGTTCAGAGCCTCATCCACAAAAGTAGGTTCAATGATAGATACCAAGCCAAATAATGACGTTCCAGAAGATCTAAGAAATGATCTTGTTCTGATAGGGTCATCCTTCTTTCCAATTATCATTTCCTCTGGATGAGAGGCTTTGATTCTGGATGATCCTTTAACATTTGGTTCTTCAGAAATTGTCAAGCTATCCATCTGAGCAGTCAAGGGAGTAGCATCTGACGTTGCTTCTGGTGCTTTTTCTTGAGCTTTGTCTGCCTCTGATTCTTCAGAGTCTGTGAGAACGACTTCTCTATCTGCAGAAATTTCAAGCTGCTTTGGCTTTTGATTGCCAAGCTTATCATCAAATCTAATATGAATTGATTCCTCTACAATCTGTGTCTCAGTATTGTATACTTTGTAGCCTTTAGAACGTTCAGAATATCCAAGCATGAAACACTTCTGAGCTTTAGAATCAAAGTTGTTAAGATTTTCCTTAGTGTTTAAAATAAAACAAACACATCCAAAAGGATGGAAATAAGAAATGTTGGGCTTTCTGTTCCTCCACAATTCATAAGGAGTCTTCTCTAGAAGAGGTCTTACAGACACTCTGTTCTGAATATAACAAGTTGTATTCACTGCTTCTGCCCAAAAATGTTTTGCCATGTTAGTCTCGTTGATCATGGTTCTGGCCATTTCTTGCAATGTTCTATTTTCCCTTTCTACAACTCCATTCTGCTGAGGAGTTCTAGGACAAGAAAAATCATGTGCAATGCCATTTTCTTTAAAATATTTTTCAAAGTATTTATTTTCAAATTCTCCACCATGATCACTTCTGACTTTAACAATTTTAAATTCTTTTTCGTTTTGGACTTGTTTGCAGAAGTCAATGAATTCAGAATGTGACTCATCCTTGTGTTTCAGGAATTTTACCCATGTTCATCTGTTGTAGTCATCAACTATGACTAATCCATACTTCTTGTCTCTGATGGATGCAGTTTTCACTGGTCCAAACAGATCAATATGAAGCAACTCTAATGGTCTAGAGGTAGAAACAACATTTTTTGCTTTGAAAGAAGATTTTGGAAATTTTCCTTTCTGACATGCTTCACAAAAAGCATCTGAGTTGAACTTCAACTGAGGAAGTCCTCTGACCAGATTGAGTTTATTAATCTGAGATATACGTCTCATACTAATATGCCCTAATCTTCTGTGCCAGACCCATTGCTCATCGTTCACAGACAGAAGCCATTTTACATTCTGAACCTTTAGTTCTGAAAGATTAATTTTGTAAATGTTGTTCTTCCTTTTTCCATTAAAGAGGATTGAACCATCTTTTTGACTTACAACTTTACAACATTTTTTATTGAAGATTATATCATAACCATTGTCACTTAATTGACTTATGGACAATAGATTATGTGTTAATCCTTCAACAAGTAAGACATTAGATATGGAAGGAAGGTTACCATTGCCAATAGTTCCAGAGCCAATAATTTTGCCCTTCTGGTTCCCTCCAAACTTCACGTCACCTCTAGATCTAAGTTCCAGGCTTTGGAACATAGACCTTCTTCCCGTCATGTGACGCGAGCAGCCAGAGTCCAGGTACCATGATTGGTGTTTCAACTTTGTTGCTAAGGATGTCTGCAACAAAAATCATTTTGTCCTTAGGTACCCATATTTTCTTGGGTCCTCTGCGGTTACTAGGTTTGAAATTCTTTCTCAATTTCTTTCCCTTAAAAGCATCCTTGTTCTGATGGAATTTTGGTTTATTAAACACAGGTTTGTTCTGATCAGAATGTGTGTGCTTAATATCATTTAAATGACCATATTTGAAGTGAGTATACAGAAGAGAATACTTAATGATCAGTTTATCAACAGGTTTTGGATTTAAATCCTTCCCAGAGGGTGATTCATATTCAATTCCCTTTCTGTTGTTTCTGCTTATGCCATAGATCATGGAAGCCATCTTGCTTCTATCTAGGCCTCTTGACAGAAACTTCTGAAAGCTATAATCATACTCTTCTAAAATGTTTTTAGAGCATGATATAGGATCTGAGTCAGATTTTTGAGCTTTTTCTAAATCATTTTTCATTTCAAGATTGTTTGCCTTAAGCTCAGCAACTTCTGATCTCAGCTGATCATTCTCAGATACAAGACAGCTTTGAAGCTTCTTGTATTTGAGTTTGATCTTGCTGTAGCTTTCAAGAATTTCAGATAAACTTTCAGAAAGTTCAGCTCTAGTGAGTTTAAAAAATACCTCTTTTGAATCTGATTCTGATCCAGATTCAACAGTTTCTTCGTGGTCCTCCATGTCAGCCATCAGTGCTACATTAGCACATTCATCTTCTGATTCTGATGAAGATTCAGAAGCATCTGAATCATCCCATGTGGCCATTAGAACTTTCTTCTTCTTTTCAAGCTTCCTTCTGGGTTTCTCCTTCAGAAGTTTGGGACATTCATTTTTATAGTGGCCTGGCTCCTTGCACTCGTAGCACACTACATCTTTCTTTCCAGATTTCTTATGTCCAGAAGATTCGCCATGCTGATCAGATCTCTTGAAGTTTCTGAACTTCTTTTGTTTGTGCTTCCAGAGTTGGTTTATCCTTCTGGACAGAAAAGACAATTCATCTTCTTCTTCTGAAGATTCTTCAGAGCTTTCTTCAATAACCTGCAAAGCTGTAGCAGATTTGTTAGATTTTAATGCAACAAACTTACCTTTCTTCTGAGGCTCGTCTTCCTCCAGCTCAATCTCGTGACTCCTTAAGGAACTGATCAGTTCCTCCAGAGTGATCTTATTCAGATCCTTTGCAAGCTTCAGCGCTGTCACCATTGGTCTCCACCTTGTTGGAAAGCTTTTGATGATCTTCTTGACATGGTCAGAAGTGGAGTATCCTTTATCCAGAACCTTCAACCCAGCAGTTAGGATCTGAAATCTTGAGAACATAGTTTCCACAGATTCAGACTCCTCCATTTTGAAGGCTTCGTACTTTTGGATGAGGGCCAGAGCCTTTGTCTCCTTTACTTGGGATTTTCCTTCATGCGTCATTTTTAGAGACTCAAACATATCAAATGCAGTATCTCTATTTGTTATTTTCTCATACTCAGTATGAGATATAGCATTTAATAGAATGGTTCTCGCCTTCTGATGGTTTCTAAACTCCTTCTTCTGTTGATCAGTCATAGACTTTCTGTCAACCTTTTTGCCTTCATCATTTGTAGGATGAATATAACCATCAGTAACCAAATCCCATAAGTCAGCGTCATAGACTAGAAAGAAACTTTCTATTCTATCTTTCCAGTAATCAAACTTCTCACCATTAAACATGGGAGGTTTGGTGTTGATTCTGTCTCTATCATCGTATTTGTTGTTGTATGAAGTTGAAGTTGAAGCTTCAGCAGCCATGATAAATCAAGAACAAAAGATTAAGAGTTTTTTCCCAACAAGATCTTTTTATGTCACGGTTAAGTGAGAGCACTTACAAAACCGGAGCTCTGATGCCAACTGAAGGTAGGAAAAACACTTAGAAGGGGGGGTTGAATAAGGGTTTTAAAATAATTAGGATGATAGAAAAATAACACAGTATTTTTATCCTGGTTCGTTTGAACTCAAACTAATCCAGTCCACCCTACCAAGGTGATTTTCCTTTCTCAACAAGGAATTAATCCACTATATCAAATTGATTATAGTGTTAACCACTAAGACAACTGTCTTAGTCTTCTCAAGAAATTCTGACCACAACTTGGTCTTCTTAAGGAAATCTTTTACAAAGATAAACTAACAATGTGTGTTTAAGATGTGCTTCTAAAACGTTATATCACAACAGTGATTTTTACACAAGTTAAAGAACGAATATGAAAACTATTCTAGCTTGAAGAATATTTGAATGAGTGCTTTGAATAATTTGTCAATAGTTCCGTCAACCTTTGAAGTGATGCTAATACTTGCTTTTATAGTACTTTGAAATCCATTTCTCACAGACTGTGCAACCTGTGCATTCTGTTCTTTTTGTCTTCTATTGACTTTTCCTTTCTCAAAAGAGGAATGTTCTGACAAATCCTTTTTGTCTGAAATCCTGTGTCATGCATGAATGGGGAAAGAGTTGTTTAGATAAGGACAAAGAATATGCCAACAGATCTTTATTTGAACAACATCTTATTCAACAACTTTGGAACATCTTGCATCAGAACTTCTGATGATGTTCCAAGTTCTTCAGATCAGAGTTAACTCAATCAGAGTTTCTCTATCAGAGTTTGCAGCAAAGTGCTTTAAGGGTTTGATTCTTTATCAGAGTATACTTGCTTATCAAAGCTTTTGCACTTGCAGCGATAAGTACTTCAAGAGTCTTCTGAAGCTTTACGTATGTTCTTTACTCAGATTCTTCTAAGCTTCACTTAGAGTCATTATAGAAGATCAGAGTCTTTTGATAAGTTAGTTATGACGCTCAGAGTTTTTTCATTCTGTGGTGTTCAGAGGCGTTCTTGCTTCCAGAATAATATTAATTTTGATATCTGAAACAAATAAACACTTGAACAAAATTAGAGTATATAAATTCTCTATACAAAATTTCATTAATGTTATCATCAAAACTATGAGATATATTAAACACCAATCTGTGTTCTAACAAAATGAGGGTGGTGTGTTGTAACCAAAACAAAACCATTGGGTCATATTGAAACTGACAACTAATGGAAGATATTGCTTACCAAGTTGATGAAATTTCTCAAATTAATGATGTGATTGAAGTCGAACAAATTACAAGTTTGTGTGATATAGTGGTTGAGGGCCATCAAGTTTATGCTTTTATATTATTGGAAGAAAATAATGTGGATGAATAGAATGATGAGTTTGGATTCGAAGACAATATCCAATCAGATGATGAGAATGATATGGATGAAGAGTATGAATAGTTTGAATAGACCGTTTTTGTAATTTTTACTTAATGATTGGTAGAAAATAATGTGTTAATTTAAATGTAATTTGTTGATTTATTAATTGTGTTGATGAATTGGTTGTATATGTTGTGTTAATTATTATATGTGTATTCTATCGAAATAGATAAAATGCCACTCCAAACTGATAAGGGTAAGGGTAAAGTCCAGCATCAGCACTAGCGCACGATGGTAATTGTATGTGAGGGACCTCAGTTGGCTATGTGTCATATCCCACAAAGTTAGGTCGATCCCATGTCTATGTCTAGTTATCAACCTTTTATGTCACTACTCTCCCCTCATGACTATCTTATGTTCTCATCTGAGCCCCTAACTTTCATTAGCCCGTCTGGGGGTCTACATTTCCATTCCAATAGACTGGTAGATCTAGCTTTCAATTTCAGCATACCGGGGTGTCTAACTTTCCATACTAGAAGACCAGGGTGTCTATCTTTCCATACCCTCATCATCCCTCACACATACCCATACCACCCATGCAGCCTAGGGGATCTTGCACCCCACGTCCCTCACACATACATGTGTCATCCATGTAGCCTAGGGGACCCTACACCTTACATACCACACACATACCCTCATCATACATGCATCATGGGTGATCCCACATCCCATACACATACCTTCATCATCCATGCAGGCTGGGGGATCCCACACCTCACCTACCACACACATACCCTCACCATCCTTGCATCACGAGGGACCTCACACCTCACCTATCACACACATACCTACATGTGAGGATGATGATAAGGGGGAATAAGGACGATCATGAGTGGCAGGATGAAGACGATCATCAGGGGCAGGATCGTGCTACACATTCAATTGAGTACGATATTATTGATGCAAAATACTATATTTAGCCTAGTAGAAAATCGTAAGTTTCAAATTTATAAAATTTTAATTTAAGTAAACATGTGTTTTTAGATTTAAATAATAATTATTCAAATTTTTGTTGTTTAGTTTTTAGCCGAGTCAGATTGCTGCTCGATGTATAAGTTACGTTATTCAACAAATGTATACCAAAATTTGGAAGACATTTCGAGAACTTTCCAAGATTGATAAAGATGCTTGTTTTTAACAAATTTAAGGTATAATGAATTTATTTTAAGTTATTATTATTTTAGTTACTTTTTTATTATAATTATCTAATTAATTTGAATGTCTTACAACATTGCGAGAAAAGTGTATTGGGGAAATAATTGACGAGACTACGATTCAAAAAAATTAACAGGGTAAAACAAAGTCCAACTTTCTGACATGCTACAACGTGCTAGACGTGGTTGGGAATAGTAAGGTGTTCGTCCTAAATGGATAGGCAAGGAAGTTTTTGATGAACTTCTTGTCTTTTGGATTCACCTGGTTTTAAGGTAAGATCTTGTTGTAAATGTGCCTTAAAACCTTTGTTGGCGAAGAGGAAGAAAACATATTTTGGAAATCGCATTTACCGCAAAAATCGGAAACTTTAGAAAGTCGGACGAAAAATCGAAAGAAAAAAAATCGGTCAGTGAATAGTGTCATCCCGTACGGTGATTAGTGTTATTCGTACGGATGAATAGTGACATTCGTACGGTGTGTAACACTTTTTCTACCCCACAATTAAAAGGCACATTTATTCACATATCAGAGTAAATAATTAAATTCAATAAAAGCACCACAAAAGGGCATACATTTCCCAAATCCTCAAAATAGGTCAAGGCTCCGTAAACAACGGGTTTTCCCCAAAGTACATCAAATTGCACAAAACAGCGGAACTCAAAAGGCATAAATCAAGGTTTTCCTCATACGGGAAGATAATCAAAATAAACTCAAATAAAACATAGTTTAACTCAAAAGACCCCAACCCGATGTTACATATCAGAGCAAGACCCTCTAAGTTAACCAAAAAGGCTAACAACTCAAAACTTCAAAAAAATCACCTCGACGGCGTCCACGGCTAAACCTGATCATCTGCACGTTACCCACGTGGAGGTAACATTCAAACAGGAAGGGTGAGTAAAACAGTTCATAATAATCAATGTATGAAAATTAACATATAAATGGCATCATCATCATATTCAACACATTCAAATTCATCAATAGGCATCAAAGGCCACAACATCATAAATTATTCCAAATGACTCATAAATGCAAATGTAACAAGACTCAAAAGGACGTTAGGAAATCCACTACAACTATAAACAACCTCTGTACCCAGTATATTCTTATCGAACCAAGTGATGTTCTCAGCTGATAAACGCATTAACCTCTCCGACCACTCAGAAGTACCGGCAGTAGCAACAAACGGACCGATCGTGGGCATATGACTAGCAAGCCACCTGTACAGCAAAGGAACACATCATGACACATTCTTCCCTCTTCGGTTCTCATTCTTATAATGCACAGAAAGATAAACATCACCGATCAGAGTAGGTACTGGGTTCCCTGAAGCCAGTATGTAAAAAGCATCTACATCCACAAAGTCCGGAAGATTAGGGAACAATATAATACCATAGATACACAGAGCTATGATGGCGCTAAATACGACCCAACAACAATCATTGGCACACTGTTGAGCTTTCTCAACCAGATAAGGCAAAGGAAATCCAAACATTCCACTTCTCTTGAGCATCTTTCCCTCTAACTCCGAGGCATCCAAATGCAGAATGGCGGCGAGCTTATCCAGCTTAGGCTCAGCATCCGTATGGAAGAACGGCATCTGATCTAGAATGGGCACATCTAACAAAGCAGAGTACTCCTCCAGAGTAGAAGCCAGGACATAATCGGGGAAGACGAAACATCTCAGTTGGCCATCATAGGACTCATTGATATAAAGAACACAAATTCACACTGTAAAGAATTGGGTAATCTGAAAGCCAAGGTTTCCTGCATAACCCAATCCCTCTCACAGATATGGACCTATCCACTGATAAGGTTCGGCATCCTATGCGTTCATCAGCGTCACAGACTTTCGAGAAATGATGATACGTTCACCATTTCTGGTTTGGCATCATCATCTCCCGAAGAGGCCTCACTTAGCTGAATCACAAATGATCGGTCCCCAGAGTCGACAACTCTCAAATCCAAAATCCCATCAGATCCTCAGGACCGGAAAGGAAATCGTCAAAGAGAATCTCGTCTGAGTGTGAATTTCATGGGGAACTGTGTCTGCTCAGCAAACAGGCCCCCCACTAGTCTCCACTACTAATGCTAGGTTTATACTCAAGCCCGGGTCCAGCTTATCACTCAATGGAACTTCCCCTCCCCACAACACAACAATAATAATATATGATGCTGAAAATAAATGTGGGAAAGTAAAATGCAAAAGTAAATAAAGCACATATATACAACACCCAAAAGATAAACAAACAAGCATTAGGATTGACTCGCATAGGGAACCAGAGTCCCCAGCAGAGCCGCCAGCTGTCGCAACTGCGAAAAACACCCGGCGGAAAACAGAAGAGTCGCCACCTTTCGTTATTTATCCCAAAGAGAGGGAAAGGAAACAATCGGAAAAACCTGACGAAAAAGGGAAAGACAAGGTCATTGCAACCAAGTCTGGATTCGGGAGTCGGTTAAGCAAGGGGAAGGTATGAGCACCTCTCACGTCCTTCGTACTCGACGGGATCCATGCATTGTTGTCTATCTAAAAGGGTGATCATCTATCTACGCTAATGGTGAAGAGACAAAAAGAAAAGAAAAGAGACTCGACAGAGCATCGCTTCTCTGTGCCTACGTATTCCCTCGTGCAATGGGAAAGTCAGAGTCAACGTAGTTCGGCTAACTACGTGTGAAAAAGGGGGAAGGTTGCTCGCCAAGACATCGCGTCTTGTGCCTACGTACTTTCATCTGGTATGAAAGATCAGAGTAAACATAGTTCAGGCTAAAAAGAACACTGGTTGGTTCAGAAGTTTTTAGGCCCGAGTAGGGTTAACAAGTAGTTCTAGCAGTTGGTGTATGCAGCTCGACCATTGGAGACTTATGCATTATCGTTTGCGTTAGAACTAAGAGTTAACAACACTCTTTTATCTGAAAATATTTGAAGTGTTTTTGTGTTTTTTAGAGAAGAAGTGTTTTAATTATTGAGTGTTTATAATGTATGTTGTACTAAAGTCTAAAACCTAGGATCGAATGCGTTGCATATCGTCCTAAGGACGTATACTAAACACTCTAGGCAATTGAGAGGTGGCCGCTCAATCCATATTTCCCAAGTACAAGGTTCATGGAACAACATCCATTATCTTTATTAAGTATGTTAAGATTGTATGAAGATGAGAAGAGAAGACGGAATCTAAAGGGAGACTAATCAATCCTAAATGTTGTCATGCAAAGAGGACTTAGAATTGGGATACGAAAGGGGACTACCTAATGTTAGCATGCTTGGATTGAACACCTAATGTCTCTCCTACTACCATCCTAAACGGAGGGACTAGGAACCCTATGGGGATCATGGCAAAAAGCATAAGAAAGCGCCGAGTAAATTCAATCACAAGTAAAAGAGGCAAACATGCAAATGCAACACTTAGGATGGTGGGAGGGAGGAAAATGTGTGGGACAGTAGTCGCCACAAGCTCGTCTCGACCTCAACAGCGATGCAAGAATGATGCAAACATGGAAATGAAAGCCAAGGGTAGCAACAAACAAACATGCAAAGAGTCATCACTTTGAACCACATCTATAAGCATGCATCCAAGTGGAAAATGAACACAAGTATCAAACAAGATCATGATCAACCAAGCACAAACAGTAGCAAACTCCAGAAACATTTCATTCCTAATGCATCATATCGATTTATGAAGATTCAAAATGAAACGGTATGCGAACAATCAAACAAAGTAGCAAAACAGGCCTGCCAGCACAGTGTTAATCGGTTAACCCCCAGGGTTAATCGGTTAACACACTGTTAACGTTTGAAAAATTTGAAAATCTGGACTAGTTAATCGGTTAACCATATGTGTTAACTGATTAACACTGTGTTGACTTTGAAAATTTTGAAAATTGGAACCGGTTAATCGGTTAACCATATGCGTTAACTGATTAACACTGTGTTGACAACAGAAAACAGCAAAGCAGAATCACTTCTCAACAGCTTATCACTTCTCCAAACATGCAAATGGTCACATAATCACTTAATCACGAAATTTAACCAGCAAATCATGATTCCAACAGCATGTATACAGATCCAAACAACATCAACATAGATCATATGAATCAAAATGCAGCAAATCAATCAAAAATGAAAATCATCTTGATGAACATGCAATTAAGCTAAAAACAGAATCGGATCGAGAATTTCCAACCTACGTGTCGCTTCTGCGAAAATAAGGTGCCGGCAAAATAGAAGAGTCGCCACCTTTCGTTATTTATCCCTCGGAACGGGAAAGGAAACGATCGGAGAAACCTGACGAAAAAGGTATAAGACAAGGTCATCGCAACCATTGTCTGGGTTCGGCAGTCGGTTACGCAAGGGGAAGGTATTAGCACCCCTCACGTCCGTCGTACTCGACGGGATCCACGCTTGTTGTGTTTATATGACGAGTTGGTTTATCTATCTACCTATCAAGGCTGGCTTAAAAAGAAAAAGAAAATGACTCGGCAAAGCGTCGCGCTTTATGCCTACGTATTCTCATCAGAGAATGAGAAATCAGAGTCAACGTAGTTCGACTAACTACGGGTTACGGGGGAAGGTGGCTCGCCAATACATCAGTATTGTGCCTACGTACTCTCAACAGGTATGAGAGATCAGAGCTTATGTAGTTCGGGATAATACGGATTACGGGGGTTCAGATTCATCTGTTTTATCGAGTAGGGTTAAAAAACAGTTCCAGCAGTTAGGGACAAAGCCTGTTTGCGGTGGCGCTGAAGTTTAACGAAACTCTTTTCTTCAGAAAAGTTTTCCTTTGAATTATGGGGACACAGGGCAAAAATGTTTGAAGTTTGTTTTCTGTCTTTTACGAAAGAACTGTTTTTTATTGTGTTTGCAATTTCAATCGCACTAAAGACTATGACCTGAGAGTGAATGCGTCGCATGTCACCCAAAGGGTTCCATACTAAACATCCAGACTGTTGAAAAGAAACTCTCCAACAATCCTTTCTCAGATAGCTTAAGGCTCGTAACGTACGAAAGAAATCATTCATGATTACTGTGTTTCAAGCTGTTTTGAGAGGAGAAGAGAAGGGGCTCAACTAACGGGGAGACTATCAAGTCCTAATGTTATCATGCCAAGGATTTATCCTATAGTTGATGTTTGAAACAGGGAACTCCTAGAAGTTATCATGCATAGGTTTCAACCTAAAGTTCTAATCATCACTTCCTTATCAAAGGAAATGAGAGTCCTAGGGGATCATGTCAATGATAAACAGAAACAGCTAAAGCATCAGCTTAAACAGTAAACAAATATACAGTAAAATGCATGCAATGCAAGTGAGGGAGGAAATGTGTGTGGGGCATCAGCCTCCACAAGCTCATCTCAACCTCAAGCCAGATATGAATAACTATAATCATACAGAGGAAATAACATGTTATCAAGCAAAATATAATAATTGCAATCATACAGAAGAAATGAAATAAAATGCCATCAAGCAAATAACAAACCACATAGGCAAGGGAGCAGGGCTCTACCGAATACCCGCAAGCAAAGCCATACAGTAACAATACAAGCAGAGGGAGCAACTCAACCTCTAGTGAAATCATGCTCCTAGCTTAAAGTCAGTCTAGATATGAACTTATTCTAATGCATCAAGCAAATCAAACAAGTCACAGCAATACAGAAAAGAAGACAGGCAAGAAAGAAAGCAGATCAACCCCTCTTTCAATTCCAAGCTTCAGCTCTTCAGTCAATTCCACCTTCAGGCTTCACTCCTAACTGCAAGTATCAACTTGATTCTTTCAGACTCTCCAAGCCTAAGTGCAAGTGTCAACTTATCCTTTATTCCTCAAGCCTCAGCTCTACACTCAATCTCAATTGAATCCTCTTCATAAGTATCAACTTAGTCTTCAAGCTTCAGCTCTCTTTGCTTTACCAGTATCAACTTGGTCTTCTTCTCCTACAATCTTCAGCTTCAAAGAGTAGTCTTCAATCACATGGAAGTGTCAACTTCATCCTTCAATTCTTTTTCAAGCCTCAGCTCTTCACTCAATCTCCATTGGATCTTCTTCACAAGCATCAACTTGTTCTTCTTGCTCTTCAAGCTTCAGCTGCAATGGCAATGCTCAAGGAATCATCCTCTTCCACACTCTTCAGTGAAGTCCTCATCTTCAAACTCAAGTCCAACATCTTTCAAGATACCCAAACCAGAAGACCATTGATTGAACAGAATGAGTGGAAATGATAAACAGCTTATTGACAACCAAAGGAAGCCTGTAAGGGTTCATCATTATGAGAGACTGGTTCCCTCAAAGTTCTACTTCCCAGATAAAGCCACTCATCCCTCCAAAGGAGGGATGTGAATATCTTAGAAGGACTTTTAGTCATTGGGAGGAATGGAAGCACAAGATGCTTTCCATATTTGTGAAAGAAGTCATTCTAATTATAAGGCTCTCCCTATGTCTCCTACCTCCTAAATCTTCATCAGACACCTTCAGGCACAAGCAACTCCTAGCTCCAAGCAACTTCAAGCATCCTCACCTTGTCTTCAACTTGTCTTCAATCTCAACCAAAGGTAAACAAAGCAAAACCCTAATCTAAGGGGACTAAAGAAGTTAATCTAGTTGAGTTAGCAAGTTAGGATCACCTAAAACCTAGTACTAAAGTTAGTCCTAACTAAAATACTAAAACCAATTGTAAAATCCTACAAAAATAACTATGGGAACCTAGGTCAATCATGACTCTACCACATTAATTCCAGAGATCAAATCATCAAATAAGACCTAGAAATAAATTCTACACTATAAGGTACTAAACCTAAACCCTAAAAGGAAGCACCTAAAACCTCAATCTAGAAAACACACCTACTTTCATCACAAAAATGTGAGAAAAATTCTATGGGAGCATACATGTCTAAGCTAACAACTCACAAAAAATCAGGATCAAAATCATCACCACATGATCACACAAAATTCCACAAAATCAAGGATCAAACATAACTATTTTAATATCAATTAAAATGTAAAATTCCCAAAAAACCAGAAAATGCATGAACTAAAAATATTTTTTATCTAAAAAATACTAGACTCAATCAAGAATATAATGCAAAAAGAATGGGGTTAATTGGATCATTTTTCAATTTTATATGATTTAATCAAGAACCATGAAAAATGAAAAAATAAAAGAAAATGATAATAAAATAACAAATGTGTGGTGCAGATAGCAATGACAATCAGTTCATATAATGGATTGGGCCATCAGGGGGTGCAAGTATCAACCAATTCACTAAGCCCAACATTAGCACTTAAATGAAACGATGCGTTTCATTAACTCAGATCCTTCACAAACTGAAATTAAAACGTGGTTGTTGGATCACTCCTCTAGTCAAAGGTCTCAGCCCCATCCAATGGCTCTAGAGTCATCTTCAACCTTTTGAATCTCTGAACCTCGCGCGCAGCTCTGGCCACCACCGGTGGTGCTCCGGTCATCGTCCCCAACCCTAACTCTCTCTAGGATCCTCCATTGCAAGTGGTCTGTACATGAAACTTGTCCCAAATTTCCTCACGAATTCATTCATGCCCTTAATTCTCTCCGAAACCTTAAGATTCGCCATAACCAATTCTCAACCGAAAATGGTAACATCCCTAATTGGTCACTAATTCTCAAATTGATGGTCTGAAATCATTCCTACACCGTTCTACAATGCATCTAACACCCTAATTCGTATTGATTCTACCTAATTCATGCTGGAGGAAGAAGTTTACATACCTGTCAATTCTTGATGAACAGATGCACTAAACCTTCAAATCAAGCTCTCCAACCTTCCAGACACGATCAATGGATCATTTCCTTGCTTCTGTATGCAATAGAACTGGTTGAAAACTCCTGAAACTTGAAACCCAATGGTGAGTTGCAGATGAAAAAATCTGAGCTCAAGAACACCAATCAGCCACGAATTCCTCTTGATTATGATCTGGACTCAATCCCTAGCATCCATGGAAGAGGTTGCAATCAAGAAAATGGATGGAAAGTGAAGAAATTGGTGAAACCGAATTCAGTTGCAAGCAATGAAATCTCAATCTCAATCTCTGCTCTCTCCTTCAATCATCACCAACCTTTGCTTTGGATCACCTCTACTCAATATATAGGACATGTATGGATGATCTAGAACCCTCTAGATCCTTCTAATGAGAGTTTCAATCTCTCATGACATGAGAATTTCAACCATATGCCATGGTATGCATAGTTCTGTTTGCAGCTTGAAATCAATCCCATTCTCTTCCAATTTCTCCCCTAGTGACATTTTGAAAGTGTTTGGCTTGCAAGGGGCCTTGGTTATGCCTTGATTCTAGGTTTTGTAAATGTTACTTATGATGTAAGTAACTACTTTTCAAAGCAAGTCCACCAATTGAATTTCAATTCAAAAATATGGATAAACCAATGTTCTTAAAATGTTTTCTAGAGTCAAAATGACCTATTACATGCCTTGGTTTGGATGTGTAGATCAAAAATATCAACTTCCAACTTTGGTTCATTTAACTTATACCCTTATTTTAGGTCATTTTTGCAAATTTGAGCTATAAGCATTTCCCACATATCATGACCTCTTTACAGCCTTAAAACATCATTTTGAACAAGTTTGATGTTGAACATTTTCCCATTTGAAGCTTGGAAATAGGAGTTATGGCCTTATGCTTGAAATGACCTATAATCTCCAAATGACCAAAATGCCCTTGACTTGTCAAAGCCATAACTTGAGTTCTACAAGTCCTATCAAGGACTTCTAGTACTCTCTAGAAATCTAATAGGATAAGGAACAACATTCATGTTGACCAAAATTTCATAGGAATCATACTTCTTGGGCAAAAGTTTGATGCAAGTTGGGTAACTTTCAAGCCCCCAGATTCACATACCTCAGATGACCTATAACTTGTCAAAGTCATAACTTGAGTTCTACAAATCCTATCAAGGACTTCTAGCACTCAAATTAAAGCTAAGATCATGCTCTACAACATTCATGTTGGGGGTGAGATGATATGACAATCACATCTTGAGCTAAACTGCCTTGAAGGTAGGGGTCAAACTAGGGGATTTTACACTGTCAAGTCTTAGAAACCCTAGCTTGAAACTTCTCAAATTCTTCAATCATGATGAGCTGACCTTGGAATCATCCTTATAACATTTCAATGCATCAATCCATGATCACATGGCTCTTGGATTAGGTCTCAACCTTGTTCAAATCATCAGTTGACTTAGGGTTGACCCAGTCTAACCCTAATTGCACCACTCATGGATGAGTCTTCTTAATCTTGCACAATGACCTGTCTAGGCCTCAAAGTGATCTTCAACACTTCTCATGAGCTCCCTCAAGACCTCAAGTCCAACTTCATGGCTTCAGAATCATCTGAGGACTTCCCACAACTCTCAAGTTAGGAGGCACACACTCTTGGTTTCAACCACTCTCTCTGAGGATCTTTTGACTTCTCTGACAAGGATATCAACCCTTGAACACTTGAATAAGCTTCTTAGATAGCTTCAAAGTCTTGTGTAGCCCTTGATTGGTAATTATACCTCTTGATCTCCTGCATACATGTCAATGAAATGCAAATGATAATGCTAATGTGAATGAAATGAAACATAAGCTAGGTGAAGAAATGTTAAGCAAATTTTGGGGTGCAACAACTGCCCCTATTCAAACGGCTTGAACCTGAATGGGTGAGAAGCGAACGGCTCTCAACCAATCAAGGTGCGAGGCGGTTGAATACCGACAAACCCGTAAATTTGCCAACTGCATAAGTACACGGTGCTCCGATGGGGACAAATCTTCGGAAACTGAAATATTAGCTGCACGACAACTAGCTGGGGAATTGGTCACACGGTAACCGGTGATACATGGTCGATCATGCCATCAGGAATCAGGGTTCCTTGGGACTCATTAGATTAACCATCAAGTTAATCATGCCATCGGGCATTCAAAGAAATTTTCGGGCATCAGTCGGACTTCATTAGTAAGTTGGGAATAGAATTCTCAGTCAATCATGAACCAATTGGGGATATCCAAACTTCTACCATCAGGCACTCCGCATCAGCTGAGAGAACTGCTTCATCAATACGGTTGGACTTCAATCATCAAGTCTTCCAGGGAAGTTTCAACTTCGCTGCTCAGAAACCTGCCGGGGATGACACATCTCCGCTGGGGATTCTGGAGAACTATCAAGTCACTCTGCTTTGGGGTTCCAGAAATCATCCTGGACAAATAAACTCGGCTGAGGAAATCAAGAATCATCTTGAGCAAATGACTCCGTCGGGGACTTCAAGAATCACCCTGAACCAATAACTCTGCTGGAGATTTCAGGAATCATCCTGAGCAAACACTCTGCCGGGGACTCAAAGCATCAACTTGAGCAACCAACCCTTTCGACTTCGCTGGGGATTTTAAGAATCATCTTGAGCAAACGACTATGCTGGGGAGAATTCAAGAATCATCTTGAGCCACTTAACTCCTCCGAGACTTCAGGAGTCGTCCTGAGCAGACACCCTGTCGGGGAACACCTGCAAAACAAGAACGGTAACAACCTAGCTCATGTCTCATATGCATATGACGATGGCGCAATGCTCCACACGGTGGAAATGCTACGCGTTTATGATAAATGCTATGCAATCATGCAAAATGCTACGGCCCCGTCAGCAAAATAAATGCTGAAGGGAGAATCTTCCTGTCAAGGAGAAAGGGCCGCTCTGGTAGAGGAAAGACTCATCCTGCCAAGAAGTCACACCAATCTCAATCGGACTCTGCCTGGGGAAATGATCTTCAGTCGACTGCTGTAGGGGAATAAAGCTCTACGAGAACCTGGACCTGCTGAGGAAAGCGATGTCAATCGCAGAAATAAACTGCGCGGCATTCGCAGCCAACCTCTCCTGGAGATAACGACTCTGGTGGGGAATACAACATCAGCTATTCAACACTCTACTGGGGACAACCAATCATGGCCTGAACTGCTTCTAAGGACTCGGCTCTCTTGGGGAACTGCAAACTCGGCTGGGGAAGAAGGAATCACCCTGCTTGCTGGGGGGAGTACGACTCTGTGGGGAATTTCAATTCTGCCGGAGACTTCAGTCTGGAACTTCCACTTGCTGCACACTTCAGTATACGACTTAGCTGGGGAGATGACATTCCTTCAGGATGTATCTGATTGGGGAGAGAATCTTCTCTGCCTGGGGAAAACATATCAATGCTTACGATTTCACGTTCAGACTCTGCGGAGAGAGGCTGCTGAACTTCGCTTGGAGAAGAAGGAATCATCCTGCTTGGGGACGCATACGGAGTACTGCCTGAAGTATGTTGTACCTGTGACAACACAAACAAACAGACAAGATACCCTTCTCAAAAGGGCCCTATCAAGGTTATCATCTTGTGACAATGTTCAAGTAATTCATTGTTTCAACAATCAATGGCCTAGGCCAGTAAGTTTATGTATGCGCATTTTATCAAAAACGTTGGCGTTCTTTTTCGCAAACAAAACAGATAAATGCTAAACAGGCAAACAGAATTGCTGAATAGTATACATTTTATTGATAACGAACCCCTGAATGGGTAAAAATGTTTTACAACAGATGCAAGCTCCTGGAATGAGGAAGCCGCGCAAAAATAAAACATAAATCTACATCAGTATATACACATGTCGGCAACGAGGCGTAGACGAACACCATGAGTTGATCCTTCTATGACCCACTCGACTTCGATACTTCTCCAACGCTTCAGCTTCAGAAGAGATTGATTCAGATAAACGGCCCTCAGGTCTTCTAAACCACTAAACAATGAAAGTCCACACGCGGAACGTAGTCATTTGCTTTTTCAAATCCCTAACTTTTGCCTGAATCGCCCTTTTGGGTTTTCGATTCACCGGGATACCCTTTTTTGCCAAAGTTGCCCATCCGGGTTTTCGACTTTGCGGGTGTACATTTTTTCAATTTATATCCCTAATTTTTGCCCGAACCTTTTTCCTTTTTTGTGGTCGCCGGGATGCTCCATTTTTGCCTGGATATTCTTTTTCTTTCCAGCGGGTCATTCTTTAAGCAAAGTATTTTTTAACTGCGTCCGCGTTCACCGGGGATGCAAAATCTTCGCCATCCATCGTGGATAACAACAAGGCTCCTCCCGAAAAGACCTTGCTGACGACGTACAGACCTTCGTAATTGGGAGTCCACTTGCCCCGGTGATCGGAGTGTGGGGGAAGAATCTTCTTCAGGACGAGATCACCCGTCTGAAAGCTTCTAGGACGCAACTTCTTATCATAAGCTTTCTTCATTCGGCTTTGGTATAAACGACCATACGCAATCGATGCTAATCTCTTCTCATCCATCAGGCTGAGTTGGTTTAGTCGGTTCTTAATCCATTCTGCCTCGTCGAGTTTCACGTCAACCAAAACTCTCAAAGAAGGGATCTCCACTTCTAACGGTAGGACTGCTTCCATACCGTACACTAAGGAGAAAGGAGTTGCTCCGGTTGATGTACGTATCGTTGTACGATAATCGTGCAGTGCAAATGGCAGCATCTCGTGCCAATCTTTATAGGTCACAACCATCTTTTGTACATTCTTCTTAATGTTCTTATTGGCCGCTTCAACGGCGCCGTTCATCTTCGGCCGGTAAGGAGATGAGTTGTGGTGTTCAATCTTGAAACTCTGCCACAGCTCCTTCATCATCTTGTTATTCAAATTCGAGCCATTATCAGTAATGATCCGCTCAGGAATTCCGTAACGACAGATGATATCCCTCTTTATGAATTTAGCCACTACCTGCTTGGTCACATTAGCATATGAGGCTGCCTCCACCCACTTGGTGAAGTAGTCGATAGCTACTAGAATGAAGCGATGACCGTTAGATGCAGTGGGCTCGATCTTGCCTATCATGTCGATGCCCCACATGGAGAACGGCCACGGGGAGGACATGACATTTAACGGGCACGGCGGCACGTGAATCTTATCAGCATAAATCTGGCATTTATGACATCTCTTCGCGAATTTAAAGCAATCTGATTCCATCGTCAGCCAGTAATATCCTGCTCTCAGGATCTTTCTTGTCATAGCATGCCCGTCGGCGTGCGTACCAAATATGCCTTCATGGACTTCTTCCATGAGCATACTCGCCTCTTTCTGATCTACACATTTGAGTAGCACGAGATCATGGTTTCTTTTATACAAAACTCCATCAGGATTGAGATAAAAATTTCCAGACAGCCTCCTCAGAGTCTTCTTATCCTGGGTCGACACTCCCGCAGGATACTCCTTAGTCATAAGGAAAGTCTGGATATCATGGAACCATGGTTTGCCATCGGAGGCTTCCTCGATCGCAAAGACGAATGCAGGTCTATCAAGATGAGAAAGGACAATTCGTGGAGCTTCATTCCAAAAATTGACTTTATACATTGAAGCCAACGTGGCTAAGGCATCAGCCATCTGGTTTTCGGCCCTGGGAACATGATGGAGTTCCACTCGATCAAAGAACGGAAGCAGCCTTCTGGCATAGTTCATGTACGGCACCAAATTCGATTGGCGAGTTTCCCACTCCCCTTTAATCTGGTTGATCACAAGCGTCGAGTCACCATATACATCTAGGTTTTTTATTCTCAAATCAATTGCTTCTTCTAGACCCATGATGCATGCTTCGTACTCCGCTTCATTATTGGTGACTGGAAACGTCAGTCTCGCAGTGAACGGGATGTGGGATCCGTGGGGAGTCATGATGATCGCCCCAATGCCACTTCCATAAAAGTTAACCGCCCCGTCAAATATCAATTTCCATTGGGATTTCCTATCTGGACCCTCGTCGGGCAACGGCTCATCGCAATCCTTCGCTTTGAGAAACATGATATCCTCATCAGGGAATTCGAATTTCATCGGCTGATAATCTTCGATCGGCTGTTCGGCAAGGTATTCAGACAATACGCTTCCCTTGATGGCCTTCTGGGAAACGTACTGAATGTCATATTCCGTCAACACCATTTGCCATCTGGCAATCCTGCCCGAAAGCGCTTGCTTCTCGAAGACGTACTTGATCGGATCCATCTTCGAAATTAGCATGGTGGTGTGATTGAGCATGTACTGTCGTAAACGTTTGGCAGCCCAGGCTAGGGCACAACACGTCTTCTCCAGCATCGAGTAACGAGATTCACAGTCTGTGAACTTTTTACTCAAGTAGTAAATGGCATGCTCCTTTCTGCCCGTCTCGTCGTGCTGACCGAGAACACACCCCATACTATTCTCAAGAACTGTCAAGTACATGATTAAGGGTCTTCCGGCCACTGGGGGTATCAAGATTGGAGGTTCCTGCAGATACTGTTTTATCTTATCGAATGCCTTCTGGAAATCCTCGTTCCATATAATCGCCTGATCTTTCTTTAGTAGTTTGAACATCGGTTCACACGTGGCCGTGAGCTGAGAAATAAACCTTGCAATGTAGTTTATTCTGCCCAGGAAACCACGAACTTATTTTTCTGTTTTTGGCACTGGCATTTCTTGTATCGCTTTTATTTTCGCAGGATCAACCTTAATGCCTCTTTCACTCACGATAAACCCCAGTAACTTTCCGGACCGTACTCCGAAAGTACACTTGTTAGGATTCAGCCTCAACCTGAACTTCCTAAGCCTCTCAAAAAGCTTCATCAAATTGACTAGATGTCCTTCCTCCGTTTGGGACTTCGCAATCATGTCATCAACATAGACTTCAATCTCATGATGAATCATGTCATGAAACAAAGTAACCATTGCTCGTTGGTAAGTGGCCCCTGCGTTCTTCAGACCGAAAGGCATTACCTTATAGCAAAATGTTCCCCAAGGTGTGATAAACGTAGTTTTCTCTATGTCCTCCGGCGCCATCTTGATCTGGTTGTAGCCGGAGAAGCCATCCATGAACGAAAACACGGAGAACTGAGCTGTATTGTCGACCAACACATCGATATGAGGCAGCGGGAAATCATCTTTAGGGCTCGCCCTATTCAAATCCCGATAATCGACGCACATTCGCACCTTACCGTCATTCTTCGGTACAGGTACTATGTTGGCGACCCACGGAGGGTAGGTAGTGACTGCTAAGAAGCCAGCATCAAGCTGCTTTTGCACTTCTTCTTTGATCTTAACGGCCATATCTGGTCGCGTCCTCCTAAGCTTCTGCTTAACGGGAGGACAATCTTCTCGCAGCGGCAAGTGATGGACCACGATGTCAATATCAAGTCCGGGCATATCTTCGTATGACCAAGCAAAGACGTCACTATACTCTCTTAGCATCTCGACCAATCTCTGCTTGACATCACTCTGCAATGCAACCCCTATCCTGACATTCCTGACAAGTTCTTCAGAACCCAGATTCACAATCTCGATCTCCTCCTCATGAGGCAGAATGACTTTCTCTTCTTGTTTCAACAAGCGGGCCAACTCTTCGGGAAGGTCTTCGTCTTCATTAATCTCTTCTTCGGCTTGATAGATCGGGCAATCGAAGTCGAAGTGAGTCGTAGGAGGTCCAGAGTCGATGTCATCTGTTATGTGGATCCTGCAATAACAAGGGTTAAGCTTAAAACAAGGATATGCAAGTTAGCATAAACCTCATTGCCATTTTATTGTTTTTCAAAACAAATATAAAACAGGAATAACAGAGATCACAACATTTGAATACGAAGAAAAACGCCTTTTGATTTATTAGTAAAATGCATGTACATAATCAAACAAGGCCCTGACAATAAAACCACTATGCCCCGGGTAGGACATAGGGTTGTACAATGATTGGAAAAAGTAAATCATTACTATTCGCTTGTCATCTGGATGATATCCTTGACGGACCAGTTGTTGAGGCTCTCGCCTGGCTTGCTTGGCTGGATCCAAGAGTCTAAGTCACAGTCTCTATCTCCACTGTCTTCAGACACTGCATTGATGCTTTCGAATATCACCCTGCCGCTGGTAAACTGGATCGGCCCTTTACCTCGCGACGTGCTGCTAGAAGAGGAGGCTTCAGCTCCAGGAGAATATCCTAACCCAAACTTGTCTTGCTTGTTAGGTATCTCCAAAATTCGCCCCCAGCCTGGGGTAGATCTGGCCTGGACAACGGCCCGGGCTTCCTTGAATGAAGAGAGAGTCATCTCTGGCTTTTCAGTGATTGCAGGCGCTACGTTCTTGACTTTAACAGCTTCGAACGCTTGGCATAGGGTTTCGTGGATTTCCCCATCCATCTCAACATACTTGAAGGACGACAAATGGCTCACCATTATGTCTTCCTCGCCACATACGGTCACGATGCCACCTCCGATAGTGTACTTGAGTTTCTGGTGCAACGTGGAGGTCACGACACCAGCAGAATGGATCCATGGCCGGCCCAAGAGACAGTTGTAGGCAGGCATGATGTCCATAATATAAAAGACCGCGTTGAATGTTTCCGGCCCGACTTGGATTGGCAACGTCACCTCCCCGAAAACATGGCGTTTGGTTCCATCGAACGCTTTCACAACCAGATCACTGGGTGTGCAAATCCCTCCGCGAGTATCTAACTTCATTAATGCCTTCTTCGGAAGAACATTGAGCAACGACCCAGTGTCTACCAACACGTGAGACATAATCGTTCCCCTACACTCTATCGAGATGTGCAGGGCACTATTGTGGTTCCTTCCCTTCGGCGTCAGCTCCAGGTCAGTGAAACCTAACCCATTTCCAGCATTCACGTGGGCTACGACCTCTTCCAACTGGTTTACCGATATTTCCTGTGGTACGTATGCGGCGTTCAACACCTTCAGCAATGCGTTACGGTGTGCCTCAGAACACAACAACAAATTCAAGATGGAAATCTTCGAGGGTGTTTGATGGAGATGATCCACGATCTTGTAGTCACTCTTTTTAATCAACCTCATAAATTCCTCGGCGTCTTTAACAAGTAAGTCTTTGTCTACCCCACGAGGGATCTCTTCAACGACTTTACTCTTCCCTTTATCAGTTGCATTAGCTCTGTCCGCCTTGTCCGCCACGACCTCAGGTGGTGCAAATACTCTTCCGCTGCGAGTAATTCCGCTAACGCCCGCTAGGTTCTCCACAGTCGACCCAAACGATTCTAGTTCCAACTTCATTCCGTTGCAATAGACCTCTGCCCCATAATGCCATGGGACAACATTAGTGCTTTCGAACGGTATCGGCCCAGCTTTGGTGATGGTAATTGTGGGCGGCCTGGGTGCAGAAATAGTTGTCGTCTGGCGAGGGATGGTGATGGTGGCAACCTCATCATCTTGCTTCAGCATTACCTCTCCCGATCCATATTTAGCCCTCCGGCTAAACTGCAGGATTCCCTCAGTCATCAGACTTTGAATCCCCTATATCAATTGTTCACATCCATCAGGACTAGTCGCACAGCCCATACACAGCTCTCCGCAACCTGGGAAGAAACCCCTTTTCATCAGCTTAGCTTTAACGAAGCTAAGCAGCGTCTTCAGATCTCTGACGTCAGTCAACAAATCCAAACTCTCTTCCTCAATAATGGCGTTTACTCCACCTCCCCTATGATTCGGCATAGGGTTCTTCGTGACGTTTGGCACATTATCGGAGAAGTTGATGATCTTAGCATCCACCATGTCTTGCACCTTGTGCTTGAAGGCTTTGCAATTCTCTATCGTGTGGCCTGGTGCCCCTGAGTGAAACTCACAAGTTGCATTCGCGTCATAACCTGGCGGAGGTGCCCCTGTCAAGGGAGCCAAGATTCTCTTCTGGATCAACTGTAGATGAAGATAAGTCTGCAATAGTTGAGCGTACGACATGGGAGGTGTCTCGAGGTGACGGCTCGACAGAGGTGCCCTATTCTGATACTTTCGGTACCCTTGTTGACTCGGTTGCTGCTGCTGCTGCGGCTGCTGTTGCTGTGGCTGTTGAACTGCCGGGATAGTTATGATGGCCACCTGCTGGTGAGGGCCTTTACCCTTCCTTCAAGCATTGGACACAGCGCTCGTTTCTCCTTCCCGTCTT
The DNA here is from genome assembly GCA_963859935.3 of Lathyrus sativus. NCBI lineage: Eukaryota > Viridiplantae > Streptophyta > Magnoliopsida > Fabales > Fabaceae > Lathyrus > Lathyrus sativus. Next base: position 232,129,262 of record OZ012737.1, read on the forward strand.
TTGCCACCATAAGGTTTCTTGCCTCCTCCAGCCGAGGATGAATCACCTTGAATTTTCCCCAGTTTGATCCCATTTTCAATGTGCTCACCCATGATAATGAGATCTGAGAAGGTTCCGGACATACCGCTGACCAATTTCTCATAGTAAACCCCTGGGAGGGTGGCTACGAACATCTGCACAAGCTCACGTTCAACCATCGGCGGCTGAACCCTAGCTGCCAACTCACGCCATCGCTGGGCGTATTCCTTGAACCCTTCGTTGTTCCTTTGCGATAGATTCTGCAGTTGGACTCGATTCAGAGCCAAGTCACTGTTGTATTGGTAGTGGTGCACAAATGCTTCAGCAAGGTCCTTCCACATGCGCACACTGGTAGGTTCCAGACTCATGTACCATTCGAGGGAGGGTCCGGACAGACTGTCCTGAAAGAAGTGCATCAGCAACTTCTCATCCTCAGAATGAGCTGACATTTTTCTGTAGTATGATCTCAGGTGGACGCGAGGGCAAGTGGTGCCCTTGTACTTTTCAAAGTCAGGTACTTTGAACTTGGGAGGCACCTTGAAATCAGCAATCAGTCCCAACTTGGACATATCAACACCCAGGGTGTTCTGGTTCTCGATATTCCTCATCTTGTCCTCGAGTGCCTTGAACCTTAGACGTGCTTCAGCAGTCAGCTCACCTTCAGCACCTCTCTGAGAGAACACATCGTCTTGACGCTCTTCTAACCATGGCTGAGGCCCGAACAGATTTCCAACACCCGCAGTGCCGTTGCCCAGCCCGACATTGACGTTAGCTTCAAAATTCCCATTACCGACGCCAGTCGTATTACCATTGAGTCCCATGTTAGCTATCACATTGCCGTTGGCACTGCCATTCCCCCCGGTCAAGGGGACGCCATTCTGAGGAGTTTCAACAGGTGGAGGGGTAGGCACGGTCCCACCATGGAGTATACCATTGCTGTCAACCCTTGAAATCAGAGGCTGAACCAAGGTTCTGAGCTGATTCTGGCCGTTGGCGACCGCTTGCATGAGCTCCATGAAGCGATCCATTCTTTCACGGAGTTCTTGAACATCAGTTTGCACTTGCTCCATGATTCTGGTTTGATTTGCTCTGGTCGGATCGCGGTGGATGGGTCTCTGATCAATCCTGGAACAACCTGAAACAACCTGTAAACACAAAAGGGTTAGGAAAAACGACAAAGTGCTCGTTATGCAGATGCTTCATGCAAATGCAAACGTGTGTCTGTGGGTTAGGGAGATTTCCCCCGATCCTAGTGCCTGAGTGTCAGTGCTGATAATAAGAAGTCCGAGTCCAGTCATGGAAATAACATCTCATATATACGAAGAAAGCCCATCAAGGCGGTACACAACATCAGTGAGTGCAAGATGAATCAATAGCGTGACCTCAGCCAACAAGCCTGGTGATGGTCAGCATACAACAATGATCGAAACAAAAGGAATACAAATATTCAAGCACGGCCACGGGCGCGAAACTCTTCTAACAACCCCTTCGTTTCTGGATGACCAGGCCGAGTGAGTAACCCTTTGACGAGTAACTCCCTCCGCATAATGGTGTATTGAAGACCTTCGACCGAATCTTCCCATGCTCCTTCGCCGAAACAATCTTCTAGCTTCCGCTTCTTGGATTCAAACGTCAGTTTGTGCTCCTTCAGGTTAGCGAGAGCTTTGTTGAGCTGGCCTTCGGCGGCATATCGGCGAGCAGTTTCTTCATCAAACCTCTTCTCACTAGCCTTCACCTGGGCTTTCAGCTTGGAGATCTGTTGCATCAGCTTATCCTCCCGCTCTTTCCTGTTGGCTAGGGTGGCCTTCCAATGCTGATTAAACTTGGATATCCTCCGATACGCTTCATCCAAGTGCTGCTTCTTCGTGGCCAGTACATCGTTGACAGCTTTGAAGTCTCGACCCATGCGCTCACGCTCAACTATCTGCTTAGTCAAGTTTGTCCCTAACTGGTTCACCAGCTCGGTCTGCCTCTTGAAGGAATGAACGGCTTCGCTTCTCTCGTTTCTGAGTTGCGCCAATTCTTTCTCCAATTCCTCATTTGCCCTCTTCAATTCATCTCTCTCAGCTAACACCTGATTATGCTGCTGAATGGGCACGGAGGTAGGCTCTTCAATCACTGGAGGGCTTTCTGGCTTGGCAGGTGGAAACGGCATCCCTATAGCATTTACTCTGGCTCTGATCTAAGTCACATACGGAGCATAGGCCTGACTATTACTTTTCCCCAGCAAAGGCTTTCCCCGCTTACTGATACCATTCCAAGCGCGCTGAAGCTTAGATAACATATCCCCCTCTAGAAGACCAGTGAGGTACAGAGATTCCTGCACCTCTTCATCCTTCTGCGGAGCTCTCAAAGCATAAGCAAACTGTCGGACCAGCAAAGACGGATTATAGTTTATACAGCCCTTCCTGCCTATCAAAGGCACATTCGGAAACCCGCTGCAGTTGAAGATGATCTCAGTGCCCAACCTATCTCTGTCAAACCAGGCAATATCCTCTGTATATAGACTCATCAAATGCTCGGACCACTCAGCTGTGGCTGCAGACGAAGCAAAGGGACCCTTCTTGGGTAGATGACTATCAAGCCATCTATAAAGCAGGGGCACACAACACGAGACATTCTTGCCCCTTCTGTTCTAGTTTTTGTAGTGGATAGAATGGTAGACATCTCCTATCAAGGTAGGGACTGGATTCCCTGATGCAAAGATGTGGAAGGCGTCGAAGTCCACAAAGTCGGGCATATTAGGGAACAGAATGATGCCATATATGCACAGAGCGAGGATGGCGTTGAACACGACCCAACATCCGTCTTTGGCGCACTGCTGAGCTTTTCCCACCAAGAACTGCAAGGAGAAACCGGGAACCTTGTTCCAACTAGACAATACCAACTCGGAGGCATCCAGATGAAGTGAAGGAGCTAGACTAGCCAGATTAGGCTCATATATATGAACAAAGGGCATCTGACTCTTGATAGGCACACCTAACAAATCAACATACTCCTCTAGCGTGGGTGCGAGAACAAAGTCCTGGAAAGTAAAGCATCTCAACGGAGGATCGTAGAACTGCAGCAGAGCGTGCAACCCATTCAACTCAAACGCAGAGGGTTTACGAACCAAACTGAGTAGTTTGCCGTAAGACTTTCTGAACTCGTCTCTCACAGAATCATCTGCTAAAGCAATCAAACCAGTTAGCTGAACAACATCAGGAGTGGGGAGCTTTTAAGCCACGGTCTTCCTCAGAGAACCCATAACAATACAACAGAAGGCCAGAAATCCTGAATCGGGGGGAAACGGTACCTGCAACACAGACACACATTAATGAAATGCAAATGGGTATGCAAAGTAATGTAAAATGCAATCATGCAGCAGGAGATCAAGGCAACTGTGCTGTGGAGATTCTGTATCAACAAAACCATAATCCTGCTCTATCAAGAACAACCATTATATCTGGTAATAAGAAAACCCTGGTATCGGACCACAAATCTGCTCTGTCAAGAACGAACACATATCTGATAATAAAGACCTCTGTCACAAGACCAACTCTGCTCTGTCAAGAACACATATCTCTGGAAATAAGGACCTCTGATGCAGGACCATAACTCTGCTCTGTCAAGAACAGACATCTGATAATAAGGACCTCTGATACAGGACCAAAACTCTGCTCTGTCAAGAACAAACATACATCTGCTGATGAGATCCTCTGATCCCAATCATAAACCTGCTCTGTCAAGAATAACTACACATCTCTGAAGATAAGGTCCTCTGATACAGGACCAAAACTCTGCTCTGTCAAGAACAAACATATATCTGATGATGAGACCCTCTGATCCCAACAAAACTGATCCACTATCAAGAAAACCAGGTAGTCTGAAGGTCAAAGTTTCCTGCAACAAACCCAACCTTGCTCACAGGTATGGACCTAAACTGACACAAGTTCGGCATCCTATGCGGTCATCAGCGTCACAGACATTCAAGAGGGGTGATACGATACCCAGAAGGTGTGGCATCACCAGCTCATGAAGCGGCCTCACTCGACTGAATCCCAAATGATCGGTCCCAGAGTCGACAATCCTCCAAACCAACAACCCCCTCAACCCAAAGGGTTGAAAAAGAAGTCAACCGGGAGAACCTCGTATGAGCATGGATTTCATGAGACACTAGTGCCTGCCAAGTAAGCACGCGCCCACTAATTTCCACAACTAATGTTATGTTCACTCAAGCCTGGGTCTGGCTTCTCACTCATCAGAATGCCCCTCCCACAACAGGACAGATAATCATATCATACTGAAAATAAAGTGCGGGAAATAAAATGCAATAAATAAACACAACCCAACAAGTAATCATACAAGCGCTAGGATTGACTCTCGCAGGGGACGTTGGATCCCCAAACTGACTCGCATAAGGGACGTTGGATCCCAGGAAACTATCAAGTTCCCCAGCAGAGTCGCCAGCTGTCGCATCCGCGAAAATAAGGTGCCGGCAAAACAGAAGAGTCGCCACCTTTCGTTATTTATCCCTCGGAACGGGAAAGGAAACGATCGGAGAAACCTGACGAAAAAGGTATAAGACAAGGTCATCGCAACCATTGTCTGGGTTCGGGAGTCGGTTACGCAAGGGGAAGGTATTAGCACCCCTCACGTCCGTCGTACTCGACGGGATCCACGCTTGTTGTGTTTATATGACGAGTTGGTTTATCTATCTACCTATCAAGGTTGGCTTAAAAAGAAAAAGAAAATGACTCGGCAAAGCGTCGCGCTTTATGCCTACGTATTCTCATCAGAGAATGAGAAATCAGAGTCGACGTAGTTCGACTAACTACGGGTTACGGGGGAAGGTGGCTCGCCAATACATCAGTATTGTGCCTACGTACTCTCAACAGGTATGAGAGATTAGAGCTTACGTAGTTCGGGATAATACGGATTACGGGGGTTCAGATTCATCTGTTTTATCGAGTAGGGTTAAACAACAGTTCCAGCAATTAGGGACAAAGCCTGTTTGCGGTGGCGCTGAAGTTTAACGACACTCTTTTCTTCAGAAAAGTTTTCCTTTGAATTATGGGCCCACGGGGCAAAAAGGTTTGAAGTTTGTTTTCTGTCTTTTACGAAAGAACTGTTTTTTATTGTGTTTGCAATTTCAATCGCACTAAAGACTATGACCTGAGATTGAATGCGTCGCATGTCACCCAAAGGGTGCCATACTAAACATCCAGACTGTTGAAAAGAAACTCTCCAACAATCCTTTCTCATATAGCTTAAGGCTCGTAACGTACGAAAGAAATCATTCACGATTACTGTGTTTTAAGCTGTTTTGAGAGAAGAAGAGAAGGGGCTCAACTAACGGGGAGACTATCAAGTCCTAATGTTACCATGCCAAGGATTCATCCTATAGTTGATGTTTGAAACAGGGAACTCCTAGAAGTTATCATGCATAGGTTTCAACCTAAAGTTCTAATCATCACTTCCTTATCAAAGGAAATGAGAGTCCTAGGAGATCATGTCAATGATAAACAGAAACAGCTAAAGCATCAGCTTAAACAATAAACAGATATACAGTAAAATGCATGCAATGCAAGTGAGGGAGGAAATGTGTGTGGGGCATCAGCCTCCACAAGCTCATCTCAACCTCAAGCCAGATATGAATAACTATAATCATACAGAGGAAATAACATGTTATCAAGCAAAATATAATAATTGCAATCATACAGAAGAAATGAAATAAAATGCCATCAAGCAAATAACAAACCACATAGGCAAGGGAGCAGGGCTCTACCGAATACCCGCAAGCAAAGCCATACAGTAACAATACAAGCAGAGGGAGCAACTCAACCTCTAGTGAAATCATGCTCCTAGATTAAAGTCAGTCTAGATATGAACTTATTCTAATGCATCAAGCAAATCAAACAAGTCACAGCAATACAGAAAATAAGACAGGCAAGAAAGAAAGCAGATCAACCCCTCTTTCAATTCCAAGCTTCAGCTCTTCAGTCAATTCCACCTTCAGGCTTCACTCCTAACTGCAAGTATCAACTTGATTCTTTCAGACTCTCCAAGCCTCAGTGCAAGTGTCAACTTATCCTTTATTCCTCAAGCCTTAGCTCTACACTCAATCTCAATTGAATCCTCTTCATAAGTATCAACTTAGTCTTCAAGCTTCAGCTCTCTTTGCTTTACCAGTATCAACTTGGTCTTCTTCTCCTACAAGCTTCAGCTTCTCAGAGTAGTCTTCAATCACCTGGAAGTGTCAACTTCATCCTTCAATTCTTTTTCAAGCCTCAGCTCTTCACTCAATCTCCATTGGATCTTCTTCACAAGCATCAACTTGTTCTTCTTGCTCTTTAAGCTTCAGCTGCAATGGCAATGCTCAAGGAATCATCCTCTTCCACACTCTTCAGTGAAGTCCTCATCTTCAAACTCAAGTCCAACATCTTTCAAGATACCCAAACCAGAAGACCATTGATTGAACAGAATGAGTGGAAATGATAAACAGCTTATTGACAACCAAAGGAAGCCTGTAAGGGTTCATCATTATGAGAGACTGGTTCCCTCAAAGTTCTACTTCCCAGATAAAGCCACTCATCCCTCCAAAGGAGGGATGTGAATATCTTAGAAGGACTTTTAGTCATTGGGAGGAATGGAAGCACAAGATGCTTTCCATATTTGTGAAAGAAGTCATTCTAATTATAAGGCTCTCCCTATGTCTCCTACCTCCTAAATCTTCATCAGACACCTTCAGGCACAAGCAACTCCTAGCTCCAAGCAACTTCAAGCATCCTCACCTTTTCTTCAACTTGTCTTCAATCTCAACCAAAGGCAAACAAAGCAAAACCCTAATCTAAGGGGACTAAAGAAGTTAATCTAGTTGAGTTAGCAAGTTAGGATCACCTAAAACCTAGTACTAAAGTTAGTCCTAACTAAAATACTAAAACCAATTGTAAAATCCTACAAAAATAACTATGGGAACCTAGGTCAATCATGACTCTACCACATTAATTCCAGAGATCAAATCATCAAATAAGACCTAGAAATAAATTCTACACTATAAGGTACTAAACCTAAACCCTAAAAGGAAGCACCTAAAACCTCAATCTAGAAAACACACCTACTTTCATCATAAAAATGTGATAAAAATGCTATGGGAGCATACATGTCTAAGCTAACAACTCACAAAAAATTAGGATCAAAATCATCACCACATGATCACACAAAATTCCACAAAATCAAGGATCAAACATAACTATTTTAATATCAATTAAAATGTAAAATTCCCAAAAAACCAGAAAATGCATGAACTAAAAATATTTTTTATCTAAAAAATACTAGACTTAATCAAGAATATAATGCAAAAAGAATAGGGTTAATTGGATCATTTTTCAATTTTATATGATTTAATCAAGAACCATGAAAAATGAAAAAATAAAAGAAAATGATAATAAAATAACAAATGTGTGGTGCAGATAGAAATGACAATCAGTTCATATAATGGATTGGGCCATCAGGGGGGTGCAAGTATCAACCAATTCACTAAGCCCAACATTAGCACTTAAATGAAACGATGCGTTTCATTAACTCAGATCCTTCACAAACTGAAATTAAAACGTGGTCGTTGGATCACTCCTCGAGTCAAAGGTCTCTGCCCCATCCAATGGCTCTAGAGTCATCTTCAACCTTTTGAATCTTCGAACCTCGCGCGCAGCTCCGGCCACCACCGGTGGTGCTCCAGTCATCGTCCCCAACCCTAACTCTCTCTAGGATCCTCCATTGCAAGTGGTCTGTACATGAAACTTGTCCCAAATTTCCTCACGAATTCATTCATGCCCTTAATTCTCTCTGAAACCTCAAGATTCGCCATAACCAATTCTCAACCGAAAATGGTAACATCCCTAATTGGTCACTAATTCTCAAATTGATGGTCTGAAATCATTCCTACACCGTTCTACAATGCATCTAACACCCTAATTCGTATTGATTCTACCTAATTCATGCTGGAGGAAGAAGTTTACATACCTGTCAATTCTTGATGAACAGATGCACTAAACCTTCAAATCAAGCTCTACAACCTTCCAGACACGATCAATGGATCATTTCCTTGCTTCTGTATGCAATAGAACTGGTTGAAAACTCCTGAAACTTGAAACCCGATGGTGAGTTGTAGATGAAAAAATCTGAGCTCAAGAACACCAATCAGCCACGAATTCCTCTTGATTATGATCTGGACTCAATCCCTAGCATCCATGGAAGAGGTTGCAATCAAGAAAATGGATGGAAAGTGAAGAAATTGGTGAAACCGAATTCAGTTGCAAGCAATGAAATCTCAATCTCAATCTCTGCTCTCTCCTTCAATCATCACCAACCTTTGCTTTGGATCACCTCTACTCAATATATAGGACATGTATGGATGATCTAGAACCCTCTAGATCCTTCTAATGAGAGTTTCAATCTCTCATGACATGAGAATTTCAACCATATGCCATGGTATGCATAGTTCTGTTTGCATCTTGAAATCAATCCCATTCTCTTCCAATTTCTCCCCTAGTGACATTTTGAAAGTGTTTGGCTTGCAAGGGGCCTTGGTTATGCCTTGATTCTAGGTTTTGCAAATGTTACTTATGATGTAAGTAACTACGTTTCAAAGCAAGTCCACCAATTGAATTTCAATTCAAAAATGTGGCTAAACCAATGTTCTTAAAATGTTTTCTAGAGTCAAAATGACCTATTACATGCCTTGGTTTGGATGTGTAGATCAAAAATATCAATTTCCAACTTTGGTTCATTTAACTTATACCCTTATTTTAGGTCATTTTTGCAACTTTGAGCTACAAGCATTTACAACATCTCATGACCTATTTAATAGCCTTAAAAAATCATTTTGAACAAGTTTTATGTTGAACATTTTCCCATTTGAAGCTTGGAAATAGGAGTTATGGCCTTATGCTTGAAATGACCTATAATCTCCAAATGACCAAAATGCCCTTGACTTGTCAAAGCCATAACTTGAGTTCTACAAGTCCTATAAAGGACTTCTAGTACTCTCTAGAAAGCTAAGAGGATAAGGAACAACATTCATGTTAACCAAAAGTTCATAGGAATCATCCTTCTTTGGCAAAAGTTTGATGCAAGTTGGGTAACTTTCAAGCCCCCAGATTCACATGCCTCAGATGACCTGTAACTTGTCAAAGTCATAACTTGAGTTCTACAAATCCTATCAAGGACTTCTAGAACTCAAATTAAATCTAAGATCATTCTCTACAACATTCATGTTGGGGGTGAGATGAGATGACAATCACATCTTGAGCTAAACTGCCTTGAAGATAGGGGTCAAACTAGGGGATTTTACACTGTCAAGTCTTAGAAACCCTAGCTTGAAACTTCTCAAATTCTTCAATCATGATGAGTTGACCTTGGAATCATCCTTATAACATTTCAATGCATCAATCCATGATCACATGGCTCTTGGATTAGGTCTCAACCTTGTTCAAATCATCAGTTGACTTAGGGTTGACCCAGTCTAACCCTAATTGCACCACTCATGGATGAGTCTTCTTAATCTTGCACAATGACCTGTCTAGGCCTCAAAGTGATCTTCAACACTTCTCATGAGCTCCCTAAAGACCTCAAGTCCAACTTCATAGCTTCAGAATCATCTGAGGACTTCCCACAACTCTCAAGTTAGGAGGCACACACTCTTGGTTTCAACCACTCTCTCTGTGGATCTTTTGACTTCTCTGACAAGGATATCAACCCTTGAACACTTGAATAAGCTTCTTAGCTAGCTTCAAAGTCTTGTGTAGCCCTTTATTGGTAATTATACCTCTTGATCTCCTGCATACATGTCAATGAAATGCAAATGATAATGCTAATGTGAATGAAATGAAACATAAGCTAGGTGAAGAAATGTTGAGCAAATTTTGGGGTGCAACAGCTGCCCCTATTCAAACGGCTTGGACCTGACTGGGTAAGAAGCGAACGGCTCTCAACCAATCAAGGTGCGAGGCGGTTGAATACCGACAAACCCGGAAATTTGCCAACTGCATAAGTACACGGTGCTCCGATGGGGACAAATCTTCGGAAACTGAAATATTAGCTGCACGGCAACTAGCTGGGGAATTGGTCACACGGTAACCGGTGATACATGGTCGATCATGCCGTCAGGCATCAGGGTTCCTCGGGACTCATCAGATTAACTATCAAGTTAATCATGCCATCGGGCATTCAAAGAAATTTTCGGGCATCAGCCGGACTTCATCAGTAAGTCGGGAATAGAATTCTCAGTCAATCATGAACCAATTAGGGATATCCAAACTTCTACCATCAGGCACTCTGCATCAGCTGAGAGAACTGCTTCGTCAATACGGTTGGACTTCAATCATCAAGTCTTCCAGGGAAGTTTCAACTTCGCTGCTCAGAAACCTGTCGGGGATGACACATCTCCGCTGGGGATTCTGGAGAACTATCAAGTCACTCTGCTTCGGGGTTCCAGAAATCATCCTGGACAAATAAACTCGGCTGAGGAAATCAAGAATCATCTTGAGCAAATGACTCCGTCGGGGACTTCAAGAATCACCCTGAACCAATAACTCTGCTGGAGATTTCAGGAATCATCCTGAGCAAACACTCTGCCGGGGACTCAAAGCATCAACTTGAGCAACCAACCCTTTCGACTTCGCTGGGGATTTTAAGAATCATCTTGAGCAAACGACTTTGCTGGGGAGAATTCAAGAATCATCTTGAGCCACTTAACTCCTCCGAGACTTCAGGAGTCGTCCTGAACAGACACCCTGTCGGGGAACACCTGCAAAACAAGAACGGTAACAACCTAGCTCATGTCTCATATGCATATGACGATGGCGCAATGCTCCACACGGTGGAAATGCTATGCGTTTATGATAAATGCTATGCAATCATGCAAAATGCTACGGCCCCGTCAGCAAAATAAATGTTGAAGGGAGAATCTTCCTGTCAAGGAGAAAGGGCCGCTCTGGTAGAGGAAGGACTCATCCTGCCAAGAAGTCACACCAATCTCAATCGGACTCCGCCTAGGGAAATGATCTTCAGTCGACTGCTGCAGGGGAATAAAGCTCTACGAGAACCTGGACCTGCTGAGGAAAGCGATGTAAATCGTAGAAATAAACTGCGCGGCATTCGCAGCCAACCTCTCCTGGAGATAACGACTCCGGTGGGGAATATAGCATCAGCTATTCAACACTCTACTGAGGACAACCAATCATGGCCCGAACTGCTTCCAAGGACTCGGCTCTCTTGGGGAACTGCAAACTCGGCTGGGGAAGAAGGAATCACCCTGCTTGCTGGGGGAGTACGACTCTGTGGGGAATTTCAATTCTGCCGGAGACTTCAGTCTGGAACTTCCACTTGCTGCACACTTCAGTATACGACTTAGCTGGGGAGATGACATTCCTTCAGGATGTATTTGATTAGGGAGAGAATCTTCTCTGCCTGGGGAAAACATATCAATGCTTACGATTTCACGTTCAGACTCTGCGGAGAGAGGCTGCTGAACTTCGCTTGGAGAAGAAGGAATCATCCTGCTTGAGGACGCATACGGCGTACTGCCTGGAGTATGATGTACCTGTGACAACACAAACAAACAGACAAGATACCCTTCTCAAAAGAGACCTATCAAGGCTATCGTCTTGTGACAATGTTCAAGTAATTCATTGTTTCAACAATCAGTGGCCTAGGCCAGTAAGTTTATGTATGCGCATTTTATCAAAAACGTTGGCGTTCTTTTTCGCAAACAAAACAGATAAATGCTAAACAGGCAAACAGAATTGCTGAATAGTATACATTTTATTGATAACGAACCCCTGAATGGGTAAAAATGTTTTACAACAGATGCAAGCTCCTGGAATGAGGAAGCCGCGCAAAAATAAAATATAAATATACATCAGTATATACACATGTCGGCAACGAGGCGTAGACGAACACCATGAGTTGATCCTTCTATGACCCACTCGACTTTGATACTTCTCCGACGCTTCAGCTTCAGAAGAGATTGATTCAGATAAACGGCCCTCGGGTCTTCCAAACCACTAAACAATGAAAGTCCACACGCGGAACGCAGTCATTTGCTTTTTCAAATCCCTAACTTTTGCCTGAATCGCCCTTTCGGGTTTTCGATTCACCGGGATACCCTTTTTTGCCAAAGTCGCCCATCCGAGTTTTCGACTTTGCGGGTGTACATTTTTTCAATTTATATCCCTAATTTTTTCCCGAACCTTTTTCCTTTTTTGTGGTTCGCCGGGATGCCCCATTTTTGCCTGGATATTCTTTTTCTTTCCAGCGGGTCATTCTTTAAGCAAAGTATTTTTTAACTGCGTCTGCGTTCACCGGGGATGCAAAATCTTCTCCATCCATCGTGGATAACAACAAGGCTCCTCCCGAAAAGACCTTGCTGACGACGTACGGACCTTCGTAATTGGGAGTCCACTTGCCCCGGTGGTCGGAGTGTGGGGGAAGAATCTTCTTCAGGACGAGATCACCCGTCTGAAAGCTTCTAGGACGCATCTTATCATAAGCTTTCTTCATTCGGCTTTTGTATAAACGACCATACGCAATCGGTGCTAATCTCTTCTCGTCCATCTGGCTGAGTTGGTTTAGTCGGTTCTTAATCCATTCTGCCTCGTCGAGTTTCACGTCAACCAAAACTCTCAAAGAAGGGATCTCCACTTCTAACAGTAGGACTGCTTCCATACCGTACACTAAGGAGAAAGGAGTTGCCCCGGTTGATGTACGTACCGTTGTACGATAATCGTGCAGTGCAAATGGCAGCATCTCGTGCCAATCTTTATAGGTCACAACCATCTTTTGTACAATCTTCTTAATGTTCTTATTGGTCGCTTCAACGACGCCGTTCATCTTCGGTCGGTAAGGAGATGAGTTGTGGTGTTCAATCTTGAAACTCTGGCACAACACCTTCATCATCTTGTTATTCAAATTCGAGCCATTATCAGTAATGATCCGCTCGGGAATTCCGTAACGACAGATGATATCCCTCTTTATGAATTTAGCCACTACCTGCTTGGTCACATTAGTATATAAGGCCGTCTCCACCCACTTGGTGAAGTAGTCGATAGCTACTAGAATGAAGCGATGACCGTTAGATGCAGTGAGCTCGATCTTGCCTATCATGTCGATGCCCCACATGGAGAACGGCCACGGGGAGGACATGACATTTAACAGGCACGGCGACACGTGAATCTTATCAGCATAAATATGGCATTTATGACATCTCTTCGCGAATTTAAAGCAATCTGATTCCATCGTCAGCCAGTAATATCCTGCTCTCAGGATCTTTCTTGTCATAGCATGCCCGCCGGCGTGCGTACCAAATGTGCCTTCATGGACTTCTTCCATGAGCATACTCGCCTCTTTCTCATCTACACATCTGAGTAGCACGAGATCATGGTTTCTTTTATACAAAACTCCATCAGGATTGAGATAAAAATTTCCAGACAGCCTCCTCAGAGTCTTCTTATCCTGGGTCGACGCTCCCGCAGGATACTCCTTAGTCATAAGGAAAGTCTGGATATCATGGAACCATGGTTTGCCATCGGAGGCTTCCTCGATCGCAAAGACGAATGCAGGTCTATCAAGACGAGAAAGGACAATTCGTGGAGCTTCATTCCAAAAATTGACTTTATACATTGAAGCCAACGTGGCTAAGGCATCAGCCATCTGGTTTTCGGCCCTAGGCACATGATGGAGTTCCACTCGATCAAAGAACGGAAGCAGCCTTCTGGCATAGTTCATGTATGGCACCAAATTCGATTGGCGAGTTTCCCACTCCCCTTTAATCTGGTTGATCACAAGCGCCGAGTCACCATATACATCTAGGTTTTTAATTCTCAAATCAATTGCTTCTTCTAGACCCATGATGCATGCTTTGTACTCCGCTTCATTATTGGTGACTGGAAACGTCAGTCTAGCAGTGAACGGGATGTGGGATCCGTGGGGAGTCGTGATGATCGCCCCAATGCCACTTCCATAAGAGTTAACCGCCCTGTCAAATATCAATTTCCATTGGGATTTCCTATCTGGACCCTCGTCGGGCAACAGCTCATCGCAATCCTTCGCTTTGAGAAACATGATATCCTCATCAGGGAATTCGAATTTCATCGGCTGATAATCTTCGATCGGCTGTTCGGCAAGGTATTCATACAATACGCTTCCCTTGATGGCCTTATAGGAAACGTACTGAATGTCATATTCCGTCAACACCATTTGCCATCTGGCAATCCTGCACGAAAGTGCTTGCTTCTCGAAGACGTACTTGATCGGATCCATCTTCGAAATTAGCATGGTGGTGTGATTGAGCATGTACTGTCGTAAACGTTTGGCAGCCCAGGCTAGGGCACAACACGTCTTCTCCAGCATCGAGTAACGAGATTCACAGTCTGTGAACTTTTTACTCAAGTAGTAAATGGCATGCTCCTTTCTGCCCGTCTCGTCATGCTGACCGAGAACACACCCCATACTATTCTCAAGAACTATCAAGTACATGATTAAGGGTCTTCCGGCCACTGGGGGTATTAAGATTGGAGGTTCCTACAGATACTGTTTTATCTTATCGAATGCCTTCTGGCAATCCTCGTTCCATATAATCGCCTGATCTTTCTTTAGTAGTTTGAACATCGGTTCACACGTGGCCGTGAGCTGAGAAATAAACCTTGCAATGTAGTTTATTCTGCCCAAGAAACCACGAACTTCTTTTTCTGTTTTTGGCACTGGCATTTCTTGTATCGCTTTTATTTTTGCAGAATCAACCTCAATGCCTCTTTCACTCACGATAAACCCCAGTAACTTTCCGGACCGTACTCCGAAAGTACACTTATTAGGATTCAGCCTCAACCTGAACTTCCTAAGCCTCTCAAAAAGCTTCAGCAAATTGACTAGATGTCCTTCCTCCGTTTGGGACTTCGCAATCATGTCATCAACATAGACTTCAATCTCATGATGAATCATGTCATGAAACAAAGTAACCATTGCTCGTTGGTAAGTGGCCCCTGCGTTCTTCAGACCGAAAGGCATTACCTTATAGCAAAATGTTCCCCAAGGTGTGATAAACGTAGTTTTCTCCATGTCCTCTGGCGCCATCTTGATCTGGTTGTAGCCGGAGAAGCCATCCATGAACGAAAACACGGAGAACTGAGCTGTATTGTCGACTAACACATCGATATGAGGCAGCGGGAAATCATCTTTAGGGCTCGCCCTATTCAAATCCCGATAATCGACGCACATTCGCACCTTACCGTCCTTCTTCGGTACAGGTACTATGTTGGCGACCCACGTAGGGTAGGTAGTGACCGCTAAGAAGCCAGCATCAAGCTGCTTTTGCACTTCTTCTTTGATCTTAACGGCCATATCTGGTCGCGTCCTCATAAGCTTCTGCTTAACGGGAGGACAATCTTCTCGCAGCGGCAAGTGATGGACCACGATGTCAGTATCAAGTCCGGGCATATCTTCGTATGACCAAGCAAAGACGTCACTATACTCTCTTAGCATCTCGACCAATCTCTGCTTGACATCACTCTGCAATGCAGCCCCTATCCTGACATTCCTGACAAGTTCTTCAGAACCCAGATTCACAATCTCGATCTCCTCCTCATGAGGCAGAATGACTTTCTCTTCTTGTTTCAACAAGCGGGCCAACTCTTCGGGAAGGTCTTCATCTTCATCAATCTCTTCTTCGGCTTGATAGATCGAGAAATCGAAGTCGAAGTGAGTCGTAGAAGGTCCAGAGTCGATGTCATCTGTTATGTGGATCCTGCAATAATAAGGGTTAAGCTTAAAACAAGGATATGCAGGTTAGCACAAACCTCATTGCCATTTTATTGTTTTTGAAAACAAATATAAAACAGGAATAACAGAGATCACAACATTTGAATACGAAGAAAAACACCTTTTGATTTATTAGTAAAATGCATGTACATAATCAAACAAGGCCCTGACAATAAAACCACTATGCCCCGGGTAGGACATAGGGTTGTACAATGATTGGAAAAAGTAAATCATTACTCTTCGCTTGTCATCTGGATGATATCCTTGACGGACCAGTTGTTGAGGCTCTCGCCTGGCTTGCTTGGATGGATCCAAGAGTCTAAGTCACAGTCGCTATCTCCGCTGTCTTCAGACACTGCATTGATGCTTTCGAATATCACCCCGCCGCTGGTAAACTGGATCGGCCCTTTACCTCGCGACACGCTGCTAGAAGAGGAGGCTTCAGCTCCAGGAGAATATCCCAAACCAAACTTGTCTTGCTTGTTAGGTATCTCCAAAATTCGCCCCCAGCCTGGGGTAGATCCGGCCTGGACAACGGCCCGGGCTTCCTTGAATGAAGAGAGAGTCATCTCTGGCTTTTCAGTGATTGCAGGCGCTACGTTCTTGACTTTAACAGCTTCGAACGCTTGGCATAGGGTTTCGTGGATTTCCCCATCCATCTCACGATACTTGAAGGACGACAAATGGCTCACCATTATGTCTTCCTCGCCACATACAGTCACGATGCCACCTCCGACAGCGTACTTGAGTTTCTGGTGCAACGTGGAGGTCACGGCACCAGCAGAATGGATCCATGGTCGGCCCAAGAGACAGCTGTAGGCAGGCATGATGTCCATAATGTAAAAGACCGCGTTGAATGTTTCTGGCCCGACTTGGATTGGCAACGTCACCTCCCCGAAAACATGGCGTTTGGTTCCATCGAACGCTTTCACAACCAGATCACTGGGTGTGCAAATCACTCTGCGAGTATCTAACTTCATTAATGCCTTCTTCGGAAGAACATTGAGCGACGACCCAGTGTCTACCAACACGTGAGACATAATCGTTCCCCTACACTCTATCGAGATGTGCAGGGAACTATTGTGGTTCCTTCCCTTCGGCGTCAGCTCCAGGTCAGTGAAACCTAACCCATTTCCAGCATTCACGTGGGCTACGACCTCTTCCAACTGGTTTACCGATATTTACTGCGGTACGTATGCGGCGTTCAACACCTTCAGCAACACGTTGCGGTGTGCCTCAGAACACAGCAACAGATTCAGGATGGAAATCTTCGAGGGTGTCTGATGGAGATGATCCACGATCTTGTAGTCACTCTTTTTAATCAACCTTATAAATTCCTCGGCGTCTTTAACAAGTAAGTCTTTGTCTACCCCACGAGGGATCTCTTCAACGACTTTACTCTTCTCTTTATCAATTGCATCAGCTCTGTCCGCCTTGTCCGCCACGACCTCAGGTGGTGCAAATACTCTTCCGCTGCGAGTAATTACGCTAACGCCCGCTAGGTTCTCCACAGACGACCCAAACGGTTCTAGTTCCAACTTCTGTCCGCTGCAATAGACCTCTGCCCCATAATGCCATGGGACAGCATTAGTGCTTTCGAATCGTATCGGCCCAGCTTTGGTGATGGTAATTGTGGGCGGCCTGGGTGCAGAAATAGTTATCGTCTGGCGAGGGATGGTGATGGTGGCAACCTCATCATCTTGCTTCAGCATTACCTCTCCTGATCCACATTCAGCCCTCCGGCTAAACTACAAGATTCCCTCAGTCATCAGAATTTGAATCCCCTCTATCAACTGTTCACATCCATCAGGACTAGTCGCACAGCCCATACACAGCTCTCTGCAACCTGGGAAGAAACCCCTTTTCATCAGCTTAGCTTTAACGAAGCTAAGCGGCGTCTTCAGATCTCTGACGTCAGTCACCAAATCCAAACTCTCTTCCTCAATAATGGCGTTTACTCCACCTCCCCTATGATTCGGCATAGGGTTCTTCGTGACGTTTGGCACATTATCGGAGAAGTTTATGATCTTAGCGTCCACCATATCCTGCACCTTGTGCTTGAAGGCTTTGCAATTCTCTATCGTGTGGCCTGGTGCCCCTGAGTGAAACTCACAAGTTGCATTCACGTCATAACCTAGCGGAGGTGCCCCTGTCAAGGGAGCCAAGGTTCTCTTCTGGATCAACTGTAGCTGAAGCAAAGTCTACAATAGTTGAGCGTACGACATGGGCGGTGTCTCGAGGTGATGGCTCGACAGAGGTGCCCTATTCTGATACTTTCGGTACCCTTGTTGACTCGGTTGCTGCTGCTGCGGCTGCTGCTGTTGTGGCTGTTGAACTGTCGGGATAGTTATGTTGGCCACCTGCTGGTGAGGGCCTTTACCCTTCCTTCAAGCGTTGTACACAGCGCTCGTTTCTCCTTCCCGTCTTTTGCCACCATAAGGTTTCTTGCCTCCTCCAGCCGAGGATGAATCACCTTGAATTTTCCCCAGTTTGATCCCATTTTCAATGTGCTCACCCGTGATAATGAGATCTGAGAAGGTTCCGCACATACCGCTGACCAATTTCTCATAGTAAACCCCTGGGAGGGTGGCTACGAACATCTGCACAAGCTCACGTTCAACCATCGGCGGCTGAACCCTACCTGCCAACTCACGCCATCGCTGGGCGTATTCCGTGAACCCTTCGTTGTTCCTTTGCGACAGATTCTGCAGTTGGACTCGGTTCGGAGCCAAGTCACTGTTGTATTGGTAGTGGTGCACAAATGCTTCAGCAAGGTCCTTCCACGTGCGCACACTGGTAGGTTCCAGACTCATGTACCATTCGAGGGAGGGTCCGGACAGACTGTCCTGAAAGAAGTGCATCAGCAACTTCTCATCCTCAGAATGAGCTGACATTTTTCTGTAGTATGATCTCAGGTGGACGTGAGGGCAAGTGGTGCCCTTGTACTTTTCAAAGTCAGGTACCTTGAACTTGGGAGGCACCTTGAAATCAGCAATCAGTCCTAACTTGGACATATCAACACCCAGGGTGTTCTGGTTCTCGATATTCCTCATCTTGTCCTCGAGTGCCTTGAACCTTAGACGTGCTTCAGCAGTCAGCTCACCTTCAGCACCTCTCTGAGAGAACACATCGTCTTGACGGTCTTCTAACCACGGCTGAGGCCCGAACAGATTCCAACACCCGCAGTGCCGTTGCCCAGCCCGACATTGACGTTAGCTTCAAAATTCCCATTACCGACGCCAGTCGTATTACCATTGAGTCCCATGTTAGCTATCACATTGCCGTTGGCACTGTCATTCCCCCCGGTCACGGGGACGCCATTCTGAGTTTCAACAGGTGGAGGGGTAGGCATGGTCCCACCATGGAGTATACCATTTCTGTCAACCCTTGAAATCAGAGGCTGAACCAAGGTTCTGAGCTGATCCTGGCTGTTGGCGACCGCTTGCATGAGCTCCATGAAGCGGTCCATTCTTTCGCGGAGTTCTTGAACATCAGTTTGCACTTGCTCCATGATTCTGGTTTGATTTTCTCTGGTCGGATAGCGGTGGATGGGTCTCTGATCAATCCTGGAACAACCTGAAACAACCTGTAAACACAAAAGGGTTAGGAAAAACGACAAAGTGCTCGTTATGCAGATGCTTCATGCAAATGCAAACGTGTGTCTGTGCGTTAGGGAGATTTCCCCCGATCCTAGTGCCTGAGTGCCAGTGCTGATAATAAGAAGTCCGAGTCCAGTCATGGAAATAACATCTCATAATACGAAGAAAGCCCATCATGGCGGTACACAACATCAGTGAGTGCAAGATGAATCAATAGCGTGACCTCAGCCAACAAGCCTGGTGATGGTCAGCATACAACAATGATCGAAACAAAAGGAATACAAATAGTCAAGCACGGCCACGGGCGCGAAACTCTTCTAACAACCCCTTCGTTTCTGGATGACCAGGCCGAGTGAGTAACCCTTCGACGAGTAACTCCCTCTGCATAATGGTGTATTGAAGACCTTCGACCGAATCTTCCCATGCTCCTTCGCCGAAACAATCTTCTAGCTTCCGCTTCTTGGATTCAAACGTCAGTTTGCCCTCCTTCAGGTTAGCGAGAGCTTTGTTGAGCTGGCCTTCGGCGGCATATCGGCGAGCGGTTTCTTCATCAAACCTCTTCTCACTAGCCTTCACCTGGGCTTTCAGCTTGGAGATCTGTTGCATCAGCTTATCCTCCCGCTCTTTCCTGTTGGCTAGGGTGGCCTTCCAATGCTGATTAAACTTGGATATCCTACGATACGCTTCATCCAAGTGCTGCTTCTTCGTGGCCAGTACATCGTTGACAGCTTTGAAGTCTCGACCCATGCGCTCATGCTCAGCTATCTGCTTAGTCAAGTCTGTCCCTAACTGGTTCACCAGCTCGGTCTGCCTCTTGAAGGAATGAACGGCTTTGCTTCTCTCGTTTCTGAGTTGCGCCAATTCTTTCTCCAATTCCTCATTTGCCCTCTTCAATTCATCTCTCTCAGCTAACACCTGATTATGCTGCTGAATGGGCACGGTGGTGGGCTCTTTAATCACTGGAGGGCTTTCTGGCTTGGCAGGAGGAAACGGCATCCCTATAGCATCTGCTCTGGCTCTGATCCAAGTCACATATGGAGCGTAGGCCTGGCTATTACTTTTCCCCAGCAAAGGCTTTCCCCTCTTACTGATACCATTCCAAGCGCGCTGAAGCTTAGATAACATATCCCCCTCTAGAAGACCAGTGAGGTACAGAGATTCCTGCACCTCTTCATCCTTCGACGGAGCTCTCAAAGTATAAGCAAACTGTCGGACCAGCAAAGACGGATTATAGTTTATACAACCCTTCCTGCCTATCAAAGGCACATTCGGAAACCCGCTGCAGCTGAAGATGATCTCAGTGCCCAACCTATCTCTGTCAAACCAAGCAATATCCTCTGCAGATAGACTCATCAAATGCTCGGACCACTCAGCTGTGGCTGCAGACGAAGCAAAGGGACCCTTCTTGGGTAGATGACTATCAAGCCATCTATAAAGCAGGGGCACACAGCACGAGACATTCTTGCCCCTTCTGTTCTCGTTTTTGTAGTGGATAGAATGGTAGACATCTCCTATCAAGGTAGGGACTGGATTCCCTGATGCAAAGATGTGGAAGGCGTCGAAGTCCACAAAGTCGGGCATATTAGGGAACAGAATGATGCCATATATGCACAGAGCGAGGATGGCGTTGAACACGACCCAACATCCGTCTTTGGCGCACTGCTGAGCTTTTCCCATCAAGAACCGCAAGGAGAAACCGGGAACCTTGTTCCAACTAGACAATACCAACTCGGAGGCATCCAGATGAAGTGAAGGAGCTAGACTAGCCAGATTAGGCTCAGCATCCATATGAACAAAGGGCATCTGACTCTTGATAGGCACACCTAACAAATCAACATACTGCTCTAGCGTGGGTGCAAGAACAAAGTCCTGGAAAGTAAAGCATCTCAACGGAGGATCGTAGAACTGCAGCAGAGCGTGCAACCCATTCAACTCAAACGCAGAGGGTTTACGAACCAAACTGAGCAGTTTGCCGTAAGACTTTCTGAACTCGTCTCTCACAGAATCATCTGCTAAAGCAATCAAACCAGTTAGCTGAACAACATCAGGAGTAGGGAGCTTGTAAGCCACGGTCTTCCTCAGAGAACCCATAACAATACAACAGAAGGCCAGAAATCCTGAATCGGGGGGAAACGGTACCTGCAACACAGACACACGTTAATGAAATGCAAATGGGTATGCAAAGCAATGTAAAATGCAATCATGCAGCAGGAGATCAAGGCAACTGTGCTGTGGAGATTATGTATCAACAAAACCATAATCCTGCTCTATCAAGAACAACCACTATATCTGGTAATAAGAAAACCCTGATATCGGACCACAAATCTGCTCTGTCAAGAACGAACACATATCTGATAATAAAGACCTTTGTCACAAGACCAACTCTGCTCTGTCAAGAACACATATCTCTGGAAATAAGGACCTATGATGCAGGACCATAACTCTGCTCTGTCAAGAACAGACATCTGATAATAAGGACCTCTGATACAGGACCAAAACTCTGCTCTGTCAAGAACAAACATACATCTGCTGATGAGATCCTCTGATCCCAATCATAAACCTGCTCTGTCAAGAATAACTACACATCTCTGAAGATAAGGTCCTCTGATACAGGACCAAAACTCTGCTCTGTCAAGAACAAACATATATTTGTTGATGAGACCCTCTGATACCAACAAAACTGATCCACTATCAAGAAAACCAGGTAGTCTGAAGGTCAAAGTTTCCTGCAACAAACCCAACCCTGCTCACAGGTATGGACCTAAACTGACACAAGTTCGGCATCCTATGCGATCATCAGCGTCACAGACATTCAAGAGGGGTGATACGATACCCGGAAGGTGTGGCATCACCAGCTCATGAAGCGGCCTCACTCGGCTGAATCCCAAATGATCGGTCCCCAGAGTCGACAATCCTCCAAACCAACAACCCCATCAACCCAAAGGGTTGGAAAAGAAGTCAACCGGGAGAACCTCGTCTAAGCGTGGATTTCATGAGACGCTAGTGCCTGCCAAGCAAGCACGCGCCCACTAATTTCCACAACTAATGCTATGTTCACTCAAGTCTGGGTCTGGCTTCTCACTCATCAGAATGCCCCTCCCACAACAGCACAGATAATCATATCATACTGAAAATAAAGTGCGGGAAATAAAATGCGATAAATAAACACAACCCAACAAGTAATCCTACAAGCGCTAGGATTGACTCTCACAGGGGACGTTGGATCCCCAAACTGACTCGCATAAGGGACGTTGGATCCCAAGAAACTATCAAGTTCCCCAGCAGAGTCGCCAGCTGTCGCTTCCGCGAAAATAAGGTGTCGGCAAAACAGAAGAGTCGCCACCTTTCGTTATTTATCCCTCGGAACGGGAAAGGAAACGATCGGAGAAACCTGACGAAAAAGGTATAAGACAAGGTCATCGCAACCATTGTCTGGGTTCGGGAGTCGGTTACGCAAGGGAAAGGTATTAGCACCCCTCACATCCGTCGTACTCGACGGGATCCATGCTTGTTGTGTTTATATGACGAGTTGGTTTATCTATCTACCTATCAAGGCTGGCTTAAAAAGAAAAAGAAAATGACTCGGCAAAGCGTCGCGCTTTATGCCTACGTATTCTCATCAGAGAATGAGAAATCAGAGTCAACGTAGTTCGACTAACTACGGGTTACGGGGGAAGGTGGCTCGCCAATACATCAGTATTGTGCCTACGTACTCTCAACAGGTATGAGAGATCAGAGCTTACGTAATTCGGGATAATACGGATTACGGGGGTTCAGATTCATCTGTTTTATCGAGTAGGGTTAAACAACAATTCCAGCAGTTAGGGACAAAGTCTGTTTGCGGTGGCGCTGAAGTTTAACGACACTCTTTTCTTCAGAAAAGTTTTCCTTTGAATTATGGGCCCACGGGGCAAAAAGGTTTGAAGTTTGTTTTCTGTCTTTTACGAAAGAACTGTTTTTTATTGTGTTTGCAATTTCAATCTCACTAAAGACTATGACCTGAGAGTGAATGCGTCGCATGTCACCCAAAGGGTGCCATACTAAACATCCAGACTGTTGAAAAGAAACTCTCCAACAATCCTTTCTCAGATAGCTTAAGGCTCGTAACGTACGAAAGAAATCATTCATGATTACTGTGTTTTAAGCTATTTTGAGAGGAGAAGAGAAGGGGCTCAACTAACGGGGAGACTATCAAGTCCTAATGTTATCATGCCAAGGATTCATCCTATAGTTGATGTTTGAAACAGGGAACTCCTAGAAGTTATCATGCATAGGTTTCAACCTAAAGTTCTAATCATCACTTCCTTATCAAAGGAAATGAGAGTCCTAGGGGATCATGTCAATGATAAACAGAAACAGCTAAAGCATCAGCTTAAACAGTAAACAGATATACAGTAAAATGCATGCAATGCAAGTGAGGGAGGAAATGTGTGTGGGGCATCAGCCTCCACAAGCTCATCTCAACCTCAAGCCAGATATGAATAACTATAATCATACAGAGGAAATAACATGTTATCAAGCAAAATATAATAACTGCAATCATACAGAAGAAATGAAATAAAATGCCATCAAGCAAATAACAAACCACATAGGCAAGGGAGCAGGGCTCTACCGAATACCCGCAAGCAAAGCCATACAGTAACAATACAAGCAGAGGGAGCAACTCAACCTCTAGTGCAATCATGCTCCTAGCTTAAAGTCAGTCTAGATATGAACTTATTCTAATGCATCAAGCAAATCAAAAAAGTCATAGCAATACAGAAAAGAAGACAGGCAAGAAAGAAAGCAGATCAACCCCTCTTTCAATTCCAAGCTTCAGCTCTTCAGTCAATTCCACCTTCAGGCTTCACTCCTAACTGCAAGTATCAACTTGATTCTTTCAGACTCTCCAAGCCTCAGTGCAAGTGTCAACTTATCCTTTATTCCTCAAGCCTTAGCTCTACACACATTCTCAATTGAATCCTCTTCATAAGTATCAACTTAGTCTTCAAGCTTCAGCTCTCTTTGCTTTACCAGTATCAACTTGGTCTTCTCCTACAAGCTTCAGCTTCTCAAAGTAGTCTTCAATCACCTGGAAGTGTCAACTTCATCCTTCAATTCTTTTTCAAGCCTCAGCTCTTCACTCAATCTCCATTGGATCTTCTTCACAAGCATCAACTTGTTCTTCTTGCTCTTCAAGCTTCAGCTGCAATGGCAATGCTCAAGGAATCATCCTCTTCCACACTCTTCAGTGAAGTCCTCATCTTCAAACTCAAGTCCAACATCTTTCAAGATACCCAAACCAGAAGACCATTGGTTGAACAGAATGAGTGGAAATGATAAACAACTTATTGACAACCAAAGGAAGCCTGTAAGGGTTCATCATTATGAGAGACTGGTTCCCTCAAAGTTCTACTTCCCAGATAAAGCCACTTGTCGCTTGCGCGAAAATAAGGTGTCGGCATAACAGAAGAGTCGCCACCTTTCGTTATTTATCCCTCAGAATGGGAAAGGAAACGATCGGAAAAACCTAACGAAAAAGGGTAAGACAAGGTCGTCGCAACCATTGTCAGGGTTCGGGAGTCGGTTACGCAAGGGGAAGGTATTAGCACCCCTCACGTCTGTCGTACTCGACGGGATCCACGCTTGTTTTGTTTACTGGACGGGTTGGTTTTATTCTATCTACCTATCAAGGCTGGTTAAAAAAGAAAAGAAAAATGACTCGGCAAAGCATCGCGCTTTATGCTTACGTATTCCCATCAGAGAATGAGAAATCAGAGTCAACGTAGTTCGCCCTACGACGGATTATGGGGGAAGGTATCTCGCCAAGACATCGCCATCTTGTGCCTACGTACTCTCAACAGGTATGAGAGATCAGAGCTCACGTAGTTCGGGAAACTACTGTTTATTTCCTGTCTTTTACGAAAGAAGTGTTTTTTATTGTGTTTGCGATTTCAATCACACTAGAGACTATGACCTGAGAGTGAATGCGTCACATGTCACCCAAAGGGTACCATACTAAACATCCAGACTGTGGAAAAAAAACTCTCCCACAACGCTTTCTCAGATAGCTTAAGGCTCGTAACGTACGAAAGAAATCATTCATGATTACTGTATCTTAAACTGTTTTGAGATGAGAAGAGAACAGGCCCAACTAGGAGGGAGACTATCAAGTCCTACTGTTGTCATGCCATGGATTCATCCTATGGTTGAGGTTTGAACAGGGAACTCCTAGAAGTTGTCATACATAGGTTTCAACCTAAAGTTCTATCATCAATTCCTTATCAAAGGAAATGAGAGTCCTAAGGGATCATGTCAATGATACACCAAAACAGACAAAGCATCAGCTTAAACAGTAAAATGCATGCAATGCAAGTGAGGGAGGAAATGTGTGTGGGGCTTCAGCCTCCACAAGCTCATCTCAACCTCAAGCCAGAATGGATAACAGTAATCATACTGAAATATAAACAACATGCTATCAAGCAATATACAGTAAACTGCAATCATACAGATAAAATGAAATAAAATGCCATCAGGCAAACAAACCACATGGGCAAGGGAGCTGGGCTCTACCGAATACCCGCAAGCAAAGCCACACAGTAACAATACAAGCAAAGGAAGCAACTCAACCTCTAGTGCAATCATGCTCCTAGATTCTACCTATTCTAGATATGAACTTATTCTAATGCATCAAGCAAGTCAAGCAAAACATGCAATACAGGAAAAGAAAAAGAAAAGAAAGCAGATCAACTCCTCTCTCAACTTCAAGCTTCAGCTCTCCCAACAGCAACTCAGTCTTCAGACTTCCATCACTCTTGACAAATATCAATTTGCTTTTCCAGGTTTCAACCCTTCAACATAAGTTTCAACTTATCTTCTCTGAGCTTCAGCTCCTTGATCAGTTCCACCTTCTGGCTTCACCTAATCTTCAGGGATCTTCAAGTATCAACTTGCTCTTGTTGCTCTTCAAGCTTCAGCTGGAATGAAAATACTCAAGGATTCATCCTCTTCTACACTCTTCAATGAAGTCTTCATCTTCAAGCTCAACATCTCTCAAGATAATCAAACCAGAGGAAATCACTTACTGGATAAGCTGGGGATATTGAACTGCTTATTGACCACCAAAGGTGACCTATAAGGGTTCAACATCAAATGAATGGTTCCCTCAAAAGTTCTACTTCCTAGGTACATCACTTATCCCTCCAAAGGAGAGAGGTGTGTACCAGGGAAGGACTTTGAATCACAGGGAGGAATGGAGGTGAAAGATACCATCCATGTTTAAGAAAGGAGTTATCTAAGTCTAAACTCTTCCTAATCCCTAACCCTAAAACAATAACAAAACAAATAAGATCAAGCTCTCAAGCTCCTCAATCCATATTCAAGTCTTCTACTATGCTCCTCAATGCTCCTCAGAACAATACCAAGCTCTCCAAGCCCACAAAGCAAAGCAAACAACAATTCAAGCCCACAAGGGCAACACAAACAATCATCAACTACAAAAATCATCTAAAAATAGTACACTACTATATTAAATCCTAATATAATTTCTAAGGGATCCTACATACCTACCCTTAATTCCCTATATGTCCCATAGTCTAATTTGTCCTATAAACCCAAAATTCTAGTGTTATTGTGCACCTATGTTGAAGTTTGACCTAATTCTACACAACCTAATGTAATCTAAGCAAAACTAACCTAAAATTCATCACAAAATTATGGAATAAATCCAGAGGGAAGGTAAAGCATATATCTAACTATCCTAAAAAGAATGGCCTAAAAATGTTAAGGGAACTACCTAAACAAAATTCTACAAATTCATGTATCAACATAAAAGAAATAAAATGCAATAAAAGTAGAAAATACACAAAAAATACTAAAAATGCATGAAAGGAAAATATTTTTATTTGATATTTTTCTAGACAAAAGTATGAAATAGGAGAAAAAATTCCCATTAAAAAATATTTAATTTTCAAATTGATATGATTTTTCCAATATTAATGAAAAATAGAAGAAAATGAAATTAAGACATGGAAGGATGGGGTGCAGAGAGTAAACATATCTAGTTCATTACGCGCATGGGCCCAGACTGGGGGGTTCAGAAAGTAATGCGCTAAGCCCAATTCATCAATCAGAAATTAAATCAAAAAACATAAAGAAAAAGAAAAAACCACGGTGAGAATAGCAATGATTTCCAGTTTAAAACCTAATTCGGCCATGATTGGGGGTGTGGGAAGCAATCCAGCCCAAGAAACCTTTAATGAAACGCCGCGTTTCATTGTAGTTCAGATTCCCTCCCAAAATGCAATTGAACACGGGCCGTTGGATTAGTGAGGAGTCAACTGGTCAAGCTAGCATCTGATGGCTGGGAAGTTATCTTCTTCCTTCAGCTAGGGTTTGCTGAAACTCCATGGAAATGCAGAACCCTGAGCTTCATCTTCTTCAAACACGAACTCCCTCAATTCCTCACGGAAAATGGAAATTCAAGACCCTATCCTGCCTAGAATTTTATGCTGAATCCATTTCTACTCTCAAAATCAATTGAAACTTCCTCTAACATGAAACACGATCCAAGATCAAAAATATACTCAGTCATCAATCTTAACAATTCTTGCAATTAACTATCTCAGATCACTCACCAACTCACACTGAATGATTCTTGATGTCTAGTTCATTCTATATCTCAATATAACACGAGTTCTTGGTCATCAAAGAAATGGGGTCCATAATTCAATCTTCACCAATTGCTCTCTAACTCTCCAAAATCCATCACCTATGTGTCTCTAACCTTTCTACACTAACAAACTAACCTAATTATGCATAAAACATGGTGTAGGGAAGAATTTGCAAACCTGGTTAATCTTGATGAACAGATGATGAAATCCACCAACTCAGACCTTGAAACTCTTCAGAAAGTTTCCCTAGATGTCAATCTTGCTACTGTTTGCAACAATTTTAATGGAGGAAGCCTCAATCTCAGAATTCGATTCTGACTTGCCACCTTGAAAGTTCAATCACCAACTCTTCAATTCACCATGGATTTGATCTCAATTCAATCTGCACAGCTTCACTATGATGTATGGAATGTGTTTGAATGGAAAGAATGAATGAAAATGAAGAAGAATGAAGAAATGGAACTTGACTTGCAATGGAAGATTCTTGATCTCACTCTCTCTTCTCTGCACCAATTCTCACCAACCTTGCATCTGAGCAAGTTACATATGTTATATAGAGTGGTTTAGAATCATCTAGAACCATCTAGGACCATCCAATGAGTATTTGGAAATCTCATGTCATGACATTTTGATTTCAATTCTCCTTACATGCTATCTCATGCCAAGCTTCTTGTACCCTTTGTAACTGACTTGAAATTCTCCCCATATGATATTTATGATATGTTACAATGCATAACCAACTTGCTTATTGAGTTTTATTGAGTTTTGCTTTGGTACCTTAATATGCAAGTAAGCCAATTCCAAAGCAGCCCTATGATCTAAGCCTCAAATCAAAATTGTGGCTGAACCATTGTTCTTAGAATGTCATTTGGAGTCAAAATGACCTATTATATGACATGTTTTGGATTTATAGCTTGTGATTTCCAATTTTCAATTTCACCTTAATTAACTTATGCCTCCATTTTAGGCCATTTTTATCACTTTTTGATACAAGCCTTTTCAACATCTCATGACATCCCTACTAGACTTAAAACATCATTCTAAGCAAGTTTGATGTTGAAGATTTTTCCATTTGAAGCTTGGAAATACGAGATATGGCCTTATGCTTGAAATGACCTATAACCTCCAAATGACCAAAATGCCCTTGACTTGTCAAAGCCATAAGTTGAGTTCTACAAATCCTATCAAGGACTTCTAGTACTCTCTAGAAATATAAGAATATTCTCTACAACATTCATGTTGACCAAGAGTTCATAGGAATCATCCTACTAGGGAAAAAGTTGGATGCAAGTTGGGTGACTTTCAAGGACCCAGATTCACATACCTCAAATGACCTGTAATTTGTCAAAGTCATAACTTGAGCTCTAAAAATCCTATCAAGGACTTCTAGTACTCAAATTAAAGCTACGAACAATCTCTAAAACATTCATGTTGTGGGGAAGATGAGATGACAATCACATCTTGAGCTAAACTGCCTTGAAGATAGGGATCAAACTAGGGGATTTTACACTGTCAATCCTTAGAAACCCTAGCTTAAAACTTCTCAAACTCCTCAATCATGATTAGTTGGTCTAGGAATAATCCTTATAGCATCTCAATGCATCATTCCATGATCACATGGCTCTTGGATTAGGTCTCAACCCTCTCCAAATCATCAGTTGACCTAGGGTTGACCCAGTCAAACCCTAATTCCACCACTCATGGCTGAATCTTCTGAATTCTTGTACAATGACCTATCTAGGCTTCATGATGGCTTTCAAGACATCTCATAAGCTTTCTCAAAGCTTCAAGTCCATCCTCATAGTCTCAGAATCATCTGAGGAGCTCCCACAACTCTCAAGTTATGAGACACACAACCTTGGTTTCAACCAATCTCTCTGAGGATCTCTTGAGTTCTCTGACAAAGATATCAACCTTTGAACCTTTGAATAACCCTCTTGGCTAGCTTCAAAGTCTCATACAACTCTTGATGGGTAAATAAATGTTGGTCAAATTTCGGGGTGCAACACCACTCATCCCTCCAAAAGAGGGATGTGAATATCTTAGAAGGACTTTTAGTCATTGGGAGGAATGGAAGCACAAGATGCTTTCCATATTTGTGAAAGAAGTCATTCTAATTATAAGGCTCTCCCTATGTCTCCTACCTCCTAAATCTTCATCAGACACCTTCAGGCACAAGCAACTCCTAGCTCCAAGCAACTTCAAGCATCCTCACCTTGTCTTCAACTTGTCTTCAATCTCAACCAAAGGCAAACAAAGCAAAACCCTAATCTAAGGGGACTAAAGAAGTTAATCTAGTTGAGTTAGCAAGTTAGGTTCACCTAAAACCTAGTACTAAAGTTAGTCCTAACTAAAATACTAAAACCAATTGTAAAATCCTACAAAAATAACTATGGGAACCTAGGTCAATCATGACTCTACCACATTAATTCCAGAGATCAAATCATCAAATAAGACCTAGAAATAAATTCTACACTATAAGGTACTAAACCTAAACCCTAAAAGGAAGCACCTAAAACCTCAATCTAGAAAACACACCTACTTTCATCATAAAAATGTGAGAAAAATGCTATGGGAGCATACATG
The DNA here is from genome assembly GCA_963859935.3 of Lathyrus sativus. Taxonomy (NCBI): domain Eukaryota; kingdom Viridiplantae; phylum Streptophyta; class Magnoliopsida; order Fabales; family Fabaceae; genus Lathyrus; species Lathyrus sativus. The sequence continues at coordinate 232,159,908 of OZ012737.1, forward strand.
TCTAAGCTAACAACTCACAAAAAATCAGGATCAAAATCATCACCACATGATCACACAAAATCAAGGATCAAACATAACTATTTTAATATCAATTAAAATGTAAAATTCCCAAAAAAACCAGAAAATGCATGAACTAAAAATATTTTTTATCTAAAAAATACTAGACTCAATCAAGAATATAATGCAAAAAGAATGGGGTTAATTGAATCATTTTTCAATTTTATATGATTTAATCAAGAACCACGAAAAATGAAAAAATAAAAGAAAATGATAATAAAATAACAAATGTGTGGTGCAGATAGCAATGACAATCAGTTCATATAATGGATTGGGCCATCAGGGGGGTGCAAGTATCAACCAATTCACTAAGCCCAGCATCAGCACTTAAATGAAACGATGCGTTTCATTAACTCAGATCCTTCACAAACTGAAATTAAAACGTGGCCGTTGGATCACTCCTCTAGTCAAAGGTCTCAGCCCCATCCAATGGCTCTAGAGTCATCTTCAACCTTTTGAATCTCTGAACCTCGCGCGCAGCTCCGGCCACCACTGGTGGTGCTCCGGTCATCGTCCCCAACCCTAACTCTCTCTAGGATCCTCCATTGCAAGTGGTCTGTACATGAAACTTGTCCCAAATTTCCTCACGAATTCATTCATGCCCTTAATTCTCTCTGAAACCTCAAGATTCGCCATAACCAATTCTCAACCGAAAATGGTAACATCCCTAATTGGTCACTAATTCTCAAATTGATGGTCTGAAATCATTCCCACACCGTTCTACAATGCATCTAACACCCTAATTCGTATTGAGTCTACCTAATTCATGCTGGAGGAAGAAGTTTACATACCTGTCAATTCTTGATGAACAGATGCACTAAACCTTCAAATCAAGCTCTCCAAACTTCCAGACACGATCAATGGATCATTTCCTTGCTTCTGTATGCAATAGAACTGGTTGAAAACTCCTGAAACTTGAAACCCGATGGTGAGTTGCAGATGAAAAAATCTGAGCTCAAGAACACCAATCAGCCACGAATTCCTCTTGATTATGATATGGACTCAATCCCTAGCATCCATGGAAGAGGTTGCAATCAAGAAAATGGATGGAAAGTGAAGAAATTGGTGAAACCGAATTCAGTTGCAAGCAATGAAATCTCAATATCAATCTCTGCTCTCTCCTTCAATCATCACCAACCTTTGCTTTGGATCACCTCTACTCAATATATAGGACATGTATGGATGATCTAGAACCCTCTAGATCCTTCTAATGAGAGTTTCAATCTCTCATGACATGAGAATTTCAACCATATGCCATGGTATGCATAGTTTTGTTTGCAGCTTGAAATCAATCCCATTCTCTTCCAATTTCTCCCCTAGTGACATTTTGAAAGTGTTTGGATTGCAAGGGGCCTTGGTTATGCCTTGATTCTAGGTTTTGCAAATGTTACTTATGATGTAAGTAACTACTTTTCAAAGCAAGTCCACCAATTGAATTTCAATTCAAAAATGTGGCTAAACCAATGTTTTTAAAATGTTTTCTAGAGTCAAAATGACCTATTACATGCCTTGGTTTGGATGTGTAGATCAAAAATATCAATTTCCAACTTTGGTTCATTTAACTTATACCCTTATTTTAGGTCATTTTTGCAACTTTGAGCTACAAGCATTTCACACATCTCATGACCTCTTTACTAGCCTTAAAACATCATTTTGAACAAGTTTGATGTTGAACATTTTCCCATTTGAAGCTTGGAAATAGGAGTTATGGCCTTATGCTTGAAATGACCTATAATCTCCAAATGACCAAAATGCCCTTGACTTGCCAAAGCCATAACTTGAGTTCTACAAGTCCTATCAAGGACTTATAGTACTCTATAGAAATATAAGAGGATTAGGAACAACATTCATGTTGACCAAAAGTTCATAGGAATCATCCTTCTTGGGCAAAAGTTTGATGCAAGTTGGGTAACTTTCAAGCCTCCAGATTCACATACCTCAGATGACCTGTAACTTGTCAAAGTCATAACTTGAGTTCTACAAATCCTATCAAGGACTTCTAGCACTCAAATTAAAGCTAAGATCATGCTCTACAACATTCATGTTGGGGGTGAGATGAGATAACAATCACATCTTGAGCTAAACTGCCTTGAAGATAGGGGTCAAACTAGGGGATTTTACACTGTCAAGTCTTAGAAACCCTAGCTTGAAACTTCTCAAATTCTTCAATCATGATGAGTTGACCTTGGAATCATCCTTATAACATTTCAATTCATCAATCCATGATAACATGGCTCTTGGATTAGGTCTCAACCTTGTTCAAATCATCAGTTGACTTAGGGTTGACCCAGTCTAACCCTAATTGCACCACTCATGGCTGAGTCTTCTTAATCTTGCACAATGACCTGTCTAGGCCTCAAAGTGATCTTCAAAACTTCTCAAGAGCTCCCTCAAGACCTCAAGTCCAAATTCATGGCTTCAGAATCATCTGAGGACTTCCCACAACTCTCAAGTTAGGAGGCACACACTCTTGGTTTCAACCACTCTCTCTGAGGATCTTTTGACTTCTCTGACAAGGATATCAACCCTTGAACACTTGAATAAGCTTATTAGCTAGCTTCAAAGTCTTGTGTAGCCCTTGATTGGTAATTATACCTCTTGATCTCCTGCATACATGTCAATGAAATGCAAATGATAATGCTAATGTGAATGAAATGAAACATAAGCTAGGTGAAGAAATGTTGAGCAAATTTTGGGGTGCAACACTACGAAGCGGAAATTTGATTCGGTTGATGTTGATTCACTGGAAATGAGTAGATCGAAGCAAGAAACCCAGAATACTTCAAGATCCAAGCTAATCCTTATAGTAGAGATGGAGATCCTTCAAGATTAAGCCAAATTGCTTCAAATAATCACTTCAAACTTCATATCTGGATTTGCACGAAAATTGAATGAAGAAACTGATCCAATGGAGATGATAGATGAAGGTTTAAGCTCAAGAATTAATGGATTCCAATGAAGAATCAATTAATTCAATGGATGAAGAGCTTTAGTGAGGGTTTTGGAATTGATGAAATTGAGAGAGATTGAGAGAGAATTGGGTGTGATCTGAATTTGAAATGTGAATTATGAGAGCTAGATGAGTGTGGTTTGGAGTGAATCACTTAAGTACTCTTTTGGCTTAGATCCAAAGCAAGGTTTGGAGAGTGGATTGGAAAATTTGGAATGAAATTAGGAGTGGGATTTTGAAGGGAATGGAATTAATTTGAAAACTAATCCAAATTTCAAAATGGTTCTAGATCCTTCCCAAGTGTAAAAATGAATTTTCAAATGATCAAAATTGGACCCCAAATGGCTCTGCGTTGAAAAATCACGTACATAGGCAAAAATCACATTGGTTAATCGGTTAACGATATAGGTTAATCAATTAACCCTTTTAAATTTTTGAATCTAGGCTAATTTTTCAATGGTTAATCGATTAACCATATAGGTTAACCGATTAACACCTTCAAAATTTTGAATTTGGCGCCTTTTGGAGGGAAACCTGCCCGTTTGCCTGTTTCTTGCTGTTTTGAACCCTGTTAAGCTTTTGGAATGTGTTCTTGAATGTTGTAACCATGAGACTGCTTGTGATATCCTGAATGCTGCTTTCTGAGCTGAAAAATAACCTGCAAAACAAAATAAAATCATTCGCTCGACCGCTGGGCAAAATAAATATCGAAGTCTGATGCTTTGATTGCTTGCACTGAAGGTGAATTCCGAGCCACGGGAAAACCTTGATCCTTTGTCTCAAGAACAAATTCTATGCAATGCAAAAATGCTAGAAGAAAAATGAAATGAAACAAAAGCCAAACCAAACTCATATCACGAAATTGCTCAATCAGTTCTAACTCTTTTACCATCATCATCGGTCTATGCAAAGATTTCCAAATCGATGCATCAGCTACCACGTTTGCTTTATCCGAATGGTAATTCAAACCAGAACCATAATCCTTCAGAAGTCCCAATTATCTCCTCTTCCTCATATTCAACTCTTTCTAATCAACCAAATACTTTAAGCTCTTATGATCACTAAACATCTCAAATCTCGAACCAAACAAATGAAGCTTCCAAAGCTTCGACACAACCACAACAACACCCAACCATAAATCATGCGTCAGATAATTCCTCTTATCCACTTTAAGTTGTTTTAAAGCATAAGCTAAACTTGCTGATGTTGCCTCTCAACAAACCTACTAATCCCATCAATGAAGCATCACACTATACAACAAGTGGTTCTGCCGGATTCGGCAAAATCAAAACATGAGCTGCTGTCAGCCTCCTCAAAAGCTCTTGAAACTTTCTTTATACTTTGCATCCAAAACAAAATCTTGAACTTTCCTAGTCCACTGCGTCAATGGCAAAGATAACTTGGAAAAAATCCTTCAAAGAATTTTCAATAATAATCTGCCAACCCAAGAAAACTTCTAATCTTAAAAATAGGTTTTGGAGCTTCCCATTGTGATGCAGCTTCAACCTTCGTCATATCAACCATAATAACCCTACTCGAGATCATGTAGAAGCATGCTTCAGCCTCAAGTTTTGATGATGTCAACACTACTCAAGGTCATCTCTTGATTGCAAAAAGACAAGCCTTTCAAAGTTCTCAAGATCAAGTCAAGATATCTTTCAAGTCAAGCTACATATGAAACTATGATTCTTCAAGACTTGGATGCATTGCCGGTATATCAAATTCTACCCTTATAATTTGATATACAAGTGTTCAAAAACATCAAGCATTTTTGCATAATACATAAGCATGTTTTTGAAACCTTAGAATTGGTATAACATTATTTTTTAAAAGCATTTTTCTGAAATTTAGCAGTGTTAACCGATTAACCATATAGGTTAACCGGTTAACCAATTTGAATTTTGAATTTTCTGGGCTAACGTACCAGTGTTAACCGATTAACCATATAGGTTAACCGATTAACACTGAACGTACAGTGAAAAATTGCTTTGTTTCAAGTTCAAAAATTATTTAAAAATTATACCATTTCATTTTTAAAATGCTTACTCATATGTACCTTTTTGAAAGGGTATTTTACTCATATAAATTCTGAGTTTTTCATTTTTGAAAAACACCACAAAAACTTCCAATCTCCAAACATTTTCTACATTCATTTTCAAATTGTCTTAGAATCAAATTCACCATTTTCAAAATATTTCATTAAGTGTTCATATGTGCATAAATTTCATATTCATCCTTGAACACTTGTATTGAAAAATTGTAAGAGTGAATTCTGATCATTTGGAGAAGATTAACTTTGATATCATTATTCCCAAATCAAAACCTTTACAAACTTGTGTATTCTGACTTGTGATCCAGGATTGTTGGACACAAGGGTGAGTGTTTACAAGAGGATTGTTCTTGTACACTTGTTAGTTTTATTGTTTGATAGTAGGCCTCACCGGTTGATGGTGTGATAGGTTGTACTTTATTAAACAATAGTGAAAACTCTCTTTCATGTTGAAAGGGGAGTGGAGTACTCTCGGATTGTGAGGGGAACCACTATAAATCCTGGTGTCCATTGTTCTTTTATTTTTCTTCTTCTGCTTTCATAACCAAGAACACAAACCAGTAAAATTTCAAGAAACCATAAAAACCGAAAAAAATTCTAAAGTCCTAATTCACCCCCCTCCCCTCTTAGGCATACTTTGTTCTTACAATTGGCATCAGAGCAGGTTAAGGTAACCTGTTCCTAACGATTCAGTATGGCTTCCGCAAGTACCAACCCGGTTTTCAAATATGGTGGAAGTAGTAACAAGCCACCACTCTTTTCTGGAGAATACTTCGATTTTTGGAAAATCCGTATGAAGGCACATCTTGAGGCTCAAGGAGATGGTATATGGGAAACCGTTGAAACTGGTCCACATGTTCCTACAAGTGTGGTAAATGGTGTTGGAACCCCAAAGATTAAATCCTCATATGATGAAGATGACAAGAAGAGAATCTTGAATGAAAAGAAAGCAATCAACATACTTCAAAGCGCTCTCAGTATGGATGAATTCTTTCGCATATCACAGTGTCAATCGGCAAAACAGATTTGGGATACCTTGGTAGAAACGCATGAAGGAACAGCAGAAGTAAAAAGATCAAGACTTAACACGTTAAGTCAAGAATATGAGATGTTCCGTATGCAGCCCGGTGAATCTATTGTTGCCTTGCAAAAGAGGTTCGTTCATCTAACAAATCATCTGATTGCTCTTGGGAAGACCTTCACCAATGATGATCTTAACTTAAAAGTCCTAAGATCCTTGACAAGAGAATGGCAACCGAAGGTGACCGCCATTTCGGAAAAGAAAAGTCTTTCAACAATGACATCCGCTTCATTATTCGGGAAACTTCAAGAGCATGAACTGGAACTTGGAAGGCTTGAGAAACATGAAAGTCAAGACAAGAAGTCCAAAGGAATTGCCTTGAAGACTGACACAAGGGATGATAAAATTGACGAATCTTCCGAAGACGAAAATTTCATGCTTCTAGTAAAGAAGCTTGGTAATTTTTTTAATAATAATAAAACTTCTTCTTTTTCTAAAAAGAATAGACATTTTAGGAAAAAGGAGGCATCCACATCAAACCAAGAAATTACATGTTACGAATGTGGGAAACAAGGTCACATAAAGCCAGATTGCCCGAAACTCGCAAATAAAGGAAAATTCAAGGGCAAGAAGGATTTCAAAACAAAGAAGGCTTATGTCGCATGGGACGACAACGAAGTGAGTTCATCATCGGAATCAGATAGCGATGAATGCGCAAATATTGCCTTAATGGCCTCTCACCATTCCGATGACGAAAATGAGGTTAGTAGTAATTTTTCTGTCTATGATAATGATGCACAAGAAGTTATAGATGAACTTCTAAAAGAGTGCAAGACTTTGTATAAAGACATCTCATCACAAAAGAAAAGAATTTTACTTTTAGAAAAACAAAATTCTGATCTCTTGAAAAATATTGAAGATGAAAAACAAAAAGTGATGGATGAAAAACAAAGTCTTGTATGTAAGAATTGTGAGTCTTTGTCTTTTCAAATTGTTCAACTTAAAAGAGTTTTAGAAAGATACGAAAAAGGTCAAATTGGCTTGGAAGAAATTCTTAAACATCAAAAGTATCCTAATGATAAAAGTGGATTGGGATATTCTAAATTTTCAAAACCAAGCACCAATGAGACCATTTTCGTAAGAGCAAGTGAACAAATTGTTAAAGAAGAGACAAGCACTTCTAAAATTAAGCATCAAAATCATAACAAGAAAAGAATTAATAAGAAAATGAATTATATTCCTAGATATAGAAGTCATTTTCAATCTACGTGTTTTTATTGTGGTATTAAAGGGCACACACCTAATGCCTGCTATGTACGTAATATTGGTGTTGCAAAGGGGCATTATGTGTGGGTTGAAAAGGGTACTAACTATCAAGGACCCAAAGCAATTTGGGTACCTAACACTACCTAATTTTGTTTTGTAGGTATGCTTGAAGACAATCACAAATCAATGGTATCTTGATAGTGGCTGCTCGAAGCATATGACGGGAGATATAAACAAATTTTCAAGTCTATCATTAAAGGCCAAAGGATACGTCACTTACGGTGATGATAATAAAGGAAAAATTCTTGGAGTTGGAACCATTGGTGCACCTCCATGTACAATCATCGAAGACGTTCTTTTTGTTGAAGGCCTTAAGCATAACCTGCTTAGCATCAGTCAATTGTGTGACAAAGGGTTCAAAATCAACTTCACAAAGGAGGAATGCTTGATCGAACACGAAGTCACTCATGAGATTCTGCTAAAAGTGCAGAAAAATGATGCATTCAAAGCATTCAAAAAGTATGCAAAACAAATTCAAAACGAGAAGTCACTCACTATAGCCTCCATAAGAAGCGACCACGGTGGAGAATTTCAAAATTCAGACTTTGAAGAATTTTGCGAAGAACATGGAATTTCTCATAATTTTTCGGCACCAAGAACTCCTCAACAAAACGGCGTCGTAGAACGGAAGAATTGTTCACTAGTTGAACTTGCTAGAACAATGCTCAGCGACACAAATCTTCCAAAATATTTTTGGGCAGAAGCAGTAAGCACGGCGTGTTTTGTAAGAAACCGCGTGAATATTCGACCGCTACTCAAAAAGACTCCGTATGAGTTGTTCAAGGGAAGGAAACCAAACATATCATTCTTCCACATTTTTGGCTGCAAATGTTTCGTTCTCAACAACAATAAGGACAATCTCGGTAAGTTTGATGAGAAGTCCGACGAAGATACTCCACAAAATGAAGAAATTGTTTCAAATGATCAAACAATATTACGAGAAGATGTTACTCAAGAAAATCAAGATCTTCCGAAAGAATGGAGAACACACAGAGATCACCCAATTGATAAAGTTATTGGTGATATTAGTCAAGGTGTTGCAACTCGACTTAATTTAAAGGATGCTTGTCTCAACATGGCGTTTGTATCTCAAATTGAACCATCAAAGATCGATGAAGCTTTAGGCAACGACCAATGGATTATAGCAATGCAAGAAGAACTTAATCAATTTGAAAGAAATCAAGTTTGGACCCTTGTACCAAGACCAGACAATAAGCATATTATAGGAACCAAATGGGTGTTCAAGAACAAACTTGACGAGAATGGGATTATAGTTCGTAACAAGGCAAGATTGGTCGCACAAGGCTACAACCAGGAGGAAGGAATTGATTTTGATGAAACATTCGCTCTGGTAGCAAGGTTAGAAGCAATTAGATTACTACTTGCTTACGCTTGTTCTATGAATTTTCAGTTATTCCAGATGGATGTCAAAAGCGCTTTCCTGAATGGATACATTAATGAGGAAGTCTACGTCAAACAACCTCCGGGTTTTGAAGACTTCGAAAATCCCTCACATGTTTTCAAACTGAAGAAGGCTCTCTACGGTTTAAAACAAGCACCACGAGCATGGTATGATCGCCTTAGCAACTTCTTATGTGAGAAAGGATTTACAAAAGGAAAGGTTGACAAGACGCTGTTTATAAAGTAAATCAAGGGTAACACCTTGTTGGTACAAGTCTACGTCGACGACATCATATTTGGATCAACAAACAAAGAACTTTGCGAAGAATTCTCACTCATGATGCGAGAAGAATTCGAGATGTCCATGATGGGAAAGTTAAATTATTTTCTTGGACTACAAATCAAGCAAACCAAGGATGGAATCTTTCTCAACCAATCCAAGTACTGTAAGGAATTAATAAAGAAATTCGATATGGATAGTTGCAAGATGATGTCTACTCCTATGGGATCTGGAACGTATGTTGATCAAGATGAATCTGGTACTCCAATTGATATTACTAAATATCGAGGTATGATTGGTTCATTACTATATTTGACGGCAAGCCGTCCTGACATTATGTTTAGTGTTTGTTTGTGTGCGCGCTTCCAAGCCAATCCGAAGGAATCGCATCTCACTGTTGTGAAGAGAATTATCAAGTATCTCAAAGGAACGACCAACGTCGGATTATGGTATCCTAAAGGTAGTACTTGTTCTTTAGTTGGTTATTCTGACGCTGACTATGCAGGATGCAAAACCGATAGAAAAAGTACAAGTGGTACATGTCACATTCTCGGAAATGCTCTAGTATCATGGGCCTGCAAGAAGCAAGCTTGTGTAGCACTCAGCACCGCTGAAGCAGAATACATCGCTGCAGGAAGTTGCTGTGCACAGATTTTATGGCTGAAACAACAACTTCTGGATTATGGTGTTGACCTCGGATGTATTCCTCTACGATGTGATAATACTAGTGCCATAAATATCACGAAGAATCTGGTTATGCATTCCAGAACAAAGCACATCGATATCCGGCATCATTTCCTTCGAGATCACGTATTGAACAGAGATGTTGATATTACCTTCGTCGACACACACAACCAACTCGCCGACATCTTTACCAAGCCTTTGGCAAAAGAACCATTCTACAAAATTCGGAGAGAACTTGGGATTCTTGATGAAGGTGACATCTGACCTTTTCTCTAAAACGTGTATGCATTTGTTGTGATATGTTTTCATATGTTTCCATTCTGTTTTTAAGTATTTTTTCAAAAATTTAGTGTGTTAACCGATTAACCTATATGGTTAACCGATTAACACTGTTGAATTTTCAATTCTTATTAAATTTTTTAATGTGTTAATCGATTAACCTATATGGTTAACCGATTAACACTGTTAATTTTTCTAAAAATCAGAAACGAAAATTAATTAAATTTTTGAAAATTTTATAGTTTTTAAATGTATTTTTATGTGGTCCATATTCTCTTAAATATCCAAATCCATATCCAAAATCCATATTCCCTCTTCAAACCCTAACTTTTCTCTCCCACTCTCTAAAGTTGGAAAAACTCCCCACAACTTCTCAAACCCTAACTTCCTCAGAACCCACAACCTCAGTTCTCTCAAACCTTCATCCATGGCTTCAGCATCAAACCGCGGCAAGGGAAAACTACCAGAACATCATTCTGCATCAGAATCAGATGATGACAGCATTCCAATGGAAACCACCAAAAAGAGACTGATGGATTTCAAAGTTCGTGTTCGTCAACTTATGCCGGTAAAGTACGTAAATCTTCGAGCTTTTCCTACAATATCTTTTGATTTTCCTACTCTGTTGGAATATCAGCGTATCGACAAGTTCGTCACCGACTCTGGTATTCTTTATCCTGATTTTGTTAAAGCTTTTATGAATAAAATGTCTGTATATATGGACATGGATGAGAACCACATGATTCGTTCCACCATTAGAGATCATGAGTTTGTTGAGAATTTATCCACCCTTGCTAGACACCTTAAGATCCCATCAAAAGGCTGCTTCCTGAGGAAAGGTGTAAACCATGTAGATGGACCCTGGGCAAACTATGATAAAATGGAGTATTACTATCAGATTTGCAGGTTCCCAAAAGAAACCGTTATTGCAAACTCTCGCACCGCTCGTATGCTGTGCTATGCCAAGAATCTGACAGTATCTGATCGAATGCTTCACTACATTATCTGCTATGTCCTCATTCCAAAGGACTCAAATCACTCTCAGATCAACGACTTGGAAATGCAGCTGACCTTTGCTATTAAGAATCGCATCAGAGTCAATTGGACTTTGACTATTATGTATCATCTGCAGCAACAACTTCATTGCATTACCCAGTTGCCGTATGCTCGCTTAGTTTCTAGAATTCTGGAATTAACTGAACTTGACCTCAACAGAGAACCATCCTCCAAGATGAAACCTACAACTAATGAGATCAATGAGATTAATATTGTGAAGAATACTGGAATCATCAAGGCGGCTGACGGTACCTACAGGTATACTGATGACGGTCCTGTCCATCACGCATATCCAATGCCTGAAGGGGGTCTTACTAGTGATTTCTCTATACAACCATGATGAACCAGCATCGAGAATCCATGAATATGCATAGAGAGACCTCCCGAGCAATTGCCTCCCTCAGAAACCTCATTCTTAACCCTCCACATTCCAACACCCGAGTTGTGGACGACGAGATTGAAGAAGAGGTTGATAGTGATGAAGAAGAAGAGGAGGAAGATATGGAGGATGAGGATTCTTAGAGAATATGTTCCTGCTGTTGTTTTATTGCTTTGCTTTCTAGTCTTAAGTTTTATGCTTCCATTTGAACTATGTTTATTGTAACAAGTACAATTTCTATTTGCTGCATTTTATATGTATTATTGTTTATGCTTTATGTTTACTTGGCTTTGCATGTGCTTATTACTATATATGCTGCTATCTTGTGATTTCTTTGAAAGCTCTTCCTTTTTGCTGATGTCAAAGGGGGAGAAGAGCTTGGTTCTGTTAATGTCTCTCTGTGTGCAGATTTTTTTCCTCTGTTAAGATAGGGGGAGTTGTTAGACATAGGGGGAAAACCAGATCAAGAACCAAGAGATATCGCACAACATTTTTGATTGCCATCATCAAAAAGGGGGAGAATGTAGAAGCATGCTTCAGCCTCAAGTTTTGATGATGTCAACACTACTCAAGGTCATCTCTTGATTGCAAAAAGACAAGCCTTTCAAAATTCTCAAGATCAAGTCAAGATATCTTTCAAGTCAAGCTACATATGGAACTATGATTCTTCAAGACTTGGATGCATTGCCGGTATATCAAATTCTACCCTTATAATTTGATATACAAGTGTTCAAAAACATCAAGCATTTTTGCATAATACATAAGCATGTTTTTGAAACCTTAGAATTGGTATAACATTATTTTTTAAAAGCATTTTTCTGAAATTTAGCAGTGTTAACCGATTAACCATATAGGTTAACCGGTTAACCAATTTGAATTTTGAATTTTCTGGGCTAACGTACCAGTGTTAACCGATTAACCATATAGGTTAACCGATTAAAACTGAACGTACAGTGAAAAATTGCTTTGTTTCAAGTTCAAAAATTATTTAAAAATTATACCATTTCATTTTTAAAAGGCTTACTCATATGTACCTTTTTGAAAGGGTATTTTATTCATATAAATTCTGAGTTTTTCATTTTTGAAAAACACCACAAAAACTTCCAATCTCCAAACATTTTCTACATTCATTTTCAAATTGTCTTAGAATCAAATTCACCATTTTCAAAATATTTCATTAAGTGTTCATATGTGCATAAATTTCATATTCATCCTTGAACACTTGTATTGAAAAATTGTAAGAGTGAATTCTGATCATTTGGAGAAGATTTGATATCATTATTCTCAAATCAAAATCTTTAAAAACTTGTGTATTCTGACTTGTGATCCAGGATTGTTGGACACAAGGGTGAGTGTTTACAAGAGGATTGTTCTTGTACACTTGTTAGTTTTATTGTTTGATAGTAGGCCTCACCGGTTGATGGTGTGATAGGTTGTACTTTATTAAACAATAGTGAAAACTCTCTTTCATGTTGAAAGGGGAGTGGAGTACTCTCGGATTGTGAGGGGAACCACTATAAATCCTGGTGTCCATTGTTCTTTTATTTTTCTTCTTCTGCTTTCATAACCAAGAACACAAATCAGTAAAATTTCAAGAAACCATAAAAACCGGAAAAATTTCTAAAGTCCTAATTCCCCCCCCCCCCCCCCTCTTAGGCATACTCTGTTCTTACAGATCACATGATCAAGGAACTCAATTCCTTCAACTAAAACTCCCACTTTGACAGTTTTGCATACAGCTGCTTCTCTTTCAACGCTGATAACACAATTTTCAGATGTTCAGTACGATCATCTTTACTCTTCAAATATATCAAAATATTATCAATGAACATAACCAAAAACTTGCCCAAATAAGTATGGAAAATCCTGTTTATATACTCCATAAACACACATGGTGCATTAGTCACACCAAATGGCATCACGAAATACTCATAATGTCTATACCTTGTTTTAAAAGCAGTCTCTTGAATACCTTCAGCCTTCACACGAATATGATGATACCCAGATCTCAAATCTATCTAACTTAACACACTGGCAACAACCAACTGATCCATCAAATCATCAACCCTTGGAAGTGAACACTTATTCTTGATAGTCACCTTGCTCACTTGTCTATAATCCACACCCATCCTCATAAAACCTTCTTTCTTCTTAACTAACAAAGTTGGTGCACCCCATAGTGACACACTCAGACAAAAGAACCTTTCCTCAAGCAGATCTTCAAGTTGATTCTTCAACTTCTTTGATACTGGTGTGGACATACGAAATGGAGTCATCACTACCAAACTAGTTCCAGGAACTAAGTCGATCGTAAGCTCCATTTCCCGTTCCGGCTGTAAATCATTTATCTCATCAAGAAAAACTTCCGGACAATCATAATTAATTGGCAAACCACCAACTTCCCCACTTTCATTAACACTCAAAGTTTCCATCAAAATAAACATCTCAGCACCATCCTGCACCGACTCACCAAAACAATCTGTAAGCACATAGCTTAACTCAAAATAATTCACTAGACACGCCATCTAAGCTTGCAAGACACGTCTATCCCATCCAACATGACTTCGTCCACTATTAACAAGAGATTAAGGGTGATCAGTTCCTCAATTTGTCAATAGACAGCCGAAAATCACGATGGGGCATAAACCATCTTTACCAAACTATAAGAGCATTCATCAACACTCTGAGCCACCACTCCACACTTGAAGCATCCTGGAGAAGCACAAGCTTCTCCCCCACTTGTTTCATTCCCACATCTGCAGACAAAGGTTAAAAAGCAAATGTGTACCGACAGTGTTTTCACACACATGTCGCATACAAGGGAACAAATAACATTAGACAACTTGGCCAAACGGACCGACCTGCTCTGATACCACTAATGTAACACCCTTTTCTACCCCACAATTAAAAGGCACATTTATTCACATATCATAGTAAATTATTAAATTCAATAAAAGCCACCACAAAAGGGTGTATATTTCCCAAATCCTCAAAATAGGTCAAGGCTCCGTAAACAACGGGTTTTCCCCAATGTACATCAAATTGCACAAAGCAGCAGAACTCAAAAGGCATAAATCAAGGTTTTTCTCATACGGGAAGATAATCAAAATAAACTCAAATAAAACATAGTTTAACTCAAAAGACCCCAACCCGATGTTACATATCAGAGCAAGACCCTCTAAGTTAACCAAAAAGGCTAACAACTCAAAACTTAAAAAAAAAATAACCTCGACAGCGTCCACGGCTAAACTTGGTCATCTGCACGTTACCCACATGGAGGTAACATTTAAACAGGCAGGGTGAGTAAAACGGTTCATAATAATCAATGTATGAAAATCAACATATAAATGGCGTCATAATCATATTCAACACATTCATATTCATCAATAGGCCTCGAAGGCCGCAACATCATAAATTATTCCAAATGACTCATAAATGCAAATGCAACAACACTCAATGCATATGGTACCAATCATCACAGTGCGATGGACACTGGGCCATCAACCCTCCATAGATCCTCATCAATAGGATCGATTCTACTAGAGAACCAGAGCACATCAAAATACTTCACATCCACACAATGGGATTGAAGCCAAAGTAATCGAGGTCCTGAACCGAAGTCCAGATGCACATGAATGCATGATGCACACGTAACAAATCATCCTCATAATAACATCATAGGTTCATCATATTCATCATCATCATCAAACGTCATAGCTCATCATCATACATCATGTCATCATAGATCATCATAATAATCATCATCATACATCATGTCATCATAGCTCATCATAATAATAATCATCATACATCATGTCATCATAGCTCATCATAATAATCATCATCATACATCATGTCATCGTAGCTCATCATAATAATCATCATCATACATCATGTCATCATAGCTCATCATAATAATCATCATCATACATCATGTCATCAAAACTCATCATAATAATCATCATCATACATCATGCCATCATAGAATTATCAAAAACTCATGGAAATATGATCATAGCTCATCATCATTACTCATAGGGATTGTCATTATACAATCATGTATTAATCTCATCGGAATCATAGTTAGACTCATGGCATTTCATCATACCATCACGTATTTAATCTCATAAAAATATTAGACAATCAATTATCTTATTTATATTATGTTATAGCCATGCTCATTAGGTTTCCAACATTTTGAAGGGGTTCAAAACGGACTTACGGATCAAAATTTACGTCCAAAACAATTTCGACCGAAAACATGGACAGTCGTGATGGACAACATGCAATTTTCTGCATTTTTCACCGTTGGAGGCCTTCCAGACCTCCGATTTCGATTCCGTAAAAACCCAAACTCTCATAAAATTACAACCCATTCAACACTATAATTATCTCAAGTAAATTTACAATTTTACTACAATTAAACTATCTAATCATTGTTTTAAAATTATGCCTAAAACCTTTAAAATTAAGGGATATAATTTCAATCCCGTATCATATTTACGCCCTAAATCACAAATTTCCCTACAATTGCCCCAAAGGCATTGGAGTAACTCACTGTCTAATATCCCTATCCCTTCAGGGTCATACAGGTTCAAATCATAGTTTTGGCCACAAAGGCCTAAGGTTTCCTTTTTCCCCAATGAACCACGGTTAGATTCACTAATAATAGATTTAGGCCACGAAGGCCAAAGATCACTATTTCTCATATCTACCCTCAAACTCTCAAGAATACTTACCACTACACCATAACCATCAAAGTTCTCACTATCAAATGTAGGGTTAGACCAATGTCAAATCAGAGTTTTGGCCACGAAGGCCTAGTTTCCCTTTTACTCTAATGAATGCCCATGGTTAACATCTCAATACTAGATTTAGGCCACGAAGGCCAAAATCCCTTTTTCTCACAAACAACCCCAAAATCCCTTAAACCCTTAAATCGACCTTAAATACATTGAATTTAAACATTGAAAATCATGAAGGCAATACTCCCCATACCTTAATTGTCAATCAAAGCCTTCTCAAATATTTTCGGGAATCCTCCGAAGCTTTTGCCTCCAATCTTCCTTCTCAGAGCTCTGGCCTCAATTCTCCTAACGGTCTAACAAATGAATCCTAATTCCATCACAATTTCCTTTTTGTTAAACCTAGACTTGGGCCTCACAATTGGGCTTTTCTCATACTATCCTCACTAACTCCTCTTAATTGTCCAATTTGCCCTTATTTCACTTATATTTATTTTAATTGATAATAATATTAATATATTCATATTATATGTTATTATTCAAAATAAATAACCCAAATTCCATTAATTTCCAATATTCCACAAAACCACTGAAAATCACTAAAACGCGAATATTCTCATTTAAATAAATTAAATTAAATATTCCCATAATATTTGGGGTGTTACAACTCTCCCCCACTTAAAAGAATTTTTGCCCACGAAAATTAGCTCAAGGAAATAGAGTCGGGTACGACTCCCTCAACTGATCTCCACGCTCCCAAATCCAACTTTCTCCAGCTGGTCCTCCCCATAATACCTTTACCAAGGCAATCTCTTTATCTTGCAGTTGCTTCACTCCTCGTTCACCAATCCGAACTAGCAACTCTTCAACAATAAAATTATCTCCCACCCGTACATCATCCGTCTGAATTATATGTGACAGATCTGGAATGTACTTCCTCAACTTAGACACATGAAACACATCAAGCAATTTCACAAGCGAAAGCGATAAAACAGCCTAACATGCTACTTCTCCCACGCTTCCGCTGCGCCACTCTAATACAGACCAACAAAACAAGGAGTGAGCTTTCGAGACTTCAAAGCTCGGCCAACACCAGTTACCGGCGTAACTCTCAACAACACATGACCTCCCTCTTGAAACTCAAGTGCTTTCCTCCTCTTATCATGTTAACTTTTCTGACGACTCTGTGGCGTTTTTGTCTTTCTTGGATCATCTTGATCTTTTTAGTCGTCTCTTGCCCAATCTCAGATCCGAGTACATCACTCTTGCCTAACTCATACCAACACAAAGGAGTCCTACACCTCGTACCATACAAAGCCTCATACGGTGTCATTCCGATACTAGAATGATAACTGTTATTGTAGGTAAACTCAATGAACGACAAATGACTATCCCACGATCCACCTTGATCCAACACACAAGCTCTCAGCAAATCCTCTAAATACTGGATAGTTCTCTCTGTCTTTCCATCCGTCTGCGGATGATAAGCAAAACTCAATCTCAACATGGTACCCAAAGCGTCAATAAACTCTCCCAAAACATCGATGAAGATCTCAGATCTCTATCAGACACAATACTCGACGGTATCTTATACAACTTCGTAACTTCCTCAACATACATCACATACAGCTTCAGCATATAACGATTAATCCTCATTGGTAAGAAATGAGCTGATCTACTCAATCTATCCACAATCACCCAAATCGATTCATATCCATCTCACAGTCTTCGGCAAACCCGGCACAAAATCCATGGAAATACTATCCTATTTCTACTCTGGAATATTAAACGGTTGCATCAGACCCAATGGTCTCTGATGTTCAATCTTCGACTTCTGACAAGTCTAACCATCATACACAAACTCGACCACTTCTTTCTTTATTCCTGGCCACCAAAACAATTTCCTCAAATCCTGGTACCTCTTCATAGCACCGGTATGGATACTCAATCAACTTAAATGTCCTTCCTCAAGAATTACTATTTTTCAACTCAACAATATCTGAAACGCAAACTCTATCAAGACGTCTCATGATACCATTCTGATTAATCCGAAAATCAGCTTTTCGACTTTGATTCATCAAATTCAACCGATTTACCAACTCAAATCAGATTTCCGACCCCCTCGAATCTCATCAAGAATACCACTAGTAAGCCTCAACATACAAAGCTTAAATCCATAAGAAGTCTTTTCGTAAACCAAACTCATATCACGAAATTGCTCAATCACTTCTAACTCTTTTACCATCATCATCAGTCTATTCAAAGATTTCCAAATCGATGCATCAGCTACCACATTTGCTTTATCCGAATGGTAATTCAAACCAGAACCATAATCCTTCAGAAGTCCCAATCATCTCTTCTTCCTCATATTCAACTCTTTCTAATCAACCAAATACTTTAAGCTCTTATGATCACTAAACATCTCAAATCTCGAACCAAACAAATGAAGCTTCCAAAGCTTCGACACAACCACAACAACATCCAACCCTAAATCATGCGTCAGATAATTCCTCTTATCCATTTTAAGTTGTTTTAAAGCATAAGCTAAACTTGCTAATGTTGCCTCAATACACCTACCAATCCCATTAATGAAGCATCACACTATACAACAAGTGGTTCTGCCGGATTCGGCAAAATCAAAACATGAGCTGCTGTCAGCCTCCTCAAAAGCTCTTGAAACTTTCTTTACACTTTGCATCCAAAACAAAATCTTGAACCTTCCTAGTCCACTGTGTCAATGGCAAAGATAACTTGGAAAAAATCCTTCAACAAATTTTTAATAATAATCTGCCAACCCAAGAAAACTTCTAATCTTAAAAACAGATTTTGGAGCTTCCCATTGCGATGCAGCTTCAACCTTCGTCATATCAACCACAATAACCCTACTCGAGATCACATGACCAAGGAACTCAATTCCTTCAACCAAAACTCCCACTTTGACAGTTTTGCACACAACTGCTTCTCTTTCAATGCTGATAACACAATTTTCAAATGCTCAGTACGATCCTCTTTACTCTTTGAATATATCAAAATATCATCAATGAACATAACCACAAACTTTCCCAAATAAGTATGGAAAATCCTGTTCATATACTCCATAAATACACATGGTGCATTAGTCACACCAAATGGCATCACGAAATACTCATAATGTCTATACCTTGTTTTAAAAGTAGTCTCTTGAATATCTTCAGCCTTCACACGAATCTGATGATACACAAATCTCAAATCTATCTTACTTAACACACTGGAAACAACCAACTGATCCATCAAATCATCAACCCTTGGAAGTGAACACTTATTCTTGATAGTCACCTTGCTCACTTGTCTATAATCCACACCCATCCTCATAAAACCTTCTTTCTTCTTAACTAACAAAATTGGTGCACCCCACAGTGACACACTCAGACAAAAGAACCTTTCCTCAAGCAAATCTTCAAGTTGATTCTTCAACTTCTTCGATACTGGTGTGGACATACGAAATGGAGTCATCGCTACCAAACTAGTTCCAGGAGCTAAGTCGATCGTCAGCTCCCTTTCCCGTTCCGGCTGTAAATCACTTATCTCATCAAGAAAAAATTTTGGACAATCACAATTAATTGGCAAACCACCAACTTCTCCACTTTCATTAACACTCAAAGTTTCCATCAAAATAAACATCTCAGCACCATCCTGCACCGACTCACCAAAACAATCTGTAAGCACATAGCTTAACTCAAAATAATTCACTGGACACGCCATCTAAGCTTGCCAGACACGTCTATCCCATCCAACATGACTCCATCCACTATTAACAAGAGATTAAGGGTGATTAGTTCCTCAATTTGTCAATAGACCGTCGAAAATCATGATGGGACATAAACCAGCTTTACCAAACTATAAGAGCGTTCATCAACACTCTGAGCCACCACTCCACACTTGAAGCATCCTGGAGAAGCACAAGCTTCTCCCCCACTTGTTTCATTCTCACTTATGCAGAAAAAGGTTAGAAAATAAACGTGTACCGACAGTGTTTTTACACACATGTCACATACAAGGGAACAAATAACATTAGACAACTTGGCCGGACGGACCGACCTGCTCTGATACCACTAATGTAACACCGTTTTCTACCCCACAATTAAAAGGCACATTTATTCACATATCAGAGTAAATAATTAAATTCAATAAAAGCCACCACAAAAGGGCGTACATTTGCCAAATCCTCAAAATAGGTCAAGGCTCCGTAAACAACGGGTTTTCCCCAAATTACATCAAATTGCACAAAGCAGCGGAACTCAAAAGGCATAAATCAAGGTTTTCCTCATACAGGAAGATAATCAAAATAAACTCAAATAAAACATAATTTAACTCAAAAGACCCCAACCCGATGTTACATATCAGAGCAAGACCCTCTAAGTTAACCAAAAAGGCTAACAACTCAAAACTTCAAAAAATAACCTCGACGGCGTCCACGGCTAAACCTGGTCATCTGCACGTTACCCACGTGGAGGTAACATTCAAACAGGCAAGGTGATTAAAACGGTTCATAATAATCAATGTATGAAAATCAACATATAAATGGCGTCATAATCATATTCAACACATTCACATTCATCAATAGGCCTCGAAGGCCACAACATCATAAATTATTCCAAATGACTCGTAAATGCAAATGCAACAAGACTTAATGCATATGGTACCAATCATCACTGTGCGATGGACACTGGGCCATCAACCCTCCATATATCCCCATCAATAGGATCGATTCTACTAGAGAACCAGAGCACATCAAAATACTTCATATCCACTCAATGGGATTGAAGCCAAAGTAATCGAGGTCCTGAACCGAAGTCCGGATGCACCCTAATGCATGATGCACACGTCACAAATCATCCTCATAATAACATCATAGGTGCATCATCATTCATCATATTCATCATCATCAAACGTCATAGCTCATCATCATAATCATAATCATACATCATGTCATCATAGCTCATCATAATAATCATCATCATACATCATGTCATCATAGCTCATCATAATAATCATCATCATACATCATGTCATCATAGCTTATCATAATAATCATCATCATACATCATGTAATCATAGCTCATCATAATAATCATCATCATACATCATGTCATCATAGCTCATCATAATAATCATCATCATACATCATGTCATCAAAGCTTATCATAATAATCATCATCATACATCATGTCATCATAGAATCATCAAAAACTCTTGGAAATATCATCATAACTCATAATCATTACTCATAGGGATCGTCATTATACAATCATGTATTAATCTCATCGGAATCATAGTTATACTCATGTTAATTCATCATAGAATCACGTATTTAATCTCTTAAAAATATTAGACAATCAATTATCTTATTTATACTATGTTATAGCCATGTTCATTAGGTTTCCAACGCTTCTAACGGGTGTTAAAACGGACTTACGGATCAAAATTTACGTCCAAAATAATTTCGACCGAAAACATGGACATTCGTGACGGACAACATGCAATTTTATGCATTTTTCGTCGTTGGAGGCTTTCCGGACCTCCGATTTCGATTCTGTAAAAATTCAAACTCTCATAAAATTACAACCCATTCAACATTATAGTTATCTCAAGTAAATTTACAATTTTAACACAATTAAATCATCTAATCATTGTTTTAAGATTATGCCTAAAACCTTTAAAATTAAGGGATATAAGTTCAATCACGTATCATATTTACGACCTAAATCACAAATTTCCCTACAATTGCCCCAAAGGCATCAGAGTTACTCAATGTCTAATATTCCTATCCCTTCAGGGTCATACAGGTTCAAATCATAGTTTTGGCCACGAAGGCCTAAGGTTTCCTTTTTCCCCAATAAACCATGGTTAGATTCACTAATAATAGATTTAGGCCACGAAGGCCAAAGATCACTATTTCTCATATCTACCCTCAAACTCTCAGGAATAATTACCACTACACCATAACCATCAGAGTTCTCACTATCAAATGTAGAGTTAGACCAATGTCAAATCAGAGTTTTGGCCACGAAGGCCTAGTTTCTCTTTTACTCCAATGAATGCCCATGGTTAACATCTCAATACTAGATTTAGGCCACGAAGGCCAAAATCCCTTTTTCTCACAATCAACCCCAAAATCCCTTAAACCCTTAAATCGACCTTAAATACGTTGAATTTAAACATTGAAAATCATGAAGGCAATACTCCCCATACCTTAATTGTCAATCAAAGCCTTCTCAAATATTTTCGGGAATCCGTCGAAGTTTTTGCCTCCAATCTTCCTTCTCAGAGCTCTGGCCTCAATTCTCCTAACGGTCTAATAAATGAATCCTAATTCCATCACAATTTCCTTTTTGTTAAACCTAGACTTGGGCCTCACAATTGGGCTTTTCTCATACTATCCTCACTAACTCCTCTTAATTGTCCAATTTGCCCTTATTTCACTTATATTTATTTTAATTGATAATAATATTAATATATTCATATTATATATTATTATTCAAAATAAATAACCCAAATTCCATTAATTCCCAATATTTCACAAAACCACCGAAAATCACCAAAACGTGAATATTCTCATTTAAATAAATTAAATTAAATATTCCCATAATATTTGGGGTGTTACACGGTGAATAATGTTTTTCACGTTTTCGGGCTTTTTATATTTGATTCATGGATCCATGTGATTTTGGGCTTTATTTGTTGGGTATTTACTATTATAAATATGTATCTCTTATACGTTTGGTGTGTGACAATTTTAGAGTTTTCACCAACAAGGGAGACCAAGAGTTTAAAGGAGCATAGGGTTTCAGCTATGCACAAAGGAAACCTTGGATTACACCTTGGGTTTGAGTGATTCATATATTAAGAGTTGGAGAGATAGGGAAACACTTGTGTAGAAAATAAGGTTGTTCTTGGACGCCTTCAAGGTTGTTCTTGAGAACCTGAAGGCGATGGCTATTTTCTTGTAACTCATTTGTAATCTCTTGTAACAACTTTTTGAGTATAGTGAATTGAAGAGTTGCTCTCTCCCCCATAGTTGATCGTTTGATCAAACTGGGTAAACAAACCTTCGGTTCTTTTCTTGCCTTATTCTGTTATATCATCTGTGTACATATTATTATTGCTGAAGATCATTTATTTTGGTTGCTATTGTTCTTTGCCTCACAAATTGATATTAAATTTTATCGTAATTCACAGCAAGATTCACAACAAGTGGTGCGGTGAGCGTGGAGAAAAGAGATATTGTTGACAAGTAAGCACCATGGTTAGTAGAAGACCGAGATGGTGGATAAGGCCAGCATTGTTGCCTTATTCCAGTAACAATAACTATGGGTTATGGAAAATCAAGACGCAAGCAATTTTAATTCAAAAGAAGTGTATCGATGCCTTGAAGAGCGAAGCATTGATGCCTGCAGGGCTTAGACAGGTACAGAAGACCGAGATGGTGGATAAGGCCAGGATTGCCATTATCTTATGACTCGGGGATAAAGTTCTAAGAGAAGTCGCCAGGGAGCAAACTGCGGTTGCTATGTGGGCAAAACTTGAATAATTGTATATGACAAAGTCTTTGGCTCACAGGTTGCATCTGAAACATCAACTTTATTCATTCTGAATGGTGGAGAATAAATTTATAGTTGAGAAGCTTATAGAATTTCACAAGATTATTGATGATCTTGAGAATATTGAAGTGAAGATTGATGATGAGGACAAGGTTTTGCTCCTGTTGAGTTTATTACCCAGATCCTTTGAGCACTTTAAGGATTCCCTTCTTTACGGTAAGGAATTTACTATTACTTTGGATGAAGTCCAGACGGCGGTGAAATCCAAAGAATTTTCAAAGTCGAAAGATTTGAAGATTGAAGATAGTGGTGAAGGCTTAAATGTGTCAAAATGAGGAGGTGAGCGTAAAGGGATGTCCAAATCAAAGAGGTCTTACAAGTCAAAGGTAAAATGTTTTAATTGTCAAAAAATCAGTCATTTTAAAAGGGATTGTCCTGAAAGAAAGGTCAATAAAGATTCTGTTCAAGCTGTAGTTGCATTGGGTGAGGAAAGTTATGAGGATGCCGAAGCACTAGTAGTATCTAAAGGTGAGAAAATACTTAGAAGGGGGGTTGAATAAGTATGAAGATAAAAATTTAGAAATAAAAACTCAAGTATTTTTATCCTGGTTCGTTGAACTCAACTACTCCAGTCCACCCTTCCTAGAGTGATTTGCCTTTCTCAATCAAGGACTTAATCCATTATTTAATCAACTGATTACAATAGTAAGCACTAAGAACAACTGTTCAAAGTCTGCTCAAGAACTACTGATCCTAACTGGATCTTCTTAAGGTTTTCTTACAATCAAATGTAATAACAAATACAAGTGTTTAAATTGCTTCTAATAAAGCTTTATCACAACTGTGATTTTTCACTTAATATTAAGAACAAAGAAATTAATTCTAGAAAGAATGTGAATTGTATGAGAGCTTTGGATATTGATTTCTTTTCAGGTAAAACGTCAACAGAAGAAGATGGTTGAAGACTTGCTTTTATAGGCACATTGATCCAAGAGTACTTTACGTTGAGAAGAGTGTACCAAAAGGTCTGAGCCTTTTTGTCTTCACATCAAGTGACCTTTCCTAGAAGAAGAAAGCACAGAGAAATCCTTTTTGTCTGTGTTCTTGTGTCTAGCATAAATAAGGAAAGAGTCGTTTGGATATTCCAACGGACATAATCTTTGAATTCTTCTTCATCAATTTTCAGCAAGAATCATCAGAGTCTAATTTGATCAGAGCCTTCTGATGTTGATCAGATTTTTGCTGAATCAGAGTCTTTACGGCAGGTGTGCTTTTAGCGTGTATAAGTACAGAGCATATTTGAGTCAGATCCTCAGTACTGGCAGCTTTAGTACTTTCAAAATCTTCTGTAGTAACTATGCTTGAAAACTCTTCATACAGAATTCTTCTTTGGTTCAGATGCTTCGGACTTGCTTCAGATTCTTCTGGAGCTTCTGCTTCAGATCCTTCTGGAGCTTCTGCTTCAGATCCTTCTGGAGGCTACGCTCAGGATCTTCTGTTGGCAGCATTCAGAATCTTCTAATGGATGCATCTGGCGCTTCAGAGTCTAGCATATTTCTTATGTTCAGTTCTGATTTGCTTCTGGAGTGATAATTACTTTAATATCTGCAGCAAACACTCTTAAGCAAATTTTAGAGTATATAATTCTTAATTACAAATTTTCATAATAGTTATCATCAAAACATAGAGATATTATTAAGAACCAATCTGTGTTCTAACAATCTCCCCCTTTTTGATGATGACAAAAACATCAGAAATTTTGTTTAATTGAAAATAGAATAAATATAACTCCCCTGAGATGATGAATCTCCCCCTGAATTAAATATAAATAAGGAATAGAAACTTCCCTTTTGTCTTGAGTATTTTTCAGAGTTAGAGCTTGATTGTTCTTTAACATTTGAGAGTCAGAGTGTCTTGCATATTTCAGAGTCAGAGTCTGATAATTGTCAAATGATCTGAGAGCATCAGAGTTTCTTTTACAGAGCATACTTATCAAATGTTCTGAAATACTCAGATTTTATGTTAGATAAAATTGATATGTCTGAAGTTTCATTCTAGTGAAGTTTAATTAAACAGTTCAGATCTATTTTCTCCCCCTTTTTTGTCATAAGCAAAAAGTAATAACTTTGAAAAGACAAAGAAAAGGAAACAATAAATGAGATAAATCATGTGGAGAAAACTTTGAAACATTCATTCATTCATTCAGAGCAAGAGTACACACATCAGAAGATATTCAAAATACATATGCAAACATTAGATGCAAACATCAGAAGAAAAAATAAATAAACTAAGAGTGTTTTGACAAAAGCATCTTCAACAGATCCGTGATCTCAGAAGAGGATTGTTCTTGTTTTGACATCCACTTAGCCATTGTTTCATTCTTCTGATACTGTTGGGACATCCACTGAGTCATGTCTTCAGACTTTTTATCTTAT
Organism: Lathyrus sativus; assembly: GCA_963859935.3. Taxonomy (NCBI): domain Eukaryota; kingdom Viridiplantae; phylum Streptophyta; class Magnoliopsida; order Fabales; family Fabaceae; genus Lathyrus; species Lathyrus sativus. The sequence goes on from OZ012737.1 coordinate 232,186,151, forward strand.
TTTGCCATCCATGACTTGATTTCTGATTGACCAGCTTCCAGAACTGCAATCTTATCTTCAAGATCTGGATGTTCTTTCTTGATCTCAGATGAAGAAGGTGGAACAGTTTCTGAAGCTTGAACAAAGTCAATTTCCATAGGGGCTTTGGAGCTAGGAGCAATAGAGCCAGAAGGATGTTCTATCAGAGTCATAGCCAGGGGGTTGTCTTCAGATGTAGATTCAGTATTCTCTTCTGATGATGAAGGAGCATCTGTAAGAAGCAGTGGTCCAGATCTCTTAACAGTCCAGAACAGACTTCTAGCAGCTTCAGCAAATCTGAACTTCACATCATCAGAACATACGTTCTTCAGATTTGATGCTACAATGTTGAATCTGTTTATGGAGCCATTCCAAATGGCATCAGATTCCTTTGCATCCACTGTTGATGAACACTTCCTCTGTACAGAACCTAAATACATCTTATTTCTTGCAAAAAACTTGTAAATAAATTATCAACATTCAGTCTAGGTATGGGGTGTAACAGAGTTTCCAAGGTTATTGGCTTGGGTTGGGGAGTAGGTGGAAATATGGATTTATGAATGGAGATCAGAGGAGGAGGGTAGTAGGGTATGAATGGAATATCAGATGATTTGTCAGGCTTTGATCTGGATAAAGCATTCATCAGATTTGGTTTTGCTTTTGTTGGATAGGAAACCACATCAAATGGTTTATCAGAGTAAGGTTTGAAAGCAGATTTAGCAGGTTTATCAAATTTAGCAGATATAGCAGAGGATGGTTTTGGATCTGATGAATGTACTGCAGACATTGTTTTGATATATGTTTGAAGCACAGATGGTAAAATGATGGTAAGTTTGGGTTTGAGAGGAGTGATAGTGTCAGAGGGTTCAATTCTGGTGTAGAAATTTTTCAAAGTGAAACCAGAAGGAAGTTTGTTAGAAGAAGATAGTTTGCACGAAGCAGAAGGTACATGCTCAGATGTTCTTGGCTTGGGTGCAGGGGTAGGATTTGGAATGGTAATTTCAGAAGATGGTTTAGGTGTTGGAATAGGATCTGGAATAATAATTTCAGAAGAAACAGGGGGTTCTGGTTGGTTTACTTCAGAATTTCTGTGAGAGGGGGATACCAGAAAATATGGGTGTATATCAGATTCTGAGGAATTGGATGATGAGGTTGGAGTGTAAGAGGTAGAGGACACTTCGAAAACAGTTTTGAGAGGTGTAATGTTTAGAACCTCTGTCTCAGGAATATGGGTTTCAGATGGGTTAGCTGTTTCTGATGGATTTTCAGAGGGTTTTGATGGTGGTGCAGTTGTAGGTGGTTCTGATGTAATAGGATCAGATGTAACTTTTGCAGATCCAATAGGTTCAGATGTGGTTGATGGTGGTTTTTCTGGTTGTGGTTGTTTTTCTTGTTATTGTGGTTGTGGTTGTTTTTCTTGGTGTTGTGGTTGTGGTTCAGATTGTTTTTGTTGTTGATGTTCAAATTCTTTTTCTTGTTGTGCTTCAGATTGTTTTGTTGATTTTTCTGGTTGTGGAGTCTGATTTTATGGTTTTGTTGTTGTTGGTTTTGGTACAGGTGATTGTGTAGTAGAAGGTTTTACAGGTGAGATGGAAACAGGATTAGATGATTTTTGTGGGGATGGAACAGATATATGAGGTGGAGCAGGAACAGATTGTTTTTGGGTAGAAGGTGGTTTTGGAATAGACTTAAATGTTGAATCATTTACAACAGTATTATTTACAGAAGATACAGAAGATTTGGTACCTTTAATCTTGATACGTTTTGTAGGAACAGAAGGAGTGTCTCCAGATGCTTTCCTCTTTATCAGCTTCTGAGGCTTCTCAGCAACTTTGAGCTTCTTCTGAACAGGCGCAGCTTCTGCTTCTGATTGACTTCTTTTTCTTGTGATCTCTTCTCCTCCAACAGGCAATGGTTCCCTTGCTTTTTTCAGAATATCTGCAGGAATGGGCGTTCCATCTGCCTTGCAAGCATCAATATAACTCACTATTATTTCCCTTGGTTCTTCAGCAAAGAACAGAGGGTAGTCATCTACTGGGATTCTCTTCTGACTGAGTTCAGTGATATTCAGCTTCTTGGGCGCTGTTGTGAGTTCTTCTACAATTTTTAGTCTTTGAAGACTCTTTGCATTCAGAGGTTTTCCAAGAATGAATTCAAGTTCATCTGTGACTCCAGCAGCATATAGAGCAGTCACCAGTCCATTTTCTGTCAGAAAATCTGAAATTAACCTTCCAAAGGGAATCCATGTTCTGATCTTCTGACCTTTTTCTTTCACAGATTCTCTGGAGGCATTTATATGATTCCATAAGTGCATAAACAGAATGTAGGGAAGATCTACCTTGGTGCTCTGACTTAAGCAGTACATAAAGTAGAGTTGTTCATTGTTTACGTAGTCTGGAGAGTTTGTAGACTTTCTGTGATGAATGCATCCCATGAAAATCTTTGCCCAGATCTTGTAGTCAAGCTTCAGATCTTTGAACTTAATAGAGGTCTGTCCAGCAGTCATCACTTCCTCATATACTTCTTCCATATCTACACGCCCAGCTGGCAGATGAGATACTCCATTTGTCTCCTCATATCCAATGAGTTTCCTGATCAGATCTTCTGTGATGATTATCTCTTTACCCAGAACAGAAGACAAGATAAACTTAGGGTATACAGCAGCATGGATCCAGAATTCTTTCACCAGAAGGGGGTAGACTGGTCCAAAAAGTCTGTCAAAGTATTTTACCCATCCTTGAGCATCAATTATGGAGCGAAACTCAAATCCATTTTCAGCCAGTGAATCAAATTCCACCATTGATTCACAGAGAACTTCCAGTTTGTCAACAGGTGTTAACAAAGTTCTCTTTGGTGTCGTATATGGAGTCACACCCATATTTGCAGAAGTAACTGCAGCCATGGTTGATTGAAACTGTGCAGCAGTGGATGATGAAGTTGCCATTGAAGATGAGTTTGTCAAACGTTTAGGGTTTTTGTGAAGAGAGAAAAGAAGACAGAAATGCATAAACGTTTTGAGATGTGAAAAGTGTGAAAGTGGTGAGAAATGAGATATTTATAGTAAACACTTAGGCATACAAACAGTCAGATAATGGCACGTTCACACATAGAATTTAATGAAAAAGAATAAAAATCATTTCAAGCATTAATTGATTCTGACAAATTGGGGGGAAAATCAAGATTTTCACTATTCAAACTTCACCTCAAACGTCTCTTCAGTAGTGTACACGCCACCTATGCAGATTCAGAGTGACACATGTTTGCTTGCATGTGCTTCTGAATTCTCTTGAGAAATGAAACGTTAACCAACGTTCAGATCCTCTGAGTATTGTTAGTTCAGAGTTTCACACAAAAAGTAATTTAAGGAAATGAATAAGTAATCAGAAGAAATACTTCAGAGCATTAAACATTTTTGCATCTGTAAAATTTGCTTCTGACAAATATTATTCTGGATAAAAATCCATACCAATATTTTTCAGAATAAATTTGAATCTATCTTCAACAAGGGGTTTTGTGAAAATATCTGCCCATTGATGATCTGTATCAACAAAGGCTAAATTTATAATTCCCTTCTGAACATAGTCTCTGATGAAATGATGCTTAATTTCTATATGTTTTGCCTTAGAATGTAAAATGGGGTTTTTAGACAAACATATAGCAGAAATATTATCACAGAATATAGAAATGTTACTTTCAAATATCTGATAGTCTTCTAGCTGACTTTTCATCCAGAGCATCTGCGTGCTACATCCAGCAGCAACAATATATTCTGCCTCTGTGGTTGATAGTGCAATTGTGGGTTGCTTCTTGCTGTACCAAGAGATTAGATTTCTTCTTAGAAATTGATAACTTCCAGAAGTACTTTTTCTTTCCACTCTGTCTCCAGCATAGTCAGGATCACAGAATCCAACTAATTTGAAATCATCAGATTTTCTGTAACACAAACCCACATTAGAAGTACCTTTCAGATACCTTAGAATCCTCTTGACAGCTGTCAAGTGTGATTCTCTAGGATCTGATTGGAATCTAGCACACAAGCATACACTGAATAATATGTCAGGTCTAGAAGCAGTTAAGTAAAGAAGAGATCCTATCATACCTCTGTAGAGTTTCTGATCTACTTTCTTACTTACCTCTTCCTTGCCTAGTGAACTAGTTGGATGCATGGGAGTCTTTGCCAGCTTACTATCAGTCATGTTAAATTTCTTCAGAAGTTCTTTAACATATTTGGTCTGATGTATGTAAGTGCACTCTGGAGTTTGGTTGACTTGAATTCCCAGAAAGAATCTCAGTTCTCCCATCACGCTCATTTCAAATTCTGCCTGCATACATTGAGCAAACTCCTTTCCCAGCATAGTATTGGTAGATCTAAATATGATATCATCCACATATATTTGACAAATTAGAAGATCTTTATTAAATGATTTACAAAAGAGTGTTGTGTCCACTTTGCCTCTGATGAAATTTTTCTCCAGAAGAAAATTGCTCAATCTCTCATACCAAGCTCTGGGGGCTTGTTTTAAACCATACAGAGATTTCTTTAGTTTGAAAACATGATCTGGAAATTTTTCACTCTCAAAACCAGGAGGCTGGTGGAGCTTCTGCTTCAGATCCTTCTGGAGCTTCTGCTTCAGATCCTTCTGGAGGCTACGCTCAGGATCTTCTGTTGGCAGCATTCAGAATCTTCTAATGGATGCATCTGGCGCTTCAGAGTCTAGCATATTTCTTATGTTCAGTTCTGATTTGCTTCTGGAGTGATAATTACTTTAATATCTGCAGCAAACACTCTTAAGTAAATTTTAGAGTATATAATTCTTAATTACAAAATTTCATAATAGTTATCATCAAAACATAGAGATATTATTAAGAACCAATCTGTGTTCTAACAGTATCGAGTGTGGAAAATGAAGATAGTTAGGTCATTGACTCAGGTTGCTTTTATCACATGTGTCAAAGAATAGAATACTTTGAAACTTTGAATATGGTGCAAGATGGAGTAGTTCGCCTTGGTAATAATAAGGCATGCAAGGTCCACGACATTGGTACGGTTATATTTAAAATGTTTAATGATCGTGAACTTCTTATTTACAATGTGAGGTATGTTCCAGAACTCAAGCGAAATTTGTTATTTATAAGTATGTTTGATGATCTAGGCTATTGTACTAGAGTTGAACATGGAGTGTTGAAGATTTCGCATGATGAATTGATTATTGCTAAAGGGTCTAAAATATGTGGTCTATATATTTTAGAAGGTTCAAATGTTATTATTCATTCATCGTTAACTAGTGGAGGCTTTCATGACAAGGAAGAGCTATGGGATTTGAGTTTAAGGCGTTATGAATTCCTTGAGAAGGTTTTAGAGGAGTACAATGAATTTTGCAGAAATCAAGGGATAAAAATGCATGCTACCGCTGAGTTGTTATTGAGTTTTTAGGGAAGAGCTGAGGTTAAAACAACTTACTTGGTTGGTAGAGAATTTCTTCAGAAGAAGAATAGTGAGAACCAAGGGAGAAACCTGGGAGAAACTATAACGGAGAAAACTCAATTTGAGATGGAGTTTCCTACTATGGATGCTAGCAGTAGTGAGGGAACGATTCCAAAGATCTCTGATTATCATTTGACTCATGATAAGGTAAGGAGGATTATTGTAGCATCTCAAATGGACGGTTATGCTAGCCTTGGATATTATGTTTTTTAATGTGGCTAAAGGATTGCAAAATAAAAGAAGAGAAACCTTCAGGGAGGCATTTGAAAATATGTGGAGTCAAGGATGGTTGAAAAATCATACTTGTAGACATGTTAAATCACCTAGGCAAAAAATGGTAATTGGGAACAAGTGAATTCAAGTTAGGAGATCAAGATTCAAGGGTTGCTTGAATTTGATCAAACTTATTGATTAAAGTTTAAACTTGGTAGAGAGTAGCAATGTTGTTGATTGTTAAATTGGCATCAACACGGTTTAAAGTCAAGGTGGAGATTGTTGTAAATGTGCCTTAAAACCTTTGTTGACGAAGAGAAAGAAAACATATTTTGGAGATTGCATTTACCGTGAAAATCGGAAGTTTTAGAAAGTCAGACGAAAAGTCGAAAGAAAAAAATCGGTCAGTGAATAGTGTCGTCCCGTACGGTGAATAGTGTCACCCATACGGATGAATATTGACGTCCATATGGTGAATCGTGTTTTCGCATTTTCGAGCTTTTTTCCAATTTGGTCCATGGATTCATGTGATTTTGGGTTTTGTTTGTTGGGTATTTGCTATTATAAATATGTATCTCTTATATGTTTGGTGTGTGACAATCTTAGATTTTTCACCAACAAGGGAGACCAAGGGTTTAAAATATAGCATAGAGTTTTAGCTATGCACAAAGAAAATCTTGGATTACACCTTGGGTTTGAGTGATTCATGTATTAAGAGTTGGAGAGATAGGGAAACACTTGGATAGAAAATAGGGTTGTTCTTGGACGCATTCAAGGTTGTTCTTGGGAACTTGAAGGCGAAGGTTATTTTCTTATAACTCATATGTAATCTCTTGTAACAACTTTCTGAGTATAGTGAATTGGAGAGCTGCTCTCTCCTCCAGAGTAGATCGTTTGATCGAACTGGGTAAACAAACCTTCGATTTTTTTCTTGCCATATTCTGTTATATTATCTGTGTATGGATTATTATTGCTGAACACCATTTATTTTGGTTGCTATTGTTCCTTGCCTCACAAATTGATATTGAATTTTTTTTGTAATTCACAACAGATCTAAAAAGGCAAAGAAAATCAGAGCATCTGAATAAGGGGTCACCTCAATGCAGTTGGAAGCATTAGTATCCTCGAACGTGCTCGACGCATGGTAATTATAACTACTTCGTTAAGTTATATTTTGATTTAATATATATTTTTAATTAAGTTCAATTTTATTAATTAGTTTAAGGATTTTGGGAGACACCCGCAAATGAATGAGCTAGTTGCAAAGACTTGTACCAAAAAATAAGGGGATTTTGTTGACGAACGTACCATATTGACTTTGGTAAGTTGTTTGTATTATATTATTTATTTAAATTAATTTTTGTATATGAATAAATTGTTTAAATTTTTTTAATATCTAATGGCAAAGTTGTGGCGTGATTTTCATGTGGTAACTAATTTAATGTTTGTGGCATGAAAATCACGTAGCTATATTTCATTATTTTATTCTATTCTTATATATATATATATATATATATATATATATATATATATATATATATATATATATATATATATATATATAGTTTAAAATATATTGTTCGCAGAATTTTTAGTTAAAAATCCTCAATATACTCTGATAGGTTCAAACCCGATTGATGATCGTGTGAATCTTTATATTTAGAATTTAGTAATTAGCGGGAAAGGATCTAACGAGTGTTTATTTGGTGCTGGATCTTTGGCCGGGAACTACATACTAAGGAATAGAACATTATTTGAAAGAGTTATGGATGAGGAAGGATCGTCACTTTCACAATAATTGACATCCCAAATGATGGAAACAGTGCGACAATTGACGCTAACTGAGGCGAGACTTGAAGCGGCAGAATGTGAGGCGACGATAAATGCCCTAATGGAGGAAATGGAGAAGAGACAAATTGAGATGGAGGAAATAATACAACGATTGCTCTTACAATAAGGGAACCAAACCAATAATTCAATGGGCGGTGATGTGGATGATGATGTTGATGTAGACGAAGCAATTGGGGATGATGAGAAGGATGATGTTGATTATTTTTTAATTGTTATTTTACTTTTATATATTAATTTTTATAAAAAAAATTGTAACAAACTTGAATTTTATCATTTTTAATTGAAATATATATTTCTAATTATTATTTGAAAATATTATTATTTTTAATTATTAATTAAAATTAATATTTTTTAGGCAAAATACCCTTTTTTCGTCCATTAACTTTACCTCGGGGTCCATTTTGGTCCCTTAATTTTTAAAATGTTCAAATTGATCCCTTAAGTATTAAAAACGAAGCAAGTGAGTCCTTTCCGTTTGTTTCCTCCATACTTGTACAACTCATCCTCATTATCATCACTACTTAGAGCATCATCCACCTCACCACTTTCCATGCCAACATGTTTATGACCCATACCAACTTTTTCAGCCTCCAACACAACCTTGTCAGCATTCATACCAACTTTTTTAGCCTTCAACACAACCTTCTCAGCCTCCATATCAACTTTTTCAGCCTCCAACACAACCTGATCAGCCTCCATACCAACTTTTTCTGCCTCCAACACAACCTTGTCAGCCTCCAACTCTGCTTTATTGAACCTATCATTTTCATTGATTGATTCTTCATACAATTTAAAAAGCACTTCCTTAACTACATCAGGCTCCTCATTGACATTGGCAACATTTGAAGGTGTGAAAAGTACACAAGGAGGGGGTTGAATTGTGTTTCGAGTTTTCTTTTAATTTAACTTCTGATCAGAGTTTCAGAATCAGAACTGATGTTTCAGATTCTGAGTTAACTTGTTTGGCAACGAATACAACAGAAGTAAATAAAATAACAACAGAAGACACAAAAGATTTATACTGGTTCCTCCCCTAACTGAGAGTAGTTCAATCCCCTCGCATGACAAGAGAAAATTTCTTCACTGCACGATAAATTTCTTCATTCCCTTCACTTTCTGAAAATGTCTATGTTCACAAAGGGAAAATATAACATGGACACATGTCAGATAAGGTAAATATAACACGTAAGTCATCCACCATGCCACATGGACGCTCTTTCTAAACCCTCACTAATGGAAATAGACGGAAGGACAAACGTGTTTAAGAGATCAATTTGAACATTTTAAAAATTAAGGGGCTAAAATGGGCCTCGAGCTAAAGTTAAGGGACAAAAAAAAAAAATATTTTGGCTATTTTTTATTATATAAAATTTTATAAATTTTTTTATTATTAATTCTGTATTTTAATAAATTAAAATTATTAATTTTGAAATAAATAAATTTATAAATAATTCTTATTAATTTAGTAATTAATTAATTATTTATTTAAAAAAATAAAAAAATAAAAAAATAAATCTATGACATGATTTGTGACGTAATTTTCACCTCTGTAATGTGAAAATCACACACTGACTATTTTTTAAATGATTTACTATTAATTTATATTTAATACCATGAACATTCTCAAAATTTTATTTTTTATTTTCTATATATGGTAAGCACATTAATAACTAATAATAATTTAACAAAATTATTATTGTTTTTATTTAATTTTTTAATAAATATGTAAATCAAATTATACTCATTTTTAAATAAAAGGTATATAAAACGGTCAAATAAATTATTGAAAAAGTAATATATCTATTAAAAAATGTCAGTCCCATAGTATTTTAATGCAGAACTAATTGCTGACGATATCCTGGGTTTACCAGAATATGTAACTATAATATGGATACATATTAGTGTCTACATTCATTTCTTGATATTTTCTTCACTTTACATCCAAATTTTCTCTGTAGCTGAAAACGTAGTTTAGCAAATACATTTTCATATTCAACGGTTACCATTTTTTCAATTACTAAAGGAGTAGTACTACCTTATCATAAATAATAAAATATTATCATTTAAAGATTAATATAATAAAACATTATTTGCCTATCTCAAATACAAACAATTATATATTTGCTATTCTACACTATTATGATTATCAAACACTATACGGTATTCACTTTTTATAAATATGATTAACACTTACATTAACAATAAATGTTAATACTATTATTTATGATATGAACGGTATCTGAACAATGATAGTAAACAATGCTAATAAATAGTATATGAATATCAATTTTTAGTATTAAAATAAAGTTGATTAATAAATAGTAAAAAAATTAATTAATAAAATAATAAAGTTGATTAATAAACAATTAGATATTAAAAATAATTTTATTAGTAAAATAAAATTTATTAATGAAATATAAAAAAATAGTTAATAGATAATTAGATATTAAAAATAATTTTTAATAATAAAACAAAATTAATTAATAAAATATAAAATATTAGTTAATGATATTCTGAAGTTGTTTAATTACACTATTAAATTGATATTTCTTAAAAAAACATATAAACAAATTTTTTTAAAAAATATTTTATTAATATAATAATTTATTATTTATCATATTAATGAACAGTAAAATACGGTATAATGACAAATCTTGCTCTAAAATATTATTTTTCATTAAACTTATTTTATAGTAATTTCTACACATTTGATTTACCAAATATAATGGAAACTTATTCATAAACAAAGACCGTATTTTTCCTATAATCTTTATTCTTTTACTATCTAATAACTAAATAAAAATGAGATAAAGACAGGGTTTAATGATATCGACTCTTCTAGATATTATTGTGATAGTATATATGCAGCCGAACCTAGACAGGAATCTGGTAAGATTCAGTTAGATGCAATCTGGCTAAGCTACGACAGCGCACTACAGATGTTTTTCTATCTTTTAACGTTTGTGCTGTAAATTTTTTGTAAATTTTGCCAAATGATATATGCACGTTAAGCCTTCGGAAACAATTTTAGTAAATGACTTAAATTGTGGTTTATTTAAATATTCAATTAAAAAATTTAGTTTAACAAATTAACTAATTACTACATTACTATCAAATCTATAGATTCAATACACACGGACACGGTTTTAGTTCTGTTATCAAACTTGTTGGACCCACACTTTCTTTTAACAGAAATGATATCTTTATACTCCATGTTACACCTACACCTTATAATACAATCCAATTTTAATATTTTATTATTAATTTCTCTCTTCTAATTTTAAATCAAAACAAAAAGACAAGTTGTTTTCAATATTTTATCATTAATTTCTCTCTCTTATTTTTAAATCAAAACAAAAAGATAAGTCATTTGTTTAAATGTGTATTTATTTATTTATTTATTTATTTATTTTAATCTTACAATAATAAATATTTTTTAAAAATATAAAAATTTATTATTATTATTATTATTATTATTATTATTATTATTATTATTATTATTATTATTATTATTAAATTAATGGGTTAAATATGTTTTTGTTTTCTATAAAATTATCAATTTTGTTTTTGGTCCCTTTAAAAAAAATCATATTTTGCTCCCTACAAAATAATTATGCATGTAGTTTTAGTCTTTATTATTAAACTAATATGTACTTTGAATGATTATTTTGCAGATATATTTATAACGTTATAAAAAGTTTCTCGAAAAAAATAAAAATAAAATTTTGATTTATAAGTTGAAATTTTCATTATTTTTATCATTATCTTTTGAAATATAAAAAATTCATATTTAATTCTTCTCATTTTTAAAAATTATATAATTTGGTAAAGAAACATTTTATAGTAATTTGAACACGTATGAAAAAAATTATTCAAAATTTTAAAAGTTTAAGGATAATTAAATAGTTTTTAAATTTTCATAAAATAGTAAGGACTAAAACTTCATGTATAAATTTTTTGTAGGGACCAAAAAATATATATTTTTATAGGAACTAAAAATGAATATGAGATATTTATAGGGACCAAAAACATATTTAACCCTTAAATTAATTAACCAATTTTATAATTATATTGACCAACATTTTATATTTTACTAACCATCTTTATTTTACTACTAAAAATTATTTTTAATATTTGAACATTTATTAACCAATTTTTTCCTTTTCATTAACCAAATTTGTTTTACTATTAAAAATTATTTTTAAAATTATGGACGTTTATTAAACAACTTCATCACTTCATCAATCAATTTTTTCCTTTTCATTAACCAACTTTGTTTTACTATTAAAAATTATTTTTAAAATTCTGGATGTTTATTAATCAACTTCATTATTCCATTAATCAACTTTTTATATTTCAGTAAACAACTTTGTTTCCATACGTAAAGTTACTGTTCACGGAGACACTGTTCACATACTGTTCATCACACTACACTGTTCATAAATATATTTTTCTTAAAACACTATTCATATTATAATTACGGTGAATAGTGTATACGATATAAATATTTGGTGTCAAATATGAGTGTGGGAATAGCATTGTCGTTCTTTTAAACGATTACACTAACAATGTAGGACCTACACTTTCTCAAACAGACAAAAGAAAAATAGTGAAGAGAAAACAAATTAGTGTATGACCCACATTGTTTTAAGTTTTCTGAAACATAAAAAAAATAAAATGGACAAAGCACTTTTTTCGATTTTTTTTTGAAATAACACATATTTTCAAATAAAATACCAAAATAACTGAGTTTTCAAAAAAATTACCAAACTAGCTTAGTTTTAACATGCATGCACCATATGATATGGCGACAGCAATGAAAATGAAAATCAAATAAACTGATGCGCCATATCATATGGTGACACCATTCAAATGCCATAACTGATGTGCCATATCATATGGCAACACCATTAAAATGCCCTAATGTTTTCAGAGGAGGCGCCATATGATATAGCGCCTCAGTTCAATTCTTTTTTTAAGTCATATTTGATTTGTTTTTTTTTTTAATTTCTAATTAAAACAATTTTTTTAAAGGGTAGATCCGCCATATGATATGGCTACTACACTATTCCATTTTTCTATAAATAAGACTGCACACTCATTTGTTACTCCACAATAATTATCACCAATATCCCCAACTCTCCACAACAATTATCATCAATATTCTCAACTCAATCTAAAAGTATGTCTGCATTCTTAAATCAGCGTTCATCATCATCCTCAGAGGACGAGGGGGAACCGCTGCTAACATTTCCACTTATGAAAAGAAATGACCTAGTTTATTTTTCAGCAACAAAGCCTCCGATGAAGGTCATATCCTGGAACACGCAAACCTTGAAGCATTTGCATAGGGAACTGAACTGCTGGCTCAAAGGAGATATTGCTACAGGTGAAAAGATCAGGAAAATTGAGAGGCTAGTTGAGGAGTCAGGCCCAAATGGAGTTACTCGTGCTTGGAGAAAAGTGGAAAATGATGTTGGTGTCCTTATGATGATGTTAACACCAAAGAAAATTATCTTGATGGTTGTAATATCCTAGATAAGTTGATGCATTGAGTTGTTTTGTTTGGGTATGTTGTTGTTATTTTCAAATTGTTGAAAATGGTGAAGACTTTTGGTATTAGGTTATATTGTTGTTAATTGTTGTTGTTGAGATATTACGTTATGTTTGTTTAAGTTATGTCGTTGTTAATTGTAATCGCTTAGGTATGTTATCAATGGAATAAATTTTATTGTTCATATAAAGAGACAAGGTTATATTTAAAACTATGATCTTGTGCTTGATCCTACATTGGGATATTTTGTATGATTGTGTCCCGGTTACCGGCACGGACTACATAATCTGACCATTTTGTTTGTTGTATCCATCTTCATTCGAATACGCGTGCTATTAAGGCGACCCTTTTTCTTTCTTCGTATCAAATCATTATGTTAGACATTTCGCCTTTGTATGGAGCCCAATAGTCCACCTGAAAGCTAGTGTTGTAGATATTGCATAGACTAATAACTTGGTGAGCAACAAAAATATAGTTGGCTAGGTTTTGGCGAGCCTTCGAACATGCTGCTATAACATGGGAGCAAGGCATATGAAATGCCTGAAACTTTTCACAGTCACACTAACTCCTATCTAGTTCCACTCGGTAACATCCCCTAGGTCTCCCTTCATTGTGATCAATTGACTCTGCAATACTGAACCAACCTTTATTACGGTCAAAGACTGTGACCACATGTGTGCTGGCTTTGGCAGCTTTGTCCTTCATGAATTTCATTGAACTATTATTGAACAGCTACCCAGATTGTAAGACATAACCCCACTTTGTACATCTAGTATCAAAAAGTTCCCCGAGCCTAAAATATGTTGCCCTTACCAAAGCGATTATCGGTAGGTTTCAGATGCCATTGAATACAGAGTTCATTGATTCAACGAGGTTTGTTGTCATATGACCCCATCGCTAGCCATTGTCGTGTGCCCTTGTCAATTTCTCTAGTTGAATATTATCAATCCATCTTAATGCATTTGCATTTGTCGGTCTTATCTCGTCACGGTAGTGTTTGAAAGTAGGCTCTGTTAGTGCATACCCTGCGTTCATAACCTTCTTCCTTAGCATTTTGTCCTTGATCTCCCGCACGAAATTTTGAGCGATCTGTCTTATGCAATACACATGGGTTGAGGGAGGATCTTGCCAACCATTATCAAGATTCGTGTATGCACTCTTGATTGATGGGTGTCTATCACAAATCAAACATAAGTTAGGTTAGGGAGACACGTATAGTCAGAGATTTTTTAGGAAAAAACTTCAACCTCCAACAGTCTCCTCTTCAACTAGAGCGAAGGCGATTGGAAAAATGTTGTTGTTTCCATCCTGTGTCACGACCATGAGTAGCGTGCTCTTATATTTCCCGTACAACCATGTTCCATAAATTTGAATAATAGGTTTACAGTATGCAAAGTCTTTGATACATGGTTCAAACGCCCAGAAGAGTCTGTGGAAAATGCCATTTCCACTGACACAAGTCCCGTCTAGCGTATACGCCAACAATGTCTCCAAGATGGAAACAGTCCCTGAAGCATATCATTTAAGTGCCACCAAGTATTTTAGAAGTTATTTGTAAGACTCCTTCCAATTTTCGAACATTGTTTCAACCGCCTTAGTCCTAGCTAATCATGCTTTCCTGTACAAAGGAGTATAGTTGTATCTTTGAACCATATGCGAGATTATGGTACTCACCTTTAAAGAAGGATTGTCTCTAATGACTGACATAATTTCATTGCATATTAACTGAGAGATGAGCTTTGATAACACGAAATCGTATATATATTTTGATGCATAATTCAACTAAAGTTTAACGTTTTCGATCCGATTTCGGGTTATTTCCGTGTTATTTGTCTGATGTTTTACAGGTATTCAACGATCACGTCTAAACAAGGCAATATGAAGAAAAGAAGCAATCTCAAATGAAATATGGACGAAAAAAGAGTGAAAACATCATGAAAAGCGCAGAAGGCTGTTTTTGCTGATGTGACGACTGTCACAGCTCCATGACGAGCGTCACACGGGTGACGACCGTCACACCTTGTGACGACCGTCATGCAGGCAAAAACGCCCCACTTCAATTTCACGTAACAGAAGCAGTTCCAATTCCCAAAGAGTGGACCACTACTCCCTGATTTATCTGCCTCAAAGTCCACCATCTTCAATGATAACCGTTAGAATTCCACTTCTATAAAAGGGAAGAAGGGGACCTTAGAAAAGGGAGCCGCATTCATACAACGAAGTGCTGCCAAATTTATTTCCAGAGCATACTTTCCAGTTTAATATTCTTATTTGTTTCTCTTTACTTTTTCTGCATTCCTTTCATTCTTCTGTAATTTCTATTTTTATTGTACGATCAAATTGGCATAAAGACCAGAATCCTGCCAACATCTGTGGAGGATCTGCCCAAAGGCCAATTGGAATATTTACAGGTTTCTCATTTCAATCGTATTTCCAGTTTTATTATAATGCAAATTGTTATTTATTGTTTTTGTTTATGTTTTATCTTTCCCAAATCCATGTCTAGCTAAACTTGAGTAATCAATATGTGGTAATAATTCGAATGGGATTTGATAACAACTGGTTGAAAAACTTTCTTTTCAAAAGTAATTTATGGTCTGAGTGTTTAAAATTAGTTTACTGAATAAACTTCGTCGCGAAAGCGAGAACTTATTTAAAAGTAGTTTTGCCACGAAAGTGGGAAATTAATTAAGATACAAACCAACAAGCGAAAGTTGCGGTAAGGTCAGATAGTAAACACTAGTCATTCATTTTAATAACAACGAAAGCACTTTAAAATGAATTAGAACTTAGAGATTTCCAAAAAATAATTTTAACCCCGAATGGGATACGAAAGTGTACGTTTGGCCCTTAGAATTATGATTAGCGTCAATAACCATCGTGAGGCGAGAGTCTTCAAATCACCATTTTCTGCTTAAATAAACTTTGAAAATTATTTCATACACCGGTAACTTGTCAAATCCCTGAAGAACACAATTACTGCATATCGATTCAATCATTTATAATCTAAGTAGCATTCTTAGTTCCCTTTTAGTGACAATCTTATTCCCTTAAACATATTCTACCTAGCTAAACATAGTAACTCCCGAGAACACTAGTTTGATTACGAGTCCCTGTGGGATCGATATCTATTACTACTACGCGATAGACTGTGCACTTGCAGTTAAGTTGTATTAGACATAGAAAGTCGCAATCAAGTTTTTGGCGCCGTTGCCGGGGACCCGTTTAGTCAATAGTGTAACCTTCTGTTACGCCGTATAGACTAGGTTAACAATTTTCGTTTTTCCTTTACTAGTTCTGTCGATTGTATGCCAAGTAATCGCCCGCAAGGCGATATCGTAAAACCTTCAGTCGCAGAACTAGAGTGCTTCTTACATTTAAGAAGTCGAATCATTGAGTACCAACTCAAACAACTCAAACATAACATTCCCGAACCTCTCACTCCCATTCCCAAATCCGAAGAAGAACCAACGATGGCTGAAGGACCTCCAAACAAACCGCTGAAGGCATACACTACACCCTCTCAGATGGAGCCTAGAAGTAGCATTGCTGCCCCAGCTATTACCCGAAATGATTTTGAGCTGAAACCATCATTGATGTCAGCTGTACAACAAAACCAATTCTCAGGAAACACAACTGAGGATCCGAACGAACATCTAACGAAGTTCGTACAATACGCAGACACAGTGAAAGCAAATGGAGTAACTCCAGATGCGATAAGACTTCGTCTTTTCCCATTCTCTCTTAGAGACAGAGCGTGGACATGGTTACAATCTTTACCATCCAACTCCGTTACGACGTGGGAACAATTGAAAAACGTCTTCTTAGCGAGATATTTTCCGCCAAGCAAAACTGCCATGCTTAGAGCTCAAATCAACGGATTTCGACAGAAAGATACTGAATCTCTTTACGAAGCATGGGAACGATTCAAAGATATGATGAGAACATGTCCTCACCACGGTCTAGAAGACTGGGTGACAATCCATACTTTCTATAATGGGCTTCTATACAATACTAGATTGACAATAGACGCTGCCGCAGGCGGTGCACTTATGGATAAGCCATACGATGAAGCCTATCAATTAATCGAAAACATGTCACAAAACCATTGCCAATGGGGAGGTGAACGCACTCCAACAGAGAAAACCACAGCGAAAGGTGGGATGTACGAGATCAGCAGCCTTGAAAAGTTCAACGCTAAAGTAGATGCTCTACCACAGAAGATTGATAGTCTGACCGTTAACCCCACTGCGACCGTCGCTGCTGTAACTCCAAATTGCGAGTTATGCGGAAGCACCACTCATAATGCACCCGAATGCCCATTGCTAGCCGGAATCCCACCAGACCAGGTAAATTATGCTCAAGGAAATCCCTACGCAAATACCTATAACCCAGGTTGGCGAAATCATCCAAACTTTTCTTACAAAAGCGAAAATGCATTGCAAATGCCTACTGCTCCACCAGGATATCAGAAATCAGCTGCCGCTCAGAATGCACCTAGGAAATCAAACCTCGAGTTGATGATGGAAAAATTCATAGCTACTCAAGCTCAAACAAACAAAGAATTCCTGAATCAAAACATACACACTAGCGAGCAAATTAAACAGTTGACCGGAAAAGTAGACGCTTTAGCCACCCACAACAAAATGCTAGAAACACAGATATCACAAGTGGCTCAACAGCAAGCCTCTGCTGCCGCACCTGCTGGCACATTTCCTGGACAACCCGAACAGAATCCAAAGGGCCAAGCAAATGCTGTAATACTAAGAAGTGGAAAAGAATTGGACGAACCGATCGATCCGAGGACCGAAAACTCAACCATGCAACAAAAACCAACTGAACAAGCAGAAAAGGAATGCGAGTTAGAGAAGAAGGAAGACAACGAGAAGGAAGATACCGCAAGTGAAAAAACTCAAGCACCTCCAGCGCCATATAAACCACCTATCCCTTATCCTCAAAGATTAATAAACTCCAAAACTTCAGGACAGTTTAAGAAATTTGTAGAGCTCCTTAAACAGCTGAATATTACTATTCCTTTTACAGAAGCGATAACTCAAATGCCGTCATACGCTAAATTTCTCAAAGAAATCCTGTCGAATAAGAGAAAGATCGAGGATAACGAAACAGTTACACTTACTGCAGAGTGTAGCGCCATTATTCAAAACCGCATGCCTCCTAAATTAAAAGACCCAGGTAGTTTCTCCATACCCTGCGTCATTGGAAAGTTTGTGATAGACAAAGCTCTATGCGATTTAGGAGCCAGTATCAGTGTTATGCCTTTATCTATATGCAAAAAGCTGAATATGGGAGACCTCAGACCAACCAAAATGTCCGCACAATTAGCTGACTGATCAGTAAAATACCCCGTTGGAATACTGGAAAACGTACCAGTACGCATAGGACAATTCTACATTCCAACCGACTTCATAATCATGGACATCAAGGAGGACACTGTTACCCCAATTATCCTAGGAAGACCATTCCTAGCTACAGCCAGGGCGATTATAGACGTGAAGAAAGGAAGGCTAACATTCGAAGTAGGAGAAGAAAAGATAGAGTTCATTCTCACCAAGTTCTTACAAGCACCAGCCATAGACGATACCTGCTATTTAGTAGACAAAATTGACGAATGCATAAGAGAACTTGAAAATGAAGAGACCACGTATTCAGAAATAATAAAGATTCAAATACCCGATATTTCTGAAGACGATGATTGGCGTAAACCGTATAAAGACGATAGCCTAAGCGAAAGCTTAGCGCTGACCCCAAACCATATGCCAGGACCGAAGAACCCATCTTTAGAACTTAAAACACTACCCAAAAACCTTAGATATGAATTTCTAGACGATGAACTAAAAAGACCAGTGATAGTCAACGCCGACTTAGGACAACCAGAAACCGAAAAGCTATTAGAAGTCCTAAAGAAGTACCCCACCGCGTTAGGCTATAACATAAGTGATCTAAAAGGTATAAGCCCTTCGATCTGTATGCATCGAATTACAATAGAGGAAGACTCTAAAACCTCTCGAGAGCATCAGAGGAGACTGAACCTCATCCTGAGCACTGTAGTCAGAGATGAAGTAAAGAAATTGCTAGATGCAGGAATCATCTATCCGATCTCCGATAGTGAATGGGTCAGTCCAGTTCATGTTGTACCGAAGAAAGGAGGAGTCACAGTAATTAAAAACGAAAAAGGCGAATCAATAACAAAAAGAGTCGTGACTGGAAGCAGGATGTGCATTGATTATAGAAAGCTTAACAAGGTTACACGCAAAGATCACTTCCCGTTACCCTTCATAGACCAAATGTTGGAAAGATTAGCCAAACATTCATACTTCTGCTATCTAGATGGTTACTCAGGATTTTTCCAAATTCCCATCCATCCTGATGACCAAGAAAAGACTACATTCACCTGTCCTTATGGTACTTTTGCTTACCGCCGAATGCCGTTCGGACTCTGTAATGCTCCAGCAACCTTCCAAAGATGCATGATGGCAATATTTGCAGATTTCATAGACAACATCATGGAAGTATTTATGGACGATTTCTCGGTATGTGGACAAAGTTTCGAAGGATGCCTACAAAACTTAGAAATGGTATTAGAACGTTGTGTAAAAGTGAACCTCGTCCTAAATTGGGAAAAATGCCATTTTATGGTCCGACAAGGAATAGTTCTAGGACATGTCATATCAGATAAAGGAATTGAGGTAGACAAAGCTAAAATAGAGATTATAAAAGATCTCCAACCTCCAAAATCCGTACGAGAAATACAGAGTTTTCTAGGACATGCCGGTTTCTACAGAAGATTTATAAAAGATTTTTCGAAAATCACAAAACCTCTGACCGGCCTGTTGATGAAAGATGTTGAGTTCGTCTTCGACGACGACTGTTTAAAAGCATTCGAAACATTAAAATCAGCCCTTATCACCGCACCAATCATGCAACCACCCGATTGGCGACTACCGTTCGAAATCATGTGCGATGCGAGTGATTATGCTGTAGGCGCAGTTCTAGGACAAAGGAAGGAAAAGAAACTCCATGCCATCTACTATGCCAGTAGAACCTTAGATCCTGCCCAAATGAACTACGTTACCACAGAAAAGGAACTTCTAGCAGTTATATTTGCGCTTGACAAATTCCGTTCTTACTTAGTAGGAGCAAAAATTATCATATACACAGACCACGCTGCCATAAGGTACCTAATAAGCAAAAAGGATGCCAAACCAAGACTATTGAGATGGATCCTGTTATTACAAGAGTTTGACTTAGAAATCAAAGATAAGAAAGGAACCGAGAACGTTGTTGCAGATCACTTATCCCGAATAGAAGGCATCAAACATGAACCAGTACCGATAAATGACGATTTCCCGTACGAACGTCTGATAGCCAAATTAGAAAGTGACACACCCAATTCAATCTCGGAAGATCCAGAATTCAAAAAAGTCGTAGAAGCCGTCTATGCCCAAGTCACATTACCTTGGTATGCTGACATTGTTAATTACCTCGCTGCGGGCGTGCTTCCACCGGATCTCACTTATCAGCAAAAGAAGAAATTCTTCCACGATCTGAAACACTATTATTGGGACGAACCTCTACTCTTCAAGAGAGGGGCCGACAACATATACCGTCGCTGTGTCCCAGAGGAAGAAATAGAAAATATCATTTCCCAATTCCATTCAGCACCATACGGTGGTCATGCTAGTACATCCAAGACGTGCGCTAAGATTCTTCAAGCCGGCTTATTCTGGCTTAACCTCTGGAAAGACGTTCACATCGCTGTGCAAAAGTGCGATCGATGCCAACAAACTGGCAACATCTCACGACGCGATGAAATGCCTCAGAAAGGAATCTTAGAGGTAGAAATCTTTGACGTCTGGGGAATAGATTTCATGGGACCATTCCCACCTTCTTTTGGTAACAACTACATACTCGTCGCTGTAGACTACGTGTCTAAATGGATAGAAGCCATTGCTGCTCCAACAAACAACGCACGAGTAGTAATCAAACTCTTCAAAAACACAATCTTTCCTAGATTCGGTGTACCCAGACTCGTCATTAGTGACGGCGGATCTCACTTCATATCGCGAATATTCGATAAACTTCTCTCTAAATATGGAGTCCGACACCGAGTAGCTACACCTTATCATCCGCAAACTAGCGGACAAGTAGTAGTCTCAAACAGAGAAATAAAACAGATATTGGAAAAGACTGTCGCTACCTCAAGGAAAGATTGGTCGTCAAAGCTACAAGAAGCTTTATGGGCTTATAGGACCGCTTTTAAGACACCAATAGGTACTACACCCTACAAATTAGTTTACGGTAAATCCTGCCATCTCCCTGTAGAATTAGAGCATAAGGCCTTCTGGGCCATTAAGACACTCAATTTCAACTACACCGAGGCAGGAGAAAAGTGAATCTTGAACTTACACGAGTTGGAAGAACTTCGATTAGACGCTTATGAAAATGCCCATATCTACAAAGAACGAACTAAAAAGTGGCATGATAAACGTTCAGTCAGGAAACAATTCAGTGTGGGAGACATCGTATTGCTATTTAATTCAAGATTAAAACTCTTCCCAGGTAAACTAAAATCTAGGTGGTCTGGACCTTATGAAGTGACTAAAGTACTTCAGAGTGGAGCTGTTGAAATTACCGATAATATGAATGCACCGTTTATCGTAAACGGGCAACGTCTAAAACATTATAATAAGAACGACAACAGTCCTCAAGTCAGCAGTATAACATTGCTTGAGCTTCCAGCTCAAACACCCGAATAGCTTCTCACCAAGCTATCGTCAGGCTTTAGACGTTAAAAACAGCGCTTACTGGGAGGAAACCCAATTTCCCTCGTTATTGTATTTCATTTTTCTTTAAAATTTTACTTTGAAAATCCAACAAAAATTCTAAACTTATAATTACTACTACTTTCTACTTTCGTTTGTTTTCATATTTTTTATTTTTATTTTTATTTTATTTTTCTCTTTTGTCTTTTGTTTCTACCGCTTTTCGTTTTTAAAAATCCTGACTTCAAACTCCTATTTTAAACTTTTCAGGATTTTTAAAGTCTTCAAAACATTCCTTCTGTTTTCTCCGAATTACCTGCGAGTATGGCTGAGTACGACTTCACAAAGGTTCACTTTCGAGGACTAGCTCAAAAGGCAAGATTTGCAGCACTAACCGAAAGAGAATTCGCCTTAACGCTGTATTATGATAAGGCTACCATGGATAAACTAGGAATCATAGATAGCATTCAATACCTGTTCAATCAACTAGGTTGGGAGAACACTGCTCTGAAAACACGTTTTGCTACCTATAAGGATCTTACCTATGAATTCCTTAGTTCTTTCAGATACATACCCAACTATGGTTTTGGATCCAACACAGAGCTGATTACCTTCCGAATGTTTGGAATGGACCAAACCCATATCCGGATGTCACTAGCTAACCTCCTAGGATTTCCTAGCAGACCGCATGTGTTCATCAGTGCAGAAGATAACGATATTGATTTTCAACTCGATCAATTTTGGGGTAGAATCACAGGCGACTATCACCCTGAACCAGACAGAATGTATAATGATGATATTCATAACCCAGCTTTCAGATACTTCCATAAGATACTAGCTCACACCTTGTTTGGGAAAGAAGAAAATATTACTACAGTATCTAAAGAGGAGTTATTCATCATGTTCTGTGCTTCTCAGGGACGTACAGTAAATGCAGTGCCTTTCATGATGAGATCTTTCAAACGCCTCACGCAGGAACCACAGACACCTATTCTTATAGGAGGCCTCGTGACAATGATTGCCCACGAGCTTGGCCTTAGATTCCACTTAAATGCAAGCACTCGTTTTGGCACCATCCGACCCATGAATATATAATTCTACTTTAACAGGCGCATTTTAGGAACTATGGGACCTGGACCGTATGAGTACCTCATTAATGAAAAACCAGTATAGCTATTCACACTGCCTGATCATCTGATGACAAGTATCCACAACAAGGACAACTGGATCTATGAATTGGATGAGCCTATGGGACCTCCTTCACCACAGTCAACACCACAAAACTATATGTATGACAGTGACCATATCTCTGAGGCACACGACTATATGTACTATGAGGATGCTGTATCCGAAGCTGAAGTAGACCCTATGACTCCTCCGCACTACAACACCTATCCTGAGCCTATCCCTGAGGAGACCACCGACAAAATGGATACCGTTCTACTCCGATTGGACAACGTTGATGCAGCTCTGACTACTGTAAAAGCTGACATCGCAGGCATACACAGCGAACTGGTAGGCTTCATGGATTTAGTCTGCGACCAACTCGACTACTACGCACGGAAATTCGATGAGTTGAAGACACGAAAAGACTAGATACTACTTTTTAGCAGTAGATTCAGTTTAGTTTGGTTTAGTTTAGTTTCGTTTAATCATTTGAAATTTTCGCATTGTTAATTTCTTTATGTACTACACACAATCATTTCAATTTCATGTTATTTCAATTATAGTCTTTATTCAATTATTCTGTTTTTATGTTACTCTTTGTTTGTCGGCTGCTATAACACATTGCCATATCAATACTAAGCCTAAAAGTCACTGCAAGAACGCCCTCAGAGCAAAATTCTGCGTTCTGCAGATTTTGCTGCTGTGACGACCGTCACAAGACCCTGACGAGCGTCACGCGGGTGACGATCGTCACACATACGTGACGACCGTCACGAACCCAAAAACTGCTATCTGATATAACAGGGTTGCGTTTTCTCTCCCACTACCCCCATTTCAACTTCCAATCATCTGAACTCTTACCCCACTACAAATTTTCGTTCTCCCCACATTGCACCATATATTTCAACTCCAATCTTAACTTCCAACCACACTTCTGTCAATTCTTCCCACTTTGCAGAAAAACCCCAATCCTTAGAACCTTCTCAATCTTCCAACAATGGCGAGAAATGCAGAAACCCCGGATATCAGTAACATTGTCTTCAGCGAAGGTGACTTAGGCGAAAGACAGCGGGCAAACTACATCGCATTCCATCAAAGGTCGCTCCAGCCGACTCATTACCCACACATTTTGTCGCTTACGAAGCTCGGAATCCTTGAAGGCGTAACTTGGATGCTTCAAAGAGCAGGCATCTGGAATCTCTGCACCAATCCACTGCCAACATACGAATAACTCACTCTCGAGTTCTTGAGTTCATTTACTTACGTCACATCCAGCGGCGACCTTAGCCAGCACTCAGGTGCCGCATGCTTCCGGATGTTCGGCACAAACTACCAGGTGAACCAGAACCAGATCGCCACAATCTTACAGCTACCTCGAGGTGACAATGCTCACCGCCGCCTCACCGATCAGTTCCAGCACGAAGCTTTCGCACTGCGGTACCAGTTGACCGACATCAATGCCGATGGTTGGGACTCTCTGCACGCCACGCATATCCATAACCCAACCATCCGGTACTTTCACAGAGCATTGAGCAACACAATCTTCACCAGGGACAGCAACCACAAGGTGAACTCGAAAGAGCTCTTCTTCCTCCATTGCGTCTTCAACAACGAGCCTGTCAACGTCGCTCTGTTCCTGCTGGCTCACATTCAGGCCAACTGCAACCGTGGCTCGAAGCCATTTTACTTTGGCGGGATTGTCACTGCCATCGCACTTGGGCTGAACTTAGGTGACCGCCTCCAGCACCTTCATTCCATCCCCTCGGTGTTCCTTGACACCGACCACTGCAGAGCCTCCCACCTTATCCGCTCCAGAGCTGACGGCAAGTACCATCCGGTAGTGCGTGGCAAGACCGTCCGAAGCATCATCCTTCCATCCCGCACCCGGACACACCCAGAGGATCGTACCAACTGGTTATTTGACCTCACTGCCCCTCCTGCTGCCGCTGTTCCTACTCAGGACCACACCCAAGGTTCTGACGATGAAATCCAAGCTGAGTTGGACAGGTCCGAGCAACCGGAGGCATCGCAGCCTCCTCCTCCCGAAGGTACATCCTCTCGCTGCCGCCGCCATCATCTAGTGCCCGACTACACAGAAGAGGACCTCCTCCGCTCTCTCGACCAGCAGGCCCAGATACTCGCTATGCTGCAGCAGCAGAATCAGCGAGCAGACCAGTTCAAAGCTTGGCACCGGACTCAAATGCAACAACTTCAAACCGGCCAAGCTACCATTACTGAGAACCTGGCGAATCTGACTTTGCAGGTCGAAGGACTCCGGGACACCGTCTACCACACAGGAGCCATGAGTTATGAGGACCGAGTAGCCCTTGCCAGAGCCAGAGGACGCCAGCATGGACGTGACCGAGGCAGCGGACGTGATTAGTCATCCATCTTTCCTTATTTGTTTACTATATTTCCAGTTTATTTGTACTTTCATTTCAGTTGTATCTCCCTCTCGCATGCTTCAAAATTAGTGGGGACACTGATTGAGATAGTGTGGGAGCAGAGCCTTTATTTCCATTCCACTGTTATTTCCATTCCACTGTACTTTGAATTTCGTAATTTCTATTTAAACATTTTCTATTTTTAGCAAATAAAGCTCGTTTATATATACTGTTTCCGTTTCGCAAACACCCCCACATTATTCAACGTATACAAAAAATTTCGTTCGTTCCTCAAAAGCAAAAGCATCACGAGAATGCACCAGAGTTCAAAACAAGTTTTGAAACTCCGAGGAAACGACAGTTCTAACAAAACCAGTACCGTCCTGACACCTTAGATCTCCGGTTTATGCGAGTCGGTTTCACTACCTACGTGTACCAAAGTCTCAAGTGTCTACACAAACTCATCCCCAAGTAGTTTATACTAGCAGTCAGCACCATCCTAAAACACTTCTAAGCAAGCGACCGATGCAGATAAGTGTATGATCTCCAAAAAGATGAAAAATCATGAAAAGAGAGCTAAATAGCCCAAAAATATAAGACACGTTTCCTTCTAAGTTAGGTGCTCCTCACCCGAGCATTTAGCCCAACGGCACGAAAACTCATTGAAAAATCAATGACATAAGCTTATGATCAATGAAGAAGATCAAAAATAGATATGAGATCATATTCACTAACAGGTCGACTTGCCATGAAAGTGTACGGACAACGGGCTTAATGTGATTGCGCTAGAACAAACAGGGTGAACTTGCCGCGAGAACCTTGACACCAAGCTACAGTAGCAGGACTGGGACCGATTTGCATAAAAAGGAGACCTCCGAAGACTTGTAGTCCAGTGTCGTCATGATACTCGTCTTGTTCCTACCAAGAATCCCGGTTTTTCCCAACTCTGCGAACGAAGAAGCTGCCTCGTGCTTGCCAACCTTTTCATGTTTTACTTAAGGACAAGCAAAGATTCAAGCTTAGGGGAGTTTGATAACACGAAATCGTATATATATTTTGATGCATAATTCAACTAAAGTTTAACCGTTTTCGATCCGATTTCGGGTTATTTCCGTGTTATTTGTCTGATGTTTTGCAGGTATTCAACGATCACGTCTAAACAAGGCAACATGAAGAAAAGAAGCAATCTCAGATGAAATATGGACGAAAAAAAGTGAAAACATCATGAAAAGCGCAGAAGGCTGTTTTTGCTGATGTGACGACCGTCACAGCTCCATGACGAGCGTCACACGGGTGACGACCGTCACACCTTGTGACGACCGTCATGCAGGCAAAAACGCCCCACTTCAATTTCACGTAACAGAAGCAGTTCCAATTCCCAAAGAGTGGACCACTACTCCCTGATTTATCTGCCTCAAAGTCCACCATCTTCAATGATAACCGTTAGAATTCCACTTCTATAAAAGGGAAGAAGGGGACCTCAGAAAAGGGAGCCGCATTCATACAACGAAGTGCTGCCAAATTTATTTCCAGAGCATACTTTCCAGTTTAATATTCTTATTTGTTTCTCTTTACTTTTTCTGCATTCCTTTCATTCTTCTGTAATTTCTACTTTTATTGTACGATCAAATTGGCATAAAGACCAGAATCCTGCCAACATCTGTGGAGGATCTGCCCAAAGGCCAATTGGAATATTTACAGGTTTCTCATTTCAATCGTATTTCCAGTTTTATTATAATGCAAATTGTTATTTATTGTTTTTGTTTATGTTTTATCTTTCCCAAATCCATGTCTAGCTAAACTTGAGTAATCGATATGTGGTAATAATTCGAATGGGATTTGATAACAACTGGTTGAAAAACTTTCTTTTCAAAAGTAATTTATGGTCTGAGTGTTTAAAATTAATTTACTGAATAAACTTCGTCGCGAAAGCGAGAACTTATTTAAAAGTAGTTTTGCCACGAAAGTGGGAAATTAATTAAGATACGAACCAACAAGCGAAAGCTGCGGTAAGGTAAGATAGTAAACACTAGTCATTCATTTTAATAACAGCGCAAGCACTTTAAAATGAATTAGAACTTAGAGATTTCCAAAAAATAATTTTAACCCCGAATGGGATACGAAAATGTACGTTTGGCCCTTAGAATTATGATTAGCGTCAATAACCATCGTGAGGAGAGAGTCTTCAAATCACCATTTTCTGCTTAAATAAACTTTGAAAATTATTTCATACACCGGTAACTTGTCAAATCCCTGAAGAACACAATTACTGCATATCGATTCAATCATTTATAATCTAAGTAGCATTCTTAGTTCCCTTTTAGTGACAATCTTATTCCCTTAAACATATTCTACCTAGCTAAACATAGTAACTCCCGAGAACACTAGTTTGATTACGAGTCCCTGTGGGATCGATATCTATTATTACTACGCGATAGATTGTGCACTTGCAGTTAGGTTGTATTAGACATAGAAAGTCGCGATCAAGCTTACGATGATCATGCATTAGATTCGTGATTATACAAGTGTGTTCTGGACCCATTGACCCTATCTTCCATGAATCACTTCTCTTCCAGAAAGATGTTGTTAATCGAAACAGGCACACCTTGTTACGGCAATAGATCTTATACAGAGTTGGATTCGTTTGATCGACTCTATAATCTGCCGATAAATCCATGCGATATTGCTTTATAGCTCGGACACAATCTTCTTTTGTACGAAAATTGTCTCCCTCTTTTAATACTCCTTCTGTTTGCATGTATGGATTGTAAAAAATATATGTTGATGATGCATCCTCACCTAAGTTAAGACTTCTCACATGCCTACACTAATAGTCTTGCAAGACTACACTTCCAAGACTACACAAAGTCTTGCCAACTACACTTACAAGACATTAAAGTCTTAAAGTAGTGAAAAACAAAACCATTTTCTTGCATGCCTCATGTAATTCTTTGCATGATAAGACTACACTCCATGAATTAATGGCTTCACATGCAATGCCTGCAAGATTTTTTGCATGACAAGACTACACTCCATGAATTAATGGCTTCACATACAATGACCAAGAATCTTATAAGAAAACACTTACACGATTCCTTACACAAAGTTTATCACATTTCACCATGCATTTTCATGTGACTCCTCTCATCATATTTCACCATTATAAATAAATGTTCATCACATTACAAACTCTTCTCGTCCATTACAAACTATTCTAATCCATTGCAAACTCTTTTCATCCATTACAAACTTTACTCATCAAACTTTTAGCAAGCAAGCCAATAACTTCATCACAACCTACCTTTATACCAATTACTAAAAAATGTATCTACTCACGATAGGCAAGGATCACAGAGGAACAATTGAGAACATCGTAGAGTTCGTAAGTGTTTTATTTTATTTGTTTTGTCTTCCCTTACTTAGTTGTATTTTTACTTTAAAACTAAGGGTAGTTATATTCTTTGTCAGGATGTATCAAGGTTTCATTGTCGTGGGCATGACTATATACCACACGACTCATTCATAGAAGGATACCTACATTCATGTGGCTTTGGTGATTTGATAAAAATCAAATCGTACTCACTTGACCCTAAATTTATTCTAGCTTTGCTAGAACGTTGGAGACCAGAGACCCACACATTTCATCTTCCTTTCGGTGAATGAATTGTCACACTACAAGATGTCTATATGTTAATTGGCTTACACATCGACGGTAACCCCGTCAATGGCAAAGTTGGTGTTAATAACCAACTTTGTTAAGATTTGTTGGGTGCTGTTGCACCCCAAAATTTGCCCAACTTTTCTTCACCTAGCTTGTGTTTCATTTCATTCACATTAGCATTATCATTTGCATTTCATTGACATGTGTGCAGAAGATCAAGAGGTATGATTACCAATCAAGGGCTACAATACTATGAAGCTAGCTAAGAAGGTTATTCAAATGCTTAAGGGTTAATATCCTTGTCAGAGAAGTTAAAAGATCCTCAGAAAGAGTGGTTGAAACCAAGTGTGTGTGTCTCCTAACTTGAGAGTTGTGAAAAGCCATCAGATGATTCTGAAGGCATGAAGTTAGACTTGAGGTCTTGAGAGAGCTCATTTGAAGTTTTGAAGATCACTTTGAGGCCTAGACAGGTCATTGTGCAAGATTAAGAAGGCTCGGCCATGAGTGGTGCAGCTAGGGTTTGACTAGGTCAACCCTAAGTCAACTGATGATTTGAAGAAGGTTGAGACCTAATTCAAGGGTCATGAGACCATGGATTGATGCATTGAGATGTTCTAAGGATGATTCCAAGGTCAACTCATCATGATTGAAGAGATTGAGAAGTTTCAAGCTAGGGTTTCTAAGGCTTGACAGTGTAAAATCCCCTAGTTTGACCCCTATCTTCAAGGCAGTTTAGCTCAAGATGTGATTGTCATCTCATCTTGCCCCCAACATGATTGTTGTAGGGCATGGTCTTAGCTTTAATTTGAGTGCTAGAAGTCCCTGATAGGATTTGTAGATCTCAAGTTATGACTTTGACAAGTTACAGGTCATCTGAGGTATGTGAATTTGGAGCTTGAAAGTTGTCCAACTTGCATGGAACTTTTACCCTAGAAGGATGATTCCTATTAACTTTTGGTCAACATGAATGTTGTTCCTTATCCTCTTATATTTCTAGAGAGTACTAGAAGTCCTTGATAGTATTTGTAGAACTCAAGTTATGGCTTTGACAAGTCAAGGGCATTTTGGTCATTTAGAGATTATAGGTCATTTCAAGCATAAAGCCATAACTCCTATTTCCAAGCTTCAAATGGGAAAATGTCCAACATCAAACTTGTTCAAAATGATGTTTTAAGGCTAACCAAAAGGTCATGAGAGGTTGGAATTGCTTGTAGCTCAAAATCACAAAAATGGTTTAAAATAAGGATGATTTTCAAGTGAACCAAAGATGGAAATTGGTATTTTTGATCTACATGTCCAAACCAAGGCATGTAATATGTCATTTTGATTCTAAAAAACATTTTAAGAACATTGGTTTTTCCACAATTTTGACTTGAGGTTTAATTTGTGGACTTGCTTTGAAAAGTAGTTACTTACATCATAAGTAACATTTGTCAAACCAAAATTCAAGGCATGACCAAGGCTTCTTTCAATCCAAACACATTCAAAATATCATTATGGGAGAAATTGGAAGAGAATGAGGGTGACTACAAGCTTCTAACAGAATTGGTATGACCATGGCATGAGATTGAAATTTCCATGACATGAGAAATTGAATTTCTCATTAGAAGGATCTAGAGCTTTCTAGATCATCCATACATGGCCTATATATGATGTAGAAGTGGTTCAGATTAAAGGTTGGTGATGATTGAGAGAGGAGAGTGAGATTGCACATTGAAACTTCCCATTGCAACTCAAAATCGGTTACAAGGTTTGAAGCCATTTCAATCCAAGATTTCAATCTCAGAAGCTTGCTCTAGCATTGGTGGATGAGTCCAGATGGAGAATTGAGCAAGATTGGTGGAGAATCGTGTGAGAGCCATTGAAGTTTTTCATCTGCACCTCAGAATCAAATCCAAGAATTGAAGCCATTTCAATCAAGTTTGTTGCATACAGAAGCTTGATTGTGCTTCATTGAAGGAATCTGCAAGCTCTTGAAGGTTGATTTGAAGATTCAACCCCTCTGTTTGCTCGAGTTTACCAGGTATGCAGTTCTTATCCCATGGCTTGTTTTAGGAAGAATCAAGAGGAATTAGGATGTTAGATGCATTATGGATTGATGTAGGAAGGTTTATGGATCATCAATTTGAGAATTAGTGACCAATTAAGGTTGTTACCATTTTCGGTTGGGATGGTGTTCTTGCGAATCTTGAGGTTTTAGGTTGAATTAATGGCATGATTGAGTTCCTGGGGAAATTTGGGGCAAGTTTCATCAAGGAATCGTGGCCTATGATGGATTCTATGGCAAGTTAAGGTTGTGAGATGATGACCGGAGAACGTCACCGGCGGTGACTTTGGCGCGCAGGTGACCTGAGTTTCAGGGATTCAAAAGGAAGAAGATGACTTGATAGCCATCAGATCATAGTTGGACTTTGACTGGGGACCCCATCCAACGGCCACGCGTGCATGAAATTTGTGAAGAGTTCTGAACTATAATGGAACGCAGCGTTTCATTAATCAGTTGTGGTTTTGGGCTTAAGTCATAGATGCTAACCATAACCCCCTTATGGCCCAATTGCTAAAATGAACTAGATTGCCTTGCTATCTGCACCACGCGTGTGTTTATTTTCCTTGGATTTTCTTTTATTTTTCATTTTATTCATGGTTAGTGATTAATTCATAAAAAATGGAAAAATGATGCAATTAATCCCATTCTTTTTGCATTGGATTCATGATAGAATCTAGTATTTTTTAGATAAAAAATATTATTATTTCATGCATTTTATGATTTTATGGGAATTTTTACATTTTAATTGATATTAAAATAATCATGTTTGATGTTTGATTTTGTTGAATTTGGTTTGATCATGTGATGATGATTTTGGCCTTGATTTTTTGTGAGTAGTTAGCATAGATATGTATGCTCCCCATAGATTTTTCTCACATTTTTGTGATGAATGTAAGTGGTATTTTTAGGTTGAAACTTTAAGGGCTCCATTTTTAGAGTTTATGGTTGATACCTTGTGGTTTAGATTTTATTTTTAGAACTTGGTGGATGATTCAACCTCTGATTTTTGTATGGTAGATTCATGATTGAATTAGGGTCCCTTAGGAATTTTTGTAGGAATTTTCAAGGTGGTTTTCTATTTTTGTTTGATTTTAATTTAAGTGCTAGTTTTAGATGATTCTGAGGCACTAATTCAACTAGATTGACTTCTTTAGTTCCCTTAGATTAGGGTTTTGCTTTGCTTGTTCTTGGATGAGGATGAAGACAAGTTGAATATGAATTGGATTGCTTGAAGAGGCTTGGATGTGAGGATCTTCCCTTCTTTTGGTGTAGTGTTGATTAGGTGTTAAGATTAGGGTTTGTAGGCAGAGCTTCTAGATAGATTCTCTTCCTTCATAAACATGGATGATGTTGATCACTTCCATTCTTACCTATGATGTAAGGTCCCCTTGTAAAGGCCTCATCCCTCCTTTGGAAGGATGTGTGGCTCTTTGCAAGTTGGTAGAACCTTTGAGGGTCCCTTTCTCTGATGACAAGATGCTTAGTGGTGACCTTTGGTCTTCACTCTGCTGTCAGTCATCCAAACTTTACTCTTGATAGATGAATCTTTCTCCCTTGTTAGAGGATGGAATTCCTTTCTTGAAGAGATTGAAGGATGGAGTTGATAATTCCTTGTGTTTGAAGATAACCTTTTGAAGCTGAAGCTTGTAGATGAAGAAGAACAAGTTGATACTGGTAAAGAGGAGAGAGCTGAAGCTTGAAGACCAAGTTGACACTTGTGAAGAAGATCCAATTGAGATTGAGTGAAGAGCTGAGGCTTGAGGAATAAAAGAATAAGTTGATACTTATGTTGATACATTGAGAGTCTGAGGGAGCCAAGTTGATACTTGATATTGGGGTTGAAGCCTGAAAGTGGAATTGACTGGAGAGCTGAAGCTTGAAGAAGAAGAAAGAATAAGTTGATACTTATGTTTGATGGGTTATAAGCTTGGAGAAGCAAGTTGATACTTGCTATTGAAGATGATAGCCTTGAAGGGTGGTTGAGGACTGAGGACTAAACTGCTGTCAGAGATTGCTTTGCTGTGAAGCTGTGGAAGCTGTTGATTTGCTTTCTTGTCTGTCTGTCTGCTTTCTTTTCTGTATTGCTGTGACTTGTTTGATTTGCTTGATGCATTAGAATAAGTCCATATCTAGACTGATGTAAGCTAGGAGCATGATTGCACTAGAGGTTGAGTTGCTCCCTCTGCTTGTATTTTTACTGTATGGCTTTGCTTGCGGGTATTCCGTAGAGCCCAGCTCCCTTGCCTATGTGGTTTCTGATTTGCTTGATAGCACTTTATTTTATTCTTTCTGTATGATTGTGGTTATTCATATCTGGCTTGAGGTTGAGATGAGCTTGTGGAGGCTGACGCCCCACACACATTTCCTCCCTCACTTGCATTGCATGCATTTTACAATTGTTTATTGTTTACTGTTTAAGCTGATGCTTTATCCGTTGCTGTTTATCATTGACATGATCCCTTAGGAATCTCACTTCCTTTGATAAGGAAGTGATGATTAGAACTTTAGGTTGAAACCTATGCATGACAACTTCCAGGAGTTCCCTGTTTCAAACTTCAACCATAGGATAAATCCTTGGCATGATAACATTAGGACCTGATAGTCTCCCCCTAGTTGAACCTGTTCGTTCTTTCTTCTCATCTCAAAACAAATTAAAATACAGTAATAAACGTTAACTGACGTCGTACGTTACGAGCCTTAAGCTATCTGAGAAAGGATTGTTGGAGAGTTTCTTTTCAACAGTCTGGATGTTTAGTATGGCACCCTTTGGGTGACATGCGACACATTCACTCTCAGGTCATAGTCTCTAGTGCGATATTGGTTGCAAACAACTAAAAAAACAGTTCTTCCGTAAAAGATAGAAAACAAACTTCAAACCTTTTTGCCCCGTGGGCCCATAATTCAAAGGAAGCTTTTCTGAAGAAAAGAGTGTCGTTAACTCCCAGTTCTACCGCAAACGGTAACGCCTAAGTCTCCAAGGGTCGAGCTGCGTACATCCAACTGTTGGAACTGTTTGTTAACCCTACTCGATAAAACAGATGAATCTGAATTCCCGTAATCCGTATTATCCCGAACTACGTGAGCTCTGATCTCTCATACCTGTTGAAAGTACGTAGGCACAATACTGACGTATTGGCGAGCCACCTTCCCCGTAACTCGTAGTTAGTCGAACTACGTTGACTCTGATTTCTCATTCTCTGATGAGAATACGTAGGCATAAAGCGCGACGCTTTGCCGAGTCATTTTCTTTTCTTTTCAGACCAGCCTTGATAGGTAGATAGTAAACAAACCCGTCAGATAAACCCAACAAGCATGGATCCCATCGAGTACGATGGACGTGAGGGGTGCTAATACCTTCCCCTTGCGTAACCGACTCCCGAACCCAGACAATGGTTGCGATGACCTTGTCTTATACCTTTTCGTCAGGTTTTTCCGATCGTTTACTTTCCCGTTCTGAGGGATAAATAACGAAAGGTGGCGACTCTTCTGTTTTGCCGGCACCTTATTTTCGCGGTAGCGACAGACGCCCCTCTTTGTGTCGAAACACCTCAGCCACAATGTGAAGGTCGACCAAGGGGCCAAGGTATTAATTTAAAATACATAAGATAACATTATAATACTATCATATTAGACGAGAAGTCCACCGAGTATGACAAGATAGTTAAAACTCGGTGCTATATTATGATCTTATTTGGATATTTTTTTATTTCTAGAAAGTACTGGAAATAGTGTAAATTGTAACACCCCAAATTTATTGAAATATTTATTTAATTTATTTAAATAGGAATATTCGTATTTTTGGTGATTTGCGGTGGTTGGTATGAAGTATTGAAAATTATGGATTTTGAGTTATTTATTTAAATAATAGTACATAATATGAATATATTGATATTATTATTAATTTAAATAAATATAAGTGAATTAAGGGCAAAATGGACATTTGAGGAGGAGTTAGTGAGGGTGAAGTTGGAAAGCCCAATTTTAAGGCTCAAAGTTAGGTTTAACAAAAAGGAATTTTGAGGGAATTGAGATTCATTCTTGTTAGACCATGAAAAGGGAAGAAATAGAGGCCAAAGCTCTGAGGAAAAGGATTGAGGCAAATGTTTCGCAAGGTTTCTAAGAATCAAGGAGAAAGACTTAGAGTCGGCAATTAAGGTATGGGGAGTATTGTCTTCATTGTTTTCAATATGTGATTCAATGTATTTAAAGCTGATTTAAGGGTTTAAAGGGTTTGAGGTTAATTTTAGATAAAGGAAATTAGGCCTTCATGGCCAAAATATATTATTGAGGTTTTAATTGTATAGGGGTTTGAACTGATAGTCTGATAGGTTTGAGGTCGATTTGGGTTTGAGGGAAAGTAGGCCTTCATGGCAAAATCTATTATTGAGGTTTTAACCGTATATGGATTTGAACTGATGGTCTGATAGGTTTGAGGTTAATTTGAGAGTAAAGGAAATTAGGCCTTCATGACCAAAAATATGTTGTTGAGGTTTTAACCCTGTAGGGTAATTAGATAGTGAGTACTCTAATGACCGTGTTGTAGTTGTAAGGAAATTATGGGAATTAGAGGTGTAAATATGATACGGGATTAAACTTATATCCCTTAATTTTAAAGGTTTTAGGCATAACTTTAAAACAATGATTAGATGGTTTAATTATGTTAAAATTGTAAATTTACTTGAGATAATTAGAGTGTTGAATGGGTTGTAATTTTCTGAGAGTTTGGATTTTTACGGAATCAAAATCGGAGGTCCGGAAGGCCTCCAACGGTGAAAAACACAGAAAATTGCATGCTGTCCGTCACGACTGTTCATGTTTTCGGTTGAAATCGTTTTGGACATAACTTTTGATCCGTAAGTCTGTTTTGGCCCCGATTCGAAGCGTTGGAAAGCTACTAAATAGGGCTATAACATAGTATAAATAAAATAATTGATTATCTAATATTTTTATGAGATAAAATACGTGATTGTATGATGAATTACCATGAATATAACTATGATTCCGACGAGATTAATACATGATTGTATAATGATGATTCCTATGAGTAATGATGATGAGCTATGATGATATTTCTATGATTTTTTGATGATTCTATGATGAAATGATTTATGATGATGATTTTGATGAATGATGATGCACCTATGATGTTATTATGAGGATGATTATTTACGTGTGCATCATGCATTCATGTGCATCCGGACTTCGGTTCAGGACCTTAATTTCTTTGGCTTCAGTCTCATTGTGCGGATGTGAGATATTTTGATGTGCTCCGGTTCTTGTATAGAATCGACCCTATTGATGGGGATCTATGGAGGGTTGATGACCCCAGTGTCCATCGAGCTGTGATGATTGGTACCACATGCATGAGTCTTGTTGCATTTGCATTTATGTGACAATTTGGTGTAATTTATAATATTGTGAATTATCCTTTCCTCCTCTTCCTGCTGAACCAATGAGCGCCAATCGAACGCCTTTACTTTCTCTAAATATAACGACCATCTCACCGGAAAGTAACTTGCTACCTTAACTAAAGGCATGCTTTTACTCCAATAGAGGGTTGATGGCCCAATGTCCATCGAGCTGTGATAATTGGTACCACATGCATGAGTCTTGTTGCATTTGCATTTATGTGACAATTTGGTGTGATTTATAATGTTGTGACCTTTGATGTTCCTTGATGATTATGATGA
The DNA here is from genome assembly GCA_963859935.3 of Lathyrus sativus. NCBI lineage: Eukaryota > Viridiplantae > Streptophyta > Magnoliopsida > Fabales > Fabaceae > Lathyrus > Lathyrus sativus. Next base: position 232,223,004 of record OZ012737.1, read on the forward strand.
TGTTGAATATGAAATGACATTGTTTTATATATTGATTCCTATATTGATTATTATGAATCATTTTACTCACCCTGCCTGTTTGAGTGTTGCCTCCACGTGGGTAACGTGAAGATGACCAGGTTTAGCCATGGATATCGTCGAGGACTTTTGAAGTTTTTGGGTCGTTGGTCATTGTGGTTGACTTAGAGGGTCTTGCTCTGATAGTGTAACATCGTGTTGGGGTCCTTGAGTCAAACTATTTTATTGAGTTTTTGTTATGTTGATTTCCTTGCGGTAAAAGAAAAACTTTGGACTTTTGCCTTTTTGAGTTTCGCTGCCATTTGAGCACTTTTGAGTAATTTTGAGAAAACCCATTGCTTACGGAGCATTGACCTTGATTTGAATTTATTGAGAAATGTATGCCCTTTGAGGTGATTTTTATGGTGTGTAAAATTTTACTCTGATAAATTCTATTATTTTGCCATAATATTCGTGGGGTAGAAAAGGGTGTTACATAAATATTATGTATTTACCATTATTACACAACATTAATAAAGTGTGCACCTATAGTTGGGGTTCAGCTGTCTTGCCCCATCTATATAGTTCACTATGTAAAAATTCAAAAAAATACTTGTTTTTTTTATGGTTGCGCCTTTCTACTTCAAGTGTGGGGTTGGTCTAGAATGCCAACACTAGCTCCTATAAACCGAAATCCATTCACATTCTCCTACGCAAACAAGTAAGTTTATTTTTAAAAATCAAAACGTGTATATTTTGATGAAATATTTCTTTGTAACTAATTTATTTGTGTCACTTTTTTTTAGGTGGTCTGTTTTGGGAATGAATTACCAACGATGTCCCAGGAACTCAATAATCGTCTACCATAACCTTTTAGAACACATTGAGCCGGACGATGTAATTTATTCTTACACTATCATAAATTTGTCTATTAAATTACCACACCATAGTTTTTCTCATTAAATCTTTTGTTCATGTAGTTTGTCTGGAGGCTGTATAAGGGTCTCGGCCATCAGCCCAACGCTGATGATGTTGCAGTGTGGATAACTAAAACACCGATCATTCGGTTCACTAAAGTGGAGATGCACCAAAGTGATCAGGTGAAACTGCAGTTCGGCTTGCATCAGGATATTCTAGTCGCTCCAACGTCTTTGGGAGACTGGCATCAACTTAGGGTGGATACACAATGGGGTGTAGATCATTGGAAAAAATTTGCAAAAGAGATGTGTCTGCGTTGGAAGAATTGACATCAACACACCTTAGCCAACCCTGTTATGGAAGGGGCTACCAAGTCATCAATAAATAATTTGGTTTAGGTCGGTTGCAACAACACAACAATTTGTGTCTGAGCCGACATATTTGATTGATACGCGCCAACATGCTTCTTCCTCACACATACAGCAACAAACACATGCCCAACATCAAACACCGTGTTATACCCAACAACCAAGTATACCCACCCAATCAATCTTCCACAATCGCAACCCATTCATGCCACCAACCCAGACACAATAAGAGCCTTACCCCTACCGCCAGCCTCCCGACACCGACACCACATCTGCCTATAACCCTGTTAACTCTTTCGACCCCACCCCAGCTCACTATATCCCCGATAACTCTTTCAATCCCACCCCAGCCCACTATAGCCCCCCACAAATGAACACACAATCGTCCTACCATAAAAATACCTACCCACTATTTGACTACCAAATCCCACAACAACCATTGCATCGTTTCCAAAATAGTTCAATTTACCAATTCGGCCAACCATACCGTCCACACCCAACCCAACCACCCCGTCCCAACTACGAAAACATGGACATGAAACTGAATTATGGAAGCGTCGTTGGCAGTAACCCCCCGGCTATTGGGGACAAATGCATCAAAATTTGTCTGATATGTCGGGACCATCATAACAAATACCTCTTTCACATGTCAACACGCAAAGGCCACAAAACACCTCAACAAAATCGTGGTAGACCTCGACGTCGCGCAAATGCACCACCATGTGGAACCGGTTGACATTTTGATAGGGCAGGTCATTGAATTTTTTTTCCATCTGTGGTACGCTTTTTTATATTGCAAATATTATTATTTAATTTTTTTTCCATTTAATTTCCTAATTTTCTAATTAAAATAATAATTAATAAAAAAATATTAAACTGAGGCATTATATCATATAGCACCTCCTATGAAAATATTAGGACATTTGGATGGTGTCGCTATATGATATGGCGCATCAGTTCATTTGATTTTCATTTTCAATACTATTGCCATATTATATGGTACATGCATGTTAAAACTAAGCTAGTTTGATAATTTTTTAAAAATTCAATTATTTTAATATTTTATTTAAAAATAAGGGTTATTTAAAAAAAAATCACTTTTTCCACTTTAACCTACAAATTAAATATACAATATATGCAGCACCCACATCTATATAAAAAAGCATTCGTATTTGTGCTGGTATCAAAAATATATATATATATATATATATATATATATATATATATATATATATATATATATATATATATATATATATATATATATATATATATATATATATATATATATATATATATTTGAAATAAATTTAATTTATTTATTTTTTCAAATTATTATTCATATCGACATTGGTGTTAAATCGTATTATGGGTGTCTCACAATCCATTTCCAATATTTAGAGTTTAGGAGTGAAAAGATTTATGGAGTGTAGTTGGTTGGCTAATACAAATATGGGGAACTTCATTGAGACACTAATTTTAAATATAAATTAATTATTTCTCTCTGTTAGTTTTTTAAATGTTATTTTTTAACTTTTTACACACATCAAAAAAAAGTTAATAATTGTTGTTATTTTTAAAATAATGATTTTTTTTAATTTTATATTTACTTTTTTATTAATTTATTTAACTTTTTTTTTTCTTCATAATAAATAATTAGAAGTATTTTTGAGAAAACAACAATAAATATTATTTTAAATTTTGATATGACACTTAAAAAAAAATTTAAGAAAAAAATGATATTTAAATGAAACGGAGAAATTGCTATTTTTTTAAGCGAGAAATGTTGGTGGCGAGAGTCGATCAATTGCTAAATGGATGAAGAGATAGCATGTTGGGGATGTTGTGTTGCTTCTGCCAATTTTAGGGGTTGAGTTGGGGGGTGATGGTGCTTGAGGTAAGGTAACGAGGTATCTCTGAAATTATTTTTTGTTTTTTCTGAATATGTTATGAGTACTTTGAAATTAGAAAGACAATGATAAATTAATTAAATTAAATATAAAATGTAAATAATAAAATGGGTCAATAGTTAAGATAATTGTTTTAAATAATTTGAAGTGATAATTAATTAAATGAATTATGAGAAAAAATTTAATTAACTTTTAAATAATTCTTTTTAATTTTAGAGGCATTTTCTTATTTTTTAATTTAATTAACTTTTAAATAATTTTTTTTAATTTTAGAGGCATTTTCGTATTTTTTAATTTAATTAACTTTTAAATAATTCTTTTTAATTTTAGAGGCATTTTCGTATTTTTTAAAAAAGAAACAACATTTTTCTATTATATTTCTTTATATCAAACAAAATAATAAATTTTCTCTATTTTTCACCTACTTATTTTTTATTTCACTCTTTCTCATATTTTTCTCTCTTCTCAATTTTTTTTTAGAGTCAAACAAAACTTAAAAAACAAGTTGTTTTTTTTTTTTAGGATTTCTTAACTTTTGAAGAATGTAGAGTAAGAAATTGAGTTTTTTTTAAGATAATTTTTTTTAGATAGTTATCAATATAAAATATATTAAAGGTTAATAACTATTTTGTCCTAAGATATTTTGACGAATTTTGAAAGGCTCTCATGTAAAAAAAGTTTATATTTTCTCTATGTCTTACAAATATAAAGATTTCTCTATTTTTGTTCCTTCATCAAATTCATCCATCAAAATAAATGACATGGCATGTGTTTTTTATATATTTTTTTAATGATGTGTGTAGCGTTATATTCGTGAGAGTCCTTGCCTAGAGTGATGTCACGCAGGATCTTAAGGTGTTTTTTTTCAGTATTTTCTTTCTTTGGGAGATATAGTAAAGTTGAGAGGCGGCTACCATATGATTTGGCATGTAGTCCTTTGGTTTATTTCGAAAGCTCGTAATGATGTAATCTTTATGAAGTCACAATAATAGTGAAAGAAGTGGAGGAGCAGAACATTTGTTTCGCTTGGAATTGATTTTAGGATTGTGTCGCATCGCTGCGAAGAGGGGCCGGCAAAGACAGAAGAGTCGCCACAATTCGTTATTTATCCCAAAGAAAGGGAAATGAAACAATCAGAGAAAACCTATGAAAAGGGAAAAGACAGGTCATCGCAACCAAATCTTGGGTTCGGGAGTCGGTTATGCAAGGGAAAGGTATGAGCACCCCTCACGTCCGTTGTACTCAACGAGATCCATGCTTGTTGTCTATCTAAAAGGGTGTTAATCTATCAAAGGCTGGCTCACAGGGACAAAAGAAAAGAAAAGAGACTCGCCAAGACATCGCCGCTCTATGCCTACGTAGTTCAGAAAACTACGGGTGAAGGGGGAAAGGTTGCTCGCCAAGACATCGCCGTCTTGTGCCTATGTATCCTCATCTGGTATGAGAAATCAGAGCAAACGTATTTCGGGCTGACACGACCACTGGTTGGTTCAAGTGTTTTAACTGAGTAGGGTTAAGTAATCGTTCCAGCAGTTAGGGACGATGCTTGTTTGCGGTAGAACCAAAACTTAAGACACTCTTTCTGAAAATGATTTTCCAAACAATCCCGAAGGACCAAAAGGTTTGATGTTTTGTTTTGTGTTTTTTATGAAGAAGTGATTTGAGTTAAGTTTGTAACTCATGTTGCACTAAAGACTATGACTTGAGAGCGAATGCGTCGCATATCATCCAAAGGGCATACGCTAAACACTCTAGACAGATTGAGAGGAGGCCCCCCAACTATCATTCCTTAAGTACTTAAGGCTTGTAGCATACAACACTTATTATCCTTTATTAGGTGTTTTGAGATGTTTAGGAGATGAGATGAGAAGACACAAACTCTAAGAGGAAACTAATCAACCATAATGTTGTCATGCAAGATGCTCATAAAGTTGGGATTAAGAGGGAAGAAGTTGTCCTAATGTTATCATACAAAGGATTGAACACCTAATGTCTCTCCTACTCCCATCTTAAACAGAGGGACTAGGAATCCTAAGGGATCATGGCAAAAGAACCAAGTAAACAACAGATAATTCAATCACAAATGAAATGAAAGCAAGAGAAGAAGTTGACTTGACCAAGTCAAATGCAAACATGATATGTAATGCTCAAAGATGAAACACAAACAAAATGATGCAGCAAAAACAAGTGATCAAAAGAATTTGAACAAGTTCAAAAGAGTGAGATGAAACGGGAGAAGTTACAACTCCTACAACCATTCAAACATCAATCACTTACACCAAAGCTAAACAAAAAGCCAAAAAGGAAAGTCATAATCAAAAGGAGGATGAGAGAATCGGCTTAGGCAGCAAGCAACACATAAATTATCTCAACCAAGTATCCCACATTGATCATGAAAGAGCAAAGAGCAAACAAGTGCAAAAAGATGATCCATCATTCAAGACAAACTCAAAGTATGAACATGGATACCAAATTGTCTTAAATGATGATTAAAACCCAAAGGGTAAAAGTGAAACAATAAGAGAAAGGTTCAAAACAAAATGGAAAGCAAAGCACAAATAAATAGAAAATCAAGGCAAGAGGAAGAACCAAAGTTCAATCCATGTTCAACATTTAGAATCAAGTGGAATTCCCTAACTTCCAAGTAACTTGTGAAACAAGTTACACAAATGTATGACCTAAAAAAATCAAGACCAGCACCTTAATCATATCAAGAATTAGTAACAAGACTCATAGGGTGCATATGGGATCCATCAAAGTCATTTTCCAAAGGAACTAGGTCAAACTAGCTTGTATGAACACCTTCAAAGGTGACTTGACTTGCAAGATTCACCAAAAATAGAAGGATGACTCAATAAATTCCAAATAAAATGTACAAGGTAAACAAGTTCAATGGAAAACAGAAGCCAAAGTTTAAAATCCAAACTCAATTTAGGCATTACTAAATAATTTGATTAACAATGGTGTTCCACCTTTTTGAGTATTTATCGAGGGTCAAGAAAAAGTCAAAGCAAAGTCAACAAAAAATGATCAAACATTGACCAAAATAAAGCTCAAAGGTACCTCAATCCATCCTCCAAATGGAGAAGAAACCTCATTTATAGGTGATATAAAATGGTAGCTCAAATGTTGATGATCAAACAAGAACAAAATTAAAAACATCTCACTTTGCAAAATTAAAATAAAATTGCAAAATAAAATAAAATCAGAAACAAAAATTATGGAAAATTAGATAAGGTTTTGAAATGATGGAAAGAAATTTTTATTTAATTTTTTGGAAATTGGAGGTATTTTTAATAAAATAAAATCAAAACAGAAAATAAAATAAAATAAAAAGAAATGAACAAGCCACGGGAGGTGTCATCAGCAAACACACAATACACTGCACGTAGGCAAAAAGCGCTTTGGGCTGCAAACAGAGGGGGTGGGGAGCATTTCTGGCTCATCAGACCCAAGGATTCAAACTTAAGTGAAACGATGCGTTTCACTTAAGTGACGTGGGGTCAGCGTGCCACACAAGCCCAATCAAGCCAATAACACACGCGCGCGCGCGAGCAAGTCAAATGGTCAGCTCATGCCAGGTTAGAGTTAGCCTGAGAATAAACCAGACGCTGGAGCCAGGGTTCCAGTCGTCTTCTCCGGCGAGCTCACCAGAAATTTTCCAAACTGGTACCATTCGAAAGATCTCGTTGCAAGGATTCCAAATCCATAAATCAAACACCAAAATAGTTCCAAATCAAGGAGAATCGAAGATCTAAAGTTTGAACATGTCAATTTGAAATGTGATCAAACAAGAACAACAAGGATGCAAACATTGCCTACTCAACGTAGGGCTTTAGATGCAATCAACACGAGCTTAAATAAGTGCCTAGCATGGGAGAAAAAAAGAAAGAGAAGCTTACTGAATAGAGCTACTCCGTTGGTTCTTCAGATGCGTGCAACCTCTGCTTTCTTGCTTCAAACACACTCCAATTGCTCCCAGGAAGAAGATGCAAGCCTCAATTTCAGTTGATTTGAGGTGAAAAATTAGATTCAAAAATGGAAAGTGTTTGGAAAATTTGAATTTCACTCTGCTTTCTCCAGCTCCAATTCTCACTTCTGAGCACTAGGGCGACCTAAAATGCTTATATATGATGGGTTTCTGATCACCATGCAGGCCCATGTTGGCTGATTGGTGAGATTTGGAAAAATGCCCAAAAATGATACCATCCTCATGCACACGCGTTTTTGCTTGCTTCACACCACATGAGCTCATCAATCTGCAGTGTGTGAAGTGTACTTTTGATTTGAATTGGTTTGGGCCTTGTATGTAATCCATATTTCAAGTTTGAATGGAAAACTTTTAAAGGAAAAAACTTGAAAAAGTGGCATCTCATGATATTTGGTGTTGGCCCAATTGTGCTAAGTTTCACTATGATCATATTTTGGTGTAGAATGACTCAAAAGTGAGACAAAATGAGACCTATAATGTACCAAGTTCATGTTATGACCAAAAGTCCAAAACTTACTTTAAAACCCTTCCACATGGTCATGTAATTCCATAATATCCATGAATATTGAGTCTAATGATGTAAATAAGGCTCTTATGTACAATTATCATGTTGGTTGGAAGTCCATTTGAGGTACACAAGTTCATGAAAATGACCTATGAAGCAAATGACCCATAATGAAACTTTCCCAAAATACCCTTGCCATGTGAGGTCCATAACTTGAGATGTACAAATGATATCAAGGACTTCTAGGACATTTTGTAAAGCTAAGATCATGTGGAACAACATTCATGTTCACTTGAAGTTAAGGAGAAACTTGATTCTAGGTCAAAAGTTCCTTAGAAATGAGTTGACTTTTAGTTGACCAAAAATAACTTCATCTGAGACCCCTAACTTGTTGGCATCATAACTTGAGATGTACAAACCCAATGGATGAGTTCTTGTACTAAAAAAAATCTAAGAACATGCTCTACAAGTCTCATTTTTTCATGAAAATGAGATTGAGCTTTCAACATAGGTGAAAATGGCCTTGAAGTTGGGCACTAAAGAATGGGATTTTACACTAAAATCATCTGAAACCCTAATTTAGTAACTTCTTCCACTCTTGATTCCTCTTGATTTGATCTTGTCATGACATCTTAAATGCTTTAAGGTGACTTCCCATGGCTTGTGTGACTTAAAAACCAGTTTGGAAACCTCTCAAGTCCACAGTTGACCTTGAGTTGACCAGATGAAACCCTAATTCCAAGTCCTTTGACTGTGGCTCTTGCAGATGGATTGAATGACTCCACAATGACCTCTAGTGTGTACAATGAACTTATAGACCATGTCTTCTTCAAGATAAAGACCTCATGAACCCTTGATGACCCTCTGATGGTCTCCAAAATAGGAGGTAACAACTACACACCACTTTCTCCTTTCAAAGAGCTTTAAAACTTCTCCATGATGGTGAAACCCTTGAAAGCTTGCACAAATACCTCTTGCTTGAGCTTGAAGCCAAATAGACCCTCCTCTTGGATGGCACAACAACTCTTGATCCCCTACAAAGAACAATGCTATGAAAATACAAATGCTAGAATGCAATGAAACACAAGCCAAACTAAGAAGAAAAGGTTGGTCAAATTTTGGGGTACAACAGATGCCCCTATTCAAACGACTTGGACCTAAAGGGATGAAAAGAGGACGTCTTTCAAACTTTCAAGGTAAAAGACGATTGAATACCAAAGAACCCGGGAATTTGCCAACCGTAAAAAGAAACTGTAACCGATAAACTCTGTTGGGGAAAATGTGATAAGATGAACGCATCCATCAAAGACATCATCCTGCCGGGGTCTGGATACCACACAGGCAAGACAAATCATTGGCTGGGGTCTAGATACTACACGTGCCAATGGAACAAACACTAGCCGGGGTCTGGGTACCACATGGGCAAATAGATAAACCATCATTAGCCAGGGTCTGAATACCTCACATGCTAATGAAAACACCTGATGTTAGCCGGGGTCTGGATACCACACGGGCCAAAGAAAAGAACCGGTGGAAGCCGGGGTCTGGATACTGCACGGGCTGCAAAAATAAACCGGTGAGAGCCGGGGTCTGGATACCACACGGGCTGCAGAAATAAACCGATGAGAGTCGGGGTCTGGATACCACACGGGCTACAGAAAAGAACCGGTGGAAGTCGGGGTTTGGATACCGCACGGGCTAAAGGGAATATACAGATGTAAGTCGAGGTCTAGATACCATGTTGGCTAAAGAAAAGAACCGGCGGAAGCCGGGGTTTGGATACCGCACGAGCTAAAGGGAATATACCGATGTAAGCCGAGGTCTGGATACCACGCAGGCTAAAGAAAAGAACTGGTGGAAGCCAGGGTCTGGATACCGGACGGGCTAAAGGGATAAACCGGTATCAGCCGGGGTCTGGATACCACACGGGCTGATGAAAACCGCTGTTAGCCGGGGTCTGGATACCACGCAGGCTAAAAAGATAAACCATCATCTGTCGAAGATACACCTGAAAGCGAGAGGTAACAACCTGGCTTATGTTTCAAATGCACATGTTTGAGAATGGCGTAATGCTCCATACGAAATGGAAATGCTACGCGTTTGGGAGGATGATATGCACAAATTCAAATGCAAAAGAACCGCTCCAGCAAAATAAATGCTGAAAAGAAGGAGCCAACTCCGCTGGGAACGACCGGGTGCCAAGTACATTTGGACTTTTGCTGGGGAAACCAAGCCCTGGATGGCTTCCTGAAAAAGAACTCTCTTAGGTAAATTATTCTGCTGAGAACAAAGATCCACTCTGTTGGGGATCAAATCAACTCTGCTGAGGAAAGAACGACCCTGGACGGCCTACTAGAATACAACTCTTCTGGGGAACAAACGACTTGAATGGGGAAAACGAATCCACTCTACTGGGGAAATGAGCTCTAAATGGACCTTCAGAATATGAATCTACTGAGGAAGAAGAACAAGTTGTGGGGACTTACTCCACTCTACTGGAGATTCCGCTCTACTAGGGATAATGAAGAAGATTTACTGGGGAGCTATCCCAAACTCTTTATGCTGAGGATGGACAATAACAATCCCTGGGTCAATCCCATTCTGTAGGGAAGGAAACATTCCACTGACTTCTCTGGGGACCTGCAGGGGATGAAAAATAACTGGGGAAATATCCCGAAAGAAATTCACCAATTGGATTCTACTACGGATAACAAATTCGCTGGGGGAATCACCCGATGAGGGAATCAGCATCCACCTCTGCTTGGGGAAACGAGCAATAAACTCAACAATATCAACCTCTACTTAGGGAGTCGAGTTACTGACCTGAACTCTGAGGGGAAAGGAGTCAAATATTTAGACTCTGTGGGGGTAACGACAATGCTCTCGTCCCACCGCTGGGAGAATAATCCTACATACCTGCTGGGGATAACCAAGAACTCAACCTGCTGGGGAGAAACTAGTCATACTCCACTGAGGATAACTTTCTGGAATAAACTCAAGAATGAGAGCCCTGCAACAAATACAAACAAAGCATCCTGTATACAACAAGAGCTATCTCGGTTATTGTCCATGACATCGTTCAAGCAAATCAAGGTCTTAATCATGATTAGCAGAGCCCACAAGTTTACGTATGCAAAGTTTTATCAAAAACATTAAGCGTTTTTTTTTTGCAAACAAAACAGTAAAAGCTAAAAAAAGCACAAAAGCTTTCTGAAAAATATACTTCATTGATAAATGGCTTGTAAATAGGAAAATTTACAACAGATGCAACTCCTGAAAAGAGGAAGTTGCGCAAATAGTACAGAAATACAACAGATATACAAAATATCGGCAATGTGGTATAGACAACCACCATGTGTCAATTCATCTATGACTCGCATGACTTTGATGCTTCTCCAATGCTTCATCCTCTGAAAAGACTGACTTGATTGATTAACCCTCGGGTCCTCCCAGAATCCACTGTGCTCAAAAGATCAATACACAGCCCGCAGTCATTTGCTTTTCAAATCCCTAACTTTTGCCTGAATCGCCCTTGCGGGTTTTTGATTCACCGGGATACGCATTTTTGCCAAAGTCACCTTTTCAGGTTTTCAACTTTGCGGGTTTACATCTTTTCCTTTTTATCCCTAATTTTTGCCCGAACGCATTCCTTTTATGGTTCGCCGGGATGCCCCATTTTTGCCTGGATTTTCTTTTTCTTTCCAGCGGGTCTATTTAAGCAAAGTATTTTTTAACTGCGTCCGCATTCACGAGGGATGTGAAATCTTCACCATCCATGGTTGACAATAGTAAGGCTCCTATAGAGAAGACTTTCCTTACAACATATGGACCTTCATAGTTGGGAGTCCATTTGTCCCTGTGATCTGTCTGTGGAGGGAGAATCCGCTTCAACACTAAGTCAACTGCCTGAAAGCTCCGAGGGCGCACCTTTTGATCAAAAGGTTTCTTCATCCTGCTTTGATACAAACGACCATATGCAATGGATGTCAACCTCTTCTCGTCCATCAAGCTGAGCTGATTCAATCTGTTCCTCACCCATTATGCCTCATAAAGTTGGACGTCAACCAAAACTCTCAAAGAAGGAATCTCGACTTTCAATGGTAGGACAACTTCCATACCATATACTAGCGAGAAAGGAGTTTCCCTGGTTGAAGTACGTACCGAAGTACGATACCCATGTAATGCAAAGGTAATATCTCGTGCCAATATTTATAGGTCACAACCATCTTCTGCACAATCTTCTTTATGTTCTTATTGGCCGCCTCGACAGCGTCATTCATCTTCGGATGATAGGGAGAAGAGTTGTGATGCTCAATTTTGAAACTCTGGCACAGTTCCTTCATCATCTTGTTATTCAAATTTGAACCATTGTCAGTAATGATTCTTTCGGGTACTCTGTAACGACAAATGATGTCCTTCTTAATGAATCGAGCCATGACCTGTCTGGTGACATTGGTGAAAGAAGCTGCTTCCACCCACTTAGTGAAATAATCAATTGCCACTAAGATGAAGCGGTGTCCATTGGATGCGGTCGACTCAATCTTATCGATCATATCAATGCCCTACATAGAAAAGGGCCAAGGGGACGCCATGACATTCAAAGGACTTGGCGGCACATGCACCTTATCAGCATAAATATAGAATTTATGGCATTTCTTGGCATATTTGAAACAATCAGACTCCATAGTCAACCAATAATAACCTGCCCTCAACAGTTTCTGCGACATTGCATGTCCGCCTGCATGCGTTCCAAAAGCACCTTCATGGACCTCTTCCATAAGCAACCCTGTTTCTTTTTCGTCCACGCATCTCAACAGAACCAGATTGAAGTTTCTTCGATATAGTACATCCTCCTTATTCAGATAGAAGTTTCCAGCCAACCTTCTCAAGGTCTTCTTATCCCTGCTGGATGCCCCATGCGGATACTCCTGATTCTTGAGAAAGTTTCGGATATCATAATACCATGGCTTCCTATCTGAAGCTTCCTCTATTGCAAATACGAACGCTGACCTATCAAGGCGAGAGATGACAATTCTCAGAGCGTCATTCCAATAATTCACTTTGTACATCGAGGATAAGATAGCCAAGGCATCCGCCATCTGATTCTCCGCTCTTGGCACATGATGAAACTCTACTCTGTCGAAGAAAGGCAACAACCTATGTGCATAATTCATGTAGGGAATCAGGTTAGGCTGACGAGTCTCCCATTCACCTTTGATCTGATTTACCACCAAAGTTGAATCACCATAGATATCAAGGTTTTTGATTCTCAAATCAATTGCTTCTTCAATGCCCATGATACATGCTTCATATTCAACTTCGTTATTGGTGCCGGGAAATGTTAACCAGGCAGAAAATGGTATGTGCGAACCATGGGGAGTCGTAATGATTTCCCCAATTCTGCTGCCATAAGAGTTAACAGCACCATCAAAAATCATTTGCCATTGGGAACCCAGCTCAGGACCTTCATCAGGTAATGACTCATCACAGTCTTTCATCTTCAAGAACATAATATCATCATCAGGAAATTCAAACTTCATCGGCTGATAGTCATCGATCGGTTGCTCTGCGAGATACTCTAACAGAACACTCCCCTTGATAGCCTTTTGGGAGACGTATTGAATGTCGTCTTCTCTCAAAACCATCTGCCACTTAGCTATCCTTCCCGAAAGTGCTTGCTTCTCGAACTCGTACTTAATTGGATCCATCTTTGAAATCAGCATGGTTGTGTGATTCAAAATATATTGCCTTAGGAATTTGGTGGCCCAAGCAAGTGCACAACACGTCTTCTCTAACATTGAGTACCTAGACTCACAATCTGTGAACTTTTTACTCAAGTAGTAGATGTCATGTTCTTTTCTTCCTGTCTCGTCGTGTTGACCAAGAACACAACCCATAGAGTTCTCAAGAACCGTTAAGTATATTATCAATGGTCTTCCAGCCACTGAAGGCATCAGTATCGGAGGCTTCTGCAAATACTCTTTTATTCTTTCAAATGCCCTTTGGCAATTTTCATTCCAGACCACCGCTTGATCTTTCTTTAATAGCTTGAACATTGGTTCACACATGGTTGTGAGGTGAGATATGAACCTTGCAATGTAGTTCAATATACCCAAGAAACTACAAACCTCTTTCTCAATTTTCGGTGCTGGCATTTCCTGTATAGCTTTTATTTTTGCAGGATCGACCTCGATTCCTTTTTCACTGACTATGAACCCAACAGCTTTCCTGACCGCTCACCAAAAGTGCACTTATTCGGATTCAACCTTAGTATGAACTTCCTTAACCTCTCAAAAGCTTCAACAGATTCACCAGATGCTCTTCCTCCATTTGCGACTTTGCGATCATGTCATCAACATAGACTTCGATCTCATGATGAATCATATCATGAAACAAAGTCACCATTGCCCGCTGATAGGTTGCCCCTGCATTCTTCAATCCAAAGGGCATTACCTTGTAGCAAAAAGTCCCCAACTGTGTGATAAAAGTCGTTTTCTCCATGTCCTCCGGAGCCATCTTGATCTGGTTATATCCGGAGAAACTGTCCATGAAGGAAAACACTGAATACTGGGCAGTATTATCAACAAGCACATTAATGCGGGGGAGTGGGAAATCGTCTTTCGGGCTCGCTCTGTTTAGATCACGGTAATCTACACACATTCTGACCTTACCATCCTTCTTTGGTACGGGTACAATGTTAGCGACCCACGGAGGGTAGTTCGTCACAGCAAGAAATTCGGCATCCAATTGCTTCTAGACCTCTTCTTTAATCTTAACTGCCATGTCCGGTCTGGTTCTTCTTAGCTTCTGTTTCACAGGTGTGCACTCTTCTCGAAGAGTCAAGCAATGAACCACAATATCAGTATCAAGTCCGGGCATATCTTTGTATGACCAAGCAAAGACATCTTTATACTCTCGAAGCATTTCTACCAGTCTCTGTTTGACATCAGCCTGCAATACAACCCCTATCCTGACTTCCTTTCTATCTTCCTCTGTGCCCAGGTTGACGACTTCGATTTCCTCCTGATGAGGCAGAATAACCTTCTCTTCTTGTTTCAGCAGCCTGGCGAGCTCTTCAGGCGGGTCATCATCTTCTTCAATCTCTTCTTTAGCTTGAAAGATTGGATTATCAAAGTCATACCGAGTCATAAACGAGTCTGAGTCGGTGGCATCTGCAATGTGAAACCTGCAATGATGATGATTTAATGCTTAAAATGATATGCAAATAATACAAACCACATTGCCATTTTATTGTTAAAAATAAAAACAAGAAAAATAAGGATCACAATATTTGAATGCAAAAATGCCCTTTGATTAATGATAAAACAATTGTTCAAACATAAGCAAGAATAAGGCCCTACAGACAAAGACCGCTATGCTCCGGGTAGAACATAGGGCTGGACATAATCAAAAACAAGATAATTACTCTTCATGCGTCACTTTGACAAATTCTTCGATAGTCCAGTTGTTCAGGCTTCGGCCGGGAATACATGGCTGGATCCATGCATCCATATCACAATCATTGTTACCTTCATCCTCGGACACAACGTTGATTCGGTCAAATATCACCCCACCACTTGTAAACTGGACTGGCCCTCTGTAGCGCGACACTCTCTGTGAAGAAGACGACGATAGACTGTACCCCAACCCAAATTTATCTTGCTTATTAGGGATACTCAACACCTTCCCCCAACCTTGGGATGATCCAGACTTTACCGCAGCCTACGCTTCTTTGAATGATGACATAGCAACCTCAGGAACTCCGCCCATTACCGGCGCCTTCTCTTTAATCTGGACTGTCTCAAACACTTGACATAGATTCTCATGTATCTCCCCATTGACTTCCACATATTTGAACGAGGATAAATGGCTAATCATAATGTCCTCCTCACCACAGACGGTGACAATGTTACCCCCCACCATATACTTTAATTTCTGATGCAAGGTCGACGTCACTGCCCCTACCGAGTGAATCCAGGGCCGACCTAACAAGCAACTGTATGCTGGTTGGATATCCATTATGTAGAAGACGACATCAAAAACCTCAGGGCCAACTTGGATAAGAAGAGTTACTTCTCCAAACACGGACCTCTTTGTCCCATCAAATGCTCGCACAATCAGATCACTAGGAGTGCATTTATTCCCTGGGTATCGAGCTTCATCAAAGCCTTTTTGGGTAACACATTAAGTGAAGGCCCAGTATCCACCAGCACGTGAGATAATACAACACCCCTGCACTCAATGGAAATGTGCAAGGCGTGATTGTGGTTTCTTCCTCTAGGGGTCAAATCTAGATCAGTAAATCCTAACCCATTTCCAGCGTTCACATGCGCCACCACTCCTTCCAGTTGGTTCACAGATATCTCCTGTGGCACATATGCAGTGTTCAGAATCCTCAGAAGGGCATTCCGATGTGCCTCAAAACACAGTAGTAATGATAAAATTGATATTTTTGACGGGGTTTGTTAGAGATGGTCGACAATCTTGTAATCACTTTTTCTAATTAGACGCATGAATTCCTCATCCTCTTTCAACAAAGCGTTCTTTTCAGCCCCTCGAGAACTCTCTTCAACAACAGCTTTCCCCTTTCCCTTATCCTGTCTTTCAGCATTAGTCTCTGGAGGTGCACACACTCTTCCACTTCTCGTCATTCCGCCTGTTCCCACCAAATTATCCACCGAATCAGACGTTGTTCCTTTCAGCTCTTATTTTTTACCATTACAAAAGACTTCAGCGCCATAATTCCACGGGATCGCCTTAGTGATTTCGTAAGGTACAAGCCATGCCTTGGTGATTATGACGGTAGCTGGCCTCGGCGGTGCAGATATATTAATGGTTCTGAATGGAATTGAGATTATGGCAACCTCATTCTGCTCTTAACCAATCACCCTTTCAGCTTTTTCTTCACCAATTCTGTCAAATAGTAGTATGCCTTCATTCATCAATCTCTATACATGGTTTTTCAAGTCCCCACATCCCCCAGGACACACCAAACAACCTTCACAGCTTTCCAAACAGCCTCGGAACACTCCACCCTTCAACAGTCTTCTTTTAACAACACTTAAAGGAATCTTCAGCTCTTCAACACTAGTCACCAAATTCAAACTCTCTCCTTCCACAATAGCATTTACCCCCGCTACTCCATGGTTGGGCATAGGATTCTGCACAACATTGGACGCATCATTTGTAAAGTTGATCGCCTTGCTATCTATAAGGTCCTGAACCTTATGCTTGAAGGCTTTACAATTATCAATGTGATGGCCGAAAGCACTCAAGTGAAAGTCACATCTGGCATTTGCATCATACCCTAGGGGTGGCGCGCCAGTCAGAGGCGCCAGCGTCCTCTTCTAAACTAACTGTAGTTGCATCAAATGTTGTAACAATTGTGAGTATGGCATTGGTGGTGCATCAAAATTTCTGTTCATTGCCCTCCTACGGTCTTGGAACTGTCGTGGAGCGTAATTTTATTGTTGTTGTTATGGACGTTGTTGTTGCTGTTGTTGTGGTTGTACTGCCGGAATAACAGTACTCGCAATCTGAGGTTGTTGTTGATGGTACTGATTTCTGTTTCTGTTTTTGTTGTTACCCCTGTATCCCGAGACAACGTTTGTCTCCCCCTCTCTTTTCTTATTACCAAAGTTCTTCCTACCTCCTCCAGATGAGGACCCTTCTCCGACTTAGATCTTTCCCAGCTTGATCCCATTTTCAACCCGTTCACCTGTAATGATTAGGTCTGAAAAGCTACCAGACATATTGCCGACTAACTTCTTGTAGTACACACCAGGCAGTGTAGCTACAAATAGATCAATAGGTTGCCTCTCCACCATAGGAGGTTGAACCCTTGCAGCAAGTTCGCACCACCTCTAGGCGTACTCTTTAAATCCTTCATTATTTCGTTGCGAAAAATTCTGCAACTGCACATGGTTAGGCGCCAGATCACTGTTATACTGATAGTGTCTGATGAAAGCTTCTGCCAAATCTCTCCAACTTCTGATGTTGACCGGCTCTAAACCCATATACCATTCCAAGGAAGGACCAGACAGGCTATATTGGAATAAGTGCATCAACAACTTCTCATCATCATAGTACGCAAACATTTTTCTATAGTAAGAGCGAAAATGCACCCTGGGACAGGTCGTCCCCTTATACTTATCAAATTCTGGGACCTTGAACTATGGTGGAATCCTTAAACCTGGGATCAGCCCCAAGTTTGACATGTCCAGACCAAGAGAGTTCCGGTTTTCAAGGTTCCTCATCTTCTCTTCTATTAGTTTAAACCTCCTGTCTGCATCTGGATGCAGTCTTGCTCCGAGATCTCCCATAGAGAAAATATCGTCATGTTCGTCCTCTTCCCATTGAGTACCAGCGTTCCCATGTACATCGCATGTTGGTGCGGGAATATGGACTCCAATCTGATTACCTCCGCCCAGAGGGATAACAACTGTTGGAATGGAAGTGGCGTGAGGGGTAACATTGTCAGCTGTAGGAGGCACAGTGGCAGTTCCTCCATGTAGAACTCCGCTTCCGTCAACTCTAGCAATTAGAGGTTGGACGAGTGTTCTTAGCTGTTCCTAACCATTGGCGACTCCTTGCATCAAGTCCATAAATTGTGCCATACGGTCACAGAACTCCTGCAGTTCAAGTTGAATTTGGTCCATGGCTTTTTGTTGATTCCCCCTTGTTGAATAGTGGTGGATGGTGCGGTCTTCAATCCTGAAACAGTGCTGAGAAAACCACAAAAAGGAATAAGGTCAACGGAACCAGACCTGCAATGCAATATGAAAAATGATGCAAAATGCATACATGTAAATATGGTTCAAGGAAATCTTCGCCTTGATTCTAGTTCCACGAGAACAAAAGGAGATTGAAGAGCCAACAGATGAATCCACAAAACCTCTCTCATAAAATAGAATAAGGAATAGAGTATCAACACACAATACATCACCAAGGAAAACACAACTGAGTCAAAACGACCTCATCCAACAATCCTGGTGATGGTCGGAGTGTAACACCCTTTTTCTACCCCAAAATTAACAAGGGAAAATAACACAGATTCCAGAGTAAAATATTAACTTTCATAAAAATCCACAAAAAGGGCGCACATTTCTCAATGTCTCAAAATAAGTCAATGCTCCGTAACACACGGGTTTTCTCAAAATACATCAACTTGCACAATGCAGCGGAACTCAAAAGGCATATCCAAAGTTTTCCTTATACGGAAATATAATCAAAATAACTCAAGTAAAACATAAACCCCAACCCGATGTTACACTATCAGAGCAAGACTCTCTAAGTTAACCAAAAGCTAACAACTCGAAACTTCAAAAGTTCTGAACGGCGTCCACAGCTAAACTTGGTCATCTGCACGTTACCCACATGGAGGTAACATGCAAATAGGCAGGGTGAGTATTACAAATCATAATAATCAATGTATAACAATTAATGCATAAACGACGTCACATTCATATTCTTCAATAGGCCTCGAAGGCCACAACGTCATAATTTATACACAAAGGCTCATAAATGCAAATGCAACATAGACTCAATGCATGTGATACCAATCATCACAGTGTGATGGAGACTGGGCCATCAACCCTCCATATATCCCCATCAATAGGATCGATTTTACTTGAGAATCGGAGCACATCAAAATACTTCACATCCGCACAGTGGGATTGAAGCCAAAGTAATCGAGGTCCTGAACCGAAGTCCGGATGCACATGAATGCATGATGCACACGTCACAGTAATCCTCATAAGAACAACATATGATGCATCATCATTCATCATATTCTCATACATCATAACTCATTAATATAGTCATCATCATCACATAAATCGTCATATCTCATGTTATCACATAATTCATCATAACAATCATCATCATCACATAAATCATCATATCCCATGTTAGCACATAATTCATCATAACAATCATCATCATCATATAAATCATCATATCCCATGTTATCACATAATTCATCATAACAATCATCATCATCACATAAATCATCATATCCCATGTTATCACATAATTCATCATAACAATCATCATCATCACATAAATCATCATATAATCACGTCCAAATCACATATTAGTTCATAGTCATCCTCATGTTAGCCCATCCTATTATCACATATTAACTCATAATACTACCCCATGTTATCTCATATTAACTCATAATATTATCCCATATCATCTCAGATTACTTCATAATATTATCCCATATTATCACATATCACATTATAATATTATCTCATATTATCACATATTAATTCATCAACTCATACCCACGGTAATCCTTACACTATATCCTATCAATCACATAATTCCTCACTGTCATACTCATGTTAAATCATCTCAGAAATCTCAGAATCAAACATCAAGGCATCGCTGCAAACGATCAAATTTCGCGAACTCTGCTACATTCGCTGGATTGCTTGCTAGGCGAGTCGGTAGTGAGTCTTCGTTAGCATGCTCGCTAGGCGAGTCTGTGGTGAGTCTTCACTGGCATGCTCGCTAGGCGAACAGAGCGATGACAGCAAAAACCTGTTACGACCAGAACTGATTCTTGTCCAAATACTCATACGATTCACTTACCCAATGCCCCCAAAACATCCCTAAAACATCCCTATGGTCATACGACGATAACGACACAAAATTTATGGTTTATTAGGCCAATCTGGCAACATTTGCAATGCCTAAATCACTATTTCCCTGCAATTGCTCTGAGTGCATCAGAGTTACTCACATTTGAACATTCCTATTCCTACAGGGTCAAACATATAACAATCCAAGGTTTTGGCCACGAAGGCCTAAGGTTTCCCTTTCTCATATCAATATTCAGTGTTATATACCATTACTCCTAACCTCAAAGCCTTATCATCAAATTCCCTATTTTCCCACAGCCAACCCAAAATACCTTAAATCATAAACCAACCATAAACACATCTAAAGGCATACATAGAAAATCATGAACAACGATACTCCCCATACCTTACTTGATTCGCAGCTTTCACGATTAACTTCGGGATCTTCCGAAGCTTTTGCTTCCACTTCTCCCTCCTCAGAGCTCTGGCCTCCTTCTTTTCACGGTTAACAAAATGAGTCCTCCACCTTCAGAATTCTATTTTGTCAAACTTAGACCTGGGCCACACAATTGGGCTTTTCCCATAATATCCTTACTAACTCCTCTTAATGCCCAATTTACCCTCATTTCTCTTATATTTATTTTAATTCATAATAATATTAATAAATCCATATTACATACTATTATTCCAAAATAAATACTCCAATATGCATAATTCCTCAATAATTCCCTAAACCACCGAAAACACCAAAAATACGAATATTCTCAATTAAATAAATTAATTAAAATATTCCGATTAAAATTTGGGGTGTTACAACTCTCCCCCACTTAAAAGAATTTCCGTCCTCGAAAATTTCCTCAAGAAAACAGAGTCGGACACGACTCCCTGAACTGATCTCCATACTCCCAAATCCAACTTCCTCTAGTTGGTCCTCCCAAAACTACCTTTACTAAGGCAATTTCTTTACCTCAAAGTTGCTTCTCGTTCACTAATCCGAACTAGCAATACCTCAATAGTCAAATCATCTCTCACTTGTACATCATTTATCTGAATCAATGTACTTCATCAGCTTAGGCACACAAAACACATCATGCAATTTCACAAGCGACAGCGATAAAACAGTCTAACATGGTACTTTTCCCACGTTTCCGCTGCGCTATTCTGATATAGACCAACATAGCACAGCGTGAGCTTCCGAGACTTCAAAGCTCAACCAACACCAGTTACCAGCGTAACTCTCAAAACACGAGATCTTCCTCTTGAAATTCAAGTGCTTTCCCCCTCTTATCATGATAACTCTTCTAAAGACCCTGCGAAACATCCATCTTTTCTTGGGTCCTCTTGATCTTCTCAGTCGTTTCTTGCACAATCTCAAGTCCGAGTACAACACTCTTGCCCGACTCATATTAATGCAAAGGAGTCCTACACCTCATACCATGCAAATCCTCATACGGTGCCATTCCGATACTAGAATGGTAACTGTTATCATAGGTAGACTCAACCAACGACAATGACTATCCCACGATCCACTTTAATCCAACACACAAGCTCTCAACAAATCCTCTAAAGACTAGATAGTTCTCTCTGTCTTTCCATCCGTCCGTGAATGATAGGCAGAATTCAACTTCCACATGGTACCCAAAGCGTCTGCAAACTCTCCCAAAATCTCAATGCAAATCTCAGATTTCCATCTGACACGATATTCGACGATATCTCATACACTTCACAACCTCCTCAATATATATCTCACCTTGCTTCAACATAGAATGATTAATCCTCATTGGTGTAAAATGAGCTGATCTAGTCAATCTATCCAAAATCACCCAAATTAAATCAGATCCATTCAAATTCTTCGGAAAACCCGACACAAAATCCATAGAAATACTATTCGATTTCCACTCTGGAATATTCCACGGTTGCATCAGACCCAACGGTCTCTGATGTTTAATCTTTAACTTCTGATAAGTTTAACCAGCATATACAAACTCAACCACTTCTCTCTTCATTTATGGCCACCAAAATAATTTTCTCACATCCGGTTACATCTCCATAGCACCGGGATGGATACTCCATCTACCTCAATGTCCTTCTTCAAGAATACTCTTATTCCACTCAATAATATCTATAACACAAACTCTATCACGACATCTCATGATACCATTTTCATTAATCCGAAAACAACCCTTCGACTTTAATTCATCAAATTCAACCAATCTACCAACTCAAACCAGATTTCCGACCTTCTCTGATCTCTTGGAGAATACCATTAGTCAGCCTCAACATACAAAGCTTAACTCCATAAGAAGTCTCTTCACAGACCAAACTCATATCCCGAAATTGCCCAATCAGTTCCAACTCTTTTACCATCATCATTGGTATAAGCAAAGAGTTCCAAATCAATGCATCAGCCACCATGTCTGCTTTACTCGAATGGTAATCCAACCTAAAACCATAATCCTTCGGAAGTCCCAATTATTTCCTCTGCCTCATATTTAACTCTTTCTAATCAACCAAATACTTTAAGCTCTTAAGATCACTAGACATTTCAAATCTCGAACCACACAATGAAGCCTCCAAAGCTTCGGCGCAAACACAACAACAACCAACTCTAAGTCATGCTTCAGATAACCCATCTTACGCACTTATAGTCACCTTAAAGCATAAGCTAAAACTTGCTGATTTTGTACTAACATACCTTCCAATCCCCTTAACAAAGCATCATAATATACCACAATGGTTCTTTCGGATTCTGAAAAATCAAACCTGAGCTGTTGTCAGTCTTCTCTAAAGCTCTTGTAACTTTTCTTCATACTTTGCATCCCAAAACAAAAGCTTGCACCTTCCTAGTCCACTGCTTCAATGGCAAAGATGACTCGAAAAATCCTTCAATGAATTTCAATAACAATTTGCCAACCCAAGAAAATTTATAATCTCAAATATAGATTTTGGAGCTTCCCATTGCGATATAGCTCCAACCTTCGACATATCAACCGCAATAACTCTACTCGAGATCACATGACCAAGGAACTCACTTCCTTCTACCAAAACTCACACTTTGACAGTTTTGCATACAACTGCTTCTCTCTCAATGCTAATATTACAATTATCAGATGTTCATCATGATCCTCTTTACTCATCGAATAATACAAAAATATCATTGATTAACACAACCATCAACTCGCTCAAATAAGTATAGGAAATCCCGTTCATATACTCCACATACCTACATGGTGCCTTAGTCACCCCAAATGGCTCTACGAAATACTCATCATGTTCATACGTTACTTTAAAAACAGTCTCCTGTATACCTTCAGCCTTCACACGAATCTGATGATACCCAGATCTCGAATTCATCTTACTGAACATACTTGCAACTACCAACTGGACCATCAATCATCAGTCCTTAGAAGTGCACACATATTCTCGATAGTCACCTTGTTCACTTATTTGTAATCCACCCAAAGCCTCACAGAACCTTCTTCCTTCATAATCAACAAGATTGGTGCACCCCATGGTGACACACTCAGACAAAAGAGCCTCTCCTCAAGCGAATCTTCAAGTTGACTATCTAACTCTTTCAATCCCAAAGCAGACACACAACATAGAACCATCAATACTGGACTATTTCCATGGATTAAGTCGATCACGAACTCCACTTCATGTTCCGGTGATAAATCACTTATCTCATCAGAAGAACTTTCGGATAATCACAAATAGTTGGCACACCACCGACTTCTCCACCTTCATCAACACTCAAGGTTCCCATCAAAATAATCATCTCAACACCATCTCGTACCGACTTATCAAAATAGTCTATAAACATTTATCTTAACTCAAAGCAATTCACTGCACACATCATCCAAGCTTGCAAGACATGTCTATTCCATCCAACATGACCCCGTCTACCATCAACCACAGATTAAGGCTGATCAGTTTCTCAATTTGTCAATAGACAGCCGAAAATTATGATGGGGTATAAACAATCTTTACCAAACTATAAGAGCGTTCAACCACACACTGGGCCGCCACTTCACACTTATAGCGTCCTGGAGAAGCACAACTTCTTCCCCACTTGTTTCATTCCCACTTCTATAGACAAAGGTTAGGCAACAAACATGTATCGACAGTGTTTTCACACACATGTCTCATACCAGGGAACAAACAACATTAGACAACTTGGCTGGACTGACCGACCTGCTCTGATACCACTAATGTAACACCCTTTTTCTACCCCAAAATTAACAAGGGAAAATAACACAGATTTCAGAGTAAAATATTAACTTTCATAACAAGCCACAAAAAGGGTGCACATTTCTCAATGTCTCAAAATAAGTCAATGCTCCGTAACACACAGGTTTTCTCAAAATACATCAATTTGCACAACGCAACGGAACTCAAAAGGCATATCCAAAGTTTTTCTTATACGGAAAGATAATCAAAATAACTCAAGTAAAACATAAACCCCAACCCGATGTTACACTATCAGAGCAAGGCCCTCTAAGTTAACCAAAAGCTAACAACTCGAAACTTCAAAAGTCCTCAACGGCGTCCACGACTAAACTTGGTCATCTGCACGTTACCCACGTGGAGGTAACATGCAAACAGGCAGGGTGAGTATTACAATTCATAATAATCAATGTATAACAATTAATGCATAAACGACGTCACATTCATATTCAACACATTCATATTCTTCAATAGGCTTCGAAGGCCACAACGTCATAATTTATACACAAAGGCTCATAAATGCAAATGCAACATAGACTCAATGCATGTGGTACCAATCATCACAGCGCGATGGACACTGGGCCATCAACCCTCCATAGATCCCCATCAATATGATCGATTCTACTTGAGAACCGGAGCACATCAAAATACTTCACATCCGCACAGTGGGATTGAAGCCAAAGTAATCGAGGTCCTGAACCGAAGTCCGGATGCACATGAATGCATGATGCACACGTCACAATAATCCTCATAAGAACAACATATGGTGCATCATCATTCATCATATTCATCATACGTCATAACTCATCAACATAGTCATCATCATCACATAAATCGTCATATCTCATGTTATCACATAATTCATCATAACAATCATCATCATCACATAAATCATCATATCCCATGTTAGCACATAATTCATCATAACAATCATCATCATCACATAAATCATCATATCCCATGTTATCACATAATTCATCATAACAATCATCATCATCACATAAATCATCATATCCCATGTTATCACATAATTCATCATAACAATCATCATCATCACATAAATCATCATATAATCACGTCCAAATCACATATTGGCTCATAGTCATCCTCATGTTAGCCCATCCTATTATCACATATTAATTCATAATACTACCCCATGTTATCTCATATTAACTCATAATGTTATCCCATATCATCTCAGATTACATCATAATATTATCCCATATTATCACATATCACATCATAATATTATCCCATATTATCACATATTAATTCATCAACTCATACCCGCGGTAATCCTCACACTATAGCCTATCAATCACATAATTCCTTATTGTCATACTCATGTTAACTCATCTCAGAAATCTCAGAATCAAACATCAAGGCATCGCTACAAACGATCAAATTTTGTGAACTTTGCTACGTTCGCTGGCTTGCTCGCTAGGCGAGTCGGTAGCGAGTCTTCGTTAGCATGCTCGCTAGGCGAGTCTGTGGCGAGTCTTCGCTGGAATGCTTGCTAGGCGAACCGAGCGATGACAGCAAAAACCTGTTACGACCAGAACTGATTCTTGTCCAAATACTCATACGATTCACTTACCCAATGCCCCCAAAACATCCCTAAAACATCCCTATGATCATATGGCGATAACAGCACAAAATCTATGGTTTATTAGGCCAATCTGGCAACATTTGCACTGCCCAAATCACTATTTCCCTGCAATTGCTCTGAGTGCATCAGAGTTACTCACATCTGAACATTCCTATTCCTACAGGGTCAAACATATAACAATCCAAGGTTTTGGCCACGAAGGCCTAAGGTTTCCCTTTCTCATATAAATATTCAATGTTACATATCATTACTCCTAACCTCAAAGCCTTATCATCAAATTCCTTATTTCCCACAGCCAACCCAAAATACCTTAAATCATAAACCAACCATAAACACATCTAAAGACATACATAGAAAATCATAAACATCGATACTCCCCATACCTTAGTCGATTCGCAACTTTCACGATTAACTTCGGGATCTTCCGAAGCTTTTTCCTCCACTTCTCCCTCCTCAGAGCTCTGGTCTCCTTCTTTTCACGGTTAACAAAATGAATCCTCCACCTTTAGAATTCAATTTTGTCAAACTTAGACTTGGGCCACACAATTGGGCTTTTCCCATAATATCCTTACTAACTCCTCTTAATGCCCAATTTACCCTCATTTCTCTTATATTTATTTTAATTCATAATAATATTAATAAATCCATATTACATACTATTATTCCAAAATAAATATTCCAATATGCATAATTCCTCAATAATTCCCAAAACCACCGAAAACACCAAAAATACGAATATTCTCAATTAAATAAATAAATTAAAATATTCCGATTAAAATTTGGGGTGTTACACGGAGTACAAAACAACAAATACAAAAGTGAAGGATACATCAAATGCGACAGCGAGTCTGAAACTCCTCCAACAACTCTCTAGTATCAGGGTGATCAGGCCTAGCAACCAATCCCTAGATCAGCAACTCCCTCTTGCTGATGGTAGCCTGTAAGCCTTGAGCATAATCTTACCAAGCGCCTTCTCCAAATGTATCTTCAAGTTTATACCTCTTCATATCTGCTCTCAACTTATACTCTTCCAACGTTGCAAGAGCTTCACGTAGCTTACGTCGCTTTCGTATCTACAAGCTGATTCTCCGAGAGCTTTTTCATCATTGATTCAGAGTTGAGTCTTCAATCTGTCAATCTGCTAACGAAGCCCATCTTCTCTTTCTTTGTTGTTGGTTAAGATATCATTCCATTGTGCATTGAACTTGGATATCTATAGGTGTGCTTTCTCCAATTCTTTCTTCTTCCCTTTTAGAGCATTACCCAACCTCCTCATATCCTGACCGAGACGTTCTCTGACGTGAATTTCTTCAGTCAGTTCTCTGCCCATCTTGTTCACTGTCTCCGTCTGCATCTTGGATAAGTGAATGGCTTGATTCTTCTCACTCCTAAGATGAATGATTTCCTTCTTCAATTCTTCATTCACCCTGTGTAGTTCTTCTTTTTCATCCCACAGTTGATTATACTTCTGAATATCAACTATCGTTGGTTCTTCAACTACTCGGGGGTACAAAGGCTCCCTGACAGGAACCGGTAGCAAAAGTCTCTCAACTCTTTTCTGGATCCATTCCACGTATGGTCCATATGCTCTGCAGTCGCTCTTGCCCAAATAAAGCTTTCCTCTCCGATGAATGTTATTCCAAACTTGTTATAAACTAGTGAGAGTAGTAGCATCAGCTAAACCCGTTAAATACAGAGAATCCTATACTTCATCCTTCTTCGGAGGTTCTCTTAAAGCGTAGCCAAATTGCCTGATGGCGAGAGCTGGATTATAGTTAACACCACCTTTTCTCCAATCAAAGGAACATTGGGAAAATCTCCACAGTTGTAAATAATATCCCTACCCAGGAGGTCTCTACTAAACCATACAATATCTTCCGAGGTCAAACCCATGAGGCTCTCTGGCCAACCAACTGTATTAGTTGCATCAATAAAAGGTCCAGACTTGGGCAGATGCGAAATAAACCATCTGTAAAGTAGTGGAGTGCAACAAGAAATGTTCTTCCCTCATCTATTCTTATTCTTGTAATGTGTAGAATGATAGACATCACCTAGAAGGGTTGGCACAGGATTCTTGGAAGTAAAGATGTGGAAAACATCCAAATCAACAAAATCAGGTATATTGGGAAACAACACTATCCCATAGATGCAGAGTGCCAAGACTGCATTAAAGACAATCCAACATCCTTCCTTTACAAAGTGTTGAGCCTTACTTATTAAGAATGACAAAAGGAAGCCAGGCACCCCACTCCTTCGTACCATCTTTCCCTCTAGTTCAGAAACATCCAAGTGCAGAGCATTGGCTAGCTTGGTGGCGAGAGTCGATCAATTGCTAAATGGATGAAAAAAGATAGCATGTTGGGGATGTTGTGTTGCGTCTGCCAATTTTAGGGGTTGAGTTGGGGGATGATGGTGCTTGAGGTAAGGTAATGAGGTATCTCTGAAATTATTTTTTGTTTTTTTGAAAATGTTATGAGAACTTTGAAAATTAGAAAGACAATGATAAATTAATTAAATTAAATAGAAAATGTAAATAATAAAATGGGTCAATAGTTAAGATAATTGTTTTAAATTATTTGAAGTGATAATTAATTAAATGAATTAAGAGAAAAAGTTTAATTAATTTTAAATAATTCTTTTTAATTTTAGAGGCATTTTCGTATTTTTTAAAAAAGAAACAACATTTTTCTATTATATTTATTTATATCAAACAAAATAATAAATTTTCTCTATTTTTCACCTACTTATCTTTTATTTCACTCTTTCTCATATTTTTCTCTCTTCTCAATTTTTCTTTAGAGCCAAAGAAAACTTACAAAACAAGTTTTTTCTTTTTTTTTTTTTAGGATTTCTTAACTTTTGAAGAGTGTAGAGTAAGAAATTGAGTTTTTTTTAAGATAATTTTTTTAAGATAGTTATCAATATAAAATATATTACAGGTTAATAACTATTTTGTCCTAAGATATTTTGACGAATTTTGAAAGGCTCTCGCGTAAAAAAAAGTTTATATTTTCTCTCTGTCTTATAAATATAAAGATTCCTCTATTTTTGTTCCTTCATCAAATCCATCCATCAAATAAATGACATGACATTTGTTTTTTATATATTTTTTTAATGATGTGTGTAGTGTTATATTTGTGAGAGTCCTTGCCTAGAGTGATGTCACGCAGGATCTAAAGGTGTTTTTTTTCAGTATTTTCTTTCTTTGGGAGATATAGTAAAGTCGAGAGGCGGCTACCATATGATTTGGCATGTAGTCCTTTGGTTTATTTTGAAAGCTCGTAATGATGTAATCTTTATGAAGTCACAATAATAGTGAAAGAAGTGGAGGAGCAGAACATTTGTTTCGCTTGGAATTGATTTTAGGATTGTGTCGCATCGCTGCGATGAGGGGCCGACAAAGATAGAAGAGTCGCCACAATTCGTTATTTATCCCAAAGAGAGGGAAATGAAACAATCAGAGAAAACCTATGAAAAGGGAAAAGACAGGTCATCGCAACCAAATCTTGGGTTCGGGAGTCGGTTATGCAAGGGGAAGGTATGAGCACTCCTCACGTCCATTGTACTCAACGAGATCCATGCTTGTTGTCTATCTAAAAGGGTGTTAATCTATCAAAGGTTGGCTCACAGGGATAAAAGAAAAGAAAAGAGACTCGATAGAGCATCGCTGCTCTATGCCTACGTAGTTCAAAAAACTACGGGTGAAGGGGGAAAGGTTGCTCGCCAAGACATCGTCGTCTTGTGCCTATGTATCCTCATCTGGTATGAGAAATCAGAGCAAATGTATTTCGGGCTGACACAACCACTGGTTGGTTCAAGTGTTTTAACTGAGTAGGGTTAAGTAATCGTTCCAGCAGTTAGGGACGATGCTTGTTTGCGGTAGAACCAAAACTTAAGACACTCTTTCTGAAAATGATTTTCCAAAAAATCCCGAAGGACCAAAAGGTTTGATGTTTTGTTTTGTGTTTTTTATGAAGAAGTGATTTGAGTTAAGTTTGTAACTCATGTTGCACTAAAGACTATGACTTGAGAGCGAATGCGTCGCATATCTTCCAAAGGGCATACGCTAAACACTCTAGACAGATTGAGAGGAGGCCCCCCAACTATCATTCCTTAAGTACTTAAGGCTTGTAGCATACAACACTTATTATCCTTTATTAGGTGTTTTGAGATGTTTAGGAGATGAGATGAGAAGACACAAACTCTAAGGGGAAACTAATCAACCATAATGTTGTCATGCAAGATGCTCATAAAGTTGGGATTAAGAGGGAAGAAGTTGTCTTAATGTTATCATACAAAGGATTGAACACCTAATGTCTCTCCTACTCCCATCTTAAACAGAGGGACTAGGAATCCTAAGGGATCATGGCAAAAGAACCAAGTAAACAACAGATAATTCAATCACAAATGAAATGAAAGCAAGAGAAGAAGTTGACTTGACCAAGTCAAATGCAAACATGATATGAAATGCTCAAAGATGAAACACAAATAAAATGATGCATCAAAAACAAGTGATCAAAAGAATTTGAACAAGTTCAAAAGAGTGAGATGAAATGGGAGAAGTTACAACTCCTACAACCATTCAAACATCAATTACTTACACCAAATCTAAACAAAAAGCCAAAAAGAAAAGTCATAATCAAAAGGAGGATGGGAGAATAGGCTTAGGCAGCAAGCAACACATAAAGTATCTCAACCAAGTATCCCACATTGATCATGAAAGAGCAAAGAGCAAACAAGTGCAAAAAGATGATCCATCATTCAAGACAAACTCAAAGTATGAACATGGATACCAAATTGTCTTAAATGATGATCAAAACCAAAGGGCAGAAGTGAAGCCATAAGAGAAAGGTTCAAAACAAAATGGAAAGCAAAGCACAATAAATAGCAAATCAAAGCAAGAGGAAGAACCAAAGTTCAATCCATGTTCAACATTTAGAATCAAGCGGAATGCCCTAACTTCCAAGTAACTTGTGAAACAAGTTACACAAATGTATGACCTAAAAAAAAGCAAGACCAGCACCTTAATCATATCAAGAATGAGTAACAAGACTCATAGGGTGCCCATCAAAGACTTTTCTCAATGGAACTAGGTCAATAAATTCCACATAGGGTGCCCTTCAAAGGTGACTTGACTTGCAAGATTCACCAAAAATAGAAGGTTGGCTCAATAAATTCCAAATAAAATGTACAAGGTAAACAAGTTCAATGGCAAATAGAAGCCAAAGTTTCAAAGCCAAACTCAATCTTAGGCATCACCAAATAATTTGATTAACAATGGTGCTCCACCTTTTTGAGTATTTATCGAGGGTCAAGAAAAACTCAATCTTAGGCATCACCAAATAATTTGATTAACAATGGTGCTCCACCTTTCTGAGAATGAACCAGACGCCGGAGCTAGGGCTCCGATCTTCTTCTCCGGCGAGCTCACCGGAGCTCAGGGAAAAAACTCAACAGAAATTTCCCAAACCGGTACCATTTGAAAGATCTCGTTGCAAGGATTCCAAATCCATATATCAAACACCAAAACAGTTCCAAATTAAGGATAATCAAAGATCTAAAGTTTGAACATGTCAATCTGAAATGTGATCAAACAAGAACAACAAGGATGCAAACATTGCCTACTCAACGTAGGGCTTCAAATGCAACCAACATGAGCTTAAATAAGTGCCTAGCATGGGAGAAAAAAAGGAAAAGAAGCTTACTGAACGGAGCTACTCCGTTGGTTCTTCAGATGCGTGCTGTAACACCCTTCTACCCCGCAGAATAAATATAAATAGATCAGAGTAATTATCATGCATTTCACAAAAGGGTGTCACATAAATTTTCAAAACATCACACAACACCTGTCATGCTCAATAATATAAAAATAATTTCCTGCTTTTCATACACCTTCACATTGACATGTAGCAGCGGATTTGCTTAATCATGATAGACATAATAAAAGTCTCATGCTCATCTCATTTTTAATACTTAGGCTTAAAAGCCAATTCTTCATATAATTCAAAATAACAACAATAGAATAAAGTAGAGTACATAAAATATCTCTCCAAATATGAAATCGAAATATTCCCCGGTGTTACATAATCAGAGCATGACTCGACCCAAAATAAATAAAGACACAACTCAAGCTACTCCAACGGCTACCTCGTGCTAGAAGCAACTCTACTCCTCAGTACCTGAGCGATGTCGTATAAAACATCATTCCAACAGAAGGGTGAGAATTCACATTATTATTGAAATTATAAGATAATATATAATTTAAGGCATACAAACATAATCACTATTATTCTCACACTTCAAAAGTTTCATCAACACAATATTATTCAAGTAACCATACTATTCACAAGTATATACACACAACTCCATAATTCACCAATTTATCAGTTCTACATATCACACACAATCTCATAGCACATAAATATACATAATGAGACTCAATGCAAAACTCAATGCAAGACTCAATGCAACTCATGCCATGCGGTACCAACACTTGTTATTATTTTTCGGTTTTTACATTTAAACCGGGTCCGTTCCCTAGACCAATAACACACAAAAAGCCCATTCCCTAAGCTTTCAAACCCCGCTCTAGGTTTGGGACAAGTCACTAGCTCCCACGGAACTAACAAGCATTGCCTCTTGACACAAATGATGCATATGCAAATTCAACAACCATATGCACTTAAGACCGTTTTCGCATCTTAATCCCATGCATTCTCAAATAATTCATCACACAAGAATTACCATACATTTGCATGCACAAACACATTTTCAAGAATCATGACATTCTTACTTCAAACATCATCACCACAATTAGTAAGTAATCCACAAGTATCAATACAATTCAATTTCAATTCACAAAACACAAATCACTAATTAAGTATAAAATAATTAATCATCATCAATAATTAAAATTTTGATACTCAATAAATAGTCATTATTCAATAAATAATTCAATATTTTAAATAAATATACAATATTCTTCAATATTTTAATAAACAATAAATATTTAAATAGATAATTAATATTTGAATAAATAATTAATATTGAATAATTAATTAATATTTTAATAAGTGATCAATATTAAATAAACAGTTAATATTTTAATCTAGTTCCAATATTAACAATGTTCTAACAGTTATTATGGTTTATTAATTTAATAATCTCATCTATTTAATGAGCCACATGATACCATTTGCCACTACTTCTATATTCTAATCACTACAATATCTAGATAAAAGTAGTACCACATTATAATTTTTTTTTTGTTACAGCATCTAGCAATACAAGGGTCACATGTATTTGGTTTCATTTCTAACCGCTACAGGATCAACTTAATTTACACTGCCTCAAATTAAATGTGAGCTACAACAATTAATAATATGCATATATTCTTTTCATTGCCTAATCATCTTCCACGCTACAGTATTAAAGGATAAAGATTACATTGTCTTGTTTTCGTTTATTCACTACAAGTTAACAGTAATGAGCCACTTGATTATATGTTACAGTGGCTTGGGGAATAGAAAGGATTACTTTATAATTTGGTTTTTCACTACAGCAACTCAATTATAATCCTATTGTTCTGCTGCTACGGGATTAGAAAAGAAACTTCACAATAATTACACCAGTTCATGCGCTACAGGGGATATGGTATACAGAAGCCACTTGTTTCTCTCAATCAATTCCTATCTCGCTACAGTAATTAACAAATATAAATATTCCAATTTTTCCAATTCCAATGGGTACTCTAAATATTAAATGGGTCTCTATAATTTACCAACATATCAATTCCAAACACAACTAAATTAACACAACTCAAAAATTATCTCTAAAACCTAATAATTTCCAATCTCATAAAATTTTGGGGTTTTATCCTAAACACTTTCTACTACTCATTTATACACTATCATATAACCCAATAATCATACAAAAACCCACCCTTACCTTGATTTTCTTGGTGTTCTTGAGCTCTCTCTTGATTCTTCTTCTTCTTCTTCCCACTCTATTCTTGTTGCCTCTTTTTTTCCTCTTTTTCTTACTAACCTTTCTATTCTCTTCTATCTCCTTTCTCTTGTTTTATAAAATTCTCAAAATTCATTAACCTAATAATTTTTTTTATGGGCTTAGTAACTCATATCTATTCACACCCCCAAATAGGCCCAATCAATTAATTTAACAATTCTATATAATTCTACAAATTAGAATATATCATATAAGTTAAATAATAAAATTAAATCAATTATAAATCAAATAATTTATATAAATTCAATAAATCAACTAATTCAATTATATCAAATAAATCACATAAATTAGTTAATTCAATTAGGCCTAAAATCACATAATTAATCAATTAATTTAATTAATAAATAATTACTAAAAATTGGGGTGTTACAACCCTCCCCCACTTAAAAGATTTTCGCCCTCGAAAATTACCTCAAACGAATAACTCGGGGTAAGACTCACGCATTTGACTCTCAAGCTCCCAAGTCACGTTTCCACCAGCCGGTCCTCCCCAAGCGACCTTCACCAAAGAAATCTCTTTGCCTCGAAGTTGCTTCAACTTTCGATCCTCTATGTGTATAGGTGATGCCTCCACAGTTAGGTTATCTCTCACCTGCACATCATCTACTTGGACTACATGAGACGGATCCGCAATGTATTTCCTCAACTGAGATACATGGAACACATCATGAAGATTAGCAAGCGACGGTGGTAAAGCCACACGATAGGCCACTTCTCCTATCCTCTGCAAAATCTGATAAGGACCAATGAAACGCGGCGTCAACTTACGCGACTTCAGTGCCCTACCAACACCAGTCATCGGAGTGACTCGAAGAAACACATGATCTCCCTCTTGAAATTCAAGTGTCTTCCTCCTCTTGTCATGATAACTCTTCTGACGACTTTGAGAAATTCTCATCTTCTCTTGAATCATCTTAATCTTATCCGTAGTCTACTGAACTATCTCGGGTCCAACTACCGAACTCTCTCCGGACTCATACCAACACAATGGCGTCCTACACCGCCTACCATACAATGCCTCAAATGGTGCCATTCCGATACTCGAATGAAAACTGTTGTTGTAAGTAAACTCAATCAAAGGTAAGTAGCTATCCCAAGCTCCTCCTTTCTCCAATACACAAGCCCTCAACAGATCCTTGAGTGATTGAATAGTCCTTTCGGTCTGACCGTCTGTCTGAGGATGATAAGCTGAGCTCAAACGCAACTTCGTACCCAAAGCACTTTGCAAACTCTCCCGAAATCTCGAAGTGAACCTCGGATCCCGATCCGACACAATACCGGATGGAATACCGTGCAAACTGACAATCCTCTCAATGTATAGCTTTGCCAATTTCTCTAACGGATAATCCATTCGCATAGGAATAAAGTGAGCAGATTTAGTCAATCTATCCACGATAACCCAAATAGCTTCAAAATTACCCAGCGTCCTCGGTAATCCAGACACAAAATCCATAGAAATGCTATCCCATTTCCACTCAGGAATAAACAACGGTTGCATCAAACCCGACGGTTTCTGATGCTCAATCTTCGACTTCTGGCAAGTCAAACAAGAATACACAAATTCGGCAATGTCCTTCTTCATACGAGGCCACCAAAATATCTTCCTCAAATCTTGATACATCTTAGTAGCACCCGGATGAATACTCAATCCGCTACAATGTCCTTCCTCAAGAATACTCTTCTTCAACTCAACAATATCCGGAACACAAACTCTATCACGACATCTCATAATACCATTCTCATCAATCCGAAAATCACCACCTTGACCTTGATTGATCAAAGTAAAATGATCAACTAAACTCAAATCAGATTTTTGACCTCCTCTTATCTCGTCAAGAATGCCACTAGTAAGTTTCAACATGCCCAACTTAACACCATAAGATGTCTCTTCACAAACCAAACTCATATCCCGAAATTGCTCCACCAATTCCAACTCTTTCATCATCATCATTGACATATGCAAAGATTTCCTACTCAATGCATCGGCTACTACGTTTGCTTTACCTGGATGGTAATTCAAACCAAAGTCATAATCCTTAAGAAGTTCCAACCATCTCCTATGCCTTGCATTCAATTCTTTCTGATCAAAGAGATACTTCAAACTCTTATGATCACTAAATACCTCAAATCTCGAACCAAACAAATAATGCCTCCAAAGCTTCAACACAAATACAACAGCGGCCAACTCTAAGTCATGCGTTGGATAATTCCTCTCATGAACTTTAAGTTGCCTTGAAGCATAAGCTACAACTTGCTGATGTTGCATCAACACACCTCCCAAACCCATCAAAGAAGCATCACAATACACAACAAATGGTTCTTCTGAATTCGGCAAAATCAAAACAGGAGATGTCGTCAATCTTCTTTTAAGTTCTTGAAAACTTTCTTCACACTTTGCATCCCAAACAAAAGCTTGGCCTTTCCTAGTCAACTATGTCAAAGATAACTTGGCAAATCCTTCAATGAATTTCCGATAATAACCTGCCAACCCAAGAAAACTTCTAATCTCAAAAACTGATTTCGGAGCTTCCCATTATGATACAGCTTCTACCTTCGATGGATCAACTGCAATACCTCTACTCGAAACCATATGGCCAAGGAAACTCACCTCCTTCAACCAAAACTCGCACTTAGAAAGTTTAGCATACAACTGCTTCTCTTTCAACACAGACAACACAATTCTCAGATGCTCAGCATGATCCTCTTCACTCTTCGAGTATATCAAAATATCATCAATGAACACAACCACAAACTTGTCCAAATAAGGATGGAAGATCCTGTTCATGTACTCCATAAATACACCTGGTGCATTAGTCACACCAAATGGCATCACAGAATACTCATAATGTCCATACCTTGTTCTAAAAGCAGTCTTTTGAATATCTTCAGTCTTCACACGAATCTGATGATACCCAGATCTCAAATCTATCTTACTGAACACACTTGCACCAACCAACTGATCCATCAAATCATCAATCCTTGGAAGTGGATACTTATTCTTGATAGTCACCTTGTTCAATTGTCTATAATCCACACAAAGCCTCATAGTACCTTCTTTCTTCTTAACCAACAAAACTGGTGCACCCCATGGTGACACACTCGGACGAGTAAACCTCTTCTCAAGTAGGTCCTCAAGTTGACTCTTTAACTCTTTCAATTCAGATGCGGACATACGATATGGAGCCATCGACATCGGACTAGTTCCAGGAACTAAGTCAATCGAAAACTCCACTTCTTGTTCCGGCGGTAAATCCCTTATCTCCTCAGGAAAAACTTCCGGAAAATCACGGACAATTGGTAAAGCATTAATTACTTCACTTTCGCCAATATTCAAAGTTGCCATCAACATGAATACCTTCGCACCATCTTGCACTGATTCCTTTACTTGCTTTGCAGTCATAAATAAGTCTCCTTCATCATCAGGTTCAGGAAAAATAACCGTTTTGTCAAAACAGTTAATATAGTCACGATTGAATTCTAACCAATTCATCCCAAGAATAACATCAAGTTGATCTAAGTAAAGACACACTAAATCAACTCCAAAGTCTGTACCAAAAATACTCAACGGGCAATTCAAACACACATATGGGGTAGTTACTGAACCCGTCGCAGGAGTATCAATAACCATACCCCCACTCATAACAGACAACTCGAGATTTAATCTCTTAACACAATCCAAAGAAATAAAAGAATGTGTAGCTCCAGTGTCAATTATAGCAACTAAAGGTATACCATTAATAAAGCATGTACCTCGAATCAACCGATCTTCACTAGTAGTCTCAGATCCTGATAGAGCAAATACTTTCCCTTTTGCTTGAGCCTTCTTTGGTTTGTCACACTTGGAACTAATGTGCCCTTGCTCACCACAATTGTAGCAAGTCACATTCGCACCGCTTCTGCACTCCAAAGCCTTGTGGCCTGGCTTGCCACACTTGAAACACTTTTGCTCGACACTTGTGCACTCAGGAGCACGATGTCCTTTAACACCACATCTAAAACACTTCACTGGAGTAGGAGCTCCTCCCCCACTCGGCTTCCTTCCATTACCAGCTTTCTGTTTCCCTTTATCAGCAGGAGTCACATACGGCTTCCCTCTGAATTGACCTTTTCCCCTCTTATCATTTAAACTCTTGTAGTGACTAGACCGAGCTCTGCTATCTTCATCATAGATTCTACTTTTGTTCACCAACTCAGAAAATCGCCTAATCTCCTGATAACCTATAGCTTGTTTGATTTCAGGCCTCAAACCATTCACAAACTTAAGGCACTTGGATCTCTCAGCATTAGTAGTGTTGTAGTGAGGACAAAACTTAATCAACTCCTCAAATCTTGTTGCATACTCGGCCACAGTTGAGTTACCCTGCTTTAGCTCAAGGAATTCAATTTCCTTCTTCCCACACACATCTTCTGGAAAATACTTCTCCAGAAACGCCTCTCTGAAAACATTCCAAGTAACCTCAACCTCATCTTCTTCAAACCTTTGACGAGTGTTACCCCACCAGTCCTCAGCTTCCTCTTCGAGCATATGAGTACCAAACTGCACCTTCTGCGCATCTGAACAGTTCATGACTCGAAATATCTTCTCAATTGCTTTCAGCCATACTTGTGCTTTGTCAGGATCATGCGTTCCCTTGAAGATTGGTGGATTGTTCCTCTGAAACTTCCCCAAGGCACGAAACTCATCATCATTATTGTTTCCAGTATTCACATTGACTTGCGGATTCTGCCCAATCGCTCCAGCCAACATCGCCAAAGCCTCAGCAATCGCTTCATCATTCCTACCTGCAACCATTGTTCTAGATTCCAACAACAAATCTTCGTTAGAATAAACAATATCGATAGTGCTACACACACATATCAAATACAAAAGGGATTAAACACATTAACAACTTGGTCAACTGACCGACTTTGCTCTGATACCACTAATGTAACACCCTTCTACCCCGCAGAATAAATATAAATAGATCAGAGTAATTATCATGCATTTCACAAAAGGGTGTCACATAAATTTTCAAAACATCACACAACACCTGTCATGCTCAATAATATAAAAATAATTTCCTGCTTTTCATACACCTTCACATTGACATGTAGCAGCGGATTTGCTTAATCATGATAGACATAATAAAAGTCTCATGCTCATCTCATTTTTAATACTTAGGCTTAAAAGCCAATTCTTCATATAATTCAAAATAACAACAATAGAATAAAGTAGAGTACATAAAATATCTCTCCAAATATGAAATCGAAATATTCCCCGGTGTTACATAATCAGAGCATGACTCGACCCAAAATAAATAAAGACACAACTCAAGCTACTCCAACGGCTACCTCGTGCTAGAAGCAACTCTACTCCTCAGTACCTGAGCGATGTCGTATAAAACATCATTCCAACAGAAGGGTGAGAATTCACATTATTATTGAAATTATAAGATAATATATAATTTAAGGCATACAAACATAATCACTATTATTCTCACACTTCAAAAGTTTCATCAACACAATATTATTCAAGTAACCATACTATTCACAAGTATATACACACAACTCCATAATTCACCAATTTATCAGTTCTACATATCACACACAATCTCATAGCACATAAATATACATAATGAGACTCAATGCAAAACTCAATGCAAGACTCAATGCAACTCATGCCATGCGGTACCAACACTTGTTATTATTTTTCGGTTTTTACATTTAAACCGGGTCCGTTCCCTAGACCAATAACACACAAAAAGCCCATTCCCTAAGCTTTCAAACCCCGCTCTAGGTTTGGGACAAGTCACTAGCTCCCACGGAACTAACAAGCATTGCCTCTTGACACAAATGATGCATATGCAAATTCAACAACCATATGCACTTAAGACCGTTCTCGCATCTTAATCCCATGCATTCTCAAATAATTCATCACACAAGAATTACCATACATTTGCATGCACAAACACATTTTCAAGAATCATGACATTCTTACTTCAAACATCATCACCACAATTAGTAAGTAATCCACAAGTATCAATACAATTCAATTTCAATTCACAAAACACAAATCACTAATTAAGTATAAAATAATTAATCATCATCAATAATTAAAATTTTGATACTCAATAAATAGTCATTATTCAATAAATAATTCAATATTTTAAATAAATATACAATATTCTTCAATATTTTAATAAACAATAAATATTTAAATAGATAATTAATATTTGAATAAATAATTAATATTGAATAATTAATTAATATTTTAATAAGTGATCAATATTAAATAAACAGTTAATATTTTAATCTAGTTCCAATATTAACAATGTTCTAACAGTTATTATGGTTTATTAATTTAATAATCTCATCTATTTAATGAGCCACATGATACCATTTGCCACTACTTCTATATTCTAATCACTACAATATCTAGATAAAAGTAGTACCACATTATAATTTTTTTTTTTGTTACAGCATCTAGCAATACAAGGGTCACATGTATTTGGTTTCATTTCTAACCGCTACAGGATCAACTTAATTTACACTGCCTCAAATTAAATGTGAGCTACAACAATTAATAATATGCATATATTCTTTTCATTGCCTAATCATCTTCCACGCTACAGTATTAAAGGATAAAGATTACATTGTCTTGTTTTCGTTTATTCACTACAAGTTAACAGTAATGAGCCACTTGATTATATGTTACAGTGGCTTGGGGAATAGAAAGGATTACTTTATAATTTGGTTTTTCACTACAGCAACTCAATTATAATCCTATTGTTCTGCTGCTACGGGATTAGAAAAGAAACTTCACAATAATTACACCAGTTCATGCGCTACAGGGGATATGGTATACAGAAGCCACTTGTTTCTCTCAATCAATTCCTATCTCGCTACAGTAATTAACAAATATAAATATTCCAATTTTTCCAATTCCAATGGGTACTCTAAATATTAAATGGGTCTCTATAATTTACCAACATATCAATTCCAAACACAACTAAATTAACACAACTCAAAAATTATCTCTAAAACCTAATAATTTCCAATCTCATAAAATTTTGGGGTTTTATCCTAAACACTTTCTACTACTCATTTATACACTATCATATAACCCAATAATCATACAAAAACCCACCCTTACCTTGATTTTCTTGGTGTTCTTGAGCTCTCTCTTGATTCTTCTTCTTCTTCTTCCCACTCTATTCTTGTTGCCTCTTTTTTTCCTCTTTTTCTTACTAACCTTTCTATTCTCTTCTATCTCCTTTCTCTTGTTTTATAAAATTTTCAAAATTCATTAACCTAATAATTTTTTTTATGGGCTTAGTAACTCATATCTATTCACACCCCCAAATAGGCCCAATCAATTAATTTAACAATTCTATATAATTCTACAAATTAGAATATATCATATAAGTTAAATAATAAAATTAAATCAATTATAAATCAAATAATTTATATAAATTCAATA
The DNA here is from genome assembly GCA_963859935.3 of Lathyrus sativus. NCBI lineage: Eukaryota > Viridiplantae > Streptophyta > Magnoliopsida > Fabales > Fabaceae > Lathyrus > Lathyrus sativus. The sequence goes on from OZ012737.1 coordinate 232,264,603, forward strand.
AATCAACTAATTCAATTATATCAAATAAATCACATAAATTAGTTAATTCAATTAGGCCTAAAATCACATAATTAATCAATTAATTTAATTAATAAATAATTACTAAAAATTGGGGTGTTACACGTGCAACCTCTGCTTTCTTTCTTCAAACACACTCCAATTGCTCCCAGGAAGAATATGCAAGCCTCAATTTGATTTGAGGTGAAAAATCAGATACGAAAATGGAAAGTGTTAGGAAAATTTGAATTTCACTCTGCTCTCTCCAGCTCCAATTCTCACTTCTGAGCACTAGGGCGACCTAAAATGCTTATATATGATGGGTTTCTGATCACCATGTTGGCTGATTGGTGATATTTCGAAAAATGCCCAAAAATGATACCATCCTCATACACACGCGTTTTTGCTTGCTTCACACCACATGAGCTCATCAATCTACAGTGTGTGAAGTGTACTTTTGATTTGAATTGGTTTGGGCCTTGTATGTAATCCATATTTCAAGTTTGAATGGAAAACTTTTAAAGGAAGAAACTTGAAAAAGTGGCATCTCATGATATTTGGTGTTGGCCCAATTGTGGTAAGTTTCACTATGATCATATTTTGGTGTAGAATGACTCAAAAGTGAGACAAAATGAGACTTATAATGTACCAAGTTCATGTTATGACCAAAAGTCCAAAATTCACTTTAAAACCCTTCCACATGGTCATGTAATTCCATAATCTCCATGAATATTGAGTCTAATGATGTAAATAAGGCTCTTAGGCACAATTCTCATGTTGGTTGGAAGTCCATTTGAGGTACACAAGTTCATGAAAATGACCTATGAAGCAAATGACCCATAATGAAACTTTCCCAAAATACCCTTGCCTTGTGAGGTCCATAACTTGAGATGTACAAATGATATCAAGGACTTCTAGGATGTTTTGTAAAGCTAAGATCACGAGGAACAACTTTCATGTTCACTTGAAGTTAAGGAGAAACTTGATTCTAGGTCAAAAGTTCCTTGGAAATGAGTTGACTTTTAGTTGACCAAAAATAACTTCATCTGAGACCCCTACTTTGTTGGCATCATAACTTGATATGTACAAACCCAATGGATGTGTTCTTGTACTCAAAAGAAATCTAAGGACATGCTCTACAAGTCTCATGTTTTCATGAAAATGATATTGAGCTTTCTACATAGGTGAAAATGGCCTTGAAGTTGGGCACTAAAGAAGGGGATTTTACACTAAAATCACCTGAAACCCTAATTTAGTAACTTCTTCCACTCTTGATTCCTCTTGATTTGATCTTATCATGACATCTTAAATGCTTTAAGGTGACTTCCCATGGCTTGTGTGACTTGAAACCCAGTTTGGAAACCTCTCAAGTCCACAGTTGACCTTGAGTTGACCAGATGAAACCCTAATTCCAAGTCCTTTGACTGTGGCTCTTGCAGATGGATTAAATGATTCCACAAACTCCACAATGACCTCTAGTGTAACACTCCACTCTAAACTATCGCGGAAAAATAAGACAAACAATAGAAATAATTCAGAGTGCAGCAAATAAAGTTTCATAACGACCGTCATGGATGTCACGACCGTCACGGTCATGACGAGCGTCAGGGAGTGGTGATGACCGTCACACTCCCAAAATCTGGGACGCATCAGAGGTGTCACATTTCAACACTTAACCAAAACACATACACCTGCAAAAGATCATTTACTAACATACGTAGCACAAAATTCGGATGAACAAACAATGATAATTTGTTTAACATTTTAATCATAAAACGACATGTTATAATACACTTCCAACGATTCGTAATAATTAAATTCCATTAAAATTCAGCAAGAAATCATCTTGCATCAATTCACTAAAACAACTATGCATCCAAGCAACATTTGCCATTATCAGGAACAACCAATCTATTTGCCATAGTACTTAATAAAATTCAGCAACAAGGAATTCAATTAAAACAATAACACTAATCGTTCATCCCCCCCCCCAGAGTGCTACGTATCAGAGCGACCAACGACCTTAAGCATAAAGCGACACTTTCTTCCAAGTTACCTGAAAATTACCACCAACAGAGGTAACATACAACGTAAAGGGTGAGATATCAACAATATAACATAAGGCATGATAAAAGTTATGTCAGAATATTATCACAGCATTATAATTCCGGCAGTTCGCATAAATATTAGTAATAATAAACTACAACAACTCTTTATTCATAACTACAACAATTATAATCATATCTCAACAACTCATTAAAACAACTCAACAACGCAACTCAATGATGCGACTCAACAATGTGACTCAACTGTGCATATGCATGTGGTACCAGATTTGGGAGACAACACTCCACAACCATTCGGGAGACAACACTCCACAATAATTCGGGAGACAACACTCCACAATAATTCGGGAGACAACTCTCCGCAATCATCCGGGAGACAACACTCCAAAATAATTCGAGAGACAACTCTCCACAATCATCCGGGAGACTCACTCCACAATCATTTTATTTTGTCATTAAAGACACAACTGTCGCCAATCCAGGCCAAATGATATGCTATGAGATGAAACTATTATGGACTATAACACAACAACAACAACTGTGCAACAACCGTGCAACAAGGCATCAAGCCTACAACCAATTATCCATAACAGAACATCACATTTCGCATATATTATGGACTCACCATTTCAACCTGTTCATATCAGAGAACTACCAACAATATCGTTCCTACGAATAAGACTCTAACACATTTTCGCAGAGAACAATTAAAAACAACCTCGTCTCTACAATTGAGAACTCAACAGCATTTTCATGTCAGAGAACAACTGAGAACATCATTACTACAAATAAGGACTCAACACATTTTCATATACTTTCATACGAGTAATATAACTACAACTTCTAATTTAATTAAGTAGGGACATAATAACAACACCTTCTTAATAAATGGGAAAATAGCGTGTGTCGGCACCGTTTCCCAATTCCCCCAAAACTAATGGCATAACACACTCATTCATACACAGACAGGCATTAACCCTTAGAAATGCACAGGTAAACATTAACCCTTAATATTTCTTCAATTTACTGGAACATTTCTTCAACTTACGGGAACATTACTACGGTAACGTTACTACGGGAACGTTACCACGGGAACATTACTACGGTAACGTTACTATGGGAACGTTACCACAGGAACATTACTACGGGAACGTCACTACGGGGACATTAACCCTTAATATTTATCGATCTACAGGAACATTAATCCTTAATATTTATCGATCTACAGGAACATTAATCGTTAATATTTCTTCAACTTACGGGAACATTACTACGGTAACGTTACTACGGGGACATCACTACGGGAACATTACTACGATAACGTTACTACGGGGACATTACTACGTATTTGCCCCATTAGGGAAACCTTATAGCATCGTATATAACACATTCATTTCTACATGTTTGCCCCATTAGGGAAACCTTAGAGCATCGTACTACTAACGATATAACACATTCATTTTTACATAGAAAAACCTCGTCCCTAACATTTATCGATTAACGGAAATTATACCTATGAATCGATTCCCTACATGAATCGATCATACCCACGGTTATAGAATTGAACCCCACCCTTACCTTGGAATTGAGGCCAACTCTAAACTTCCGGTTCCGGTTTGCTCTCCCGGTGACTCTTCTGCAACAACCTTCAATTCTCTCTGGCGGTTAATTCTCATGTTCTTACTTTCTCCACAGCCACGTCCTTTTTCCTCTTTTCTCAGCCTTTCTCCTCCAATTTGGTTTTCTGAGCAGTTTATCGTTCTTTTGCTCTTTCTCCCACAACTTCTCTAATAACTCCCTAATTCCCTTTATTCCATCCACTAATAATAATAATAATAATAATAATAATAATAATAATAATAATAATAATAATAATATAATATTACTACTAGTTATTAAATTATCATCATTATTAATTATATTATATTATTATCAAACTCAATGATTTATTAAATGGTTTCCTATACTTTAAGGACACCCACCAACGCTCTCAGACACACTCCCACATAAAGGCGCACCAATAATTAATAAATAATTTAATTAAAATGAACGGGCGTTACAACTCTCCCCTACTTAAAAGAATTTCGTCCTCGAAATTACCTCAATCAAACAGCTCCCAACCAAACCACTTTCACCAAAGCAATCTCTTCACCTCGAAGTTTCTTCTCGTTCATCCACCTGAACTAGCAACGCCTCAACAGTCAAATTACCTTTCACTCGTACACCATCCATCTGAATCAATGTACTTCTTCAACTTAGGCACATGCCACATCATGTAAATTCCCACGAGTGACAGCGGTAAAACAGTCTAACCTACTATTTTTCCCACGCTTCCGCTGCGCCACTCTGATACAGATCACAAAACACAGTGTGCTCCCTAGACCTCAAGCTCGACCAACACCAGTTACTATCGTAACTCTCAAAACACGTCTTTCTTGGATCCTTTGGATCTTTTCAGTCGTCTCTTGCACAATTTCAGCTAGCTTCAACATAAAATGATTAATCTCACTTGTTAGGAAAAGAGTCAAATTAGTCATTCTATCCAAAATCACCCAAGTAAAATCATATCCCTCAAATTCTCTGGAAAACCCAACACAAAATCCATGGGAATACTATCCGATCTCCACTCTGGAATATTCAACGGTTGCATCGGACCCAACGGTCTCTGGCATTTATTCTTCGACTTCCAACAAGTCTAATCAACATATACAAACTCAACCACTTATTTCTTCAACTATGGCCCTCAAAATAATTTCCTCAATCCGGTTACATTCTCATAGCACCGGGATGGATACTCCATCTACCTCAATACTCTTATTACACTTAATAATATCTGGGACACAACTCTATCACAATATCTCGTGATACTATTTCCATTAATCTGAAAATCATCCCTTCGACTTTAATTCCTCAGATTCAACCAATCTACCAACTCAAACCAGAGTTCTGACCTTATCGAATCTCATCAAGAATACCACTAATAAGGTCCAACATACTAAGCTTAACTCCATAAGAAGTCTCTTCACAAACCAACTCATACCACAAAATTGCTCAATCAGTTCTAACTCTTTTCACCATCATCATCGGTATATGCAAAGATTTCCAAATCAATGCATAAGCTACCACGTTCGCTTCACTCGAATGGTGATTCAACACAAAACCATAACCCTTCAGGAGTTCCAATTATTCTCTACCTCGTATTCAACTCTTCCAACTCAAGCAAATACCTTAGGCTCTTGAGATCACCAAACATTCCAAGTCTCACACTAACTAATTGAAGCCTCTAATTCCGTCACAACCACCACAACAACCAACTCTAAATCACTCGTCAGGTGATTCCTCTTATGTACTTCAAGTTGCCTTAAAGCATAACCAAAACTCGCTGAAGTTTCACTTAACATATCTCCCAAGCATATCAACAAAGCATCACAAAACACAACAAATGGTCCTGTCGGGTTCGGCAAAAATCAACACACGATACAATTTCAATTTTCTGATATAATTGAACCAGGTATAGGCCTCAAAACAATTTTTCTTAGAAATAGCATCTCGTTAGCTTTCCAACGCTTCGAACGGGGACTAAAACCGACTTATGGATCAAGAGATATGAATTTTCGAAGTTTCTCCAAAACAGAATTTTTCTGCATAAAGGCTGCTACGGGTTTGAGAATTTTCGCCCGAAAATCCGACCGATTCAATTATTTTCTTCGAAACAACCACATACTCATTCATACCAAACATATATTAGTGGTTTAGAACCATCAAACGTGAATTCTACGACTTTCAATTTCAATCCGAATCTTAAATCCTCAAATCTCCAAAAATGCAAAAACTTACAAAAATCCATCAAATTCGATAAAACAAGCATACTCGATCACGGCCTAACATTACCCGACACAACGGTGTAATCTATTCCAACTTTCGTCTGTAAAAACATTGATTCCGTAAAAAGCTGTGATCTTGGAATTCGACGTACCACAACAATTTCACACTCTGTGGCCTTAGCACACACACCAGACACAAGTCTCAAAGCTACTCAATCAATTTAGTTCTTTGACCATCCAACAGACATATAATATGGAGCTCTCAATATCGAATTAGTTTTCGCAACTAAGTCGATCACAACTCCACTTCACTTCTTGGCTGTATATCACTATCTCGCCAGGAAAGTTTCCGAGCAATCACAATTAACTGGTAAACCACCAACTTCTCCACTTTCATCATAATTCAAATATTCCCATCAAAATTAAACACCTCAGCACCCTCCTGCACCGACTCATCAAAACAATTGTTAAGCACTTAGCTTAACTCAAGACAATTCGCTGCTCACGCCATCTAAGCTTGCAAGACACGCCTATCCCATCCAACATGACCCCGTCTATTATCAACAACAGATTAAGGCTGATCAGTTCCTCAATTTGTCAATATACAACTGAAAATTATGATGGGGTATAAACCATCTTTACCAATTATAAGAGCGTTCAACCACACACTGAGCTACAACTCTACACTTGCAGCATCCTGGAGAAGCACAACTTCTCCCCCACTTGAATCATTCTCACTCCTGCAGACAAAGCTTCCACAACAAAACATATACCGACAGTGTTTTCACACACATGTCGCATACCAGGGAATACACAACATTAAACAACTTGGTCGGACGGACCGACCTGCTCTGATACCAATTGTAACACCCCACTCTAAACTATCGCGGAAAAATAAGACAAACAATAGAAACAATTCAGAGTGCAGCAAATAAAGTTTCATGATGACCGTCATGGATGTCACGATCGCCACGGTCATGACGAGTGTCAGGAAGTGGTGACGGCCGTCACACTCCCAAAATCTGGGACGCATCAGAGGTGTCACATTTCAACACGTAACCAAAACATATACACCTGCAAAAGATCATTTACTAACATACGTAGCACAAAATTCAGATGAACAAACAACGATAATTTGTTTAACATTTTAATCATAAAACGACATGTTATAATACACTTCCAACGATTCGTAATAATTAAATTCCATTAAAATTCAGTAAGAAATCATCTTGCATAAATTAACTAAAACAACTATGCATCCAAGCAACATTTGGCATTATCAAGAACAACCGATCTATTTGCCATAGTACTTAATAAAATTCAGCAACAAGGAATTCAATTAAAACAATAACATTAATCGTTCATCCCCCCCCCCCCCCCCCAGAGTGCTACGTATCAGAGCGACCAACGACCTTAAGCATAAAGCGACACTTTCTTCCGAGTTACCTGAAAATTACCACCAACGGAGGTAACATACAACGTAAAGGGTGAGATATCAACAATATAACATAAGGCATGATAAAAGTCATGTCAGAATATTATCACAACATTATAATTCCGGCAGTTCGCATAAATATTAGTAATAATAAACTACAACAACTCTTTATTCATAACTACAACAATTATCATCATATCTCAGCAACTCATCAAAACAACTCAACAATGCGACTCAACTGTGCATATGCATGTGGTACTAGATTTGGGAGACAACACTCCACAACCATTCGGGAGACAACACTCCACAATAATTCGGGTGACAACACTCCACAATAACTCGGGAGACAACTCTCCACAATCGTCCGGGAGACAACACTCCACAATAATTCGGGAGACAACTCTCCACAATCATCCGGGAGACTCACTCCACAATTATTTTATTTTGTCATTAAAGACACAACTGTCGCCAATCCAGGCCAAATGATAGGCTATGAGATGCAACTATTATGGACTATAACACAACAACAACAACAACTGTGCAACAACCGTCAACAAGGCATCAAGACTACAACCAATCATCCATAACAGAACATCACATTTCGCATATATTATGGACTCACCATTTCAACCTGTTCATATCAGAGAACTACAAACAATATTGTTCCTATGAATAAGACTCTAACACATTTTCGCAGAGAACAATTAAAAACAACCTCGTCTCTACAATTGAGAACTCAACAGCATTTTCATGTCAGAGAACAACTGAGAACATCATTACTACAAATAAGGACTCAACACATTTTCATATACTTTCATACGGGTAATATAACTACAACTTCTAATTTAATTAAATAGGGACATAATAACAACACCTTCTTAATAAATGGGAAAATAGCGCGTGTCGGCACCGTTTCCCAATTCCCCCAAAACTAATGGCATAACACACTCATTCATACACAGACAGACATTAACCCTTAGAAATGCACAGGTAAACATTAACCCTTAATATTTCTTCAACTTACGGGAACATTTCTTCAACTTACGGGAACATTACTATAGTAACGTTACTACGAGAACGTTACCACGGGAACATTACTACGGTAACGTTACTACGGGAATGTTACCACGGGAACATTACTACGGGAACGTCACTACGGGGACATTAACCCTTAATATTTATCGATCTACAGGAACATTAATCCTTAATATGTATCAATCTACAGGAACATTAATCCTTAATATTTCTTCAACTTACGGGAACATTACTACGGTAACGTTACTACGGGGACATCACTACGGGAACATTACTACGATAACGTTACTACGGGGACATTACTACGTATTTGCCCCATTAGGGAAACCTTAGAGCATCGTATATAACACATTCATTTCTACATGTTTGCCCCATTAGGGAAACCTTAGAGCATCGTACTACTAACGATATAACACATTCATTTTTACATAGAAAAACCTCGTCCCTAACATTTATCGATTAACAGAAATTATACCTATGAATCGATTCCCTACATGAATCGATCATACCCACGGTTATAGAATTGAACCCCACCCTTACCTTGCAATTGAGGCCAACTCTAAACTTCCGGTTCCGGTTTGCTCTCCCGGTGACTCTTCTGCAACAACCTTCAATTCTCTCTGGCGGTTAATTCTCATGTTCTTCCTTTCTCCACAGCCACGTCCTTTTTCCTCTTTTCTCAGCCTTTCTCCTCCAATTTGGTTTTCTGAGCAGTTTATCGTTCTTTTGCTCTTTCTCCCACAACTTCTCTAATAACTCCCTAATTCCCTTTATTCCATCCACTAATAATAATAATAATAATAATAATAATAATAATAATAATAATAATAATAATAATAATAATAATAATATAATATTACTACTAGTTATTAAATTATCATCATTATTAATTATATTATATTATTATCAAACTCAATGATTTATTAAATGGTTTCCTATACTTTAAGGACACCCACCAACGCTCTCAGACACACTCCCACATAAAGGCGCACCAATAATTCATAAATAATTTAATTAAAATGAACGGGCGTTACATCTAGTGTGTACAATGAACTTATAGACCATGCCTTCTTTAAGATAAAGACCTCATGAACCCTTGATGACCCTCTGATGGTCTCCAAAATAGGAGGTAACAACCACACACCACACTCTCCTTTCAAAGAGCTTTGAAACTTCTCCATGATGGTGAAACCCTTGAAAGCTTGCACAAATACCTCTTGCTTGAGCTTGAAGCCAAATAGGCCCTCCTCTTGGATGGCACAACAACTCTTGATCCCCTGCAAAGAACGATGCTATGCAAATGCAAATGCTAGAATGCAATGAAACACAAGCCAAGCTACGAAGAAAAGGTTGTTCAAATTTTGGGGTAAAACAGATTAGACCGGGGACAACTCTTGCACCTACATGGATTGACTTCAGAATCTTATTCTATACCTGCACCGATATTGAATTAAAGGTTTATTCTTTTCAGAGTGTCGTGGTAGACCTTTAGTTCGTTTTTGTTGGGATCTGATATGTTGATGATAAATCTAGTTGGCTCGAGATCCAACATGCGAGTACTAAGGTGGTTCTTCAATAGTTGTGGTTGTGCTTTTTGTTTGATCTCTTTGTTTTGTGCTTGCTTGCTTTTTGTCTTGTATCTTATTTTCCTTTTCTCGGTGCTTCTTGTGCTTTGTGAATTATTGTTGATGTTTCTTGACTTTTTATATATTATTTATGCCATTCAATAAAAAAATAGCAATGTCGCCTTGGGAACATCCGCACAAAATATGGGGGCTCGCTGCCTGTGGGATAGATAATGTGTATAATACCGTTATCTCTTGTTAGTTATGTGAGAAGGAGTCACACCACAGCTCCTTGAGAAATAGGTAGTCAACAGTCTTCCCTAATCATGAGGGAGTATTTGCTGCCCATATCGGTTTCCTAAACCCTAGGCCCAAAGAACCTCTATAGATACTTCTCCCATAACGGGAGAAATGGACATATCCAAATTACACGCTTATACATAAGCACTAAGAATATACACATCTCTATCATGCACGTGATGACGCACATGATTATTTAAGCATCATGTGCGATGCAACTCTTTCATCTCTATCGTGCATGCAATGATGTGCATGATTATTCCAATAGCTGCGTGAAAATTCACCATTTTCACAAGAATTTTCACTAAGTCCCATTCTTCCATACTTGGCTATTTTTCACTCATTCTTGGACTTTTCTTCATCCTTTTGGCTCTTCTTTTGCTTGTTTTTCACTGATTCTTTGCTTAATTAGATGCAATGGAAAACTGTCATCATAACCCCAGATTTGAATCTTTGCTTATCCTCAGAGTTAATATATATATCCCCTTTTCCCAACCTCAGAGTTGACACCCGTCTTTCCCCAACCTCAGAGTTGATGTCCTTCTTCCTCAGCCTCAGAGTTGATGCCACCCCTCTCCCAACCTCAGAGTTGATGCATATCCTTTTATCCTCAACCTCAGAGTTGATATCTATCTGCTATTTCCAACCTCAGAGTTGAAGTCTATCGTTTGTTCCCAGCCCTAGAGTTGATAACCAATATCTAGCCTCAACCTTAGAGTTGATGTCTATCCTTTCATTTTCAGCCTCAGAACTGATATCTGCCTTTATTTTCAGTCTCAGAACTGATGTCTGCCTTCATTTTTAATCTCAGAACTGATGTCTACCATTATCCTCAGTCTCAAAAGACGATGTTAGTTTTTCCTTTTTCCAACCTCAGAGTTGATGTCCTTTTATTCCCAACCTCAGAGTTGACAACTATCTTTTTTTCTTGAACCTTAGAGTTGATGCCGAGCTTTTTCCCAACCTCATAGTTGATGTCTGTCTTTTCCCAAACTCATAGATGATGCTTATTCTTTATATCTCAAACCTCAAAGCTCATGTTCACCTCTCAAAGTTGATGTTATACTATCATTGTCAAACACCTAGTCAATCAAGTTGACGTTCCAGTCATCGTCCTAACACCATACAATGTACGTTCCCAGCCGTAACGCTGATGACTAGCCTTTAAATTATCGTGGTATCCCCACAGAGAAGGCCGAACCCTTTCCCTAGCAAATATTTCAGTCAGTCCTCAGGGCCATATATTCGTCGATCTTACCCTCGTTACCCTTTGTAAGTCTGCCTTCGACTGACTTTCAATTTTAAGTCCACCTTTGGCTGACACCCTTGTCGTAAGTCCGTATTCGATCGACATTCTCTTTTATGTCCACATTCAACTGTCACCCTATCACCTTACATATTTCTTTCCCCCACAGAGTGAAAATTTCGTGGTTCTTTTGGTATTCAATTCCCCTTATACCTCGAATGTATGAAAATCGTTACTTTTCATACCTTCGGGTCTAAGTTAATTGAATAGGGGCAGCTGTTGTACCCCATAATTTACCCTTTCATTTCTAACCTTAACTAGCTTGTGTTTCACATTCATATGCATTTTCGATTAGGTCATAAATTCATAATCATGCATTACATTGAGCTCCTAAAGCATGGGATCAAGAGATTTCATCTGATTTGAGTTTTCCATAATCAGAGGTGATTCAGTTGGTTCCTACTTAAGTTAAGTTAAAGCAAGGGTTGAATTCACATTATCATGAATATTTTCCTATTAAAAGGATTCATCAAAAGCATTAAATCAGGATTTCATTAGTGTGAATCAAGGTTCGATTCCCTCTCAATTCAAGTCACTCCTTCATCTATGTACATCCAATGCAAGTGGTTCATGATTTCTTATCTTTTATGTGAGTTTATTGATATTCATCAATTGAAGAAGGTGGTTAGAGTTTAATGTCAAGGATATGTTGTTATACTCCAAGGATTCCTCAAGATTGTTGTCCTCTTAGTTGCCCATTGCTTGTTGCTTATAATGCAAGTGTCATACCCCAAAATTTTGCCCTAGATTCCATCATCATTCTAGGAGCATCAAGCATTGCATCTCTAACCCTAATATTATTCAAGTTTGTTCTTGTTTGATTCCATCTGAATTAGGGTTTTGGCTCAAGAAAATCAAGAGGATCTTTATTTGATCAGTCAATGTCTTGAATTAATAATCAACCTATCAAGTAGTCATACACCCAAGATGTCTCTCTCCATCAATAATCAAGTGAAATTGGGTCCTATCACAAGTCCTTTGAAGCTTAATTTCATCTAGTCACAAATTAGGGTTTTGTTTGGAAAAGTCAACTATGCCTTTGACTTTTGATGAAAGCATAATCCCAAGCCTTGATGAATGGTTCAAGATACTCAAATACATCCTTGGAGTCCATCCATGATGTTTGAAAGATTCAAGAATGTAATATCATTGAAGATGACACAGTTGAATTCATCTGATACATAAGCTTTATTTGACAAAGTCAACCCTTTGACTTTTGATTTCTTTGGTCAAAATTAAGGTCATTAAGCCAAATTCCATCAATACATGTTTAATCAATAAGTTTGAGCACGAAAAATCAATATTTGAATGGTTTCTTGCAAAAGGGGCAAAGTTGAGAAACTTGAATTTTTTCCAAGTATAGGAAAAAATCCTAATTTTGGTGTCAACTTTGAAGAATCATAACTTTCAATCTACAAATCCAATTTTTGTGTTTCAAAGATCAAATTGAACCCCTCATGACATACTATAACTTTGTCACTTTGACTCCATCTCCAAAAAGTGCTTAGGTTTTGAGTTATGGAGCCATCGAGTTTGGAAAAATCTTCCAACACTTAGAAATTTTTCCAAAACAATTTTTGTTCATTAAAGTACCAATCTTTGGAGCTAGATTTCAACATGATCCCTTGGGATTCAAGAAATTAATCAAGCATGAAAGTTGTATATCATGATTGGGTATTTTCAAAAAGTACAAGAACTCCTCCATAGCATTTGTGAGCAAAGAGTTTCGAAGAGAGGAAGTTAGCCTTCCACACTTGAAGTTTTGGCCATTTCCATCCAAATGCAAGTTGTAAATCCAATTTGGTTATGCATAATCCTTGATTACAGATCTTGAGACTTGTAAATCTAGCCATAATCAGAAGATTACACTTGCTTTTGGTGCATTACCCAAGTGATTTTGGCTTTGTTCATTAATCATTCTATTTTGGGAAGAAAGTTCACACTTCCATTTCAATAAAGGCACTTTAATCACAAAAGTCAACTTTTTGAGCCCATACTTTGTTTCTTCTACACTCTAACTCCTCTATTGATCATAAGCAAAGCCTCTAAACTTTTCAACAACTTTAAGAGGCATGGTACAATGCATTAGAAAATCAAATTTCATGAAATCACCCTTTGAAATCCAACCAAACCAAATGAACTATACCATTGCACTTTATGCAGAACTCAAGCCTCAATCTTTCCCTATAAATAGAGTCTCATTACAAGCCTCTAGAACACGACAAGTCCTCAGAAATCACCCCTCCAAAATCCTTCAAACCAGAAACTTGCCAAAACCTTCTTTTGTGCCAAGTAACCTTCAACTTGCACAGACTTGTAATCTGCCAACTACAAACCATAAACCACTAATCCAATCATCCAAACACATCACAAATTATCCCTTAAGGTGTTAAAACCTTCATCTTAACCCCAAAACACCATACTCAAAAAGTCAATTGTCAAAACCTCATATCTTTGACTTTTTGCATTTTTCAAGCCATGTCTTGATTCTGTCCATTTTAAAATCATCCAACACTTCAAACACACTTTAAATAACATCCATAAGTTATCCCAACAATAGTTTCTCAACTGTAACATCAGTTGGTGGAGTTTTCATTTTGGCTATTTTTGACTATTTTGCAAGAAGGAATTAGTTTATGTCCTAGAAGTTTTCCTTTTGTTCCAAGAATTCAAGAAGCCTTTTCGAGGTGCATTTGAGGTGTCTAAGGAATTGGTTTACTTCTGTAAAAAGTATCTTGAAAGTTTGCAAGTGAGCTTTAAAAGGTAAGCGCACTAAAGCTTTGAACTTTGTTAAAAATGCATGACTTTGTTGTACACTGAGTTTGAACATGTCTTATATGTCATTTGTGTTGTGTTTGAGTCATTTTGGAGTGTTTTTGATGACTGTATGAAACTGTAACTCAGAACTTGCAAAGATGCATCATTTTAGGTCTTACTATCATGTTTTAAACTAGAGCCATTTTTAGCAAAAACTGAGACCACCATTAGATTCCTTAGGAAATTTTAGGTGAGTTTGACCTTTGTTTCATCCATTTTTAGGGGAAAATGAAGAAGTTATGACCTTTTTGCAAAATGACACAAACCTTGTGTCTTGCCCCAACCAGCCATGGCGCCTTTGTTCTGGCCAGACCTAGGTCATGGTTTGGTTTATGTATTAATGGGGTGGGGTGATACAATGGATGTATTTATCGTACCTCAAAAAATTAATCGTGAAACGCGACCCTTGCGCGAAAGGCGCGGAATACGGTTCGACAGAGTCTCCACCGAAATTTATTTATCCCAAAAACACGGGAAAGGAAAATATCGAGAAAACATTTAAAGGGACAGATAAGAACATGGTCGTCGCAACCACGTTCCAGGTTCGGGAGTCGGTTACGCAAGGGGAAGGTATTAGCACCCCTCATATTCGTTGTACTCAACGAGAACCTCTTAGTTCGATTTGCGATGAGTGTTATCTAAGCTTGTTTATTTTCTTCTCAATGATAAATGAAAAATGGCAAGATAAAAGGATTCAATACTAAGGGGGAAATGGTGGTTATATAATAGGGTTCTCGACAAGGATTGGGGCTCTTGTGCCTACGTATGCTCATTCAAACGAGAATGATAAATCAGAGCTTTCGTAGTTCGACTACGAGAAAGGTTAGGGGAAACAAAAGATGGATAAGAGGTAGCTTGCCAAGATCATCGCAATCTTATGCCTATGTATCTTTATTCAGACGAGAATAAAGAATCAGAGCGTCTGTAGTTCGTGGAGACGACCACGAAAGAGAGTGGCTGAATATTGAAGTTTGGTTGAGAAACATAAGATTGTCTGACAAACAACCTAAGCGGCGTGCCTCAAGAGCTGTCACTCAAGAATCCAAGGAATGTGAGATTCCAAGAACTCAGTTCTTTTGTGAGTTGATTGAAAAGGTTTGGAGAACGGTTGAAAATTTTGAATTCGAAAGATTGAATGAACAACAACCCAAGGGGCGTGCCTCGAGAGCTACTCATTCGAAGATTCAAGGAATGCTAGATTCCAAGAATCTCCTTATTTTGTAAGTTGATTACGAAAATGTTTAGATAAGAGTTAAGTGTTTTAAGACAAAAGGTTAAATGAATGACAACCCAAAGTGTGCGCCTCAAGAGCCATTCATTCGAAGACTCAAGGAATGCTAGACTCCAAGAATCTTCTTCTTTCGAAGTTTGATTAAGAAAGCGTTTGAATAAAATACTACTTGACGTTGGATTGAGGGTTTGATTGTATTTGCGTGCAAATAAGAATGAAAAGAGGATGATGAAAATGGCTCGATGACGAGTCTACGATTTGGTTGAAAAGAGGCGAGAACCGATACTAGTCCCTAGAGGTGCTCCTAATAACGAAACCATGATGAAATGTGCGAGTGTGTGTAATAGGTTAATGGCGAATGCTTACGAGCAATCAACTTACAATGAGTGTTTGAAAATGGCTCGATGACAGATCGAGAATTAGTTTCAAAACAGTTTAGTCTATGCTAGTCCCTAGGGGTACTCCTAGAAGACAAACCACAATCAAATCAATACGAATGCGTACATCGGAATGGGAACGGGGTACATGTAAGTTACACGAGATTGCACGAATTAAAAGGGTTCATTATAAGTTAGCCCAAGAGGAAGTCGTATGTGTGCAAAGTGTTCTAAACTAAGCCTTGATAAAAGTCTAACAAAAGCTCCAAGTTAGGGTTTCTGTATACAGTTCAAGTTCTGTTGATCGAAAAATTAACCACAGTCCACCAATTTAGGCTTTTAGTTTTCAATAGTTATTATTGTGTTTTCGAATAATGAACAAGATATGAACAAGATGAATATGATATGAACAATGTGAATAATATGACAAGATATATAACAATTTAATCAAGATAATATTCACAATAGTATAATCAAGATAATATTAACAAGTATATGAACAATGATAATAAAATCAAGATATATTGACTGAAATGTAAGACAAGAAAATATTGACGGGAATTAAAGGTAGTTGTTAGTCGTTTTTGAGTGAATTGGGTCGAAATGTATCGCTAAACTGTTGTAGCTCGATTTATGACGAAGATCAAACTATAGGAGGTCACACAAGTTGATATTCATGCTAAAAACACGATGGAGAAATGATATTGAGGATCATTTTCCAAAGTAATCGTGCCACACGAAAAGAAAAGGTGACAGTCTCGTCTTAATCACAAACTTATGTTAATTAATCGAAGGTAACCTATCACGACCCCAAAGTATCAAAAATGATATTAATGATCATTCACTACAGATTTGAAATAATGAAGGTTAACAACCTCAATAAATCAACATTCATGAATAGAAAGACTTCATGGAACAAAGATTGAAAAAGGAGAATAAAATTGAAGATGAAAATGAAAAGAAAATGAAGAGATCATAAAGTCAAAACTCAAGAATTAAAAATTAATTATCATATTATAAAAATTAATTATAAAAAAACTTTTAAGAAAATAACATGAAAAGGAAATGCTAAGAAAAATAGAGAAAAAAAGAAGAAAAATATAAACAAGATCAAATTTTAAGAAAGAATGGGGTATATAAGAAATAAGGTGATGCTAATAAAAACTACTATGGGCCCACGAGCCCATCACTCTTTAAAAAAAACAAAAAAAATTCAAAACTCAGCCTAGCCCGGTCAAACACATATCATACCATGACACCATCAGTTTATGTTTAAAATAAAAACCAGTCAGAAATAAAATGGAAAGAACAAGAGGCAAAGGATAGAACACGGTTCAAAAGCATCATCGTCACCATGTTCTTTATAACACGCTTAAAAGGAAAACAACAAAAACAAACTTCCAATTTCAAATTAAAAGCACAAACACGATGCGAAGCTCAACCTTCTTGCGACGGAATCGACAAAGTCCCTTCCTTCTTCGATCTGTTCCGCTTTCACTTTCTTGCTTCAGGTTCGTTATGGTTCAATTGGTTTTTTGATTTCGATTTTCCAATCTCTCTTCATCTTGATTTCTCTCTATGTTTTGGTGTGTTTAAAATTTGGGTTTTGGGGTTGATTGGATTTGTGTTTGATTTGCATATGGTTGGAAGGTTTTGATTCGCGTTTGGGTTAATGAAGATGGATTGATGAATATTTATGGGTCTAGGATTGAAGAAGGGTGAATATCATGCCTGATAAGGAATAGTAGAGGAAGATTAAAGGAAGTGGAAAGGTTTGAAGCTGGGTGAAGAGTGGCTTTGCAGCGTGAGTTTTATGGCTACCCTCGGGCCTTCTCAATTGTGAAAAAGAGCATTTATTTGTAGTGTTAGATTTAAGGTCAGTGGATTGAGAATTTGTTTTCCGTTTTTGACGTTGTGACATGGTGAAATTATGAATTCGTCGTGTTGCCAAAAAGTGCAAAAAATTTGTTGTTGTATGCGAAACGCGTGAGCTGCGTTGTGTGTTGTGGGGTCTGCTATTTTTTATTCTTCTTTTCTTGCATCATGATGGAGTGTGTGTGTTGTATTAGCTTGAGTTGGTTGTTTCCTTGCGTAAGGCTTGCGTTGAATTATTTTAGCTCATTTGCTGGAGATTGATGGCTCGGCTGGAATTGCAGGTCATGGAGTCGTACGGTTGTGTTGTTTGTGAGTGAATTGGCTCACATTTTTGAGTATCTTGG
This sequence comes from Lathyrus sativus, assembly GCA_963859935.3. Lineage (NCBI taxonomy): Eukaryota > Viridiplantae > Streptophyta > Magnoliopsida > Fabales > Fabaceae > Lathyrus > Lathyrus sativus. Next base: position 232,282,775 of record OZ012737.1, read on the forward strand.
TGAGATTGGGAAGGCTTGGGAAAGCTTATAATGTATTTTTTGTTGAAGCTTCTAGCATGGAGGCTTGTAATAACTTTGTGCAGTTGATATATGAAGGCTGGTGTATTGAAATTGAAGGTAGTTTGTGCGCCAAAAACATG